>JAHTLZ010003526.1:56174428-56241270 GCA_023846285.1 Phrynocephalus versicolor
CTCTCTCTCTCTCTCTCTCTCTCTCTCTCTCTCTCTCTCTCTCTCTCTCCAGCTAAAACTGTGCTCATGACCTGGGGTTCAGTCCAAGGTAGCAGGCTCATGGTTGCCTCAGCCTTCCATCCTTCCAGTGTTGGAAAAATGAGTACCCAGCTAGCTGGGGGTAGGTTGGCAATGTGTATAAATGGCCCAGAGACTACTTAAAGTGTTATGGGGCACTATATAAGCAGAATACTTTGCTTTGCTTTGAATTGTTCAGTTACTGTTGAAACTTAATCTTCATGGGAAGCAGAATACTTTGCTTTGCTTTGAATTGTTCAGTTACTGTTGAAACTTAATCTTCATGGGACTTCCTATCTCATAGATTTTCTTCATTTGAATTCTACACAATTTAAATCTTTTTCTTCAGTGCTGTGTCTGGTCCATTAAAGTATATTTAATCACACAAATATCTCGTTCTCTTATTGTTTTGGCATTATCTGCCATAATGTTCAACAGAGTGATCAATACGACATAGGTTTGCCAAGGCTAATGCTTATGAAAGTAATGTCAAAATAGGATATGATGTTTATTAATGTGTTGTAGAACTACTTAAGCAAACCTCCCTCTGTTTAAAATAACTGGGGGAAAGAGTTGTCATTTTTTGATGTGATATCGATGGTCCCAGTGTGGTATAGTGGACTGAAGATGAGCTAAGTTTCAGGAGACCTAGATTTGAGTCCTCTTTTGGCCATGGAACCTTGTGAGGGTGGGTAGAATTGGTAAATAATTATATTTTTCAAGTGAATTATGATATACAGTAATCCTTTATAGGGTTTTCTAGGTATAGAGTACTAAGTATGTTTGCCATTCCTTTCTTCTGAGGGTGCCATAGGACTATGCATCTTGATCAGGGCTGCACAAGCTGGCTGTTTTCTTGGGATGCCCAGTAGGAAGTCAATTTGTTTGTCCCAACTTCTGTTGACTTCACAGTTTGAAAGTACTTTAAAAATATGAGCCAATAAATAGACCCCTCTTGGGTGGGGAGGTAATTTAATTTATTTAATTTATTTCATGTATGCCCCACCCATCTGGCCAGCTGGCCACAACTGCATTTCATGCACTTGCGGACTTAATCATACTGGCCACATGACCTCAGAAATACAGTAATCCCCCGCCGATCACGGGGGTTAGGGACCCACCCCACCCGCGATGCATGAAAATCTGCGATATGTGGAAGCGGGGGTGGGGTGGGGTCGGGGGGGGGCAATTGTGAGGTGCGCCGCCAGCGGCAGGGGGATCTTACCTCCTGCTGCCGCCACCCGCCCACACGGCCCCAAGGCTTCTCGGGGGTGCATGGGAGGGCTGCGCGGAGTGACCGTATCACCCGCCGCCACCCGCCCATGCACCCTGAAGGCTTCTCGGGGGGGGGTGGGAGGGCCATGCAGAGCAACCGGATTGCCCACCGCCACCCGCCCACATAGCCCTGAGGCTTCTCTGAGGTGTGTGGGAGGGCCGCGTGGAGCGACTGGATCGCCCGCCACTGCCCGCCCACGCACCCCGGAGGCTTCTCGGGGGTGCATGGGAGGGTGGCGTGGAGTGACTGGTTCCCCCCGTCACCCTCCCACGCATCCCGGAGACTTCTCGGAGGTGCAGGGGGTGGCGCGGAGCAACCCTGCTGCCTCCCCACGGTTCTGGTACTGCGGTTCCACGATGTAGTGGGACCGCAATACTGGAACCATGAAATGGCAGGGGGTCACTGTATATCTACAGACAAATGCTGACTCTTTGGCTTATAGATGGAGATGAGCACTGGCCCCTAGAGCTGGAAATGACTGTACAATACTTTTTTTTTAATATATTTTTATTTATTTCATATCATCGGGATCCCTACATAGGATAGGGGATGGGTGGGGTGGGAAATCTAAGGATAAAACAGGGAGAGTTCAAGTGGTATATTTACAATATTTTTCTATATATTAATACACAGACTATATTTTAATTTAATAGTGTTGGAGTCTCTTTTTTTAGCTATTTAGTTCTTTTTCGTAAAAGGTATATAGTGGTTTCCAGCAGTCTCTTGCCTTCTGTAACTCTTTGTCCTTTATCAGTTCTGATGTTATGTCCATTTCAGCTGCTTCAAAGAATTTTTCCAAAAGTTCTTGTCTGGTTGGTGTTTCTGCAACTTTCCAATATTTGGCATAAGAAATTCTTGCTATTGTGACAATATACAATAACAAATGCTTTATCTTAACATTCTTAATTTCTGTCATAATATTCAATAGAAATATTTCTGGTTTAAATGGAACTGTATAACACAGCATTTTTTGTAAGATCTCATGTACCATTTTCCAATATCTCTTTGCTACATCACAAGTCCACCACATATGATAAAAAGACCCTTCTTTGTTGTTACATTTCCAGCATTTATCTGAGGTATTTCCATATATTTTTGCTATTTTTTGTGGTGTCATATACCATCTATAAAACATCTTATATATGTTTTCTTTTAAATTTATTGCCTTAGTAAATTTTACATTACACTCCCATAACTGGCTCCACTGTGCTAATTCAATATTATGTCCTAGATTTTGTGCCCATGTTATCATACAGTCTTTCACAATTTCGTCCTGCATTTTCAAATCTAACATGTATTTATAAATTTTCTGAATCAGCTTTCCCTCTGTTCCCAAGAGCAGTTTATCCAGTTCAGTTCTCTCTATATAAAAACCCACTTTCTTATCTTTAATAAACCTCGAGGTCAATTGTGATTTTGCCCACCAATCTAACGTCACTTTTGGGTTTTGAAATTCTTTCTCTGATTTTAGTTCCTCTTCATTTTTCAGTATCTCACAGTATCTCACTAATTTGTTTTCACTCATCAGTGTTGGTTGTGTAAATGCTTCTATTGGTGACACCCATCCAGGTATTTTTCTATAAACTTGTCTCTGAATATTTTCCCACATCCAACAGAGTGCTTTTCTCACCATGTGATTTCCAAAATATTTCTGTTCCTTAGCCTTCTTATACCAAACAAACGCGTGCCACCCCAACCTTAGATCATGGCCTTCTAATTTCAAAATTCTTTGATTTTCTAGTGTAATCCACTCTTTTATCCACACCAGTATACAAGCTTTGTAATACAATTCCCAGTCTGGTAGGCCACAGCCTGCTCTAAAAGTATCATCTTGTAGAGCTTTTTTCCTGATCCTTGGTTTTTTCCCTTGCCATATGAATTTCATTATTACTTTTTCTATCTCCTTGAAAAATGTTTTTTTTAATAGTAGTGGGATCATCTGAAATAAAAATAGTAATTTTGGAAGTATCATCATTTTAATTGTGGCTATTCGTCCCAGTAATGATAAATGCAATTTGCTCCATTTTCCCAGATCTATTTGTATATCCTTTAAAAGTTTTAGATAGTTGTCTTGCCATATCGTACTTGCTTTTTTAGTTATCTTTATTCTCAGATACGTAATAGTATTTTCCTCTTTAAAATGTGTTTGCTCCACTAATTCTCTAATTTCTTTTGCTGTCATATTCTTTGTTAAGATTTTAGTCTTTTCTTGATTTATCTTCAAACCAGCCATTTCTCCAAAGCTCTTTATAGTTTTCAACAGGCATTCCACTGAATCAATAGGGTCTTCTAATATGAAAACTTCATCATCATCATATGCCTGCAACTTATATTCTTCTTCCTTTATTCTTAACTCTTTTATCGCCTTCTGCTCTCTTACTTGTTGATTTAATACTTCTAATGTCAAGATAAATAACAGTGGAGAGAGTGGACAGCCCTGACGTGTTCCCTTCTCTATCTCTATCTTCTCTGTCATATCCATATTAATTTTCACCTTAGCTTCTTGTTTTGTGTATATAGCTTCAATGTTGTTCCTAAATCTTTGGCCTACTCCTATGTGTTTTAAGTGGCTTAGCATAAAATTCCAATTAATGTTGTCAAATGCTTTCTCTGCATCAAGGAATATCAGTGCCATTTTCTTTTCTGGATGCGCCTCGTAGTACTCTAAGGTGTTGAGGATTATCCTCATGTTATTCCTCATCTGTCGCTTTGGCAGAAAACCCATCTGATCTTGATGTATCACTTTCACCAGAAGTTTTTTTAATCGTGTGGCTAGAATTGATGCATAAATTTTATAATCTACATTTAACAAAGAGATAGGTCTATAATTTTTTATCTCTTTAGGATCAGTATTCTCTTTGTGTATTAGTGATATTGTTGCTTGCGTCCATGTTTTGGGTATTTCTTTTCTTTCAGTGATATCGTCAAGTAATTTTTTGTATGGTAATAGTATGATCTCTGTCATTTGTTTGTAAAGTTCAGCGGGCAGTCCATCTGGACCTGGCGCCTTCCCATTTTTTTGACTTCTAATCGCTTCCACAATCTCATTACATGTTATTGGCTCCTCTAATGCTTTCCTTTGTTCTTCTGTTAATTTTATCCTGCTATATTTTCCTAAATATTCTTCCTGCGTTTCTTTGGGCACTTATTTTTGTGAGTAAAGTTTTTGATAGAAATCCTTCACTATCTTCTTCAGTTCCTCATGGTCAAATTTATCTTTTCCATCTTTATCCTTTAAGCTTTGTATATGTGTTTTTTCTTTTTCTTTTCTAAGTCTGTATGCCAGCCATCTTCCTGGTTTGTTTGCTGTTTCAAAGAAATTTGCCCTTGCAAATTTTATATTTTTTGCTATTTCTTCTGCCCATAGCGTATTCAGATAATGTTGTTTCATTTTCAGCCTTGCCTTTAGGTCTTCCTTTTTTGGGTCTTGTTTTAAACCTTTTTCACATTCTTCTATAGACCTTACTGCTTCTTCTTTTTCCCGTTCTCTTTCTCTTTTCTGCTGTGTCGCACATCTAATTATTTGGCCTCTTAGAACAGCTTTGCCAGCATCCCATACAGTAGCCATAGGAATTTCTGGAGATATATTTTCCTTAAAGTAAAGCTTCATTTCCTCTTTGATTTGTTTCAAAAATGTTTCATTTTTCAGGAGAGATGTGTTTAGCTTCCATTGCCAGTTATTTCTTCTGTTTCCCAGACATATAAGTATGGGGTTGTGGTCAGCAAATGTATTAGGTAGAATTTCAATTTCCTTTACTTCTCTCATGATCTCTGATGTAAGCCAACACATATCTATTCTTGACCATGATTTGTGTCTATCTGAGTAGAAGGTGTAATCTTGAGCAGAAGGATTCCTTACTCTCCATACATCTACAAGGCTTAATTCCTCTGCCAATTGCAAGAAGTCACGTGGCAATATATTTCGCCTGTTCTTTTTCCGTTTCCCTTGTGGTGTTTTTACATCCAAACCCCTATCATATATGGCATTGAAGTCCCCTACAATTAAATTTTCCTGCTGGGAGGTTTTAAGCAATTCTTGTTCTAGTCTTTTATATAATTTCTCCTGTTTCTCATTAGGGGCATATATATTGGTTATTAAAGTCTTTTTCCCATCTCTGTGTATTTGTAACATTAGGACTCTTGCATCTTCAGATGCATATATCAGTTTTGGGTTCCATTCCTTTTTGACATATATGGCCACACCTCTCTTCTTTTCCTTCAGATCCGAGGCTGCAAAGAGTTTTCCTAATTTAGTACAATTCAGTAGGTGTTCATCTTTTTTCTTCATGTGCGTCTCCTGTAGGCAGATGACATCTGCTTTTAATTTCCTTAATTGTAAAAATATTCTTTTTCTCTTCTGTCCTGAGTTCAGTCCATTAATATTGATTGAGACTAGCTTCAATTGTTTATTCAAGATTTTCATCCTTTTTATTATCTTTTATTTTCTCTTCCTCTCTCCTTTTCTGTTCTCTTGTGATGGCACGCTTTTGTTGTTCTTCTCTTGTCTCATGCTGCGATTTCCCCTTTCCTCTCCTCTGTTTTCCTTCCTCGCTGTCAGAGGGTATATCTTCCCCTCTACTTCTTAGGAAATCTTCTGCCTTCATCACAGAATTGATTGTATATCTTTTAGGGCCAAGTTGAAAAAATATGCCTTCTGGTATCAGCCATTTATAAATAATTGAGTTTTCTCTTAAGTATTTTGCCAGAGCTGAGTATTTTTTCCTCCTTTGCCGCATTTCCCAGGGTACCTGTTTTAAAACTGTAATATCTTGATCTAAAATTTGGATTGGTTTTCCTTGTATTTCATTAAGCACCATATCTCTCATCGATCTCCTTGTGAATTTCAAGTGAATTTCCCTTGGTAATCTGTTCATTCTTGTGTAAGCTGAACTCACTCTGTAGACTGAATCAATTTGTGATAGGAACTCTTCCATTTTCAAATTCACAATTGGTGCCAATGATGTGCTTATCAAATCTGCCAGCTTCTCCCCTTTGGATTCTGGGACATTCTGCAATCTTATAAAATAAGCTGCTTTTTCCATTTCTAATGATATTATTCGATCTTCTTGTAACTTTTGCATATTTTCTATTACATCCATCCGATTCTCAGCTTTGATGCTTCCTTTCTTTCCTGTAGCTGTTCCGTATTTGTTTTCACCTGCTTATACAGATCATCAAACCTTGTGTTTGTGCCTTTCACCTCATTTGCCAATTGGTTTACTGTTTGGGTGAGTTGATTCATTGCTTCCTGCATCTGTTGCAGACTGTGTAATATTAAGCTCTCTGTTGAAGATTGTCCTACTAACTTTGTCATGCCTGTTGTCTCAGGAGAACTCTGGGGTGTAGTTTGAGGTGTCATTTGTGGTGTGGCCTTGCCTCTTCCTGTTGGTACTTTGAAAGCCATGTTGATAAATTATGTACTTTATATACTTTAGTCAATTAATCAATATTATCAGTTATCCCAAGAAACCTTAGGTACTACTAATTGAACCCTGTCTATAACATATAACAGCTACTGACACTGATATAAATCAAGTACTGTCAACTCTCCACTATTTTTCTTATGCTTAACAGTATATATTCAGTAAACTATGTGTCTAGAACTCTTAATATGATAGGTTTCCCCTTTAACTTTAAAGATTTCATGTAACAGATTATCTAGCTAACTGGCAATTTTATCTCCAACTAAGTATCCTTTTATCCCAACTCCAAATTCAGCCACCCAGGTCTCTTTAGATTGCCAGCCAGAGCTAATTTTTATATACACCTCCAATATTTCACCTTCCCAGGTCTTTCAGGCTGGTCTCTCACCTCCAATTTGAGCTATAAATAATCAGATATAGAGTTTGGTAAACCCAAAAAATGTTTTTCCCTTTTTTCTCTTTTCTTAAAGATCCCTCTGTGGGTTTCAAAAGTTACTGTTCAACAATTATTTGTAATCCGTTGGTATGTCTCTTCAAGGTCTATTTAATTTCATTCTTCACAGTAGATAGAGTGTGTTATTTAAAATCCATCAACGCAGTGTGTCTCTTCCAGCTTTCTCCAACACCGTTATCTCCACTCTTCCAAGAGGGGGAAAAAAAATTCAAGGTCACCCGTACTGCTTCGAGTCTAAACAGTTCAGATAGTGGATTCACCAGGTGAAACTTGCATTCAATTAATGTACAGTACTCAAAATGGGTATTCCAATAGAACTAAGAAGCCATGCAAGAAGGGGAGTGGGGGGGTTAAAGTCTTCTTTACTTTTAACTCTTATAAGTTTTCTCTCCTGTAAGAGCACACGCGCTTTATGCTTCTCAGTTCCTCACTTAGTAACTACTTAATAGCCCAATTTAAGTATATTGTCCTTGGATTTCAGTAAACAGTTCTCGGCTAATTGGCAATTCAAAAGTCTCTCTGCCGCTTGACTTTAGAGATTTTTTTTCTCTCTCCTTCCAAAGTCTTTAATCAGCAGTTCCACTTTTTTAGCTTAAACAAAAGTTCTTAAAACAGATATACATACTCCTTAAGATCTTGCAATTGCTGTTACCACAGGAACTCTCCGACTGGGGCGTCAATAGCTTGCTTGGCTTTGTGCCTTCCCCATCTTGATCCTGTATAGCAGGCGATGTCCAGGGCGAGATCAAACTGCTTTAAGATAAAGCAGGCTCTCTTAGCCCCCAGCCCTGCTTCGTTGAGAAAGCTTACTCTCCTGTAAGCTCTCTGTCCAGACCTCTTTGCTCTGGCAGTGGTCCTTCTGGATCAAAGGGGTTTTCACAGCATCAGAGCTCCCTCACAGTGCTGCTTTTCTCGCCATGACGAAGCCCCGCCTCCATCGAAATGACTGTACAATACTTAATTGTCAGGGAGAACATTTCCCTTTATTGTGTATTATAACTGACTTACTCAAATGTGGTAAAATAGACCGATATTTTTGCTACCTCTTTGAAAAGTTTCTAGTAATGACTTGTAAAGACTGAGAAATCATAGAACTCAGACAATGAACTTTCTGAGAGGTTGGATTGGATACAATACAACATTGCCATTCCAAGCCATAATATCTTCCCATCTCTGGTAAGAGAGGAACAAGTGTCTTGTGCCAGAAAGGATATTTATTTTCAAGCATCTGCTACTATATTTAATGGGATTTAATCGCAAATCAATGTGCGTAAATCTGGAATCCTATGGATATTTACTTGGGGGAATAGCACCTTATTGAACAGAGGTGTTAATGTGCTTAGGTTTAGCCAGGCAGTGTTGGAGACTTGCAATTCTTCAAGTTGTACAAACGAGAACTGCACTTGTGACATCATCTTAAGCTTGTGTATACAAAGGTAAGCCTGGTGAGTGGTGTAGTCTAGTGCCATCTGAATAGGGTTCATTATGCCATTTAGTGCAACCATCATGCCCAAATGGCATAAAGAGAGAGAAAGGCAAGTTAAGTGTGGCAGTGCAAGGGGAGAAAAGGCAGCCAATCCAAAGGAGACACCCCCATTTTTTGGCTACATTGAATTTGGGGAGGGGGCACAAGAGGCAGAGAGAAAGAAGCAGGGAGAATGAGAAGGGTCATGTGTAATTTCTCATCTCCTCCCCCACCCCAATCTTGCCAGTAGAAACAAAAGAGGCAGAATAGGAATTTTTGTCCCTATCTTTACAATTGGCACAAAGGAGGGTTGTTGTTTTTTTGCCTATCCCATACTAGTTGGGTGTAGGGAGAGGTTTAATTAGAATGTCACACTAATCAGTCACACTGGTGGGTAGTGCGGAGGGCACAAGGATTTGATGAGTCATAGAATCATAGAGTTGGAAGAGACCTCAACGGCCATCTAGTCCAACCCCCTGCCATGCAGGAACCCCCACGTAGGGCTAAATGTTGCTCCAGCCCATCCGACCCCCACGACACTGTGGATCATGAGATTACAGTGGCGGGGGTGGGGGTGGGGGAAGGATGCTCTGAAAATCTTGCCCAGGCCAAGGGCAGCTGAATAACAGGGCTTGGCAGTCCAGGATGGTAGTGGTACAATCATCTTCTAGCTGCTGTCACACTCTCCTAAGAACTGCTCAACAAGGAGGAATTGGGGTTGCCCATACACAGTATTATGTATGTATAGCAGTTTGGAGGGTCCCAGGTGACCTTGGTGTCTCAACAGGTGCTCCGCACTACTGTTTCAGCTTAAAAGTCCATGCATAATAATAATAAATTGTGTCCCAAGTTTTATCCCATCACCTGCCTCTTGTCTCTTTATTTCTGGCCTGGAAGGGAATGGAAAGTGATGGTTTTGGGAAATTCTTGTTTTAAAGAACCCATCAATTGCAACAAATTTTCCCACCTCTCCTTCACAATGAGTGCCTGGATATGAGATATATTTGAGGGACTTTCTGTGTAATGGCGTGGACAAATCAAAGCTACTTTAGAAGTATACTTATAAAGAGATTTTCTAGTCTATGAAATTCTGAACATAACTGTCTTCCTTTGGAATTCTGCATATAGTTGCATGCACATATGCACATGTCAAGGCTTCAAACAGTGAAAACTTTTGAGCTCTCATCAGGGATGTTGACTTTCTTCTTGGTGTGGGCTAGTGTACTCTAGTTTATGCTATTCCCAGCATATGATTACACATATACACGTCAAGGCTTCAAACTGTGAGGTGTTTTAGGAATTCAGAACTTACCTGGATTTGGTTTCCTTTAGGTCAGTGATGGTGAACCTTTTAGATACCAAGTACCCAAACTGCAATTCAAAACCCACTAATTTTTTTTTTGCAAAGGGCCAATACAGTAATTTAACCTGTATACAGGTGGCTATGAAGGGGTGATGTCGAGTGCCCACAGAAAGGGTTCCGAGTGCCACCTTTGGTACCCGTGCCATAGGTTCACCATCACTGCTTTAGGTTGTAGTCCAGGAGGCTTACTGGCACTTTAAATTATTTATGTTTAAAATATTTTGCTGTGGTGCCAAAAATCACTGGTGCAATCTCTTTTTTGGCAGCGGCAGCAAATGGGCAGAGCCCCCCTAGACACTGAGTAACGTGAGTATTGGCAATCAATGGGCCGTATGTCCTAGAAAACAACCAGCGTTGTCAAAATACTGCAGAACTCTGTTGTTTCTCAGTCTTATCTCATACTTATGCTCAATTCACAGGTATTTGGATTAATGTGGGAGGCAAGGAGGGTGTGAAGGTAGGTGGAATGAATGATTCCTAGTCCCCCATGCTCTTCAAAAGGCCAGCAATCAACAACAGTCAGCCAGTCTCTTTTTACAGGAAATATGGTTAGACTTGGCTGAGCTGCTTTGATCTCTTTAGCTATTCTTTTCTAGCGTTAACTCTCTCCATCCCAAAACCCAACTCAATCCTTTTTTCTCTGAGGCCTGTGTTGTGTTAGTTAGTTTTAAATATCAGTGCATTTTCCCTGCATGGATGTTCAGCTGTGCTCAAGGGAAAGGGAGAGTAAAGCAATATTGTGAAACACAAGTGCAGTGATAAAGAAAGCAATTTAAACAAACATGTTGAACATGTTGGAGTTGACTGGGTTTCATTGGCTGCTTTCACACGACCACTAAAATCTCCTGCAAAGTGCTCACAGATGTGGAGCGTAAAATCGTTTTCCCACAAGCATTGGAGTTTTTTTTAAAAAAATAAAGTACGATTTCACCCACTTAAGCATAACCCAGCACATTCCTGTGTCCCCACCCTTCCGCACTCCCTGGCTCCTGTCTGCCTGAGGGGAGGGAGAGAAAAAAGGAGAAAAGAATGCCGGCTCACCTCCGTTCTGCTGTCTCGCTCTGCTCCGTTCTGCCGTCTCACTCTGCTCTGGGAAGTATTCCAGTCTCTTAATATCTCTTAAAGGGGAGGGGGGAAAAACAACAAACACAAGGCGAGGAGAGCCTGGCACTCACTGCTTTAAAAGCCGCATCAGAAATTTTTCACCTCCGGAGAGCAGGTACTTGAAAAGTGTGCTGGGACGTTCTTAGGTGGACGTGGTCACACTTAATTTTTTTTTAAACTCCAGAGCTGGTGGGAAAACAATTTTAAGCTCCGGATCTGGGAACCATTTGCCTCGGATTTTAGGGGTTGTGTAAAAGTGCCCTTTGTTGCTGTTCTGATGTGGATTTTAAACCATTGCTTGAGTCTGTGGGAACAAGGAAAATCTGCACTCAAACCTTTTCATCCCTGTCATGGTGTCTTTGGGTATTTGTACACGACCCCTAAACTCCACCGCAAATGGCTGCCAGCTCCGGAGCTTACAATTGTTTCCCCATCAGCTCTGGAGTTTGCAGGAAATTAAGTGTGACCACGCCCACCTAAGCGCGTCCCAGCGCACTTTTCATGTACCTGCTCTCGGAGGGTGAAAAGCCCCAGATCCGAATGTAATCTGGTGAGTGCTGGGCTTTCCTCGCTTGTTTTTTTTTTTTTTTTTGCTCCCGACCCTTTAAGAGAAGGAATCAGGACAACGACGGGGCTCCGGGTGGCTTCGGAGGTGAGCCTGCATTTTTCCTCTCTTTTTTTCTCCCTCCCCTCACACAGGCAGGAGAAAGAAGTGTGGAGGGGTGGGGACGCAGGAAGAGCAACGAACCCCCATGTGAAAAGGCTTTTTGCTATGGTTCTCAGTTGTGGGATTAGAACAGTTGCAGATTTTCAAAACGCGACCATGGGAATGTCCAATCTGTGACATCAACCACGTGACAGCTCTGGGGGTGGGTGGGTGATCCAGATCAAAGTTTCCTGCGGATATTAGTGGTTGTGTGAAAGCAGCCAAAATCTATCAAAGATGCTTGCCTTGACTCCAGAGTGGCATGACAGCAGGGCTTCTCATGATTCTTACAGTGTTCTTTCCTTGTTCTAACCTATGCTAACCTTCCTTCAACCTAGCCTGGTCTTCTTCAGCTTCTTGGTGTCACTTCCTTTTCATGTTTCTCTTTCTCTCTCTTGACCCTCTCTGGGAGAAAAGAAGGAGAAATTTCCCTTTGTACTCAAGAGGTGATGGGGCCGACCATGGCTCCCTGCATCTGCACTTTAGTTAGCCAGAGAATTATTCTAGTTAGCTAAAATTAGTATTCTTATTATTTTTCAGACAAAGCATTTCTGTAAAAACATTAACTTTCTTATTCTCTTACAATAAAACCTGTGGGTGTGAATTAAGACCATGATGAAAGTGCAGCAGTATATCAAAGCCCTTTGAATTATAGAGCATGGGAAAGTTACTTTGTAGTTCAAAAAGGTGATGTTTCAAAACTCTGGTTTTAATTATCACCCGAGGCCCTTCTCTTCTCAGTAAATGCACATGTGCCCCTCCCAAATGGTGTCTATTCTACCTTAGATATCATCATACCCTTCTGACATTTGTAAATAAAGATCATTGTCCCCCTATTTATTGGGTGCCACTCTAGCCAGTTCTACGACTAGACTCATCCGATACAACCACATAGCTATTTTTCTCATTTTCTTCCTTTTCTGTCACCCTTTGCTCTCTAATGAGATCGATCAGAGCAGGAAAAGCAGGAATCCTACTGTACACCAGAAAACACATCTGCATATGACCAACCAAGTAAAATAATAAATAGAAAAAAAATTAAGAGGGAATGGGGCTGTAAATTTATCTCCCCGAATGGCTATAAAATCAGTTAAAACCCAAAAATCCAGCTTGGCAGGGCACCGAAAACTGCATTTCTGTAATTTAATTCCACTAACATCAACGGTGGGATATATGAAAGTGCTATTCAGTGATACGTGCAAAATTGGCTGGGAGACACTTCTCAGCCTGTTAAAGAGGTTTTATTCCAGAATGTTTCTGATAATTGCCATTTCTGCTCAAGTACATTTGATGACCTAACCTTTTCTTTTCGAGGGCCATGGGGTAAATCATGGGGAAAGGCAGGCTCTGCTGGCTTATGGATTTCCACCTGTGAAGTTACCAAGTTGTGGAGTCGGAAACCGTGACTGAATTTGTTCCTCTCCCATAAGAGTGTCTCAAATTATTCACCCCACATGGGCAAGTGATCAGGCTGATTATTAAGGTGCTTCACAGATCTATGATATAGATCTGCATTCTACAGTGGGCATGCAGAGGGAAGCATTGATCAAGTGCATCATTTATGAGTGCATTTAAGTATACCTCAGATATTCTGGGACATGCTATGGTTTTGTTAATTGGCTTAAAGGAATCCTCCAGATTAGACGAGCCAGAAACCTACCTGCATAGAAATTCCTATTATGAAACAGAATATAAATTGTGGCTTCATGACAGCCATTATACACTCTTTTTTGAACTGTACTAAGGAAGGAAAAGCTGCCTAGATGCCCTAAGCACAGCCAATCTTGCCTGATTTTGGAAGCTAAGCAGGGTCGGTCCTGGTTAGTACTTGGATGGGAGACCACCAGGGAATACCAGGTGCTCTAGGCGCCTGGAATAGGAACTGGCCAACCACTCCAGTATTCCTGCCAAGAAAACTCCATGGACATGGGGTCACAAAGAGTCGGTCACGACTGTAACAATGCAAGGAAGGAAAATGCCTGTCTACCCATGTTTGGAGAATATTGTTTTGTTTCGATGGAACCCTGGAAGTATTACAAACATCACATTAATATATGGTCTGTAGACAGTTCCTTCCTCTCGACCAATTCTTCCTGGACAAATTTCTGTCTCTTTCATTTAATTTAGAAGCTACTAGTTTAAAATTCTGCTCACTGGGATTGCCTGTTGAGATAGCAATTTAATGTCAGAGAGGCCTTAAGTGGGTGGAGGATTCATCCTTTCCTTTACCTAGGGGTATCTAGAAAGCAAACAACTAAGAAAACATCGTATTATTTCTCCATATAGAAATTCACAGTGGATATAGCACAACAGACTGGGAATTGACAACATATAAAATGTATGTCCGCTTGATTTGTGCTTCTTCTGTTTATTGTAGTTCTTCTCTATCTACCGCAGTATGAAGTCAACAGGAAATGAGAGATCATCCTTATTCAGATGTTAAGGATGTGTGTAGAGTCCACATATCTTTTAGCCTTTTGTTTCTATCCATGGGATGTTCTTGGCAAGGATACTGGGGTGGCTTGCCAGTTCCTACCCCAGGAAGTCTTATTACAGGCCTCATTGTCACCAGTGTAATTAGCCTTAAAATGATGAAAGCATAGTTCAGCCTGTTTTATTTTGTAGCCTCACTGATCAACTGGGACACAAAAGTAGAAATGTGCCCCATTTATAAGATATTCCAGACTGAGGCCTGGCGAGCTCTGGTCCATGGGGTCACGAAGAGTCGGACACGACTGAACGACTGAACAACAACAACAACAACAAAAGAGTCCACATGAATGGAAGGAAGCCTTTTAGTCTTACCTCTGAGTGTGACAGGTGAAGGCGGGAATGTAGGACCTACAGTAGGTAGTATGTGAATCTGTGTTCTGGCTCATGTAGAGATGGCATTTAGTTAAAGCAGATTTTCTTTTTTTTCTTCTTCTTCAAGCAATTGTTGTTCTATGTCCTGTGTTTTCTCTTCAAGCAATCATGGCTCTATGGCGAGTATTCAGGCTGGGGTTGGGAGTAATTCTAGCATCTGGGCTGCATGTACTCCATGTAAAGGTAAAGGTTCCCCCGCGCACATGCGTGCTAGTTGTGTTCAACTCTAGGGGCGGTGCTCATCTCCGTATTCAAGCCTAAGAGCCAGTGTTGTGGAAGACCATAGCCACGTGGCCTCCTTAGCAAGTGAATAAGGATACAGAGGAAGATGAAATGATAGACAGACACGAAGCTATGTCTAGGCCCATGGTGGCTGCCAGGCACAGTCAGTTGCACCTGGAACTGTCACTGAAATCATTTTTCAGAGAAAATTTCTCTCATTATTATTTTCTCCACTCGACCAACAAAAAGTCTGAGGGAGAATAATTTTCTAATGTAACATTTGTGACGTTAAACAGCGCTACTGCATACCAACACCTCACCGAGGCCGAAGGGGGAAAATTCATATGAGTACAGTAAGACTAGAGTTGTGAAGGCCCAGAAAAAAAAAAACAGGAAAAAATAGGGGGGAAATGCTTTCCCCCATTTTTTCTGAAAGCTTTTTGGGGGGTTTTCCTGAAAAATTGGAAACAATGAAAAAAGAAAAAAATGATTATGGAATGATTTATTTTAACACGATGAATAAGATATTTTAAGACAAGGTGTTCTAATATTTTCCAAATCATTTCTAAAAAATATGCATACTATCAGATTATTCTAATTTTTGTGCACTGAGGACAAGCAAGTCCTAGGTTACAAAGTGAACTCTCCAATGCAAGAACAAGATGCATTTCTTCCTTTAGGAGGTGCTGCTATTGTCATAAGGAAAAGGGAAAGGTTTCACTTTTGTTTTTGCATGTGGGTGGGTGTGTTTAGTTGTGTTCTGTCCTCTTCACTAGACCCCAAAGCAGTGGAAGAAAATACAGAGCAACAAAAATGATTCTGCTTAAATTTCATTCCCATTCATTGAAACTTAGACGGTTACTTCACATCCTTCCTCGAGCCGAGGTGAACTTGCCTCCGTGTTGAAATTGGTTTTAGTCACGTGACCTAATGCCAGTTCTGCCCCTGTTTCTCTGTACTCACAGGCATGCTGATTGAAACCAGCAGTACTTTAACCGCACGTCCTCGATCCTTACCTGGCAATAAGGAACAAACACAAACCAAGGTGAACTGTTCGAGGAAGAATCTTGGTCGATAAGCGGGGAAAATAGATTCATAAGAAGGAGTTATAATTCCTGTTGTTCGATACATCGAAATACCGATGTTCCTCTCACCCTTCTCAACCAAAAAACAAGTAATCGCACTAAGTATTTTCTCGATGCAGGTTAAGAGGAACCGCAAGTCCCCTGGGGGGTGGATCGAGAAGTGGATTGAAAAGATTCCCGAGCTCCAGGACGGGAATCTCTCACCCCGCTTGGAGCGCAGTTCAGGGGGCGTGGTCGGGGTGAACTCTGATTGACCCCACAAGGACGTGAGGTTCCGTTCCTTCGAACTCGGATTGACCCCACAAGGACGTGAGGTTCCGTTCCTTCGAACTCGGATTGACCCCACAAGGACGTGAGGTTCCTTCGAACCGGTCTCCAGCGGAGCCGCAAACTGCAACAAGAGGGACGTGAAGTATCAGCCTCAGTCCCACTTCCTTCTATACATTGCCCCACTCTTCAAGTCTTTTTACCAGAATGAGGTTTTTAGTTTATCTTTATTTAATACCATGGAGAGGAATTATGAATGGTTAATTCTGGATTTTTAAAACATTGTTTTGTAGAGGCTTTTTTGTTCCACATAAACTAGTAAACCGTTCAGGAGATTGTTACTCCATTTGTTATTTACAATTACAAATACATATTATTTAAAAAGTAACTTCTGTTTGTAATAATTGTTTGGATATACTATATTTCAATATGCTAGTTGTGATAATTTTTTTGCCAAATCAAATTGTCCATAGTCATATTTTATGTTCCTAAAGTAACAGAATGACTTTCAAGCTATAAAAGGGGGTGGGGAGTGCTAATGTAGCATATTTTCCCATTTTCCCAAATATTTCTGTTTTTTTTTTCCAGAGGGGAAAAACTGGGTTTTTTTTCTAAGCTTCAAAATTTATGGAAATTTTATATCTCTAAGTAAGACATCTTACAACCAATCTACATAGCACATGCACACTCTGTGTAACGTAGTATAGACGTAATGGCTGTACCTAACAACATAAAGAGCCAGCTCCAGCAATTTGTAAGACTGACCCTCCAATTAATGATCACAATCTTTTGAAAGCAACTATCACTCTTCATTATGCTGATAAATGAATAGGTTTTTTGTGGAATAACTTGTGAAATATCCTGATTTACAGTTCCTGATACTGGCTGAACACACACAAACACAGAGAGAAAGAGAGAGGGAGTTTATTGCAAGAAAAAATGTGTGCTCTGAGCAGGAAAAACACAAATAAATAAAAAGTATCATTCAGTCTTCTCTTACAGAGGCAATGCCTTTGGAGTTTGTACTATACAAGAGGCCTTTTTTTTTAAAAAAAATCCATGATTATTGGTTTTCATTAAAACACACACTTATGCTGTTCGGCTGGAGTACAGTGGTATCACTACTTACGAATGACTCTACTTATGAGCAATTCGACTTAAGAATAGAAAACCGTTGGCATTTTAACTGCTGCCTTACACATTTTAGATGTGGTCTATTCTACTTACATTTTTTATTTTTTTATTTTTTTATTTTTTATTTTTAGATATGACTGATCTACTTACAAGTTGTTCAACTTATGGGCATGCATTCAGAATAGATTAAACTTATAAGTAGAGATACCACTGTATACCGGAAATTACTGGAAAATCTACTTTCTAATTTTTAAAAAATACAAGCAAGAGAAATCCTACAGAACCAGTGTAATGTATTCATTTCAACAAGTCAAATTAATATGATTTGGTGAGATTTATTGGTTTTTTTTTAAAAAAAAATAACAATGTAAACTGAACTTCAGATGATGAGAGCTTCTCTGAATTAAATTATGCATTAAGGCAGGCATGTCCAAACTTTGGCCCTCCTGATGTTTTGGACTGCAACTCCCAGAATTCTAAGCTTACATTGACAAAGGACTGTAGGAGTTGCAGTCCAAAACATCTGGTGGGCCAAAGTTTGGATATGCCTGCATTAAGAGCAATGTGTATTCTCTGAAATTAGCCTGTTTTCCTTCTGTCAGCAGGATTTCCTCAGATATACATGCCACAACAATCAGACTTTCATATTAAGCCATATTTCATTCAGCTACTGTTTTCAGTGAGTACAATACTCCCCCGTTTATCACGGGAGTTAGGTGCAAGACCCACCGCAATAAAGGAAAATCTGTGAAATGCAGATGCCTCAGCAAACTGACCTTGGGCTGCTTCTGCTGATGTGCACTTCCAAAGAGAGGATTTTAACCCCCTCCTGACACCTGAGCAAACTGACCTTGGGCTGCTTCTGCTGGCTTGTACTTCCAAAGAGAGGATCTTAACCCCCTCCTGACACCTGAGCAAACAGACCTGGGGCAGCTGCTGCTGGCTTGTACTTCCAAAGAGGGGATTTTAACCCCCTCCTGACCCCTGAGCAAACAGACCTGGGGCAGCTGCTGCTGGCACTCACTGCCAGGAGGAGCCCAAGATCTGTTTGCTGAGGTGACAGCAGGGGGTTACAATCCTCTCTTTGGAAGTGTGTTTCTCTCAAGGAAAAAATCAGCACTACACTGGGACTGTAATATATGAACCGTGATGTGGCCAAAATTTGCTTAATCCATGATAGAACTGAAGTGAGGAAATGCAGAATCTCTGAAAAACAAATGTATTTTACTACTTAAGGGAGCACCTCTTTGGAATACATTATATCATCTAGTTTGACCTTATGTTGTACTACCTCCAAGGCCGCTTCCAACCCTATGATGATTCTATGATTCTATTATTCTATGATTTGAACTAATGCCCATGATTAAATACAACATAAAGATGCAAATGCAGAATATTCTGTTTCTGCTCAACTGTTGCATATATTGATGACTTGGCTTCCTGAAACTTCTGTGTTTATTATTGTAGAAAAGATCTTCCCATTATATACCAAGAGTCACTACTATGGGGGAAAGAATTTCAGAGTGGAGAACCTGGTTTATATGGCACAATGTGCATCACATACCTCAATAATCATGCTAGTCTGTCTTCAGGCTATCACAGAATCTATTAGTGAATGTACTGGCACTGGGAAACACATTGGGAATTTTATTTATTTGTTTATATATTTAAGCTATTTTTACCCTGCCTTTCTCCTTAAAAGGACCCAGTGTGGCTTACAACATTAAAAGTACAATATTTAAAAGCTAAAAACAGTAAATATACAAATATTCAAAACAAATTAAACAAATACATTAAAACAGTAAATAAAATCGATACTAAACACTTTTAAAAGCAGCAGAGCACAACAACCCAATTTGAAAACCCTCTCTCAGACTCCTTGTCACTAAGGGAAAGCCTGTCTGAAGAAAAAGGTCTTTGCCCGCAAAGATGGGGCCATCCTACCTTCCCATGGGAGGGTGTTCCAGAGTCAAGGAGCAGCAACAGGGAAGGTCCTCTCTCATATCCCCACCAAGCATGTCGTGAGGGTGGTCGGACTGAGAGAAAGGCCTCCTCTGATGGACCTTAATGCTCAGGCAGGCTCACAGATTGTGATGCAGTCTTTTTGATAGCTTGGACCCAAGCCATGAACTTAAGGAAGCAAAAGGACCAGTTCTTAGCACTTCTGTAGCTATTACATACAGATTCCACAATCCAAAAGTTTACTTTGTAACCCTAAGAATAGGGGCAAATCAGCATTCATAAATGAATGTGTGCAATCACAAATACTAACCTCCTGACCTTCATGAGTAAAATCTGAACTGGAGGAACTGATGGGACACTTGCGTAGACTCACTTGCCCTTTCAGTCTTCAGGCTGCAAGATTCTTGGCTTTGGAACTTTCTAGTAGCCTCTGAGACAAGCAAATGTTGAGCACAAAATATCCCAGACCAGGGCTGTATTAAACCACACAAGTCTAATAGCCTGCACCCTGCGTGGGATGAACAGGAGAAAGAATCTACTGCTCTATTTTTAAAGTCCAGTGTGGTTGGCAACAGATGGTGCCCAGGTGGGGTAAGTATGGAGGTTGAACAAGGGCACAGCCCATGTCATAACTGCAAGCATGACGACAGCGACTCCAATGATATTCACACCCAAGCCAGCTTTCACCTTTGAAAAAAAAAAAGTATTAATCAGAAGTCCATTGTTTCCAAAGATTTCTAGATCTCAGATGATATATTGAGAAGAGCTGGTGAAGAATATGAGTTACAGTCTATGAACTAGGAAGTCCTTGTTTTAAATCTCAGAGCGGCATGAATATGGTGGTCCCTATCTCTTGTTCTCAATTTCTAACAAGGGATGCTGTAAGATTTATTGTTGGTTATGGATTTCCCAAGATGTAATGATCAGTAACTGAAAGCTAGTGGAGCCATGATGGTTGCTGGGTAGCTTATGGTGGCCACTTTTTATCGGCTTAATCTACTCCTCATCCCACCAAGGTTGTTGGCTAGATAAAAAGGGCAGGAAGTGTGCATTCTGCCTTTGACACCTTGGAGAAAACCTGAATTAATAAATATTATTAGCTTTAGAAGAGGTAGCTGTGTGAGCCTGTGATAGCATATCAGGAAAAAAATAAAACAACAAATAACAAATAAAGAAGTCGAAAACATTGACACTGGGAGTCTGAGGATAACATTTGTTGCCTTAATTCTTTGTTATTTTCACTTTGGTTTTGCCTGATATAAATATTATCAATAATAAAAGAAAGAATCCTAGAATGAAGATCCTACTGGGCTTTTGGAGGGGGCTGGGCAAATACACTGAGGAAAAGGTTCACCAATGGTTGTTACTAGTCACAGAGCTTGGGAACGTTCCATTTTCAGACTACAATTCCAGGAGTTGCCTAGGCAACATGACCATAGGTTGTGCTGACCTGGGGGTTCTGGGGGCTGTAGTTTGCAAAACATAGCTTTTCTGAGCTCTAGTTAGTAATACTAGTCAGATAAAGCCTCTAGGTCAGTGGTGGCGAACTTTCGGCACTCCAGATGTTTTAGACCACAACTCCCAGAATCCCAAGCCTGTATTGCCAATGACAAAGGATTGTGGGAGTTGAGGTCCAAAGCATCTGGAGAGCCAAAGGTTCGCCACCACTGCTCTAGGTTCTGAGGCAGTACTGGCTGCGGGTGCCCAGACATTTTTTTTCTATTCCCTTTCTGGCTTTTCCTATGTGGGTTTTCTGGAGGCTGTGCTGGTTGCTGACTGTGGGAAACAGGAAGGGTACCGTAAACAGACCATAGTTCTGACTTACCAAGGCTCCTCCTACATTCCTAAGATTGAGTTGACATGTGAGATATTGGTAGTGGTGCTAGTATTAATAATAATGACAATAATGTTGGCACGTTGCACCTTATTTCCCAGTAACTTACCATGTCAATAACTGTTAGGTGGCCATAGGCAAATACAATGGCATTGGGTGGATTTGCTACAGGTAGCAGGAAGGCAAATGATGTGCAGAGGGTAGATGGTATCAAGATGTACAGAGGGTTCACATGGATGGCCTCTGCCTGTTAGACAAGTAAACACCATCAGAAATAAATGGTTGTCATTTCCTAAATAAAGCTGATATGGTAAGGAATTAAAATATGAATTATAATCTAAATCCTAGCTAAGCATGTATTAAAAAGATGCCTGGCACCTGAAATATATTGTTGCCAGAGCCTGGAAAAGTTAGTGTTATAGGAAAGGATTAGGAATTAACTCTCTCAATCACTAACTTTTAACCAGTCTCTTCGATGGGCACTTTTACACGACCTCTAAAATCCGGTGTCAACTTAAACTCGGACCAGATATCATGGGGGTTTGTTGCTCTTCCTGTCTTCCCACCCCTCCGCACTCCATTGTTCCTGTCTGCGTGAGGGGAGGGAGAAAATATGCAGGCTCACCTCCGTCTGCCGGTCGAAGCAGCCCCGTTATCGTGATTCCTGTCTCTTAAAGGGGCGGCAGGGACAAAAAATCAAACAGAAGGCGAGGGAGCCCGGCAATGCACATTGGAAGATTTTTTACCTCCTGGAGGCCAGGTACTTGAAAAGTGCGCTGGGACGCGCTTAGGTGGGCGTGGTTGTACTTGATTTTTTTTAAAGTCCGGAGCTGGTGGGAAAACTTTTTAAAGCAACGGATCTGGGAGCCCTTTGCCTTGGATTTTAGGGGTCGTGTAAAAGCGCCCGATGTTAACTCTTGTACATACACACATTATTTCACACAAATTTACTGTTATGTACCCTCAAGTCAAAGCTGACTTACAGCAACCCTAATAGTTGTTTTTGCTGGCCTGAAAGTTAAATGCCTGGCTATGGAGCCAAACGTTGGGACTTCAGTCCCCCTTTGTGCATTCTAGAACAGCCAGGATGAATGTCCCCGGGACAGCCCCAGGAGGCACCAACAAGAAGGAACTGGTAAATCATTTTTGAGCACGCTCTACCAAGAAAACCATGAAAAGGGTCACCATAAGTCAGAATTGTCTTGATGACATGTAATTGTTATCATTATTATTAGGCCTTTTCAAGATAGGTGAGGTATTTAAGGAATGGTTTTACCAGTTCCACACCTGCCCACACCCAAGTGAGTTTCCACAGTAGAGCCTAGGAATGGAACACAGGTCTCCTGAATCCTAGTCCATTATTTTGTCCACTACATCGCACTGGTTACTACACACACACACACACACACACACACACACACACACACACACACACACACACACACACACACACACTGATATCCTTCTACTCTCAAATGGAGGACTCCATTGAATTCCTTCCATGATCAGGATGTGGACATTTGATTGTTTATGCCAGAATGCCTAGGAACACTCAGACCAAGAAAGACATTCCTAATTCAAGCTTTGACAATTTGCTGAATGCAATGGAACAGAAGGACTGATGCACTGTTGTTTGACCCACCTCTGTCTCTTCAGAAATGTAGTTAATAGTCATGCGTTTTAAGAGACTACTGAGACCTGTGTACGAGGCCATGACCTTTTAATCTGAAACTATGCAACTTCATCCAGCTAGCAATTTCCTTGGCTCTGTATTCCCACTGAGCATTTTAAAGGACATCCTCATTCAGCAATTCCACTCTTAAAGCCTCTCCTGAACCAGAATGAACACTGATGGACTGTTTCAAAGCCAAGTCAGCCTAGTTACTTACCAAAGGGGCCAGAATAGGCAATGCTATTGTGATAGTGGCAGGGTTGCTGGCTACTTCTGTGAGTGAGGTGACGAGCAACGATGAAATCAGGATGATCAGCCATACGGGTAGAGATCCCAAAGGAGTTAACTTGCTTCCTATCCAGTCCGAGAGTTTAGAGACCTATAGAATGGATTATTTCATTGTTATTAGATGTTAATTGGTGCATTGACTCGTTTATTAATCTAGAAGCTCAATTTAGACATAACCATGGCTACTTAGGTGGCAGGTCAGGCACACAACAACTACCTAGCAATGGTTTTGAGCTATGAGAGGCATTCATAGCTTCATTTATCATGTACGCCACACACACACACCATGCATTTCCATGGCCAAGCAGGGATTTCGCACCATGCTTCCTGAGTCTCAATCCAACAGTTCTATCCATTGTACTAGATTTGCTTTTTCTTTGCACGCATTGCTTAGTACATAAGCAGCCTTGTGTTTTTGTCTCTAACACTTGAACAAACCTTAATTATACTCCGAGGCAGAGTTTGGGACAATTGGGTTTTGGGGAGCCGATCTCCCAGAATCCTCCAGTGAGTGCGGTGTTGCCCCCAAAAGGAAATGTTTTCAAGCTCTTTTCTAAGGACAATCCTAACAATATGTTCAAATCCAAGAGATTTACTTCTGTGTCATTTTAGGCTCATGCTGAGACCCCATCAACATGGGGATGTGGATGAGGCGATATGAATCTCTATGGCAGAAGGCACTAGATCATGAAGTAGAAGGGAGCTTATGTCATGGGTTTGTGGCTTTTTCCATCTCTAGTGGCTGAAGTGAAAAGAGATTACCTCAGACAAGGCCTTAACTAGAGAGTATTGAGATGACAAAATTATAACACAGGGATGCTAATGTAACTGCATGGCTCCATTCTACAGAACGGTAGTCCGTGGCTATTATAGCTGCAATTTTCCAACTGTAACTCTTTCCTAATCTCCAAAAGGAACTTGAATAACTGCTTTTATTTAATTTTCAAAATTGACAGCTTGAATTCATTGGCCGGTGGTACAAAACTGCTCTGAGAAACTGGAGAACACATTTTAAATACAGCATAAAGCCTTTAAACCACTCACAATTATAATTATACTACAAAAGAATCTTTGTATAATCTGAATCACAATGAAACTGAGGTGTGTCTTTATTGCTGTGAAAAAGGAGAGGCAGAATCCTTTTTGTTCTTGCCACTTGTACATCTATGTATTACATGAATTGTTGGAGAGTTCAGAATGTGCACAAAGAGCTGTCTAGTAATACCTCCTTGTGTCCTCTCAGAAACCATCTAGCTCCTTGAGCCATGGACTGTTACAAAAGCAGATGGAATGAATGGGATTCTGCCCAATGAGTGAGAAATATTCTATTATGATTTATACCATGTGTCGTCCAAGTCAGGGTTTACTTGTTGTTCTATTGCTACACAAATATAATGGAATAACTCTGGAAATTCTCCCTCTCTTTCTCACTAATTTTCCATTTTCCTTTCAACTAGCTAAAGCATATTAACACCATTATGGATGGAATGTGTTGTAAAAAAAATCTGCATTACCTCACAACCATCTGCCAGAGCAAACCCTCCACCAACAAGAATGGCAATTTCCCAGGGCATGCAGGCCTGAAATTCTTTCCAAGTTATCAGCGGAGCATAATCAAAAGCAACTAGAGGGGAGAAAAAGAATTTTGTTAAAATTTTTGAAAGAAAAACGCTCATTGTACTAGCTTTTCATTCCTTTCATCTTGATTTTATAGATACACGTTGAACCACAGAACTGGAATAGTTCCTTGCAACGGCTCTTCATAATGACGAACCACCCATTGTTAGCAGAGTTTTGTGAGTTTGCTTGTTAATGGAGGATCTAGGGCAGGCGTGTCCAAACTTCGGCCCTCCTGAAGTTTTGCACCACAACGCTCAGAATTCCAAGCCCGTGTTGCCAATGATGAAGGACTGTGGGAGATGTGGTCCAAAACATCTGGAGGGCTGAAGTTTGGACATGCCTGATCTAGGATTAGAGTTAAGGCATTCAACCTATAGCCATGAGGTCTGGGGGTGGCGGCGTAAAAGGCAGCCATCCAAGCTGTGTCTCCAGTGGATTTCCCTGCCTCTAAAAGACTTCTATGTATTTCACAGGAAGATCTGCAGAAGGTTTGCAAATGAGTCAACTGAGTATATTGATAAGGTTTGCTGTGATAAGTCCCCTCCATGGTAGGAGGTATCAAGTACGGGAATGTGTAAGTGGATTCTCCAGGGAACAAACAACTGCAGATCTTTGTGCTCCTCAAAGAGAGATCTACAGAGAAACACAGACCACAAGAGATGGGTTTTCCATAGTATTTTTCTTATCCCACAATACTTGACCCCTTATTGAATGTGCTGAACAAAGTTTATGAATGTAGGTTACCCCTCCAGCACATGACAGGGAGATGATACAGACAACCTGTAATGAATGCCACAACAGAGACAGGAACTTGACCTATCTCAATTTCTCCTTCATTTGAATAGAAAGAATTGATCCATGTGTTGGAATCACTGAAATGAATGGGGAATCCCATTCATTTCAGTGATTTACTAGAACCCTGGATGCTAGTCTGGAGTATCCACTGAGCTCCAGTTAGGATCACATTGATTTTTGGCTTTCTTTCTGGAAGCCAGTTTTATGGTTTTTCAATCTGCACACAACAAAACAAGTGAATCAGTTTTTAATGGTCTATAAGTTGCATAATTGAGTTACCAATTTTTTTGTCTGACATCACTTAAAGAAAAAATGCAAAGAGAAGCATATATACTCAACTATTTTCTCCATTTGAAGTTCTAGACAAAGTTTTTGCAGGAATAATGAAGAAGAGGAGGCCAATTATTAAGGCGACTGTTGAATCAGTAGCAAACCCTGGGTATCTAAGGGGAAAAATGTTGCTTCCTTTAATCAACATTGTTAGGAAAAACTGAAATATTTGCAAATGTCTTCAGGAATAATATCTAATAGTAACACACTAATTGGGAGGTTAAGATGGACATCCTTTGTAAGTCTGATTAGCCAGGAACAAGGTTTAGTAAATTGCTGTCACTAGTTTGTTTATTTTATAAAATTATATACCACTGACAGTGTGAGACACTATTCTAAGCAGTTTACAAAGATAAAACAAACAATAACATTAGCCACCCAACAAAATCAATAAGCCCTATGTTAAATAAAACCCTCAGATTTAGTAGTGGGGGCACATATAAAGACAAACTTAAGAGAGGATACTCTTAAATGCTTCCTGGCAAAAAATATATATTTGGCATCCTCTTAAAGGCATGTTATTGGATCTGATACAGTCTTATCTCAGAAAGAGCAGCCTAGCAATCTAAAAATAAGACAGATATCTCCAGTACACCTTATAACAGTTCTCTTTTACTCTTTCTGACATGTTTTTCATTATTCTTTTATTCCACATTTTATTCCATTCTTCTTTTTTATTTCTTTATTAATATCTTCTTGCCACATCTCTTTAACTTATATCCTTTCTATTCCTTTTGCATTAATAGTTTATATATCTCACTTATCATTCCTTTTTCAGTTTCTTTGTTCTCTCCTTTGCTTCTCTTTTCTATAATTTTCTACAATCTCCTACTTTAGTTTTCCATTCTTTAGTCCGCTTTCCAGTTGCATAATATTTAACCAGGAAATTTCTTCTCCCAAATTTTCTTTTACAGTATATTTTCCCTATTATGGATTTGTTTCAAACAGTACCATAAACTTATAAGTTTTTATCTAGCAATACCTTAACTTGCTTTTTAAATTATCTTGATAGTTTTCATTTCTGTTACTTGAATCAAGGATGACACAGGTGGACTTAATTTCTCCCTATAATTCTACCAACATTCTGCCACCCCAGAATGAATTATTGACCTATCCCAGCTTCTCTTTAATATTTCTTTAAAATATGTTTTCCCTCCTACTTTCCTTCTGTGGAGCTTCTATAGCTTTCCAAATAAAATAATCATTTTCTGCTACAATATCTGGAATATGTCTTAACTGATTAGCTATGTAATATAACTTTATATTCGGTAAATCTAAACCACCCTCTTTTTGCCATACATACCATAAACTCTTGTTATTTCTAGCTTTTTTACTGTCATTGCACCTTCTCCAGTGCTGCTGTCAATTTGCATACCCCTGCCAGATAAATGAATGGTATCTTGGGCCCAAGATGAAGATGGGTGACCACTTGCACACAGACATTTTCCATCCTGGTCATTCTTCCTCATAATGTCTTTGCCATGAGGAACCTTTAGAACTGATGCCTTTGTCACACTGTCAAATGAGGAGTGCTGAGACATGCAGAAAGCCAGAAAGAGGCTGATGGCACTGCCTCTCTCAGTTCTGGTAGCACAGAGTGAGTGGCACTGTTGCCAGCAGTTTGCCGCCATAGTTTGACTAATGGCTGTCCTAGCCCTGTCTTAGTATGGCAGGCCACATAGCAGAAAGACAGCTTGACACTTTACTTTAAAAAGAATGATATCTGTACCAACTGCCATTTCTATTACAATTTAAAACAGTGTTTTAGGATTAACTAGCAAGCCTGAGCAGAAAAAAAAAACACAGAGAAACATAGTGCTTCAAATTAATTTAGGCAGTAGTTCTCGACTTTTCTTCTCTTTACATTTCAAACTATCTCTGGCAGAGAAGCTGAGTCCCATTAAGGCCGAAACAAAAAGCCCACTTTCTCCATGATGGTTATGTTATTAGTAGTAGCTTCCGAAATGACCCACGTGAGCCCAGGTGGTGTTCGAAAGCCTCCAAAATGCAAACAGCCAATCACTTACCTTCCTGCAGGGTCGCATCGGGCTAAACTCCAACCAGGAAGAAGTCTCCTAGTCAACTGTCCTTCTCCCTGGCACTGGCCAATCAGGAGATGTTCAGGGAAATGCATCATCCCGCCTCCCTGTCTGATTGGCCAGTACCAGGGAGAAGGAACAATGAAATTGGAGGCTTCTTCCTCATTGGAGCTCAGCCCCACATGGGCACAGAGGAAAGTAAGGGATTGGCTGATTGCATTTGGAGCCTCGTGGCGGAGTGGTTAAATGCCTGTACTGCAGCTAAAACTGTGCTTACAACCTGGGGTTCAATCCAAGGTAGTTGGCTCAGGGTTGACTCAGCCTTCTATCCTTCCAAGGTCGGTAAAACCAGTAGCCAGCTTGCTGGGGGCAGCAATGTATAGCCTGAATATTTAAATTGTAATCTGCCCAGAGAGAGCTTGAAGCACTATGGGGAGATATATAAGCAGAAAACTTTGCTTTTTTTTCTTTTAGAAAAGGACACAGTACATTAACAGGACCAAAGGATTGGGAGTGAATTCTTAGTAATGGTTATGGTATGGAGGCCCTACATCCTACCTAGACTACTTCTGAGTCCCACTATTGGCACATCAACCATCATTGGTTGAGAACAATGTCTCTAAAGCATATTTACTTGTTATTCTTCATAACTTGACTTGCCTTCTTACTAAAAATTAAAAATGTGGATTCAAAGGAAAGGCTCAGAGTTTAATAGCAACTGCCTTAATAGATTTTCTCTATGCTTGAAAAAACTTCCATATTGGAAGGACCTTTAGGATCATAGTATACTAGCCCACTGCAATGAGGACACAAAAGCTTGGGGCTCCTTCCTCCATGTTCCAGTCAAAGGGAGAGTTCCCCCCTCCTCCCAGATACAAGAAGCAGAGGCAGGGAGAGACAGTGAATCCAGCTCTGTTCTTTTCAAACAATCTGCTGAAAGATTTGCTTGCCATGGCTGTCAGCTTGTAACAGGCACAGAGGAGCAGGATGAAGACTGAGAAGGTTAAGATGGCTGCCATGTTGCCACGGTGATAGATCTGTTAAGAGTGTCTCTTAGGGCTCTAGAGATGTCTGAGAACATGCACAGGGCAAAACTACTTTAAAAGGTTGAGTGCTGGGGCCAATGAAGAAAGTTTTCCCAACACCTCTTCCTGGGGGAGAACAAAGGGGAAGGATTAAACAGCTGTTAACCTTCTCCTCTCTGTCCTAGGCTCAAAGAGAAATGAGAAGCTGCTTTGCCCACAGTAGAGCTGCCAAATTCTTTACAACTCCTTTTATTCACCAGCAGAATTTGATGAAAGATGTACTGATCAAAGATTTAAGATTACAGTTGCAGGAAAATTGCAGTCCAGTAAATGCAACATACTGTATAAATGTGGATCACCAAGTGAATCCCCCACACTGCCTGAAGGAGAGGCTGAACTTGCAGCTTGCAGATTCACCCACAAGATCAGAAGACCGTTATGGGTTCCTATTAGGTCAAGCCTTATTAAGCCTTAGGAGGTGCAAGCCATCATGAAAATGATATTATATCCTTCCCTCCAGTAAGGAGGGAGTGGTCATTCTTTGTTCAAATGGAAGTCTTCTTGAAAGGTCTTTTGGAATAGATTAAAGGAACCATCACTTTCCACTTTCTGATGGAACAGCTGTGAACAAGTTTTTCAGTAAAATAACAAATGTTTTCTGGCTACAACTAGTCTGAAATGCCTATAAGAAAGAGGAAACCTAGCAAACCTCTGAAGAACTATGCTGCTCAAGTTCTTATAATTTCAAATGTTGCTATGGTAACTCTGTTCTCCAGAGTAAATATAAATAATGTTCCAAAATGAAATCAGAAAAGGACATTCATATATTTTAATCACTTTTATCAATATACGAAAATGAGACAAACACCTGAATGAATTCTCATGTTCCACATGAAAGTTCACATTGAACATAGAGTATCAAAGATATTTATACTGAAGTTGTTAAAACCAGTAAGAAATAAATTCTCAGATAGATGTTCTGAAGAAAATTAGAAATAAATGTAAACAGACACCTATAGATGCAAGGGGGATCTAAATATAGAAGTAAAGAGAAGAATGTAAAATTTAAAAAGTTTTTTTCTTGAAATTTTAAAAAAATGCAGCCTTCTGATCTTATCAGGTTAGGCTGCATATATCATGCTATAAAAGCCATTTCCAGTAATATGGAATGACATATCCTCACATTTCCCTCTAAATAAAAATAGACTGTATGGTATCATTACAGCAGAGTCAAAAGGGCCATGCTTTTGTGTGTGTGTGTGTGTGTGTGTGTGTAAATCCCTGATTCTGAATGCTAAAGTTTTCAGTTAAATAGAGAGTGGGAACTGAATTAAAAAACGCTTAAAATGTATGGATATATTAGCCTCACCAGTCCCTATTGTTTGACATAATCAATTTGTCAAAGACTATTTGCTGTGGAAACACTGCATAATCCCTAGATGGCAATGGGTATTGTATGATGTGTGAATCACTTGATACATTCTGTTCAACCCCCCACCCCCACCCCACAAGCCTGTGAAACATAGCCTTTTATAACTAAGATCATGCAGTTCACACAGGGTTTTTAAAACTGTCCTTACTTTGAAAAAGAATAGTGGTTACAATAACTTTAATGAACTGATATATTTCTGAAAAGTATAATTCACTAAATAATTAAATGGGATCTAGCATATTGAGGTGAAATATGCTGATACTTTTTTTTACATTCAAGAAGCAACAATTGCAATATGAAGAAAAGGTAGATATTCCAGAAAAGATAGTAATAAAGGAGGAGGAGGAGGAGGAGGAGGAGGAGCAGAGTGATTGACTTAAGAATTCCGACTTAAGCAATCTTTTGCCGGGTTTTTAAGGTAGACACTACTCAGAAGTGATTAACCCTTCCCTTCTTCTGGAGGGAGACCATGCAGTTTTGCAGAAGACTACACAGGCTGCCTCTTCTCCTAGGAGCCAGAGTGGGAAATTGCACACTCAACCTCTAGCTCCATTGCCAGATACCTACCTAACTGAATTATCTAGTCTCCTTGAAACAACCCCTAAAAGATGTGATGACTTTTTTGTCATCATCCACGGGTTGAATTTGTTATGTTTCTATATGGAACAAAGCAATATGACAGGGAGTGGAATCTGGGGCTCTCTTGGGCAGAATCCCATCTCATAGAAAATGGCATCTCTAGCTGGCATGTTTCTCGCATTCCTACCCTTTTTAGTTAAAGGTGACCATTATATCACCATGATGGCAGGGTGATCATGTAGGTTGCAAGTTGACTTTGCAAGAATCTATCTTGTTTTATCTATAAATGTAATTGAAGTTATTCCTCTGCAAAATGAATCCTCCTTCAATCTATTGACTTTATAAAGCTGTCTGTAAGACAATGCTGCTCTCCATCCCAGGACCTGGCTCAGATGAGGAGGAGAAGTAAGCACTGGAAGAATAATATCTCTCTTCTTCCTCCTGCAATCAACCCTTGAATCTTTTATAGCCCACCTATGGAGCCACATATGAACCCTTCCTTTACTGCATCTCCCAAAATGTACAACTGAAGTAACACCAAATGGTGTCCATCCTCCAATCTACACAACATGCACCAGGACAGCTGTCCCTGTGCGCCCTGTTTCCCATTATAAAGTGTTATTTACACTGAAACTCTAAGCAGGTTTAACTTTAAGGAAGAACTAGAACCAGCTACCCCATAAAGATTATAGGGATGCACAGGTGCTATTGATTTCTCATATAATTTCATGTTTTGGTTTTAAATGAGACACTTTGGAACTTCAGTTTCATCTATTCTCACTTGAAGCTGTAACCAAGTTGTGAGACTGAATAGGTATGACATAGACGAAGAGTTGGTCACAACTGTAACGACACACACATAAGAACATAAGAAAAGTCCTGCTTGATTAGGCCAAGGGCCCATCTAGTTCAGCTTCCTGTATCTCACAGTGATTCCAACAGATGCTTCTGGGAGCACATGAGACAACTAGACACCTGATTCCTGATGCCACTCCCCTGTGTCTGGCATTTTGAGCTACCCTCCTTTTAAGCCTGGAGATTACATGTATCCTCATCATGGACTTTTCCTGCCCAGATCCTTTTTAAAGGCATTTAGGCCAGAAGCCATGACCATATCCTGCAGCAAGGAGTTCCACAGACAAACAACACACTGAGTAAAGAAATACTTTCATTGTTGTCACTTTCCCAACTCTCAGTTTGAGTGGATGACCCCTGGTTCTCGTATTGTGTGAGAGGGAAGAGAGCTTCCCTCTATCCCACTTTATTCATCCACTGCGTAAAAAAGTGGAACCTTTTTTGAAAGATTGTTCATAAGGAAAATCCAGAGGTGCGGTGATATCTAGATCTATATCTAGATCCATACTGCCTATACTCAGTTAAATGTTGACACAAATCTTTTTGGGAACCATCAGTGTGGAATCATCCATAAATAAGAGATAAAGCAAACATCTGAACATTTTTCAGTTTCCTTACTCTGGAAAAAATGAAGACCACCCAGGAATGAATCCAGGATCTCTAGTAAACCACAGCAGGGCCATTAGAAAGAAAAGGACAAGAGTGATGACTTCTGGGTAGCTGTAAGAAAAGCAAGAAGAGTATTTTGCATTACCATAACATTTTGAAGCTCTTCACTTTGAGAGCACAGTAGTATTTCCCCCTTAAGTTTAGCCCTCTTCCTTACCTTATAGGTCCTAGTTTCTGATATTCCAGTTTAATCACTTGTGCTGAAGCTTGCTCTCTGGCTGATTTTTCCTTGCCACATTGAAACATAGCTTTGAAACTGAAATGAACATGGGTATTAACATAAGAATTAAAAATAAAGGTAGGTATCCCTATGTCATGTTAAAGACCTTTTCTCTCTCTCTTGTAGGTAGAAACCAAGGAATTACTTGAGTACTTAAAACTTTGCCTTTTTGAACAGGACAACTCCGTCTGCATTTTGTATCAAAAATTGTTTCAGAAATGCCTTTCCATTTCAAAAGTGACACGATATATGGGCATCTGTTGTTTTTTAAAAACCACAGCAACACAGGTCAAAGTAGATGTTTTGTATAAATTTTGAGGCCCAGATTAGCTCTGGCTCTCCAATAGAGTTGGAGGCTTATGCCTATTTTTATCTATAATAGGTATTTGGTGGGATTTTTTTCAGCTGAGGGGGACAGGGGAACCTTTCATAATCAATTTGGTAAATACATAAATAAATAATCAGACAAGCAGTCATTAGTATTATTAGAAGATGAGTCTACTCAATCAGGGAGTATCATGTGCAGAAGTTCAAAGCGAAATGCCCAAGCTCTACCATCGTAATCCCAAACACAAATATTTTAAAATACATTAGGTAGATTTTAAGTGTACAGTCTTTAACTCTTTTCTAACTACCTCTATTCCTGATTGCTTCCATCCTCTGGAAGTAAACATTATTATGTGCATGAAATTCCACTTTCTCTCTAGCAACTGCTGATGGAATCTGAAGCCATCCATTCTCATTTTTAAAGTGTCTCAGTATAATAATCTATGTAGAATTCTACCACAACCCTGGAAGTGACAAATTAAAAATAATTATGAGTTCCTTTCTAATAATTCAGGCCTAAGTAAGTTATGCTGTTTGTAACTTAACAAGAAACAATTTCTCCCCCCCCACACACACTCCATGTAAATATTTAAGCAATATATACATTAAACACACACACGCACATGCGCGCACACGCACACACACACACACACACACACACAGATGTGTATACATAAAGATCTATCTATCTATCTATCTATCTATCTATCTATCAATCTATCGATCTATCTATCTATCTATCTATCTATCTATCTATCGATCGATCTATCGATCGATCTATCAATCTACCTCATAAGGGTACAATTGTAATAGGGCTTTTGAGATCAATGATATATCTTAGCAGTGGTTTTACCACTTCCAGCTGAACCTCTAACGAGGTTTCTTGGCCAAGCAGGAATTCAAATCCAGGTTTCCTGACTCCTTGTGTGTCACTCTGTCCATAATACCACATTGGGTATCCATTGGGAAATACATAATTACTTTTCCCAATGCCATGTGCCACCTTTTTCTCTTGGAGTTTCTCTGGGACTGTAAAATCATTGGGTATGCACCTATCATTCTTGCCCCTTTTATAAATAAGATCACAGTAAAGAATACTTACTCAAATCCCAGGAAAAGCCACTGGAGCCAAACCCAGGAAAGCAACAAAATAATAAGACTGATTGGAATGCAAAGAATAAACCAAGATCCAAAATTGATGCACTGGCAACTTGGGTACCATCTGTATAAAAATGAAAATGACACTTCAGGTTAATGGCATTGATGTTATACATGAAACAGCAAGATATCTATTAAGCCATCTGAAAACTGTGTTTTCTTGATGTGTATGCTTTAGAAATTATATCTGATGCTGCCTTTTTAATTGTAGTGTTGTGATTTGAAATATGGTTAGCTCCTTTCAGTGATGCATATTTATTACATAGCTGGGTGTAAATACTGATGCATATAAATAAGTACCACAACACACCAGCCTTACGTTATTGGCTTCCTGCTCTCAGTGCTGTGTTGGATCTCGTTTCTCCCTGTCTTTAGGATGGGAAGAAGGATATTATCACGGCAGAATCTAAGAAATAGTTCAGCTATGTGTGAGGAAAGGAGGTGGTGACTTCTCCATATTTTCACAGTCATATTTAAACAGATGACTGTTTCCCCATGGCCTATTAGTGTTGCATTAAATGGTGGAAGTTTATAGAGACAAAACTAGAATGATATTATTAATAACTTTGAAAACAAGATAAAAAGTATGATTGATCTATGCATTTCAAACACAATAGAACCTTAATTAACTATAACAAATGCATTGATATAAAATATAATAATACTTGTGCTAGTTAGGAGGGTATTGCATTAGAGTTGTTCTGGATTTCTGAATGTCATCCTTGCAAGAAATTCTGAAACAATCAGAATGAAATTGCCTGTTTCCAATGGTAATTAATTGATATTTAAATACTACATTAAACTAGTTCAGTTGTGTACAATAGGCCAAGTTCTGCTCCCACTTACATCTCTAATTTAGCACAAGTAATTGAACAATAGTATTCAACTGACATGGCTTGATGTTGTAGAGCAGGCATGACCAAACTTAGGCCCTCCAGATGTTTTGGGCAGCAACTCCCACAGTCCTTTGCCATTGGCAATCTAAGGTTAGAATTCTGGGAGTTGTGGTCCATAACATCAGGAGGGCTGAAGATTGGACATGCTTCTTGTAGTGTTTTAATAGGGATCTCAATGCTGTCTATACAAAAGAACAAAACATTTCATAATTAAGTAACTGTTAGCACAAAAATTATTGTGGGCTGTTGATAACGGAACTGGAAGCTGATACATATCTCTACTTATTATGCAATAATATTTAATTGAAATTCATAGGAGTAAGCTGTTGGTCATTTAATTTGTATCTTATCATCAAGGCTGATGAGAAGAATTAATGTGATTAGGTCAGCATAGGAAGGACTAAGTCATATACAAATTAAGCTACACATTGAAGGTTGACAGACAGTTGTTTAGCATTAGAGCTTACCAGGGTCTAACCCCAGATCCAACCACCAAAATACCACAAGGAATTTCTGTATAGGAAAGACTTATTTGGAATTAGGAAAAAATTGTAACATCACAAGAACCTCAGCCAGCAACCGTGTACCTACTACTGAAAATACACAAACCAGGAAGCCCCAGTAGACCCATTGTTTGAGATGAGTAATACCATTACAGTTGGGGTATCTGGATACTTGGAATCCATTTTCAAATCTTATGCCACCAATACACCTAGTTATGTAATAGACACCATAGATTTTCTAAGGAAATTCCAGTCTGACCTTCCTGAGAATACCATCTTAGCTACAATGGATGTAGAGGCACATAAATGCAGACTACTCACTATCACAAACACAATCCAAAATAAAGAAGCCCACATAATCATCCACTCTGTGTGACTTTGTACTCATATACAACTAATTCACATTTGTCAATAAAACCTACCTCCAGACCAACAGAATTGCAATGGACACTCACATGCAAACATATTCATGACTGACCTACTTTCTTCACTATTGCACCTCAACACCACTCCTCTATTTGAGAAACACTGATGATTCCCCCTCCCCTCCGATACGGGCTCATGGGAAGGAATCCCTAGAAAAAATGCCACCAAGCTTTCAATAATTTTCACCCAAACTTCTAATACATGCAACAGGTGAATTTTCTGGGCATCAGTGTAAAACTATAACATAAACATCTTATCACCACACTGTACTAGAAATACATGAACTGATATACCTATCTGCATTCCTCTACCTTCCAATCTTGAACAAAAACAAAACCGACCTGCATGGATAGAGACACCAAACTCAAGGATCTATGAAAAGCATTTCTCAGGCTACAGTACCCAGTGCTTATGATTAAAAAACAAAGCAACAAAGCAAGATGCATACCCAGAAATAACTTGCTGCAGGACAGTCCCAAAGGAATAAGAACAGAAGAACACAAGAGCTGTGCTGTATCAGGCCAAAGGCCCATCTAGTCCAGCTTCCTGTATCTCACAGTGGCCCCACCAAATGTGTCTGAGAGTGCATGAGACTAGATATCTGTCTCCTGATATCACTCCCCTGCATCTGGTCCTTGAAGTACCCTGGTTTTAAGCCTGGAGATTACAAACCTCCATCATGGTTTGTGATGGACTTTTCCTCCAGGAATCTGTCCAAACCTCTTTTGAAGGCATCCAGACCAGATGCCATCACCACATCCTATGGCAAAAAACTTCGTTTTCATTTTGTTACGTAACGAAATGAAAAAACAAAAAAGAAAACGAAAAATTGCTGTTTTGTTACCATTTAGCACAATTCAATGTATTTGCCGTAACAAAAACGAAGCGGTCGCCAAAATTTTTCATGTTTCGGGTCTTTCGTTTCATTTTGGAGTCAAAATTCATTTTTCATTTCGTTACGTAACGAAACAAAAAAATGAAAATGAAAATGAAAAATCACTCGTTTCGTGCCCATCTCTACTGCCCACAGATCTACTGTGGCATCACATTTGCAGGACCTACCAATTCCACATGCTATATGAAAGACAGCTTCACTTGTTCCTCAGTTAATATGTCCTGTGCCAGGCATGTCTAAACTTCGGCCCTCCTGATGCTTTGGACCACAACTCCCAGAATTCCAAGCCTGTATTTTCAATGGCAGTATCTGAACAATAGGCTGCTGCCCTCTCACTGGATGGGACTCTGTTTCTTCCTGAGATACACTCTTCCCCGCTAGGTGGCTCACCAGAGACTATATCTTTCTCTTCATGTTCAATCAGCTCCACTGGTGGGTTCCATACACTTACATCGGATACCACATAAAAGGCAGGGTGAATTAGGCAGCCTGCCTTCTTAGTGACTTTCTCGGGGGAACCGATTTCCTCCTCCCCCAGTTCTCTCATCTGGGTCCAGGTGGATGAAGTCACACTTTCTTGTTTTGGGATAGGGGTCAAATCACAAATATCTCCCTTTAGAGCAAGCTTATTCAGTAAGGGATTTATTTCCACTGAGATCTGCGGCTGTGTAGTAGGGACTAGATATGGGCACGAAATGAGCAATTTTTGTTTTTGTTTTTGTGTTTTCGTTTTGTTACATAACGAAACAAAAAATGAATTTTGTCCCCAAAATGAAACAAAACCAACCGAAACACCAGAAATTTTGTCATCCGTTTCGTTTTCGTTACGGCAAATACATTGGACTGTAATAAATGCTAATGAAATGAGGAATTTTTTGTTTTCGTTTTTTGTTTCATTACGTAACGAAACAAAAATGAATTTTTTTGCAAAAATTCACGAAAAACAAAAACAAACCGAAACGGACCCCCTAAACGACAAACGACAAACGAAACACCATTTTTTTGAGTCGTGCCCATCTCTAGTAGGGACCTTCCTGCTCTGAAGTGCTAGGTTCCTTTCAGAGGTGCCTATTTCTCCTGCATCCAGATCTTTTGTTTGTGACCAGATATGTGGATCAATTGTTACTGGTTTTAATGTAGGGGTCCCATCATTTTAAGTATTCTCTAGGGTAGTCTTGCTTGGTAGAAGACTAGGCATCGCTTCTAGGCCTATCAGCTAAGATCAACTGTAGTGTGTTCCAATGGCAAAGGACTGTGGAAGTTGTGGTCCAAAACATCTGGAGGGCCAAAGTTTGGACATGCCTGTTTATGCCTTCTTTACCAACAATACTCCGCTGCACTCTACATAGGACAAATAGGACAATCTCTATAAAAATGGATCAGTGGTCACAAATCTGACATCAGAAACCACAATACACAGAAACTCATTTCAATCAACCAGGACACTCCGTGGAAGATTTGAGGTTCACCATTTTTGAAAAAAAAACAATTAAAAATCAAGAATACAGAGAGAAACAGCTGAGATAAAATTAATATGAATGATGGGCACCCCTATAAATGGATTGAATATAAGTCAGGGTTTCTTAAGTCATTACCAAATGCAAAATGTTTATACTGCCACTGTTCTTTTCTTCATTACTACCTAGCTAGCCCATCTCATCTGAAGGCTCAAAGGTAAAAACTGACAATATTATCAACATAGACACACTGGATTTCTCTGCTATCTTCTCTCACATCTATATTCAATATTCTTTTTAAAACCACTCACTCTTAAGCTTCACATGGTTCCCTCTCCCTGCTCATCTTTGCCCAGGTTCTGTTTTGTCTATTTTGTGTCTTCTGAAGAATTTACAATGGAGTCCTAAAACAACATACTCCAAGTCACTGCATGCAAATGTGCCATACTCCCAAGAGCCACTGAAATCCCATTCATTCATTCCTCATTCTGTTGCCATGTGTCTGAGGAAGTGGACATTAAAATATAATAGTTAGTCTTTAAGGTGCCACATTTTTTTGTCTTTTAATTAAATTATTTATTTGGATTTTGCCTGAAATAAATTATATATGGCTCTGTATAAAAGATTGGGTAAAGTAATACCAACTGCTTTCAAAAGCATGGAAACAGTGTCACCAGCCAGACAATATAATTTATAAATAATTAGTTTCAGGGCAGCCATACCCCTAAAGCAAGCTGGCACAGTCTCTTGTAAATCTCTCTCTCTCTCTCTCTCTTGCTCTGTGACATACAGCCTTCTGGGACAGTGAGGACATAAGAGACAATGCCTCTGGGGATGTTTCTTTAGGAAGCAAGCGCAGACCCAGTAAGAGGCTTGTGCGCTGCAAGCTTCCCTGTGTGATGCAACCTCCTCTGCATTGCAATAATCTTACATTTTCCACAGTTCAGAGTGAGACCCAGACCTGGCAAGCCACAATAACCTACTACACCAAAAGAAACAGGAAGGAGTATGTCACTGGCCAAAAGTCCATTATCTGATAGGTGCTGAAATAGGCATGGTCTGGTTTGCTCTAGCACTTTCTTCAGGGCTGAGCACAGGTGGAGAATGGGAGCCTCAGAGCTTGCCTTCCTGTTTTTAATAGGGGATGTGCCTCAGCCGAGAGACTCAGAATAATGTCATATTTTATCCTGGATCCCAGACCATGGGTTGCCTTATCTCATTTTCCAAAACATCGGGAGTTTTCCCACAATGGATATAAGGAGACAAATGAACAAATCTTTCTTTCTTTATTCATATCAGAGCATTACCCAATTTAAAATTATGGACCTATATGAAATATAAAGTTCAAACAAGTTTTAAAAGTTAAAATTATGAAACTTTTTTTTAACCTGAAGTGGGCTACTTCTATCATGCCTAGATCTTCTTTAGTGTACATGGTGGGGCATCAACTGCATAAATGCTTTATTGATTGAATTTATCTACATTCACAGAAAGTCTGTCCCATGTCCAAGTATACTTGGTTATTCTTTGATCTTTCTACTCTATTCATTGTACTTGATTATTCCTTGATCTTCTCACTACACGCCAGAGTCCAAGTAGTGCAGCCGGTTGGCTCCCCCCCCCCCGGATGCCCCCTACCTACAGCCAGGAGGACCAGACCAGGAAGAGGACCACTCCAAGACCCAGGTAGGAGACACTGGCAAACAAAACGAAATGAAACAAAATGGAAATTTCCGTTTCATTTCATTTCGTTTCTCTTAGAGGGGGCAGTTTGTTATTCATTTCATTATGTAATGAAACAAATAATGAATAACAAAACGAACCAAAAGTTCATTTTGTGCCCATCTCTACTGGTTATCCATTATTGCAAGGGGAGCAATGTATGAGCTGCATGTGTAAGTTTCCATATGTATGCTAACCCAAGATGCCAGACTTAGAGTTGCATGCAAATACAGCCATATTGGGATTAGTACAAGTCTTAGAAGCATTCTTCTTTTAGAGTTGCAGAACCTGCCAGGCATCATAAATAATGGTCATATTAATTAAAGGAATCTGGAAGCTGCAGTTTTAAAACAGAATTTTCCCAAGCTCTGACCTGATATGGCAATTCAAAATTAAACCATGAAAATCAGAATTAACTAGACTGTGTACTCATAATTGCATAGCCTATGTTTTCCAAGAGAAGAACCACTAAGAAACAGGATTACGGGAATCTAAACTATAAAAGATTACATCAGCACAATTATGACTGCATTATCATCATCACTCAGGGAGTTATTTTCTCCTATTAGCTTTCGAAAGAAAAAAAATCTTTAACTTAAGAGAGCTGGACTGCCACAATTGCTCACAAGGTCCTATACAAAGAAGACAAAATAATCTGTTTTTCTAATAGTTTCCTACTCTTTCCATCTACTTTTCTGGTTATTTCCATCTAATTTGCATTAGCTTCTGCAGGGAAAGTAATTTTTACTTGGAATACTGATAACTACAAAGCTGTTATATCAGGATAAGCCTGGGGCTGATATTAGTGTTCAGCAAAAAGATTTTTTTATATAATCTTAAGAACATTATTAAGATTTTGTATCATTTCTGACTTTTGAAAAAATCCTAGAAGAATATCAGTAATAGCACAAATTAAATAATAACCAAATGAAACACAGTAGATCAGCTGCTAAGAGGAGCAGGGCAGTTGAAAAACTAGTTCCCATTTGAATCCTCTCCTCCCCTGGGGGTGTTTTCGTCTCTCTCTCCCCCCTCCCATTCTCCCTCACTATATCCCTCTTTCTGGCTTGGTAATCTTGATAGTCACTGTGACTAACAAAGAAACAAGAAGGGTAGGTACTGAGTAGAGAGATGGGGGAGGAAATTTTAAGACGGTTCTACTCCGACAGTGCCTCCTGGAAATTTGGACAGCCAGACTACAGCAGAGCAGAACTACCTTAAGAGGCTGGAAACAAAGCTGGAGTGAAAATGTCCTCCTGTCTCTCTTCTGATTCTTTGTTTTTCACTCTGTTCGATCACAAGTTTCTAGAACAGCAAGCCTTGAAAGAAAGAAAGAAAGAAAGAAGGGAAGAAGGGAAGGGAAGGGAAGGGAAGGGAAGAGGGGAATAAGTAGATCCAATCAGGTATGTGCAGGACCGGCGCTAGGGTTTCTTGCACCCTAGGCGGCGGGCGGGGTGGCGGGGGGCCCGCGGGTGTGCGGGCGGTGGTGGCGGCAGCGGCGGTGGTGGTGGTGGCGGCGGGGGGCGGGGGGACGGGCGACAGTGGCCAGCGGCAGGGGGTGGGGGGGCAGCAGGCTAGTCAGTGGTGGCGGTGGGGGGTGGCACCCCTCTCCATTTTGGCACCCCCTGTCCATTTCGGCGCCCTAGGCAACTGCCTAGTTTGCCTTAATGGATGCGCCGGCCCTGGGTATGTGGAGGAGAAGATTCAAATGGCTAACAAGCTGCAAACAAGTCTGATTTCCTCTCTTTCTGCTGACTCCTGTGTGGTCAACTTAAGAGATTTAACCCAGGGAACCCAGTATTCTGGGTGCGACTTCACAGAATATCCATTTTTTCTCCTCCAGTAAGCCCCCGCTGATCGCGGGAGTTAGGTACCCACCCCACCCGCGATGCAAGAAAATCTGCGATATGCGGAAGCGGGTGGGAGGGCGGGGCAGGGGGCATCTTACCTCCCACTGCCACCCCCCCGCGTGGCCCGAGGCTTCTCGGGGGAGCCTGGTTGAGCGGCACGGAGCGACCCGATTGCTCCGCGCCGCCCCTCCCGGCTGCCCCGAGCTTTTCAAGGGGAGCCTGGTTGAGTGGGGCAAAATTACCTGATCACTCCGGGCTGACCCTCCTGGCCAGCCCGAGGCTTCTCGGGGGTGCATGGGAGGGCGGCACAGAGCGACCCGATCATCCCCCGTCAGCCCCCTGTGCTGCCCCAAAGCTTCTCGGGTGTGTGGGGGAGGGTGGCGCAAAGTGACCCGATCGCCCCCCCGCTGCCCTCCCACACACCCCCGAGGCTTCTCAGGGGGCAGGGGGCAGCACAGAGTGACCTGCCCCCCTTGCCCCCCCATGGTGCAGGTACTGCAATCCCATGATGTGTCATGGCCACGGTACCTGAACCACGAAATGGCGGGGGGGGTCACTGTATGCAGTTGCACAACAATAAAAGCTTTTCCCTTTATGCCTTCCTTGAATTGCTCCCAAAGGTATCTCATTGAATAGAGCCAGGAATGAAATAGAGTTAAAATTCCTTTGATCTGATCCGGCAAAGCTGGATCAATAGCATGCATTTTAATGTGTTGCAGAAATGACACTGAAGATGCTAGTAAAGCATAGTTCATATCAAAATGTCATGCATAAATAGAATTTTGCAGCCAGTCCTATGGACAATTATACAGAAATAGAGGTTAAAATTTGGACTGCACCTCCCAGAAAACCAGTGGCCATGATAGAGACAGGGCCAGCACGTCCATTAAGGTGATCTAGGCAGTTGCCCAGTGCGCCAAAATGGAGAGGGGGCGCCGCCCACCTGCCCGCCCGCCCGCTGCCGCTGCTGTCTGCCCACCCATGCTGCCTGCCACCGCCCACCTGCCCACCCCCCCACGTCGCCATCCCACCCCCCACCGCCTAGGGCGCAAAAAAAAATTAGCCCCGGCCCTGGATAGAGAGGCTTGGATATTGTAGTTCAAAGAAGCCATTTTGGTAAGGCCCACCTCTGGCCTTACCAACGAGCAAGCCCTATTAAACCTAGTGGCATTTAGACTAAAGATGCATAGGTTTATGTGGTTCAAAATCCAGAATGGGATCCTGCTGGGAAGTAGAGCTGATGTGGATTTGCTCTGGAGGTGCCTATTATTTCTTTGCCTAATTTATAATTAGGCTTGGAAACTTGAATATGTCCTTGTTTATTTGATTATGTATATGCTTTTATTTTAGTGCTTTAAAGCAACCTTGATATATATATTTGTGTGTACAACATTCCGTTTCCCTTGATGCAACATCTAATAAATGATAGGTGACAGGTAGACAATATTCCTAGCAACTAGGATGTGGAGGGAAAGTGACAGAATACTCATTGGTTTGCCAGTTCTTGTCAGTTAGGATGACAATGGCAGTTTCCTCTGAAATAATATGAAAATTTCCACTGTATATCTTCAGCTGTGAGCAAAGGTTCTTGGGGCCAATTGTTGATATGTTTCCAAGAATGCCCCAGTGAATTCAATGAGATGGCAGGGAAAAAAAAGTTTTGCTAACATGACAAATAATGGTTATAACCACAGCTATGCATTTCTTATTCTGTCATTTTGGCCTTCAGAAAAGCTCTCAAGACCTTGCTTTTTAGAGAGGCATTTGGCGATCAATAGTTTGTTTTGTTTTCTTTCGTTTTTGGTAACACATAAGCCACCATCTTTGCCTGATTAATTTATTATTTTGTTTTTTTCATTTTAATTATTGCACTATATGTTTGATTTTTTTAAAATTGATCTATATTACTGCTGTAAACTGCCTGGAGTTCCTAACAAAAGGTATATACACAAACAAACAAACCCAGCTATCGGTTTGTATCTCTATTAATGTCTTACTGTGCTACGAGCTCAAGGAGGTCTGGTAGGCAAAGCATTGGAAGTATTTTTTAACTTCACTTTCCTTTTACCTCAAATCCCTATTTGTCCAACAGAAATAAAAAGACATATTCCAGTCAGGTAAGTACTATTTAGTATCATTGTCCAAAATACAGTACTTACTGTAAGTCACAACTAGAGTAGGTCCAGTGAATCACTGGAGACTGTGTGAGTCAGCTTTTCTCTAAGTTCCACTGATTGAGAGGGCCTACTCTAGTAGTTAGTTACTACTGGTTTTCAGACATTGATTTCTACAGGATAAATTTAAGGACATGCAGACAGTTTAACTCCCTGTCTGAAACAGTGAGGTTCATTTTAAAAATTCTCAATGGCCCCGGTGTCACTACTGTTTTCTGTGCATCTTAATATGATGTGTACTATTTTTTTGGGTGGTCACATGATGTTTGATGCACAGTTAGCGCCCCGATGACAGGGGAGTATTTTACTTCTCTGTATCCGTCCCGACTTGCTTACTGCACATCTTTTCCCTTGTGGCGAATACCTGTGTTGCAGCCAGGTAGCAGTTTTTCTTCTTAAAATTGATTGTAATTGCAGTTGGAAAGACAGTAAAAATTGTGCCAGCATGCCGGTATGCCACCAATTCAGTAGCATAAACCATTACCAAGGCAGAACTACAGGAAGTGGCAGAAAAAGGGGTACGAATCTAATTGGTGTGAATTTTCTGGAGTTGCACCTCGTTTGAGGTGTTAAAAAGTGTGCATCAATAACAGAAGTATTTTAGCACAACTCCTAGCAGTGGTACAAAATGCTGCAGTTAAAGTGCGCTTCCGGGGGCGTGGTCAGCTGGGGTACCAAAATACTGCTCTTTGAAGTGAAGGCACGATCTTTTGCTGTACAGTCTTTCGCAGCAAAAAGAGCAGCAAAATCGCCATGAGGCTGGGGCCTAACTGTAGCTGAATCTTACCCAGTGTGGCAGTACTAAAAGGACAAGAGTAAGATGCAACCAAAAAGCCTCAAGTATATGAGCCAGATAAGTAGACAATGATTCTGGTCGATAAATATTCAGGGTTTTTTGCTGGATTGTGACATAGCTAATCTGCATGAGCATCAACTTGTTAACAACTGGCTGATTAACAGAGGAATTATGTAACCCTGTAACAAGGCTATCTGACCCATAGTACCACAATGTGGGCAGACTTTATCTCTATCTCTCAAGGGAGAACAATTGGATATTCAAGGGGGAATTTCCTCAGAGAAAACTGTCCTGGTTCAAGAAAGCTTTATACCAGTGGTTCTCATCCTGTGGGTCCCCAGATGTTCCTGGACTGCAACTCCCAGAAGCCTCCACCACTTGTTGTGCTGGAAGGAATTTCTGGGAGTTGCAGTTCAGGAACATCTGGGGACCCACAGGTTGAGAACTATTGCTTTATACCCTAGTGCAGTGTTGGCAAACCAATGGCACGGGTGCCAAAGGTGGCACACTGAGCCCTTTCTGTCGGCACGCGTCATCGTCCCCTCACAGCCACAGCACTTCCCCCTCCTCTCAGAGCATGCTATTGTGCTCTCTGCAGAAAACCAGATGAAGGGGAAGCTGTGGCTTGTGGCTCCTTCATAGACCCAGTTTACTGTCCAGGCAACACCGCTTTTGGGGTACCCAGAGTGGAGTGGTTGGACAGTAAACTGGAGCTACGAAGGTGTTCACAAGGTGCTGCCACTTTCCCCTGGTTTTCCTGATGGTATATCTCCCCATCTGGCTCTCTGCCCAGGGCAGAGAGGCAGTTGTGGTGCTACTCTTTGTGAAAGCGAGGATTGAATAGCAGGCCTTTGAATTTCCTGTGGACACAGCACCCTCACTGTGCCTGCGAGAAATTCAAAAACTTGCTCTTCGATCCTTGCTTTCCCAAAGGGTAGCACCCAAAGCATTTGTAACCCAGGGTACCACTGTATTCAGGTTAAATTGTCATATTAGCACTTTGCGAAAAATAAGTGGGTTTTGAATCACAGTTTGGGCACTCAGTCTCTGAAAGGTTTGCCATCACTGCCTTACACTTAGGCCACCACACTAGAAGGGAGATGTAAGTAGAAGGGGAAGCAAATGTTATGCCATAAAGAAAAAAGACTGCCTGGTTGTGAGGGAGCACCCCCTGGAAAGTCTTGCATACTCACTGAACTGGAATGGAAGACTAATGGTGAGAAAGAAGAAACAGTACAGTCAGGCGACAAGGTGAAGAATGATACGTTAGAAGAGAGAATGACTGCTTTGGTCTCTTACGTGTTGAATTGCTCAGCAAATATCAAGTTGGTTGAAGTTCCAGTAATGGTAGTGAGTCCTCCGATAGTAGATGAGTAGGCAATACACAGGCACATGACTTTGCACATCATGTGGTCCTTTTTGTTTTTATATTTTCCTCCTGCTTCGCTTGGTTCAAATTTTTGCTAATAAAGATGAAATAGGAAAAATAATCAACATTTTCCTATTAAGCCAATGATAGATAAAATGTGCCACCTTCATACTCAATCACTTTTAAAGATCTCCCTATTAAGTTTTCAACATACTGTATTAATTGACTAACAATAAAAATGCTGGATTTCTGAGTATATATTAGCAATTTCACATAGATATAAAGAGTTTCCTTCCCTTTTGGGGATAAAGTTAACATGAAATTAACTTGATGTTCTTCTCTGCTCTCTGATTATAGAGAAATGGCTTGTTGCCAGGGGTTAATGGCACTGTGTTCAGTGTCGCAAGATAAGAATTGATGAGTCATCAGTTTTGAGAGTGAGGGCAGTATGCTGTCCGGAGGAGTGGAAATGAAGCAGGGACAGAGAAGAACGGAAGTGATTGAAATGGAAAAGCTGCTGAGACATATAAGTCAAGAAGTGAGAAAGAAGCAAAATGATGGAAATGATAATGATCTAATAAAGTGGGACGAGGAGGTTAAGTGGGAGATTGAGGAAGGGATGAGAGAGGGGTTGCAGCAGGGGAAGTTGGTTGGGGGGTTCCCCTTGATTGACTTGTCAGAGGAGGAATGGAATGTGAAGGTAGGAGCGACAGAAGAGTATTTAAAAGACAGTAGGGAGAAGAGCGTGCAGGTGGAGGAAGTTGGGATGGCCGTTGGGGCCCAGATGAATAGAGTGAAGACAGTGAGGGTAACAGACAAGAAAACACAAACAGAGAAGGAAATCATAACTGCTAAAGCTGTTGGGTTGCCAATAGAGATGGGTACGACTCAGCAAAATTTTTGTTTACGTTTTTGTTTTTTTGTTTCGTTTCGCAACAAAAACGAAAACAAAATTTTTTTCAGAAGCAATACAACGGAAACAAAACGAAAAATTTTGCCGTATTTTTCATTTTCGTTACGGCAGACACATTACATTAAAAAGAATGCTAACGAAATGAAAAAAAAAATTTTTCATTTCGTAACGAAAACGAAAATGAAAAATGTGCAAAAAAAACCCCGAAAAATGAAAACGAACCGAAATGGACTTCTAAACGACAAACGAAAAATGAAAAATTATTTTTTTGAGTCGTGCCCATCTCTAGTTGCCAATGCCAATCCCTGTATCCTGTGCATCGGTAAATAGCAACAATATAATTACTGTGTCTAGAGGAAGAGGATATATTTCAAAATGGATCCCTGGTTGGGGGTGGGGAAGCTCTCTGGAATGGGACATGGTGCTCTGGTCCCTTAATGGTGAGACTGCTGCATCACCACAAATAAGTCCTTGTAATCCATTCTATGCTCAAGTTGACATAGAGAACAGTTTACTCAAGGGACAGTGTTCTAATGTTTTAATGTTTTTCAATGTTAAAAATGTTGATAGCAAAGTTAAAGAAGTGATGCCTACAAGTTGTATGAATAAAAGCTTAGTTTATATTGATAAAGAAACAGAGTCCAGTGGCATTTCTCCTCTGGAACTGTTGATATATTTAACTTATATCAGTACAAAGCAAAGTCAGGGTTAGATTTGGCACTGCACATCCATTCATAAGGCTGCCAACAACTTCATGGTTAGACTTGAGCTAGAGCTGAATGAAATGAGTTCATGAAGCAAAGCTAGGAAGAAAGCGGAAGTGGAAATTCGTGGAGTAGAGCCTGTAGAAGGACTGAACTGTTACCATCAATCGGAAGAAGCGACTGATGGAGTATTCACTTCTAAGAGGCATCATTTAAAAAGGATTACAAATCCTATAGAACCTATGGCAAAGTTCACTCATGGTGGTGGTGGTGGTGGTGGTGGTTTTGTTTGTTTTGGTTTGTCCAAGTAAAGCCACCCAAGAATTCTTTATACCCAGAATGTTCAGGTATAAAGATGATAAAATCATAGAATAAATCCAACCTCCTGTGCAGTGCAAGAAACTAGGTAATCAAAGAGGAATTTCCTCTGAGAAAACTGCCTCGGTTCAGGAAAGTACTCTGATATCATGAATATGATAAGGAGTATTTTGGAGGCAGCTGTAATAAAGAGCACCCATTATATACAGTCTAAAGTCCAGAGTCTCTGCTATCTCCGGTGATACTGTGATGTTCTCCATCTCCAACATGCAATAATACTTTAGAAATAAAGATAGCTGGCAGCCTTATGTAGATGCACCAAGTGAAACAATGTAAAAACACAAAAACATGGATCTCGGGCTAATTAAGATATGCATGTAAGAGGTAAGAAATAAAACAGCCATATAAAGTTCTTTTTTTCTGCTCAAAAGTCCTGCTAGATGGAAAGCAAGGTATGAAAGGACTAACAGAATGGAAAGGAGAGAATAGGTTGCTGCAACTCAATGGCCTGCATTCATTTCTTATACACTTTTGTAGTCAAAATAACATAAAATTAAGCAAACTGATCTGTTAAATTCTTTACAGCGGTCATGCCTTCCATCTATACTCCTCTTTTATAATGGTCCAGAAAACACAAAAAGTGTTTCTAAAAATATACATAGTCTGGTTCAAATTGATCCACGTTAATCTGCATATTGAGATGTTCTCCATGTGCTGTTTCCTTAAAGACCCCAAGCATGGCATCTATTTAGATGTCTCCTTACGGTACCAACCTCATTCAGATGATCTCATCCAAACTAAGGATTCCTCTTGGAGTATGTTTATGTGTGTGTGTTTAGGTATGCATGTAAAATAAGGTTACTTAAAAACTAATTAAACTTTCTTTGCTATGCATAAAATAAGAATTCCTACAGTACTCAGAATAAAGTTGTGTTAAATACAATGATTACCCACAAATAACTGGGCTCTTGATAGCGTCCATCATCAAAATAATTAATAATCTTAAAACTGGATCATGAAGTCCAGCTCCTATCAAGGAGGCACAGTGGGGAATTTCAAACTCTAGCTGCACAGAGTTTGGGAGTTCTAAACCACTGACCATCAAGCTGAATTAGATGCACCGATTTCTGAAAATACATAGAAAGAATGGTTCATAATGTAAATACCTTTTCCTTTTCAATATCGCATACAGTGTAAACCGTAGGAGTTGTACCATTGCAGTACCTGGAAAAAGGAAGTTCCTCTAATCATTTATCTGAAGTGCTTCAACAAATTAATTGAATAGTGTAAAAGATAAAAGATATACATTTTACCCATTTGCTTCCTTTGTTTTCTCTTTCCAGCCAGCTGTTTCACAATCATTAATGTTTTCTGTTATGAGAAAGTTTAACGTAAATGGTTAGTGAAAATTCATAATAAGAGCACAAGTATAAGTAGAGCTGGTCTTCTATTGCTCAGGGGAAATGGATAGTGTGAGAATTCCACTGGTTATACCTACCATCAAGTTCCAGTGCATGATTAATAGCTCCGTTGGCATGGGTCATTTCCATGGTGTCAACCTCAGCTTCAGCACTAATGATTTGTTGAGCTACTGCTTCAACTATTGGCATCACCATAGCAGCTGTGGAAGTGTTGCTCAGCCACATAGATAAAAATGCACAGCTGACCATGAAACCAAGGGTAAGCCTGAAACAAGAAAATATGTCCATGTATTTCTGCTATCAGTACTGTACTTATATATAAGTGTGAAACTGTCCAAAACCTTTACTGGATCCTTGAAAGTGAAAATTAAAAACTAGCTTTAGAATTCTCCAGAAATCTTAATTTGTTCTTTGTTTAACTTCTGTGGTTGTAATTCATAGGAGTGGAATAAGAATGGAGTGGCTGTTTGTTTCTTCCAAGGTGGCTATGGAGGAGTTTGTTTGGGCTGAGAACTATTAGAGAGCTGAGTGATTTAAGTGTCTGCAGAGACATTGGCTGGGAATTTGATTCCTTAATAGTAACAGTCTGATGCCCAAACAAAATTCTGTGTTTTATACTACTGTATGATGCCGATGACTAAGAAGAAGAAGAAGAAGAAGAAGAAGAAGAAGAAGAAGAAGAAGAAGAAGAAGAAGAAGAAGAAGAAGAAGAAGAAGAAGAAGAAGAAGAAGAATGTATTCTCGAAGGCTTTCACGACCGGTATCTGATAGTTGTTGTGAGTGAGTTTTTTGAGCTGTTTAGCCATGTTCTGGAAATTTTTCTTCCTGTCGTTTCGCCAGACTCTGTGGCTGCCATATTCAGAGGGCAAGTAGCTCAGGGAACTAGGAGTATTCTCTGCGCTCTGGAGCACAGAGTGAGTGAGACTGGGGTTATTAAAGTTGCATGAAAGAGGAAAGTTGTCCTATGCAGGAAAATCGGTGTTAGTCATTGTATTGCGATGAAGGGATTAAGAAGTTTCAATGCAACCAGGGGTAGCAATGATCCTTGATGGGTGTCGTTAGCTGTTCTATTGTGTGAACTGATCACTTTTGCTTTTGGCTGGGTGGGAATCATTGAGCTTTGACCTTTTGCACTCTGCAGCTTTTAGTACTGGAAGCCAGGCTTTGCTGATTTTTTTTTTACTTTCTTCTTTTTTGTTGAAACTGTGCTTATGTCTGTAGATTTCAGTGGCTTCCCTGGGTATTCTAACATAGTGATTGGTAGAGTTTTCCAGTACCTCTGTGTCCTGGAAGAGGATTTCATGTCCAGTTTATTTCAGGGTGTGTTCAGCTACTGCTGATTTTTCAGGTTGTTTTAGTCTGCAGTATGTTTCATGTTCTTTGATTCTGGTCTGGATGCTGCACTTTGTGGTCCTGATATATATCTGGCCACAACTACAAGGTATTGGTGAGTGGGTTCCTTTTGTCCTTTGTTGACTGTAGCATCTGTTGTATTTTTGTGGTGGGTCTAAATACTCCTTGTAGGTTGTTTTTTCAACACTTGGTCCATGTGGTCCGTTACTCCTTTTATGTATAGCACAAATACTTTGTTTTTTCTTGTTCAGTTTGGTGTTGTCTTTTTGATTTGATGGCTCTTTTGATTTTGTTCTTGGAATAGCCATTTGCCTGTAGGGCCCAATTCAGGTGGCTGAGTTCAGTGTTGAGGAATTCAGCTTCACAGTTTCAGTTTGCACGGTCTACAAGAGTTTTGATTATGCCTCTTTTTGTCATGGGTGGTAGTTTTAAATTTTATGTAGGTACCGATGCGTGTGGGTGGGCTTTCTGTAGACCTTGTGTCCTAACTGGAGGTCTGGTTTGTGTATGACCATGACATCTAAGAATGGGGGTTTCCCCTCTATTTCTTTTTCCATTGTGAATGATATATTTGGGTGGTTATTGTTGAGGTAGTTTAGAAATGCTTCCAGTTTATCTTCACTGTGGCTCCAAATTATGAATGTGTGCAAAGGCTGCCACATCCATAGCTTGTTTTTCAAAATATTCCATGCAAAGGTTTGTTATTACTGGGCTAAGGGGACTCCCTCTGGCAACTCCATCTGCCTGTTCCCCCTCAGCATGGTAATAGCAAGCTTTTACATGGAACATTTTGAAAAACAATCTATGGCTGTGCCACCCTTTGCACCCACAGTAGGGGTTTTGAACTCTCAACCTCTGTCTCTACATAATCATGTGCATGCTGCACAGTCACAGGGTTCCCCCAGAAGAAGGGAATGATAAACCATTACAGACTATTTTCTGCCTTGAAATCCCTGAAAAAGGTCACTATAAGGGACTTCTTCTTTGCCATTTCTTCTTAAAAGCAAATATTTGATAGACCTTTGTTCAAATGATCTTGTGTCAAAGAGTACCAAATCATTCCTACTGTCTTCATAGATTAAGATTAATAAGTAATGATTCCCATTCTAGGGCTGATATTAAAAACAACAAACCAACAGCACCTACCCCATCATAGCTTGTACTCATTTATTTTCCCCAGAACAGTATGACATTAGTGCCCATAGCTTCATTTATCATCAATGAAGATATTCATGTTTTTGGCTCCAGGGAAGAGGAGCTAACTTTGTCTGAATCAAGGCATTTATGTGATATGATAGGATCAAGATTGATAATAGTTTCACAGATGATGACAGGGCTGTGCCTTTGGATCATATTCAGCAATGAACTAAATGTATAGGAAAAAAACTAGAATGAACGCTTTAGGCTGCACATGGTCTACTAATATGCTTAATATATATTAAATAACTTCTGTGGTTGTACATCCACAGGCAACGTGCATCCTGAAGTGTAGAAGCCTTCACAATAGAAATCCATCTCCCCTAGAGAGTTTCCATTGTAGATAGTACATGTTCAAGGAATTGTTTACCATTCTCAGCCCACAAACACACCATGAGCTTCCATGGTCAAGCAGGGATTTGAACACAGATCTCCTAAATCCTGATCCTACGCTTTATCTGCTACATTTACACTGCCTATCACATAGATACATAGACCTCAAATATATAAATAACAGGAACATTGATACATACATAACTACGTTCCTTTGATATTCAAAGTAAAGTAGATTCTAGAGAACAATATTGGAGTACCTCAGTGTGTAAAATCTTCCTTGTTCTAGCTAGAATCAGGGCTTTCGTTCAACTGAGGCTTTAGCTAGCATATCATTTTTGCAATTTGGTGCTAAATTCCTTTGTATTGCCATGCAAGACAGATTGTTTTTGTCAGTCAGTTTCAAAGAACTGGAGGGAGACTATTAAGGAAAGGGGTTTCAATCAGTTTTTGATATTGGTTCAGGTGATTTTGAAATGCTCAAAGGATTATGAAATAATGATGATGAAATTAGGACTTTCAAAATCATCACGTTCCTGGTGGATAGTGCAGTCTTACAATGTGCTGCCTACAAGGCACATGGATTGGGCACAGTATTTTTTTGATGGCAGAATCCTTTCATGTTCTCAGAGACCTGCCAACAGAGTAATATCTCAGTCTAGTTGCTCTGCTGGCTAAGCTCTGCTCACAGAAGAGCTGAAAGGAGCAGGAAACGGGGGGAGGGAGGAGAGGGAGGAGCTCAGATCTGCCAGATCCCAATCTTGTCCACCCCACAGACACAGCAAAAATGACAGAGAAACAGGTAAGCCAAATGAGGCAGTTCTGAGGAATTTTCAACAAATGAAGACCATTATTATTATTTATTATTTATTTATTCCATTTTATACCACCCATCTTCCAATGGGAACTCTGGGCAGTTTACAAACAAGAATAAAACACACAGTAAACAACAGATATTAAAACTAATAAATAAAGAGGGAGAAACCCTCAGCAAGAGGCATTACGGGCGGGGGGGATTAAATTAAATTAAATTAAGTTAAAAGGTCGCCATATACCTCCCTGAAAAGCAAGGTTTTCAGAGCCTTTTTGAAGACAGGCAGGGACTGTGCAAGGCACAGCTCACTTGGAAGATGATTCCACAACATGGGGCCCACCACAGAGAAGGTGCGGTTGCATGTGAGCAACTTCCGCGCCTCCCTGGGTGTGGCCACCCTAAATGAGCACGCCTGCAGCATTCTAGTGGGCCTGGCCTCAACTGACCTCTGGGAGATACGCTCCGACAGGTATTCTGGACCCAAGCCATGGACAGCTTTGAAAATCAAAACCAAGACCTTGAACCCTATCTGGAGGGCAACGGGTAGCCAATGCAGGCATGCCAGAACTGGGGTGATGTGATCAAATCTACGAGCACCCACCACCAGTCTGGCCGCCGCATTCTGCCTCCATTGGAGCCTCCGAACAACGGTCAAGGGCAACCCCACGTAGAGGGCGTTGCAGTAATCAATCCTTGAGATCACGAGGGCCTGCACAACTGTCGTCAGGGAGGATTCATCGAGGTACGGGTGGATCTGGGCGATCCTGCGGAGATGGAAGAAAGAGGCCCTGGAGACGGCCATCACCTGGGCATCCAGGGAGAGGGCCAAATCCAGGACCACACCCAGATTCCTGGCCATCAAGATTTTGGATGCAGTGCAGTTTCAGCTTCTCTGTTCCAAGCCCAGCTGGCTGTTAGCCCTCTGGGACATAATCTTCAATGGCTAAGATGGCTGATGGATGTTGGATATTACTACTCCCCAGCCTTGCTCCATCTTTTCTGTCTGCACAGGGGCTGTGGGGCTGGGCTGAGAGTGGTTTGGATCTGGTGCAATTCATCTCTTCTCTCACAATGCCCTTCTTTGTCCACCCTTCATTCAGACTAATGTAGCTGTTTGGATGAGCAGCAAAATGTTTCTATCTCTCAAGAAAAAGAAGTCCAGTTGTCACGACTCAACTTCCAGATTTGTCCTCCCTTATACAGTATTTGGCCCTTTTGCTGGCTGATCTCAGCAATTGAGCTGGCAGATCTGAGTCCAGGCAGTGTTGGTGGAAGAGGCTTCTGCCCTCTACAGCCAGCATGCCTTTGAGTTAAAGTGTGCTGTTGGCCAGTAAAGACCATGCTCTAAAAGAGTTGATTTTCCTGACATTGCATTTCCTGCATAAAACCTATTAACAGGAAAGCCTTCACATTAGAACACATAGAAAGGAACTTCCTTTCTCCTTCATATATCATCTCGGTGGCTGGTATATCCCCTTCGCCCAAGACACAGGGTTTTCTCTGTCACAAAAAGAGCGCCAATGTTTTCATACATGTAATTAAGAGAAGAATCAATATGCTACCTTGGCCAGTAATTTGACATGTTGGAGATAGCTTCATTTTATAATGGCACTCTTTTAAGACAAATATGTCAAGTACTGTAATGTTAATCTATAAGCTGTTGGTTAATGTTTAATTATCCTGCTTATGAATAGTCATAATAAACTTAATGACTTGGAAAAACCCTCCACCTAAGATAATAGAGATCCAGGGTCATTAGAGGTCCTAACGTCAGCAGCATCTCACTGCTTGGAGCTTCAGGGAGTAACTGGAGACCAAGAAGTCACTGAGCCACTGATGTTTCACAGTGGATGCCCTTGTGATGTCCCAGAGGCAGGGTAGGTAAGCACATCCAAACACATTTGTGCTGAGCCAATGAATACTGGTGCCAGCTGGGAAGGAAGGCTGAGTATCTAACTTTAAGGACTCTCCATATGCAAAAAGCCAAACTATTGCCTCCTCTAGTGAGGCTCACCCTGAGATTTTTTTCTCCCTGTCTGAAGAGGTGGAGAAGTGTTTGAATGAAGGGTACTTTCACCAGCACTTACTTGGGAACTCTAGTCAGTTCAACAACTCTGCGATAAAGAACTGTCTATTTATAATTTTATTACTGTACCATTTTCTGTACTGTTTTTCCTTGAAATGCTTTCAAAGCAGTTTACAAAAAACTTAACAATTTACTTGCTAGCTAAAAATAATAATATGATAAAACAGCAGCAACATTAAAAAAAACTACCATGGGGGGGAGGGGATTGAAAATATTTGGGCAAACAGATGTGTCATTAGTTGACACTGAGAACATCCAACATGGAGAATCTTCCTAATCCCCAGTAGATTAGTCTTTCAACATGGTGGCCCTCATCTGCACTGCAGCCAACAAACCTCACTCCTTCTTCCCTGAATTAAAAGGCTGAAAGCAACTTTATAGGTTCGCCTCATGGGAAGTTACAGGAATGAAGTGTAAGAGAAGACTGTTTTTCAATCGATGGTAATGAAATGCTATGTATAATGACATGAGGCATTTGTGATTTCACTAGCTGGGAAGAAGGAATGACTGCAAAAAAAATCACTCATCTTAATTTTATTTTTGATATAATGGGCCTGGATCACCTGGTTTTGTCTGGAAGCCTAAGGAATATCTTCTGGTTTTGTTTCATTTTTATTTTCTGGCTTTCATGCTTAGCCTCCACGGAAAGTTTTCTGAGGGTTTTTATTTTAACTATAACTCTCATATTCCCCAGCCAGTGGTGCTCTGGGAGTTGTAGCCCCCAAAATTAATTTCCTATCTGCTCCCCCCCCCATTCTGTCCCTTTCCACTATTTGGATAGCTTGAAAAACCTCTGTGAAAAGAACAAAATAGAACAGAAGAGGCAAAAGAAAAGAAAAGAAATTTATTTGTTTGTTTGATTATTGAGCACGTGCAAATGATTGCTCGCATGCATCAGTAAAGCTGAGATAAAAGTAATGATAACAAATGAAAAAGAATGAATGCTTTGGAAAGTTAAGCTCATGTGCCAGTTCCAGAATTAATTTCACAAAATTCTCTTGATAATCAGACTGATAGGCAGAAGGATAGTAGGAGAGATAGCAGGAGAAAATTAAAGGAATCTACTTATCTTGTGACGCTGTTCAAGTGTACGGGGGGGGGGGGGCACTGTGGGCCAATTGCTTACATTTCCCTATAACAATCCTGACATCTTGCAATATGCTTAGAAAATTCTTGCAGTGCAAAATCAACTCCATCCATTCTTATTTTCAAATATTTGTCTGACAGAAAAGTACCTTTTCCTTGCTATTCCCTATTTTAGGAAGACAGGCAGTGGGCAGTGTACAGATAAAGAAAAATTAATGGGTTAGAAAGGATGAAATGCATGATAGATTCACTGAATCTAATTTTTAAGTATAACATTTGGGTCTTTTAGGCTGCAATCCTCTATAAACTTAAATGAGGGTGTCATGGTAAACCTATACATGTCTATTCAGAATCAACTGAGTTCAGTTGAATTTATTATCTCCATTGATAAGTAGGTATAGGGTTAGAGCCTGGCAGTACAGTTGTAATTCAAGGATGAGCTGGTTGTAAGGGTTTTGCAAGTACCATAAGCCTCTTAATATTGTTAAGTCTCCTTGGGTACTCTTCAGGAGCAAGGTAGAGTATAAATAACAACATGAAATGAAATGCCCTTATTCCAGCAGAATTACCATTGAGTCAGCAGAACCCCCTTTTACTGGCTAACCTCACAGATATGCCAGCTAGAATCTGTTCATAAAACAGGAAGAGAAGGGCGGTGAGCAAAGAGCAAGGGAAGCTATGCCAAGCTGGAACCTTCTCCAGTGCAGGAACACAGCCACCGTGTAGGGACAAAGTTAGGCCAGGGTGAGACTAATCCTAAATTATATCCAGCATACCATGTGTCAAAGGGTTTTGGAGTCAGGACAGATTCAGTTGGACTATGGTTGATTCAGGGGCACCTACACTACAGGAGAAATCCACAGTTTGCACCCAGAAGTTGAAGTTCCCCAGTTAAACATTCTTGAACTGACCAGGTAGGAGTCAATATAGAGACACAGGGAAAAATGGCAACCAACCAACCCTCCTAACCCATTTTGATGTAGCGGTTGAGATTTGCAGGAAAACATAGCAAATCGACCTTAACAAGCTACAGACAAAGACTGGTTGCCAATGTCCTCCTTTCGAACTGCATTAGCTGGTCTTGTGTACAAAGGCTGATTGTGAGTTTCTTCCTCCTCCACCCCCTTTTTGTCCCTCTACTAGCTGCTCTAGCAAACCAGCACTGTTATCTGGTCTTGAAAAACCAGTTTGGAGACAAAACTTGCTCACTTTAGAGAAACGGACTCCCTCGTGAGTGCCCCCTTTCTTCCTCTCTCTCTGTCACAAAGGAGGAAGCTGGGAGAGCCTGAATGGGATCTGGCTTCCCTTTCAGCCATGAAACTGCATTGACTCAAGCGATTTCTGTCTGAATGGACGTGAATGTACTACCCAAAATGTAGAAACCCCAATGGGGAAGAAAACATTTTGTATGTGGCGCGGGGGGGGGGGCGCGGGGGGCTGATTCATATTTGTTCATATCTTGTGTTATCAACAGAAAATGGGAATCGGTCCATTCCAATCCCAGAGCATTTCCCTGTATTATATTCCAGTATAGTCGCTCTTTCGGCTGCCCTCGACCACTTTTACTGTTTTGGACTGTGCTCTAAATCTCAAGGGGTGTGGTGGCTCAGTGGACTAAGGCCTCCAAAAACTCGGCTGCAAAGTCAGCAGCTTGGTGGTTCGAATCCTGGGTGCCATGCAGCGGAGCGAGCTCCCGCTGATAACCCCAGCTCCTGCCAACCTAGCAGTTCGAAAGCATGTCAATGCAAGTAGATAAATAAGTACCACCATAAAAAGCAGGAAGGTAAAACAGTGTTTCCTGGCAGCCACGCCAGCCACGTGACCATGGACTTGCACAACACTGGCTCTTCGGCTTGAATATGGAGATGAGCACCGCCCCTAGAGTTGGACACGGCTAGCACACATGTGCGCGGGAAAACCTTTACCTTTTACCTAAATCTCAAAGAGCTGAACAGGGGTTACTTCTGAATAGTCCACGTGAGGATCGCATTGTTATTTCTTGTAATCAGGAACAATGCTTATCAGGAGGTGGAAGAATGAAATTAAAATCATTGCATCCCCTGTGGTTTGCAGGGACATACAGGATGTTGTTGAGGTTCTTGCAGGGGTTTACTTTCCATCCAATCCACATCTGGTGGTGCAGAAGCATTGCTGCAGCTTTAGCTAACTGTGCTAATTGACTGTCATCATCAGATAGGGTGGTGAGAACTTGACGGCAGAATCTGACAACTCGGAATCCAAAAGCCGGTGGTGCTTTGAGGTTGCTGTTGCCCTGCTGTTTGGTTTGACAAGAGGATGGCTACCTGACCTCTTCTAGGCAACCAAAAAGGTGCACCGCACAATTTACATTGGCCTCATCCTTTTATCTGTAGCAACTGTCAACGACCTGGGGAAAGGGAGCTTCATCCCGCCTGCCTTCATTTTATGGAAAAACACAGTACTGTATGGCTGGAACGGCAAAGTAAAAAACAGCAACATAATGCACAAAGTATGTCCCAGTTGCTTAATATCGGTTGTTGATATGAGTGGCTATGAGTCAGAGTTGTTCACCAGTTCATCTGCTATTTTGTTTTGAGGCGTGCACTATGATTGCCAATGACAGAAGGGTTTCATCCTCCTGCCTCTGAAATATGTATAATTCTCTTTAGCAAAAGGCTGTTTTAGCTCATTTCTTGAACCTCCAAGCAGGACTGTGATTTTGGCTTACAACCAGGCACTTCTGCACACCCCAGCTTGTCAAAATGTTGCCACTTCATATTTGTTTTGCATTTCTGTAAGAGTTGCCTAACATTGAAAACAATCCAACTGGTGATGGCTCAATTGTTATGGAGCTGTGGAGTGGAGGGAAATGGTAGCTGCTGAATTTCTTCCCAGCATGCAGTTCAGTTGAAAAGGAAAAGCTGGGTGTGGAAAATAGGGTGAAAAACAAGTCTCCACAGCATTACTACATCAGATGTAAAAACAAAGTACAGAATGCCTGGATGGCCAAATGGGGGAGGGGGGCTGTATATATGCCAGAAGCTTGCTAATGCTGAGGTTACTATTAGAGATGGGTACAAAATGGAAAAATAGCATTTCATTTCATTTCGTTTTGTTTCTGTAGTAGTTTAGTTTCATTTCATTTGTAACAAATTTTTAAAGTAGTTTTGTTACAAAATGAAACAAAACAAAACAAAATGCTATGCTCCCCTGGATCCTAGAGGACCAAAACAGCAGGAGTAACCCCTTGAAATTTGAAAAGGTTTGGGGGTCAGGGAGCTAAGTTACTAAACTCCAAAGGGGGTGCCCTTAGGAAAAAAATCTTTCTAATTGGAATTGGAACTTCAGAAGCTGAGCCCAGGGCTTTAAAAAAACCCATCTTTTTTCCCCTCCCCAAAGCCTCGTGCGCCAGCTGATTGATGCTAGAGTGTTAAAAAGCTCACAGCCCCCCCCCAAATTGGGCGGCTGGGGCGTACAGTGGTGGTGGTGGTGGAGGTGGTGGAGGCCCAGGCCGGCCTGCTGGGCCTGCTCTCGTGTTTGTCTCAGTGGCGGCGTCTGCAGGACATCCGCAGGTAAGGAACTGGTTTACCAACATAACGAAAGGGTTCATTTCAATGAAAAAAGCACACACCATTTTGTTTCATCTGTAACAAAATGTTGCTTCCTCATTTGTTTCATTTCGTTATGTTATACAACGACATGACGAAACAGCATTTCATTTTTCCTTTTGTGACCACCCCTATTCTCATGAAGGACATGAAATCCTGGACACTGTGACACTGGGCTAGTAGCCTTTATGTCAAACTAGAAGCCAGAAAGGCTTGTACAGGCTCTTTAGTTGGTACAACCCTCTATTTTGCAGAGGGCAGTCAGGGCGGTGGCACAGGGAACAGTGTCAAGAAAGAGATGACCCCTTTATCTGGATAGGAGAGATGTAGCTGGACCAAAAGACACTTGCATGCCATTTCCTTTTGCCAGTTTACTACATACCATGCAGGGTTGACACCCACCAGCATCACCATTTTCAAAGCTATTCTCTTGTGCAAATTCCATTTTTCTATCGATGTTGCCAGACAAATCACTCCAGCTAATAGCAGGTGAAAATCTTTGAAATAAGAAGATGCGGCCTGAAAGAAAGAATGGTTTTGTTAGCTAAATGTGTGCTTTTCACTTCAGTTTTTCAGTGCGGTGTATAGAAGGCATTGTTCAGTTTGGGTGGGAAAGGGGCTTTTGAAAACCTAAATGTACGATACAAGTGAGAGAAATAAAAGGTAACAACAGCTGCTGCTCTCAAACCTTGTGATCTCTCTTAACCTCTTCTGGATCAGGAGTTACTGCTAGAAGATAAAACAGAACTAATGAAAAAATCAGACAGCAAAAAAAAGTGAATTTCTATGGTGAGTATATATGAATTCATTTGCATTCCTACTCTGTCTGGTTTCTGTTTATACAGAGATTCTAGACAGTAATTTCCCTGCTCATTATGGATAGATTTATAATAATTTTCATAGCATTCAAGTCTAGAAGCTATGAGGGAAGTTACCCTTACCTTACAACTTACTTCATGATGTCTGAAATATTGAAGTTCCTTATTCAGAACACAACCTGTTCAGCCCATGAATCTCAGTGTGTTTGGCAAACTGAGCATAATTTCCTGAACATAATCCCTTGGATATACAGCATTTGCTTGGAATTTTTTTAAAGTAATGAGTTCTCATAGTTTGTGGAGCCCCCACTCCTAAATTAGTTACTATTTGCTTTCCTTCTAGCTGAAAGTAACTTAAACACATTTTAGTTACTTAAAAACACTTCAATCATGTTTGTTGGGTGAAAAAATGCTTTCCTTCAGCACCACAAGGCACAGCATGGGCCAGCACTTGTGAGAAACGTTTCTGCTAAGATGTGGGCACACCTCTGTCCCCTTCTACTCAGGGCTTTCCCACTCCCATGCACCTATCGTGACTGCTTTTGTTCTGGTCATAATAGAACCAGGGGAGGGGCATGCAACAGGGACAAAAATTGAAGTGTAAGTTGCTTGTGTGTCATTTGGGATGCCTCTCCTGCCAATTAATATACTCACGTACCCAAAATTTACCAAGAAGTTACTCTTCCAATGCAAAAGGAGTGGTGCTATGAAGTTATTTATAATATCCAGGCCATGCATTTTTTTTTTACATTAGTTATAAGGAATAGGAAATAAAGAAGCTATAAATCCATCCATCCAATTCTTTCCCACCTTTTTCCCTGTTGAGGGACCCAAAGTGGCTTATAAATGGTTAAAAGCACAAATATTAAAACAATTGCAAATACTTCAATTGCTAAGTAAAATCCTTTTAAAATTATTTTCGAAAGTCAATAACTAGGATAAAAGGACAACTCTCCCTTCTTGAGTTTACACATTAAAAGCCTGCCTGACCATAATGGTGGCTCCACGCAAGATTTCTTCTCGGGCGGGGCTTGTTTGCCCACCCGGGCGAAAGGGGCAGAAAGTAGAGCGCTGCTACCCAGGCTGCATGGGAAGGGAGTGAGCCTATTTAAGGCCTGTGTGTGCTCCCCACCCTCCCTCTGCCTGCACATTTCAAGGCTCCCCTCCCTTCCACCCTTTATTGTGAAGCTTGCTGGTCACTTTGGGGCCGGATGGGAATTTTTGGCCATCACTCAAATTGGCTCAGAGTGACAGTGTGTTTTCGCCCATCCTATCATCTGCAAGGCATGGCTGGGTACGGTTCTATTTAAAATTCCTCTTATCGGTTACAATTAGTGCTTAGCGCAAGTGGTCTGTTAATCCTAGTATGCCCCTCCGTTATGGCGCATCGTTAAGGTGCTGGGCAGCTCTCATGGATACATTTAATAAACTAGAATTAACAATAGGTATAGATAAATAGGAGCCCCTGTCAGGAAAAAAAGGGCTGCCAATGGTTATGAGATTCTGGAAGGTAAGAATGCTCTAGTACCTGCTATGCATCTTACCCAAGGCATGATGCATCATGCCAGACAAATCCCTTATAAATTGGAGGGGCTGACAAGTTATAACACCTACTGCAGCTACCACTTGTGCTATGGCACAGACCCTCTTTAGTTTACAGATTTCACAGTATAGTTAATTAATGTTTTTAAGAAATTATGGCCCTTAACTCCAAAAACTTTATCTCACCTCTTTATTTCATTCTGGGTGGGGCAAAGCTCTGCCTGCGCAAACAGCAGGGGGTCAGGGAGGCAATCTGGTCTCATTTAGGAAGGAGTTCCACCGCCTGGGAACACTCACTGATAAGACCCTCTCCAAGGGTCCACTGTTTGGGGTGGGTTTGCTGAGAAGAAGGCCTTCCCTTAAAACCTAACGAGTCTCATATGGAGAGATGCAGTCCTTCAAATATATAATTTCATAGCACTAGAAATTCATTTCTGATATTTATGGCAAAAGAGGGATTTGCTGTGCTTTCTAGTTGTGCATGCAAAAAGGTCTTTAAGGTTCACCACTTTCTGTCAGTCAAATGTTTCTGGAAACCTCTAGAGCACTGGTGGTTTAATTTGAACCATTTGCGCTCAAACTCTTCAGGACTGCTTTAAATCTGCACCTAACCATCCAACATGGAAACCTTGACTTTGGTGTTCATACTTTCTGCCTAAATCAATGTATTGTATTGGCTATGTTTTGTTAATGTTTCATGTGGCTTTCCACCTTCCGAAGATATATAAAATGTCTCTTCTTCTGCACTGCTTGCTGGTGGACAGGCAAGAAGCAGGGTGCAGTTGAATTTCCATGAGATTCTTCCTTATGGCCAGCCCTATGGGATGTGTGGAAGGAAGGTAGTCCGATTAAACAGTCCATGAGAGAATGGGTCGATTCACACATGAATGACTCCATTTGTGGATCTGCATTATTACAGCCAGGATGCTGGCTTAAGTTCTAGTGTAGTGCTGTCCTTTCATAGGTCTCCAGGTGAGGAGATAAATCTGAATCTAAGTAGCATTGGAAGAGGAAAAACTCTGATTTAAAATTCTCTCTCTCTCTCTCTCTCTCTGTGTGTGTGTGTGTGTTGTTTTTGCTCTCCTTTCATTCTTGCCTGCCCTGCTTCTGTGACATCGCATGGATGTCACATGGAAGTCTCCAACCCATATCAACACAAGGACCAACCCTCTAGCCTCAGATTTTGGCCCTGACATCTCACAAAATGTAACACTGCTAACCTTATCAGAAGCCACAACAGAATGAACAGAAAACAAACAGTCTCTTTCTGAGAATTTAGACTTGCTCAAAAGGTTGGCAAACTCTACTTTGAAAAACAGTGGCCCAAATCCTGTTGCATATTTACTCCAGTGGAAGTGAAGAGGTAACATTTGCAGTGCCATATTGCCTCTGATTAATGACTCATCGCTAGGATTCCTGGTCATGCACTAAGTGACCTGACTTGCACACAATAAATGTGTTATGCCATTTTTCCTTCTGCCTGTATAACTATACAGGAAGACGTGGGCCAGTGACATCTAAGGAGGGTTGAAATGAAAAATTATCTACAGAATGCCCCAAAACCAAAACCAACTTCACTGTTGATAACATAAGAAAGTTTGGCTGCATGGGGATACAGACAGATAAGCCTACTCTCATTCTGATGACATGAGAATCTTCATGTCCAGTGCAGCACCTCAAATGCTGCTGGATTTATTTCAACTGGAAATATTCTTGGCCAGAAAATGTGTAGCTTGCCCTACACAGTACTTTATCGTTCAATATTAATTGTTTAGTAGTCTTCTGTAGGTGAAAAGAGTTGTGTATTTGGTAGTTTAGTTTATGGCCATGTGCATTTTGTTTTAAACCAATAACAAAACACTGATTCTTAGGCAGTGAAACACATGAAAGTCAATGCAGGTCCAGGGTTTGGGAACCAATTGTCATGCAAATCCTGCAACAGTGTTCAAACTGCAACACCAAAATGAGTAGCCTCTCTATGTTTCTATTGTCTCCTGCTTTGCCCAATCAAAACCTACAGAAATCGGGCATAAGTAGTGGGAACTATTGATTAGGCTGGACAGACTTGATGGTACCAAAGCCGTTCCCATTTTAGTTGGGAGCTCCTTGGAGCTGCTCTCTACAAAATAAACTTTTTAAAGGTCAGGTTGGTGGCTAACTGCAGGCCCAGTCTGAAGCAGTGGACTTTCTGGCCTGATTTGGAAAGGTGAACAGGTGCATTGAAGTACTTGCCCTGTTTCCATTTCCTTCATTACTGCTGCCTATGGTTCATGAGTTGGTGGTGTCAGACGGAAAGGCAGCAGTTGCCCAAATGACAACCACCATCTTAATTTGAATGGACCTACTACCGCCAAGTCAATGTTTCAGGCCTCCTGGAATTATCACTAACAGGATTTTTAAAAGAAATAAAACTATGCAGTTGTTTACTCTTGGGACTATCCAACTGATGGAAGGGAAGGGGGGGGGGGAGAAAGAAATATACCTCTTTAGAAGCCATAATTCCGAAGAGTGGAAACATCAAAGCTGGTAACAGAGCTGAAACAGCCAGGGGCAAAGCTTCTGTGAGCCAAAAGATAGCCACCACAAACAGTGTGTATGCACATTCTGCTTCCTAGAACAAACAAGCATAATTTAAAACCACATCAGCACTGTATTGCACAATACCAGTTATCAGATGGGGAACATTAAGTCAAGAAGGAAAAGGCACGTTGACATTATAACATCTGACTGATGGCCAATAACATTATCTAGGAAGGTCCTCCGTTCATCTGGAGACTAGAGAAAATTCTTCTCCAGAATGGGCAGCTAGACCTCCTGGAAGAACGCTTGAAGACGACGACTCCACAGGAGACCTGCAGAGACATCAAACAAGGAGCTTTTGATAGTCACCACTGAATTCAAGATGGTTCTCAGTACTCCAGGATTACCTTCCTGTGCTGTTGGTTATGTTGTTTTAAGGCAGGGCTATCCAACAGGTAGACCGTGGGCTACTGGTAGCCCGCGAAGGGTTCAAAAGTAGCCCGCCAGGCATCAATAAAAAAAGTGAGGGGATAAGTTCTCCACCCTTCCCTCCCCCATCCCAAGGATCACTACTGCCCCAGCAAAGTTCTGGGTCTGCCAGCCCACTGTCTCAGCTAAGTGGGGCAGTTCAAGGGCCATGAGCATGTGCACGGAATGGATAACATTCGTAAGTAGAGGTATTAGTGTAGTAGCCCTCAGGCACTCTAGGCTGGAAAAAGTAGACCTCGGCTTGTTCAAAGTTGGACAGCCCTGTTTTAAGGGATCAATAAACTGTTTTATTAAAAAAAATGAGGTTCTTGTTGTATACCGGTTAAGGAAAATGTATTTATTTTTAGTTACTAGGAAAACTTACCATATAAGTGGGACCACTACTCTGGGTTCTGCGTTGATGCTAATACGGACATTGATCTATATATTGTTTTGTTTGTTTCAGGTTTGTTCCCATACAAACATACATTTTGTTAGTAAAATACAATCTCTCATATTTTTAAAAACGATTGTTTAATGCAAATATATGTCTGAGGGCTGCTGAGAAGCAACTCTTTCTCAGCAGAGTGTTTTGTTTTCAACCTAAAGTGGTTAATCAATGAGTAACTATTGCTAATTTTCCACTTTAGAATGGCCTGCATCCTACTGAGCTTCCATTGAACAGAAACAACATAGTGAAGGATAGAGCAAGCAAGTAAGTAAGCTCAGAGGACTAGAGCATTGAAACAGTTGGCTGCACAGTCAGCAGCTGGGTGATTCAAATCCTGGGTGCTACTCAGTAGAGTGAGTGCCTGCTGTTAACCACAACTCTTGCCAACCTAATAGTTTGAAAGCATGTAAATGCAAGTAAAAAGTGGAAAGGTAAACAGTGTTCCATGCAGCCAGGCTGGTCACATGGCCATGGACTTGCACAATACTGGCTCTTTGGCTTGAAAATGGAGATGAGCACTGCCCTTAGAGTCAGACATGATTAGCACACAGGTGCGGGGGGGGGGACCTTTACCTTTACCTTTTAAGAATCATATTAATGAAAGCAGATGATCAGGAGGAGTCACGTAAATCAATATGGGAATTCAGTGTGTGAAAAGAAATAAATAATAATGATTAGAAAAACTATATGAAACATTAGAATATTGAAATCTTTGTCAGTAAGGATGAGACAGAGAAAAATAAGTTAGGCAAAGATGGTACTTAACTCCAGTGAAATTAAATCAAATAGTAATTATCCAAGATGTGCTGGAGAGGTAGCTAGAAAATAGATACTTATTTTCAATGTGGTGAGAATATATTGAAAGTTTAGTAATTGATTTATAAGGAATTAAATGAGACAAGTAAGCAACATCTAGC
>JAHTLZ010003526.1:56243900-56263607 GCA_023846285.1 Phrynocephalus versicolor
TTCTTTCTTTCTTTCTTTCTTTCTTTCTTTCTTTCTTTCTTTCTTTCTTTCTTTCTTTCTTTCTTTCTTTCTTTTGAAGAAGTGAATTAAATTTTCACTAATCTCATGGAGGAAAATGATGCACTAGCAGAATTCTACTGATTTCTCCAGTTGGGAAAAATGGTACTGTGCTTATTCTTGTGGTCCACAGGCCCAATAGTGATTGTGTTACTGCTTGCCCTACCATTCGCACCTTGGATTCCCTTCCCCCACATGCGGCATGCAGTTATGTGTCGGTAAGCACAACATTATAATTTCATATATACAACTAATCTGCCAGTTCTCATTATTGTGCCCCCTGTAAAGATCAAATAATTGAGACTGAAAGAGAACAATTTCCCAAGAGTCACCTAGTAAACGTATAGCTAATTAAACAGTAAAAGAAGGTTTCAAAATCCATAGGCCAGCCCTTCCTTATCTACAGCATAAGGAATATTCATGACTATATGTGGAATTAAAAATAGTTAAGCACATTTGGAAGCAAGGAAATTTATTTCCAACAGAAGACAGAAATATTGGATTTTACGGTAAAGTTACATGAAAATATCTGAAAGAGGATCAATACACTTCCAGTAAACACCACTGGTGCAAGCAATACATCTGCACTTTGTTTGTACAGTTTTAGTACAGGAATTTTCCATGAACTTCAATGGCCTCTAAACTCAACATTCACGTGCTCAGAACCTGATCCAACAAAAATCACGTTGATGTCAAATGGGTACATCTAGCAAAACATGTGCCAAAATGGGAGTTTTCCATTGGTGGATGTATTTCATTAATATCAAATCAAGAGAGTAATGTGAAAGTTACTGAACCTGAAAGTTACTGAACCTGAAACAAACTTACCCATCTATGTACAAGTGTGCAGACGGCAGCAAGCATCTAAACAAGATTTGGTTAATGTGCAGCCTGCATTACTGTAATTAAAAAACCGTCCAGAGACTATTTGAAGTGGCATGGGGTGCTATATAAGCAGAAAACACTTTATATATTTTGCACAATGAGAGAATGTTTCCGAAGAGCCTTCATCTTGTGATCAAGTCCAGGTAGTTTTCAAAAGAGCTACATTTTCTGTTGAGATTGCAATTTCCAGTGAAACTCAGCTCTCAGGAAAGCTCAACAAGAATTCAGAAATATCCCCCAGAGTACACAAAGAGGAATTGAAAGAATCAGTGCTGTCTGCTCTGGGGTAACATCGGTTTTCAAGTAATTTTTCAGTCCCCAAGAATTTAATAGTGAGGTTTGTGAAACATGATTTTAAAAATAAATCTCTGCTTCCAATGGATCCTTCTTTCTGTTTTTGACAAATCTTGGCCACAGCAACTACCTTTCTACGCTAGTCTGTGGATAACAAATGTGTCTCATATTTATGTTGAGGAATCAAAGAAGCCCTTAAATCAATTCTCTCAAACAGGCAGTGTTCATCACCGATAGGATATGGCTAACAAAAATAAGAGAGCCTATTATAGTGCAAGAAACTCTATTCCCACCCTTTCTATGAATGAACCCTTGTAGAGATTGTTGATGTGATAAGAGAGTCCCCAATCAAGTTCTGGAAGCTTCTAGTGTGCCTTATAAACAATATTAAATGTTAAAGAAAGAAAATGAATTCAAGCATGTACTTCAACATTACTGAATCTTTACGCCAAATGGTGTTCAGGTAAACATGTCTCTCCAGACACTATCAGGTCATATCCATTCAGGCAAAAGTTTCCTCCACACTCACACACTTTCTCTTACAATCCTGGAGGGAAAGTCCATCGCAGGTTACAAACCATGATGGAGATGTGTAATCTCCAGGCTTAAAACCAGGGTACTTCAAGGGCCAGATGCAGGGGAGTGGTATCAGGAGACAGATATCTAGTCTCGTGCGCTCCCAGACGCATCTGGTGGGGCCACTATGAGATACAGGAAGCTGGACTAGATGGGCCTTTGGCCTGATCCAGCACAGCTCCTCTTATGTTCTTAGGTTCTTATGTAAATCTTTCAGTCCTCCATGCCCGAAACATCAGACATGTAAAGAAAGCTTTACCATTTGACTAATCACAAAACACAAGAAAGCAAATTTCTCAAATGTCGATTTAGGCAAGCTTGTATTGGAATAAAATGAAAGCCTTCTTTTCACAATACACTGCTTTTACATGTAGGATTAGTCTCTTGTCTAGTGATGCAGACTCACTTTGCAATCAGAAGAAAAGGCCAGGATTGGCTAAACATAATTTTTAGCCCCAAATGGAATAAATGGATTAATTTTGGAAATGTTGAAATCACAAGTCACATTCAATCAATGGGTCTAATCCATTTGGAAATCACAACCAGATTGAGCTCCATTTTTGAAAAATTAGCCAATAAAACCCCCAATTCCCCCTAGACAAAATGGGAGAACACTACTGACCCTGACAAGAACTGAAATATCAAATTAAGATAGCCATTATTAAGACTTAATATTCTGCTTTCTTGGAAAGGAAAGGGAGAGAAAGGGGAAAATCCAGCCAGAATTAGTGTTAGTCTATAACAGGGGTCCTCAAAGTTTTCAAACAGCGGGCCGGTCCACCACGCCCTAGATAGCACTGGGGGCCGGACCACAGTCCCCCCCCCCCAAAAAAAAAAAAGGCCAACATGGAAAAAATGGGGGAAGAGTGGGGGACCTTGCCATAGCCCTCCCACTTTGAATGCCCCACTAGCCAGCATGCTAGATCAGCATGCTGATCATCTGGGTGGTAGTTGGGGGGGAGTGGGAGAAGCGACATAGCCCACTGCTTTGAACTGCCTCAGCAATAGAAGCAGCTGCGGAGGCTGGCTTGCTCGCAAAGCAAGGGTAGGTGGGTGGGTTGCATTTGGTCCCGGGGGCCGGATTCAGGACCTTGGGGGGGGCATCCAGCCCTGGGGCCTTAGGTTGAGGACCCCTGGTCTATAAGAATGGGAAAACGCACACTCTAGTTGACTGTAATGTATGTTGAGAAGACAACAAAAGAAAACAAACCACAAAGCCTGGGACCATTGCAATTGTGAGTGGTTGAGAGCTGATGGGGAAGTTTGTTTCAAAAGAACAATGCATTGTTCAATGACCTTCTGTGCTAGATGTCTTTAAATGACAAACATTGATATTAAAATATTTATATATTTAAAATAAAGGTTAAAGTGCCAGTTTGCCCTGCAAACTGCCCTTTTCAGTTCCGTTCCACCCAGTAAATCTTTCTTTAAAACACTGCCAAGCACAAGACTTGACATACTTCAAATCTTGCCCTTCTCTGTATTTTTCAACAGTAAAACAGATATTCCAACTTGGGTGTTTTGTTTTGTTTTGTTTTGTTGGATGTAGCAGGTGAAATGAGGCTTAGCAGATTGCTATGATTTGAAAGCACAGGAAAACATCCAGTGACTTCAGAGTGCAAGAAACACACACAACTCTTTTCACATCTACAATGTACAAGAGCTCTCTGGTGGTCATGGATCAGTGGTTTGGTGAAAGTGCATCTGTAATGTACTTTTGATGATATATATATTTCTATCACTTTTCTACCATTAAAATGATAGAAGAAAATGTTTTGGATGGCGATACATGTTATTGTTTATGTACTGTATATCACAGAAAGGCAGTTCATTTTCGATGATACTATTTCAATCAATTTACTGACCCCCTAGTATTTTTAATTTATTATGGTAATTAGTCTTATTATTGATATTTTTCCTCCAGTTGATGCAAGACCCCAATACAGTGGTGCCTTGTACAAAGGAATTAATTTGTTCCAAATAAAATTATGTTAAGCAAATTTTCCTTTATACAAATTTCCCATAGGAATGCATTGAAAACAGAGGAATCCCTAATTGCGGCCATTTTTATGTTGTACAGATTCACCCCATAGTCGATTCTGTTAAGCAAATGTCCCCTATCTCTGGATTTTTTTATGTTGTACAGATTTTATGTTATACAAGCCATTTGTTATACAAGGGTCCACTGTACTATATTCTACATCTCACTGGTTCAGTGGTCCCCAAGCTATTGGCAACCTAGATTTTTTGGACTGGAACACCCATAAGTCTTCACCACTAGCTGTGCTGACTGGGATTTTTTCCTCTTTGTTTCTTCTTCTTTTGGTATGCTTCTTTTTCATTTGTATTGGGGTGTTTTTGATTGTTGTTGACTTTGTACACCGCCCAGAGTTCCCTTGGGAACATCGGTGTGGTTTATAAACCTAAAAATAGTCTTTGGTCTTTGACCGTAAATAAATTTTATTAGCCTAAAAATAAATACATAAATAAATTCCTGAGAATTCCAGTCCAAGGACACTGGGTCCACTCATTGCTTTGGAACCACTGTTGTAGAGCATGCATAAAGCTAGCCATACTTTTCTTCTACATAGTGATGCTTCCTTTTATCACACACTTCAATTACAGCTTTACAAGAGCGCAACAGAAATTGAATTTTAACTCATACTCCTTTCAGAGTAGTAGCCATAAAAGGAGAAAATGTGCTGTTATAAGAAGAGCCCTATTGAAACAGTGGCCATCAAACCAAACAGATAATTCAGCTATGACAATGTAATTCAAAAGCGAAGAAGTTGAATAAGTCTAGTAGAATAGTTGAAGTTGAATAAGACTGGGAAAAGGAGAATGTGACCCGGCTTCCATTTTCCTGCGCTGACATTTTCCGCTTGCATTTGAACACATGCGGTGAGCGTGACCCGCCATTGCTGCCTCTTATCTGTGAATAAATTTCTCTCATGAGACCAGGTAAGTCTTCCTTACAAGAAAACCAGGTACATTTACCCCCAAACAAACCAGTGGCACAGACCGTTGTCACTGGATGAGGTAAGGTAAGGTTTGTTGTTGTGGCACCAAGCCAAACATAAAATAAAATGGAATAGAGCAAAATGCAATACGCTAGACGTTGGTTGGAAAATTTAAAGACTGGTGTATGCTACAGCGATATATGTAAAACAGACAAAGAGTATAAAAATACTTTAAGACAACAAATATAGCAATATAAAACCAAGGTTCAAGAATTTAGTTATTTATCCTGGCTGTTGTGACATGCCGCCCAGAATTTCACCACCAATTCAGTAGTAGTCCGATTTTGGTCAATTTGCAATTGGTTACAGTAGTCTGAGTCCGATTGGCCTACCATATCTTTTAAGAGAGGTGTGATGTATTTTGCTTGGATCTTATTGTGCCTACTGCAACTGAGCATCATATGCTCAATGGATACTATCTCATCAAAGCCACAAAGGCAGAGTCTGTGTTCTCTCAGGATGCTCTTAAATCTGCCTTCCAACACCAGAGAAGGGAAAGCCTCACACCTGGCCAGAGTAAAGGCTTTCCTGAACTTATACATCTCCAGCTGTGATAGATAGTTCATGGAGAGCAGGCGATATTTGTGTGTATCTGGCACTCTAAAATTGGGGCAACTACTAAGATCTGCCTCTCTCCATGTCCATTCTCTATTTAAGGGCTGATTTTTCTTCACCCCTTTGCATGCTTAAGATTACTTGGGAAGAAAGACCCATAGCTTGCAATTTTTTTTAGGATCTATTTTAAGCCAATACTGAGGAGAAGCTAGTGAAATTTTAGCTATCATTGATAGTGAGCCTGACTCTAAATGAATTTGTGCATTTGTTACACATTTGGGGGCTTTGAGGATTGCTCTAAGGAATTTGGATTGGACCCGCTCTATAGGGTCAAAACTGCAAGATGGAGGTCCCATGAAGGTGCCATAGAGCAGGCCTGCACAACCCGCCCACCAGGATAGATAGGTTTGATCTCCTTTCAGTCCAGGGGACTCTTAAGAGTCTCCTCCAGCATGACAGCTCAAAAGCGTCAAATCTACAGCGATCAGCCTTCTTTATGGTCCAGCTCTCACTTCCATACATCACTGCTGGAAAAATCATAGCTTTGACTATCCAGACCTTTGTAGGCAAAGCGATGTCTCTGCTTTTTAAGATGCTGCCTAGGTTTGTCATCGCTTTCCTACCGAGAAGCAGGCATCTTGATTAATTTCATTGCTGCAGTCACCATCTGCAGTGATCAAGGATCCCAAGAAAATAAACTCTGTCATTGCCTCCATTTCTTCCCCTTCTATTTGCCACGAGGTGATGGGACTGGTGGCCATGATCCTAGTTTTTTTTTCATGTTGAGCTTCAGTCTCCTCTTTCACCCTTATATATATCGTACACCTCATTCTGCTGCTACATATGTCTGACGAAGTTCACATGTGAACGAAACGTTACATTAAAATATGAAAGTTAGTCTTTAAGGTGCCACATGTTTGTGTCTTTTATTTTATTTTATTTTATTTTATTTTTCTTTGAATTTTGCCTGAAATTCTTGAAAAGACTAACACGGCTACCCTCTTTGAAACACCCTTATTAAGAGTTCTTTAATTCCTCCTCACTTTCTGCTATCAGATAGTATCACCAGTGTATCTGAGGTTGTTGATATTTCTTCTGGCAATCTTAATTCCAGCTTGTGATACATCTAGTCCTGCCTTCCGCATGATGTACTCTGCATACAAATTAAATAGGCAATGTGACAGTATACAGCCTTGTCGTACAGTAGCCCCCTGCTGATTGCGGGGGTTACAGACCCACCCCACCCCACCCACAATGCATGAAAATCTGCGATATGCAGAAGCAGGTGGGGGGCCTGGGGGCAGGTGGGGGGCGATTGTGCGCCTGTCCGAGACGTCTTGGCACAGTAAATTGTCAGGCATTGCACCCAGGCAATACGGAACGATACAATTCAAGAGAGCAATCAATTACATGATTCCCAATGTGACTGTTGCTCAATGTGCCTGCATAAGTGCTTCCTGGAGAGCATTTCTGCTTTGGTGCTACTGTAGCTACTGCAGGTATAAGCCTGTGTAGATACAGATTAGGATTCTGGTCATTGATGGTTCAAATAAGAAGGGTTATCTAAGGAACACATCACTGTGACCATAAAATAATTTCATATCAGAAAAAATAAAATGATAATGGATTTGGAAAAAAAATATATAAACGAGTTCGTACCCAGAGATGGCAGGCCCAGCTCCCAGAAAGGAAACTGGGCTACTGTCCCCCCCCCCCCAAATGGTGTCAGGAAATAGGGACAGTGGGAAGGAGACTATTTTTTAAAGATGGTCCAGTGGCTGTCAAAAAAAAAGTGGGGGGGCGGTTGGAGTGATGAACCAAGTCATGGTTTATCTGGGGGAAATTTGGTGGTTCATGGTACAGTACTCCTTTCCCAATTTTAACCTAGTCAGATTCTTCAAATTAAATTGTTTAAAGTAGAATTAAAGAGGCACATGCTAGCATATAATCAATAGTACTAGCTCCTAGGCCATGTACGTGAACTCCACCAGATGGTCCTTTGGAAAGGTGGCATTCAAAAAAGTACAAACCTAGCTTGGGGGCTACTTTGGCCAGATGAAATCCTGCAAGATTAGAGGTTGAATCTTTAAAAAACCTAGGGAAGGGGAGAAGTTTGAGAGAATTATCCAAGTCACTAAGAAATTCCTTATACTTGAGTTCAAGGCTAGTATCATCAAGGCCCAGGCATGCATTAAAATATCCTAAAAGTAGCGCCTTTGTCTTTGGGTGGTCTACTAATAGATTTGCTATATAAGTTTCTAGGGAGCTCTAGGTTTCAGCTACCTGTGATTTTGATGTGAATGCAGGGGGGTTATATACATTTATTAGGACTAGGCTATCTTTTCAGGTCTCTTGCCATAGCCTATGAGTCCATGGGGTGGGGTGGGGTGGTTCTCTATACATTTAAAGTTCAGGGAATCTGAAATTTGCAGCAAAACCACCTTGCAACATTCTGTGAGAGTATTTTGAATGGGGAGATTAGAGATTGTCATTCCATTTTTTCAGTGCTATCCAAGATTTTTTTAGCGTCGTTGAGTACACGCCCATTACGGTTAGAGGGGGCCCTGCTTTTTTATACTAGAGGTGGAAAGGGGGGGTTAAATACTAGATATTTGTCCGTTTGTCTCTTGATTTGGAGCTCCTAGGACAGGCATGTCCAAAGTCAGGGCCGGGGGCCAAATGCGGTCCGTTATCAAATTCTGACTGGCCCGCGGCTTCTTTTCCCCACCAGCTCAGCCTGTCATGCATTCCCGCCAACTGGCCCCTCCCCTCACCGGATGGAGTTGTTAGCTTGCAGTTTTATGGTTTGCCTGCCCTCCCTGTCTCTGTCCATCCCCCCAGCCACCCGCCCAGCCTACCCACACCCAGCTCCATTGCTGCAGCATCCTCCCCGCCTCTTTGCATGTTATAGAGACTTGTCCAAAGTCTGGCTGGGGGGGGGGAGCAAATGCAGCTGAATTGTCGGTCCCCACACATTTTCACCTCACCAAATCTGGCCATCCTTGAAAAAAGTTTGGACACCCCTGCCCTAGGACAAATGTCAGTGGTGTGGACATCAGGGTCCTCCTGACCTCCTTAACATTTAACAGATCTAGTGCACAGGGGGTATCAGTTGCTGTCATGGGGGGCTCTCCGCCACTACCTGCTTAAGGCTGGTCCACAGCAGTTAGGGAGATCTCCTCAGACTCATTTAGACCTGTATTATCTTATGTATTTCCCTCTGATGGGTTGGTAGGCCTTACTGAGTCTTGGAGCCAGGAGCACAGTTCTTTTACCCTGACCAGAATCTTTCATTGTACTTCTTTTGGAGGGCCCAGGACAGCTGCCAAAGTCCTTGTCTCCACCAGATCTACAGGTACCAGAAGGCTGGCCTCAGAAGGCGGGGTGCACATTGGATTGATTAAATTGGTTTCCATGACTGTCTGTCCTTGGTTTCAGTATTGGCAATTTTATTCTTGCTGGCCCTTTATCAGAAGACTTGTGAGGGGTGTTCAGAAGAAGGGGATACATCTTGGCAATGTACCCCCAAATAAACCAGTGATAGAAAGACTTGCACAGACCATTCCCACTGGATGATAAATATCTTCATAGTAAAGAGAAGGATGGATCAATTGCAAGTCAAGTAGATCACACTGAAGATAAGAACCTTTTAAGCGTGAACCAGAGCCCTCCAACTTCCCCCGTCTGGGGACAGGTCCTCTGTGCACCCTACAAGCATATTTATAACAGACTAAGAAGTGTGACCAATGAGTTTACTAATGAACTTTTTGTGTTGCTGTAATCGTCCCCTTTCCCCTCCACATGTGAAGAGCAACAGAAGAGAAGATGGCTCTTTACCTATCAAAACTGGCTTTCTCCAAATGATCCTTTTCCATATGCAGACACCACCCATGGACTTCACAAACATATACAGTGGACCCTTGTATAACAAACAGCTTGTATAACATAAAATCTGTACAACATAAATAATTCCAGAAATAGGGGAAATTTGCTTAACATAATCACCTATGGGGAAAATCCGTACAACATAAAAATGGGTTTACTCCATTTTCAATGCATTCCTATGGGAATTTGTATAAAGGAAAATTTGCTTAGCATAATTTCTTTTGGAACGAATTAATTCCTTTATACAAGGTACCGCTGTACTTAGTTTGTGGTATATGTGTGTGAAGTGGACACTAGTTTGTGGTTCATAGATCTGTATATCTTTTGAAGTTCAGAGTAGATTTGTACAAGACAAAAAGGATGCTACTACTGTACCTAGTTCACGCTATCATCAGAGTAATAAGCAAATCTGAAGCAAATCAAAACAGAAGCAAATGATACACATATTAAAAGCTTCTGCAGCCATTTTTTTAAAAAAAATATTTGAACAGGACTGCAAATGATCATTTTGAATAGACATTATAGTAGAAGGAAACTTAGCCGGAAGGATTAGTCATTAAAATAACAGATTGAGCCTAGTTATTTCTCTGTGCCTGAAACTATATGATCCATCTCTTGCTTAGAGCGACATTTCAATAAGATTGTAAACAAGAGAAATTTATTCCTTCCTCAGTTTTATTGCTTGTAATTCTTTAAAAGAGCAAAACATGTCCAGTAGCTACATTCTTACATAATTACATTGCCAAAGAATTGAAGAAAAACATAGAAATGGCATTTGTGAACATTTTTCAAACCTCACCACAGGTGGGATGCCAAAGTTAGTTATGGACACAATGTGAAATGCAATTTTTTTTTTCAAATCCTCCCCCTTTCCTTTGTAATCATTCATACATGATTGCATAAAGTTGGCAAACAATGGTTAGTTTTTTAGGCTGCAACCCAAACTCTGCTACATACTGTCAAGCCAGACATTATGATGGTGTATGACATCCAATTAACATGTTTTCTTTTCAGCTCTGGGATTTCCTTTGAAATGCAAGCTTCAGCAACCAGACTTACAAATGAATCCTGCATTTAGCTTCCTCTGAACAGTAGGAAGGAAAATATAGCTAAACAGATGACACAGAGGTGAGGAAGATCACATGATGGCAAAAGTCTGTTTAAGGGAGCATCTTTTCTATAAGTTATTGTCTACTTTGACCCATCCCCTGATGTGCTTAATATTCCTTTGAACCAAAACTTGGCTGGCCCACATTACTTCGGCAAACACAAAGTTAAGGATAAGTTTGCTTGAACATTACCCATCGGGATATTCAGCTGATCATAAGAACATAAGAACATAAGAAGAGCCATGCTAGATCAGGCCAAAGACCCATCTAGTCCAGCTTCCTGTATCTCACAGTAGCCCCACCAGATGCCTCTGGGAGCACACGAGACTGGATATCTGTCTGCTGATACCACTCCCCTTCATCTGGCCCTTGAAGGACCCCGGTTTTAAGCTGCCTGGATATTACACATCTCCATCATGGCTTGTAACCTGTGATGGACTTTTCCTCCAGGAATCTGTCCAATCCCCTTTTGAAGGCATCCAGGCCAGATGCCTTCACCACATCTTGTGGCAGGGAGTTCCACAGACTAACAACGTGCTAAAAAGTGTTGCATCGGAGATCTTAGATTCTTTACTGGAATATTTCTTTCTTTCTTCAGTTTATATACCTCTCCCATTTAGTGCTGCGGCGCTGACCTGGGTGGTTGACAAGCATAAAACCAAAAGTTATAATAAAAAAAACTAAAGGCAATAAGAAGTCATAGTTAAAAGCAGATGGTGCAAATCAATCATAAAGAAACCAGGCAGACAAAAAAGAAAAATGGTGGTCAGCTAGGACTGGGTGTGGAATGCCTCCCTGAAGAGCCAGGTCTTTATTTACCAACTAAATATCAACAGGGAGGGGGGCTAGGCAAAGCTCCACCAGAAGCTGGTTCCACAATTTTGGAGCCATTGTGAAGAAGGCCCAGTTTGACATTCATATGCAACCTGCTCTTCTCTATTATTAAAGGGCATAGTGCTCTGAATGAAGCAAGAAGCAAAGAAAATAGATCCCTTTAGATAACAACGAGGAACAATATAGGTGTGTATATACTACTCTTGTAAGTACTTAAAAGCCACATAGGCACAAAGCCTGGCACAGGTTGTGAACAGTCTAGTTATTAAGTCAAATTAGACGGAATATTACCTTATATATTTACTGAACAAGATTTCACTCCTATATATTATAATATGACAGCTATGTCTCCAGGATCAGTACCTGCAGTTTGCTTATCTCCTGCCTGAAAATATAATTTTTTGGGGGAGGGGAATCCTGAAACATGTGTTTCCAAGGTGTATTACCAGAAGTGGCCACTAGAGGGAATGAGATTCATTTCATATATCCACACTAGGGATGGGCACGAAACGAAAAACGAAATGCTGTTTCAGCCTTTGTAAATTATTGTGACAACAACAGTCTAAACGTAAATATACAAAAATTAAAAATTATGGTATTCTCCAAGGTCTGGAAAAATTCTGCTGGTCAAGTCAGAACAATTCCTTGGACCAGGTTAGGGAATTTAAATACCTAGGATTGAATTTCACATATAACTGTACTTGGACTGCCCAATGAGAGTATGCACAGAACAAGGCTACTAGTAGCATGACAACCATCACTCATTTTTTCTATATCAATGGAGGTCATCACATTCTCCCTGCTGCCCGTGTTTTTAAAGCAAAAATGAGGGCACAACTCCTTTATGGAATACCTATTTGGATTAGTGCTATTAACTCGGATAGAAAAGGTACAATCTACCTTTTCACGCCGAATCCTAGGTGTTCCCAGCTGTGTAGGCCTGGCAGCTTTATATCTAGAAATAGGCTTTGAGCGTGTTGAGACGAAAGCGTGGATACAGACATTAAAATACTGGTTGAGAATCCACTTTCAGGCAGAACAACTGGGATATATTTACTACTTGCTATCCGACTCACTTCATTATGTAACAAAGTGAAACAGATGAAACGAAATGGCTGTTTTTCGATCCATCTTGTTCCATCTGTAAAATGGTGGCTTCCCTGTGGGTGTTCCACCACCAGTGCTGCTGCCGAGGCCACCCAGCCAGGCCGGAGAGGGTGAGTGGCTGGCCTGCCAGCCTAGGCCCACCACCAGAGCTGCCACCGCTGCAACAGGAGAGGATGAGCAGCCAGCAGGCTGGCCTAGGTTCACTGCTGCCAGAGTTGCCATGGCTGCTGCTGGAGCCTCACCAGCCAGCTGGGCAGGCCATCCTAGGGTCCCCCGCTGCTGCCGTTGGAGTCACTGCCACCATCAGCCAGCTGGGCAGGCCGGCCTAGCCCCCCCCCCACCAGAGCCATTGGAGCCGCTGCCACAGGTAACAAAATGTTTCATTTTGTACAAATTTTTGTTGTAAAAAAAATGTACGAGATGAAACAAAATGAAATGTGGGGGACACCGAAACAGAACAAAATGAAACGTCATTTTTCTCTTTCGTGCCCATCCCTAATCCACACTTCAGAATCTGGAGGGGTAAGTGGGTTTCACACACCTTTGAACTGATATCTTGCAATATCACAGTTCATACTGGCTTTTGAACAAATATCTTGGTCAGATAGCAAGTGAGAATGCACCGCTTCAACAATAGACAAGCCATTATGTACTAAGCGCTTTGTGATTAATCCCTATGACAGTGTTGTCAAATCTATTGCACTGGTGCCAAAGGTGGCACACAGAGCCCTTTCTATGGGCATCCAATATCGCCCCCTCACAGCCAATGGACTTCCCCCTCTGCTTGGAGCATGCCAGTGTGCTCTATACAGAGTCGGGTGAAGGGGAGGCAGTGACTTGTGGGCTCATTCCTAGCCCCAGTTTACTCTTCAGCCACACCACTTTTGGGATGTACAGAGTGACGTGGCTGGAGAGTAAACTGGGGCTAGGAATGAGCCCACAAGCCATCGCCACTCCCCCCCCCAGCTCCTGATGGTGTAGCACCCCATCCACCTCTCTGCCCCGGGCTACCCTTCAGGGAAGTGAAGACTGAACTGCAGTTTTTTTTTAATTTCCCATGGCCACAGCAAGGGTGCTGTGGCTGTTGGAAATTAAAAAGCTTGCTCTTCAATTCTAGCTTTCCCAAAGGGTAGCACCCAAAGCAATTGTAACCCAGGGTACCACTGTATTCAGGTTAAATTGCCATATTGTCACTTTGCAAAAAAAAAAAAAAAAAAGTGGGTTTTGAATCATAGTTTGGGCACTCAGTCTCTAAAAGTTTCACCATCACTGCCCTATGAAGTCCTTTAATGTACATGGATAACTTTTCTACATTCTTTCCTAAACATACTCAACTCACAATCCATTCTCCTGACCATTTGCTCTGTTGCATTTCCAACCTATTGGAATTAACTCATGTATCACCCATTGTTACACATCCAATTCAGTCATCATTTCCTTTCATGTTTTAAAAGTACCCGGTTTTATAGAAATAGTTTTAAAAGGCAAGGCACATTCAATTCAACTTGAATGCAACTGCTTTCATGCATGACACACAGTAAGAGACTATGTCATGCACTTAGCATAGATCTAAGAAAGGGATCATTAATCTGGTTTATTTTTGATTTTAATACTGTCAAATAAATATTTTTCAATATTATCTTGTACCTGAGATTATTCAAATTCCCACCATATTAACTTTCTTGAATTATATATAATGTTCCCGATAAACCTTAATTGATTTGCCAAATAATAATTTTTATTTGGTAAACCTACATCTCCTCTATTTTGAGCTCTATACCAATATTTTTTTATTTATTCTAGTTTTAAACCTTCATTACAATAAATCAAACCTTGCCAAAAATTAATATTATCTAATGTTAACTATACTGGTAGCAGCATAAAGAAGAAATTAATCTTTGGCAAAATTTTCATTTTCATCAATGCAATCCTTCCAACCAAGATAATTTCAAACTAAAATATTGTTATATTTTTTTCTTAATTCCTCTTTTTAATTTATTATAATTATGTTCTTATAATTTCTGTGTATTAATTACCAATTCTATTCCTTAATATCTAATTGATTTACTTATCCTACACTCATATTTTTAAACAATCATTTCTTGTTCCAGCCTACTACAATTAAGCAACATTATCTGTGATTTTTGCCCGTTTACATGTAAACCAGTTATCAGTCCAAATTCATCCAAATGATTTTAATTCTATTCAAACTCTCAAACGGGTTTTTAATTGCCAATAAGGAATCATCTGCAAATAAGTTTATCTTTGCTTCATTTTCCATGCCCAATCCAGTAATTAAATTATCGTTCCTTATTGCATTCACAAACATTTCAATCATTAAACAAAATAGTACTGGAGAGAGGGGGCAACCTTGTCTAGTGCCTTGGATCAGAGATATTTGGTCTGATATCCCATCATTAACTATTACCCCTGATGTATTATCAGTGTATAACTGATATATCGCTCCTCTAAATGTATATTATTACTTCCCATATGTGACTAAATTCTTTCCCCGTCTTCATTGGGACATTGGGATGATATGGGGAAGGAGGAGAAGATTAAAATCAGCTTGTTTGCGGATGATGCCTTGATAACAATAAAAAAAGTCCTTTAGAAAATATACCAAGAATAAAATTACATTTAAAGGAATTTGGTGAAACAACTGGGTTATGTGTAAACTGGCAAAAATCAGAAATTATGCTGTTTAATCATGATAAACAAGATATGGAAGAGATTTCCAACTATGGATTGAAAGTCTGTAAATATATGAGATATTTAGGGATACTTTTAGATAAAGATTTGATTAAGACAAGGGAATGCAACTATAACAAATTAAAGGAAGAGATCAGGAATAAACTACAAAATTACTCCAAATTAAACCGATCATGGTTTGGCAGAATAGCATTGGTAAAAATGAAGATACTTCCTAAAATTAACTTCCTTTTTAGAATGCTACCCATTCAGTACACAGAAGATGAAATTAAAGCTTATCAAGATCTGATAAACAGATATTGTAATGGAGGTAAAAAATCAAGAATAAGTAAAAGCTTTTGGTAAAGATCACAAAAGGAAGGAGGCATAGGCATACCCAGCCTAGAAACTACTATACAGCTAACCAGCTTAGTTGTGTGGGGGAAGTATTATATAAACCGGGAAAAATAAGATGGTGGGAAATTGAATCAGACGAGATAAATGGGGATATAAATAAATACTTGTTCAGTCCCCCCCCAAAAAAAAGATATCAAATCAAAAAAACCCTCCTGAGGTCCCTATTAACCACTTGGACAAAGCACAGAAAGAAATTGGCTCCGGAAGTATCCCCTCTCAGTTTGGTAATAGATCAGGAAAATTTCCGCACAAATATGAAGAAATATGGAGAATTATTTAAAACAATGAAAGTGGCAAGAATAAAAGAGTGGATTAATAAGATGAGAACAAAGCAAGATATTAAGCGCATATTACAAGCTAAGCATTTAACTTGGTTAAATTATGCCCAATTAGAAAGTTGGACGAAAGATTGGATTAGGAGAAATACACAACTCAGAGAAGATACAAAGTTTGAACAATTCTTGCTAACATATGAACCAGAGAAAGGAAACACAGGGAAAGGAGCAGTAGGTAAAATACACAAAATAATTTAGGACTAACTAGAGGTAAGGGAACAAGAAATAATAAGAGAGGTGTGGAAGCAAGACATTGGTAAAGAAATAAAAAAAGATGAATGGAAAAGAATTTGGAATATGAGGATATCACGTTCATTATCCGTTAGAATAAAAGAAAATTATTTTAAAACTATTTTAAGATGGTATATGACACCAGCCAGACTGAATAGAATAAATTCAAGATATTCTAAATTTTGCTGGAAATGCGAAAAAAATATAGGTACTTATATTCATCTTTGGTGGGAATGTGAAATAGTTCAAAAGTTTTGGTAACAGATCTTTGGTGAGATAAAAGAAATATTACAAGTTGATATTAAATGTAAGCCAGAAATTGTGTTGCTATCACTACCACCTACTAATGAATATGATATAAAAACAAAAGAATTAATTGCAAATTTTATGACAGCAGCAAGACTGATTATAGCTAAAAATTGGAAACTGAATTCAGATTTTAAAATTGCTGACTGGTATAAGGAAGTGTGGGATATAGCTTTAAACAACAAATTGTCCTGTAGTATAAAAGTTTTCCGAGGGGAAATGAGCAAGGATATATTTTATGATATTTGGGGAAAATTTATAGATTATGTAATATTAAAAGGGAAAGGGATACAACCGTCATACAACCCAACACAGTTCTGGAGAAAAGGACTCTAAGAAGACAACTAGAAAAAAAGAAGAAGATGAAGAAGGAAGAGAAGATAAAGGAATACTGGATGGTCCCGGGGGGTTGGGGTGCACTTTGTAGTGATATTTTTGTTCACTGTATTGTTTATTGTATGTTTGTTTATTTTAAATAAAAAATTAAAAAAATTCTTGTGGTGAGGTGCACTACTTTTTGCTTTTAGAAAATGATTGGCATTATTGACATTATAAATCACAGAGAACCAGGCACAAACTTTCAAAATGACAGAGCATTTAAAAGGGAGGTTTTATTGATAACCCCATACATCAAGGATGGAGTACCTCTTTCAGCCTGAGTGTTGTGTTCCTTCAGGAAGTTGCAAATCAATAAAACCAAGATCACTACAACATGTTCACCTGAAGCTCTCCCAGAAACTAAGCAATAAGATAAGCATTACAACTTTAAGAATGGGTGCAAAATTATACAAAAGTAATCCATCCTCTAACAAATGGCATTGTAGAGCCATGGCTGCCTAGAGAATCTCAGAGGGCCAAATTAGGATCCCAGGAGGACAGGATTTGGTCCTAGGACTTGATCTTCCCATTGTCCATCATACATGACTAAGAAGACAAGAGGCATTAGAGTATGTTTTGCCATTGCAGTCATATATGGAGGTATCCATATGAGTTACATTTTATTTTACAGTGTAAACTAGCATGTTTTGCCCAACATTTGATTCTGAGGTAAAATGTTCAGCTCTAAAATATAAACACCACTATATGCATGCACGCATGTGCTCTCTCTCTCTCTCTCTCTCTCCCACACACACACACACACACACACACACACACACCAAGAAAAAAAATCATCCCATTAATTTTGGAAAAATGCCTCTGCTCTGCTGCCCTCTTTAGTTTCTTTTATATCAGATAATCTTATATAGACTTTACTGGTTTTGTTTTCTTTTGCTTGTTTTCATTTGATTATTATTGTGGTTTTATTTCATATCTATGGCATGATATTTTAAATTGCCCAGAATAGTGGCCTGGCCGTGAGATGGGGAGGGTAACCTTTTAAACAAACAAGCAAACAAATAAATATAAAGTATTATATTTTATATTGTTGCGTATAGTTTAGTGGAAAAAAATCAGCATAGCAAGAAATACAAGAGTAAGTTAAACAGACAGATGAGCTTTCAGAGAGGTTTCAGAATTATGGAGTTCCACAAGTTTTCACTTACTTTGGTTCTGACAATGAGAGGCAATGGAAGTAGCAGAAGGGGAGTTAAAACAATAAGCAGGAACCTTCGATACGCCAGCAGTTCTCTCATTATCTTCATTGCTGTCAGTTGGTGACTTCACTTTTCTGCAGAAAGAAGGACCCAAAACATTGCATTGAACTTTAAGTAGATGAGTCTGATTAATATTTCTCCAAACTATCACCTTTAGCCATTGCAACATAGCCTTCAGTCGAGCCAAGTTAAAAATAAAGCTTGCTTTTTATTGTTTTAGTGTCTGCCTTGACACGTGAGATAAGAGACAGGCAATCATCAGGAATCAAAGGCATTGCATTCCGTTCTTCCCTAAAGATAAAACAATTTCTCTTCTCACTGGACTGTCTTGGTGCCTTTCTGTGCACTGGAATTAGGCAGAGACCCCCCCCCCCCGGTGCCGCTGGATGCTTGAGAAGGCATCTTCACTAGATCCACAATTAAGCTTAAAAGAGTGTTTGATCTGAATCTGAGACATTGTTTGTCAAACCAGCTTGGGCTAAATAGATATAAACGAAGAAGACACACTTTGAACTGAACAGAAAATCAAGCCAAAGGTAAATGTTCATAACTTCTGCTTCATTTTTTTATGGATCGCAACACATTGGTGTCCTCCTGGGTATGCTGTGTCATACCTCCAGATGAGGGAGAGGCATAATTTAAGGGCTGTGTCCTCAGATGCCACTGAACAGGTGGATCATCAACACAAAACTATCTGGGAATGAAGAGATGTTCCAGGATTTGTACGGGGAGGGCTGTTGAGCTGCTGAGCATGGTACAACAGCTGGCTGGATTCAGTGAGCGGAAGCACCTGGCTGCAGGGTGGGGAGTTTGATTCCCACACAATAACCTGTAGGGAACAAGGCATTATGCATCATCTCAATGAAGCGGGATAGTCCCTAAGGCAACCCTAGGAAAAGGTACCGGCAAACATCTTCTGATTACTCAGTCTTTGAAAATCCTGGAAATTGTTACTATAATTTGGAACTGATTTGATGGTGCATATTCATTATCATGGTGCAATGGCCTGAAGCCAGGTTCATTCTAAGGACTTCTGCAAAAGGTTGCAGCGCTACCAGACATCATCTGTCAGTTCTGTAGAAACTTTTTTCTGGACCCTGTGGATCTGTCCAATTTTAATAAAGATTTGGCTTTTATTCTTTAAAAAGCAGCATCCGCAGTGAGTTTCTGTGGAAATTTAAGATAATTTATATAGGATTTCTGCCTAATGCATACCCTGGAAAAGCAAAGAAACCCAGGCAAGCTCCCTCCTGGGTAGATCTTTCAGGAAACATATTAGTTCCATACAAAGCTTGGAAAAGATAGCAACTGCATTTTCTTCCAGCCTTGTTTCATACTGAGCTTCGAGATGTTGTTTTCCCCTTTGGCATGAAAACTTTAGGATGCATTTCTTCCCGGCCGCCCCCCCCCCATGTGTGTATTTTAAAATGTTTTCCACATCAACGGAAGTCTTTTCTTGTTTTTATTTGACGTTCTGGGATCTTCAGTTTGAAAAAATTAACTTTTCAAAGCTGAATTTCTGCCTAGTGTCCTGAAAATGCATAAAACAGAAATCCTACACTTGTGTCTATGATTAGGGCTCATGGAACTCCATGGGGCTTTTTTGGAAGATGACATGTTAATTTCAAAGGAACATGAAGCGGGACAGAAAGCTATGGTTGCCAAGAAGGAAGAGGGTGTGTGTGAGAGGGCTGTAGACATAAATAAATAAATAAATAAATAAATAAATAAATAAATAAATAAATGGTCAAAGATACTGTACAGTGAATAATAGAGATGGGCACAAATAAAAATATGGCATTTTGTTTGT
>JAHTLZ010003526.1:56263647-56280927 GCA_023846285.1 Phrynocephalus versicolor
AAACGAAAAAACAAAAACAGAAATGAAAAATTGTTCATTTCGTGCCCATCTCTAGTGAATTAAGTTCCTAGATCTGTTAAATCTGTGTGGTGTTTGTGTAGTTTAAAAAAACAACACCAGTATTGCTATCTTCCCTTGACCAGAATAGCCTTTGCACTAAACCTGCAGTAGGAGCAGTAGTAGATGCAGAGGCTTAGTTAGGGTTTTCAGCGCCCGGGGACGAAGTCAGTTTTTTGCACCCCCTCCTGTTAAGTGCCTTAACAACCCAATAACACCTCAATCTGGCCTCTGGTCAGGAAACAGCACCTGAAACCACCACTACCCCAGATTTACCTGGCGGGGATGCTTCCCCCCCACCCTGACACAGGTTGGATCAGCCCTGCGAGGGCATACTGTAGCTACTTTTTGCCCAGGCAGGGTTCCCTTCCTTTCCCAGTACTGCCCCACCCAGCCTTCAGAGCTTACTTGAAGCTGGACTTACATCAGCCACCTTCTTCTGATATACAATACATATTAAAACACAGCCCTTGACTTGGAGGGGAAAGAGTGTGCCGTGGGAAGAAAGTAAAGGGCAGATCTTGGAAATCAAGACTGAAGCCTCCTGATTTCATATGAGTTTTGCATGGGATCATTCCCAAATCACCATGAAATCATACATCTCAATACCTGTAATGTCCAAATATTACACAATAATAATCATGGGTCTATGAGCACATGGCTTCACAGTACTGCAAAAAACATAGATCCATGACACAGATCCACACAGATCTACCTGACTTTTATCCAGGATCACCTTCAAATCATTCTCCCATCATAGGCCCAATCTCCACACCTGGATTGCCCACAAAAAAAATCAGGGCGCAAAACATGGATACAATGCATGAATCCATTTGATTTCATATATTTTTACATTGGATCATACTAAAACCACTGTCACATGATTGGCCCCATCTCTACCCACAGACTGCACACAAAAAATCAGGGGTCTGTCAGCACGTGGCTTCACAATTGTGCAAAAACATGGATCCAAGGCACAGATCCTCAGAGATCTACTTGATTTTTATACAGGACCACCTCAAAACCACTCTCCCATCATAGGCCCCATCTCTGCACACAGATTGCACATGGCCTCACAGTGATTCTGGATAAAAATCAGTTAGATGCATGAATTTCCATGCCTTGGATTCATATTTTTGTGCCATAGTACAGTCATGCATTGGTGGCCCCATGATTCCTGGTGTGCAATCTGTGGGCAGAGATGGCGTCAGGGGGTGGGCGGCGGGCGGCGGCAGCGGGCGGCAGGGGGTGGGGCGGCAGGGAGATGGCGGGGACGGCGACAGGTATGGGTGGATGGCGACGGGCCGTGGGGGGACGGGCGGCGGTGGCCAGTGGCGGGGGGCAGGGGGCAGCAAGATGGCCAGCGCCCCCTCTCCATTTTGGAGCCCTAGGCAACTGCCTAGTTCGCCTTACTGGATGCGCCAGCCCTGACGACACCCATGTCAGGAACCAAGATGGTCTACAGGATACCCTCTTATACTTGCTACCATTTCTTCTGGGCATTCTGATTATTAAGCTACATCATGATACTGGCAAATTGAAAGAGAAAAGCTTGCTTTGGTTCAGTTTCAGCAATCACATGCACAGAAGTGATCCTACCTGCAGCAGAAAAGTAGGACCTCCTTGACAGGAGCCAGAAAGTTGTAGTTAGGAACTCTCTGGGGGTGGGCAGGTGCACTCTAGCAAATATGTCATCTTATCGCCATCTTTAAGACCACACCAACCCATCCCTGCAGCTCTCTCCACAGTGGACTTAGCACAGCAGTTCTCAACCTGTGGGTCATGACCCCTTTCACAGGGGTCGCCTAAGACCATCAGAAAACAGATGTTTCCTATCGTCTTAGGAACCGAGACACCGCTCCTGGCAGTATCCCACCATGGCGCCACTTCCACCACCACCTCCGCCAATCTCATCGGCAGGCTCTGCTGGGCCACGCGGCCGCTTCCTCCACCACCACCACTCTTAATTTTATGGTTGGGGATCACCACAACATGAGGAACTGTGTTAAAGGGTCACAGCATTAAGAAGGTTGAGAACCACTGGCTTAACAGCTTGTGTAGTCAGTTTCTGTGTTACTTCAGCTTGCCGACTTCTCCTCAGTGTCTGAGAGATCAATTCTACACTGCAAAATCAGCTTTGCTTCAGTCATCAAATTTGAATCAGCCTAGCAGTTAATCCAGATTTTAATTATACTGGAAATTAACATGCCTCCTTTGTGACCCCAGTGCCCATTTCTCTTCGCCAACTATAGCAGCTGCTGTAATTTCCTTGTGTACTGGTGGTGAACTTGCTATGTTACTATGCCCTTCATCCTTCAGAAGAAAATGTACTGAAGTGAAGAAGAAGAAAACAGTGCAGAATAGAAAAGTGAATTAAGCTGATTAATTAACCATTTCATCAATTAGCTTGTGGTACAAAGTTTACAAGTTCCAAACCAGGACAAGATTAATAAAATTAGTAGTTTAACCTACTGACATTGAATTACTAATGGAAAATCACAATATTGCACAATGGAACTAGAACTTAACATAAGAAGAGCCATGCTGGATCAGGCCAAAGGCCCATCTAGTCCAGCTTCCTGTATCTCACAGTGGCCCCACCAGATGTGTTTGAGAGCGCATGAGACTAGATATCTGTCTCCTGATACCACTCCTTTGCATCTGGCCCTTGAAGTACCCCAGTTTTAAGCCTGGAGATTACACATCTCCATCATGGTTTGTAACCTGTGATGGACTTTTCCTCCAGGAATCTGTCCAATCCCCTTTTGAAGGCATCCAGGCCAGATGCCATCACCACATCCTGTGGCAGGAAGTTCCACAGACTAACAACGTGCTGGGTGAAAAACATTTTCTTTTGTCTGTTCTTTTATCTCCCAGTCCTTAATTTGAGTGGATGTCCCCTAGTTCTGGTATTTTGTGAGAGGGAGAAGAGCTTCCCTCTATCCACTTTACTCATGCCCTGCATTATTTTGTACGTCTCAATCGTATCCCCCCTCAGGCGCCTTTTTCCAGACTAAAAAGCCCCAGATGTCCAGCCCAGTAATCATTTTAGTCGCTCTCTTTTGCACCTTTTCCTGTTCCACTATGTCTTTCTTGAGATGCGGTGACCAGAATTGTACACAATATTCCAGGTGCCAACTAGCCTCTTGGATATTATAATATCTTACTATGAACTGCATTTTGTTTTGTTGAATATATGCCTTTTAGATTGGGGGCAGTGTCTGCATAGATATGCAGTATATGAAGACTCCTGAACCTTGCCACAGACATCGACCCAAATCCAGTAATCTACCATTCTGTCCACATGTTGCTGTGAGAGTTTAAATGCCATTTCATAAGAATACATGTACAGCTCCTTCCTATTCTCCAATGTCATGACCCAGGTATTTATGAAATTATTGGATTTGCTTTCCAGAATTCTTTCAGTAACAAATTAAAGGATTGACCATGTTTTCTGAATATTCAAATATTTGTTGTATATTTATTGAACATTTTATAAGAATAGCACATCTGATTATGGTTTTGCTTATTATTTTAATTTGACATTTCATGTGCTATGTTTTTAGATCTTCAACTTTGTGACAGTGAAAGGAAGGCTTGTGGTAGTTAACTGATTTCAATGTCACACCAATGTGGGCAAACATTGGGGGGGGGGTGTCCGCTGTATATATATCCACAACACGGATGGTGACTTTTGTTCTCTTGTAACGTCTATGAGATGATGCCTTTTTGGTGTTGGCTTCTCAGCTATGAAACTCCTGTTTGGTTAACACTGACTTGGTTCCTGATCAGTTCAGTTTCTCAGATAGCTTATTTATCTTGACAATGGGAAGTCCACCAAAGGGTAAGGGATGTAATAGCAGCTCATGTTTATCAGCACTTGGTGTTCACAGCCATACACCTTCTGAGACTAGAACTAATATACAGCGCCATTATAGCAAATAACCATTGATAACGTCCTCCGGTATGAACTTGTCTAATTCCAGTTTCAAGCCTTCACTACATCTTGCTCCACAGTTTCTCAATCCTAATTACCTCCTTCTATCTGTTCAACATCTCCTACCAGTCATTTCCCCTGGATGAACTCAGCTTCTAATATTTTGGGACTGGGAGAGTTCTTACTTGTTTCCACACAATGCCTTATTTTATATCTCTGCATATCTCTCCCCGTAATTGCGGTTTCTCTTTTAAGATGAAGAGCTCTAATTCTTTCTTAATGTAGAAGTTGTTTCAGACACTTCATCCTTTGGCGTTGCTCTTTATACTTCTGAGCTTGCTTTTTAATGTAAGGTGTAACTACAGGTCCATATGGTTAACTCATGCGCCCTCACTCACATCATAGACTAATAAAACAGAGTTATGATATTGTTAATTTTAATTTTTTAAAAAATCAATTTCTTGATGAGCTATTATATGACAAACTATTACATTGAATTTACCTTTTTCTTCAGAGCTGGACATGTTTCATGTTTACAGTGACATATCCCCTACAGTCCAGTGGCCACTGGTAGCTCATGCTGCCTCAGCATATGCATCAAGTAAGGATGTTCATTATTATTATTATTATTATTATTGACTTAATATTGACCACTTTACATTTGCAGTGAGTGACTTAGGGGTGGATGAGTATAAACCAGGGGCCAAATACAATACTCCAACAGTGCTTTTGCACGCTCTATACACACCCTTTAAAAAAAATCTGAAATCACCGACCCCCACTCTTGGAAGGTTTAAGGACTTACAGTTTTGCAATGAAAGTGGTGCAGGCTCTGCAACACTACCAAAGCCACCCCAAACCATCCAAATTGAACCTGGAAGTGAAATTGCAGAAACATTCCATTTTGGTTTCTAGAAAGGAAGGCTAGCCTCTGAACACACCAAAGATAACCATTCCTCAGCAAAGCATAGGACTGAGAATAAAGAGATCCTCAACTAGACGTTGATGTTCGGAAATTGTTGCACATATTCTCCAGCTATGAAAAATTGCCAGCAGGGAATGAAAAGTCTAGATGGCCGCACTAGCTCCCACCCATACAAGTGCTTGCTTCTAAAGTTAGATTCCTATTAGAGACTTAGACGGTTACTTCACGTCCTTCCTCGTTCCGAGATTACGTTCATTTCGTTATAACGTTGTTTGCGGTCACATGGTCTTGTCCCGGTTCTCTCCCTGTTTCCATTTACCCACGGGCGTGACTGATGGTATTGTGATGACTCTTACTTCATGCCCTTGTTTCATGACAACATCTGTACTTCCTTGCCTTCGTCCCCCCCCTTTTTTTGGCCCGACCTTCCATTTTTTGAAATTTTGATTCTCTGTAACTTTGCCTTTCGTGCATTAAGCAGCAAAGTTCGAGGTTTTATGCCTTCTTCCCTCTCTGCGATGCATTGTTTATGCCATCGGAATTGTACTAGAGAATGCAACTTCGCACTCCTGCCACTAGATGGAGAATGTGCACGTTGCGTGACGGGCCTTACTTCATAGGCACTTGTCTCAAAACAGGAACCGAGACAAGAGAATTCCCGAGGTCAGGGAGAAGTATGGCTCATCATGCTTAAATCCCAGTTCAGGGGCCGTGGTTGGGACGAACTCCCACCGTCACGTAATAGACGTGCAGTAACATTTTTACATACCGGTTCAAAGCGGGATGGTGAACCGCGATGAGAGGGATGTGAAGTAACCATCTTAATATGTTATCTCTGTACCAATTTCAGCTGTGGTGCAAGACCACTGGCCATGACTGGGAAAAACATCTTGCTTATGCATATCAGAGAAGATGCTTTTGGATGACGCTTCTCCCTCTCTCCGTAGAACTGTTTTCCTTCCTGTCATGATGTATGAACTCAGCAATATACTCGATGACGAGTCTTTCCACCTGTCATAATGGGAAAGAAAACAAATGGGCTCCTTTGCCAAGCCTCACTCCTTAATGCCCAGGGAAGACTCTTACTCTTACTGGATAGTAATTTCTGTTCACAAAAATAAAAACAAAAGATGTAAAAGGAAGGAAGGAAGCAAATAGCTATGGGAAGGACTGCATGGATTTGGGCTGAATTTGCATATCCTAAACTAGCCACGGTGAGTCTTGGATGTGGAGTTAAATTACACTTATACAAATAATAATGTGACATCAAGCCAATTCTGACAGATCATGATCCCTTTCTGAGTTTACTCAGAAGTGGTTTACTATTCCCCTTTCCTGGGGACTGTACAGCTTGCCCAAGGCCACACAGGCTGGCTTTTCTTTCAGGAGAAACAATAGGGAATCATATTCGCAAACTCTGGCTCTCGAGCCAGATAACTAAACCACTCAGCTTCAGGAAATGGGGACCAGGACCACAGCCAGTGTTCCCTGTTCACATCTCATGAACTTACTCTGGCACCAGAACCAGACCAAGCCCTCTCCCATATAAGGCAACAGCCTCTTGTAGAAGATGCTTGGGGCAGAAGGGGCAGTTTGCTGACTGCTCTTCTTGAACTCCATAGGCAGTTTGTGAGTGGGAGTGGCGGAGACACACACCCCACGCCCAGGTTCAATGTGTTTGGTTCATCAGTTACCTCTCCTGATCTCTTCACTTTCATCCGAGGTGCTCTCTTCTGCCCCCCCCCCAAACTAGCTTGCTGCCTAAGATGTAATGGAGGCCTCTCCCATGGTCTGTGCTGAGGCGAGAGTCAACGGTCACTCCAGTCAGTTTCTGTTCACAGCCCGGAAAGTGGCGGGGGCATTCAACCTTCAACCCAGGCACCAAAATATCTGTACACGCAATCAGGTCTCCACCTTGCACAACTGCCAGTTGGGCAGAAAGAACCCCAGAGGTGAACTGTGACTTTTTTAGGACCAGAACTCTGGGGACCCTGCATGCAGGTGGGCCTTTCTGTGGTGCCATCTTTAAATGTGCAAAACTCAATCCTGGAATAGAAAGCATTGTGCTGCTTCCAGACATGCCCTTCTTGTAGGAAACCTTGTTCAGTGCTAGGGCAGCAAATTTGGTGACCTCTGCCAGGGCAATGCACCAGGGCAGTTATTGAAATCTAAGTTTCTAGGCAACTAGCCTCACGGAACAAGCAAGAAAGGTAAGTTTGTGGTTGAGTTGCTGGACACCCCTCTTCCTACTGTGCATGCAATCCACATTGGTATGTAAATAATCCCTTTTAAATGGATGGGAGGAGGGTAATAAATGTAATAGGGAATAGATTAATCAAACAAAAGCTCAGATGGGAACAGCTACAACCCTTGGAAGGGTTTCATTTTAATATGTGTGGCATTTTTTTGCCACTTGCTGTTGGCTTTAGCTCGGGCTGTTTTATTATAATTGGTTTTGTGTGTGTGATTTCATATTTCCTGTTTTTAATTTGCTTGTGTACCTCCAAGAGTGATTTGGCTATTGTTCAATCTGAAAAGAATAAACAAACAAACAAACAGGGCTTCATCATCCCATGCGAGTGTTCTTCTCATACAGAGTTATATACTCTCAAATGCTATTTGGAAATTCTGTTGGCATCTCTGATGACAGTCCTTCCTGTGGGCCACAGTGATATTATTAAGGTGTTCTGCCCCATGATAGGCTGCTATGTTTAGTTGCACGTGTATAGTTGATTTAAATTTAGAAGATTTGATGTTCTGGTTTAGATCTGTAACACCCATGGGCAAAGGTGTTTCTTAGACCACCACTAAATCACTGACCAAATTTACTTAATAAATAAAAATACAAGCAAGACAGCCATTTACCCAAGTGACAGTTACGTTGGTATAATTTCTACCCCACACTCTCTTGGAAGATAGTAGTCCCGGGACAGTACAACTGGCAAAATGTTATAAAATGATACAACAAAATTAAAATTAAACCTGAAATCCAATAGATAACAAAATTTAGCCATGATCAGCAAGCTGTGTCACTTGGTGAAGAGTCCCCTGTTTTATTTTGTACCAAAATCAGGCCAGTGTCAATGACATTTGGGTTTTCAGTAAGAGAGCATTTCAAAAGTGGCCTGTCATCCTATGCTTCTCTGTTAGTTCACATTATTTTAATTTCCTCTCTCCTTATTTTACTCAAGTTACTGTTCTCTAGAAATACAGCATCTGTTGATGACTTGGAACAGCAACCAATCTGATATGTCAGAGCATTCGTTATATGCATAAATATAACATTTTATTGAAATATGTATGTGAAGATTCTCAGTCATCTAGATGAGCTTATCTGGAAATTGAGTCATGGCAACTGGACTTCTTTTCTTGTGAGAATGAAATGTTTCACTACTCATCCAAGTAGCTTCTTCAGTCTGAGAAAAGTACGAGGCTTCAAATTTATATTTCACCTTAGTTTCACCCCACCCAGGTCTGAATAGCTTGTTAGGTGGACAATGGCTTCGGGTGTGTAAAATCTACACCTATGCAACTAATCCCAACACCCAGGAAAGATGGGATGTTAGCTGTGGCATTCCTGGTTGTTGTGTGAAATGCTTCTGATTTGTCTGGGGATTGATAAAAGGGCAGCATGATAAATGGGAGACAGATTGTGCCTGAGTCCCCATCCCTGTTGAGAGAGGGATTTTCTATACACACATGAATGGCCTCCCTGATCCCTCTCTCAAACCATCTATCTTCTCTGTCTAATATATGTATGTCCTCATCTTTGAGTGAATACAAAAATAGCCAGGTGATACCTTTTAGGCTACTAGTAAAGAAAAAAAACAGTTGCTAATATTTTGAGGGCAACGCCCTCTTCTTCAGAACTGTACCAAAAGTTCAAACATGACAAAGATGGAAATGTCAGGAGTTAGTTCTTAGATGTAAAGCTTCTTGGCAAGATGAAAAAATGCCAGGCAGTTGCTTAGTTGTGGCCCAATGAAGGTACACTGCTGTTTTTAGTTTCTCCATTGTCGAGCTCTGAGCACTCTGACCACATATACTATTTTGCTCATCTTGTGAAATCAGATACTACAATAACAGCATTCCCCTTATCTATCAAGCTTGTTGTGACTATCCAAAGAGGGAAGACGAGGTTGGCATGACTTATTTTTGGGAAACCCATAATTTGTCTTAGAAAGCACAATGTCCTTTTCTAAGTGCTCACAGACTGTTTAATCCCCTGTTTCAGAACCTTTTGCTATATTGAATGTTATGCTGATTACGCTATAGTCTGAATCTTCTATCCCCTACCCCTTTTGAAGGTAGGGACACTTGCTCTCCTCATCTTATCAGAGATCTCATTTGTTATCCAACAAATCTCAAATATTACAGACAGAAGCTCTGAGGTTACATCTGCATTCTTAGTATTTGCCCTTGGAGACTTGAATTCATTTAAATCCATCAATGTTCCTGTACAACTTCACTATCTCTATCATTGGCCATAGCCTTCTCATTTTCTTATTTATTCTGCTTGGACCAAGTTAGACACTGACTTCATTTTCATTTTCAGAAGCAGAACAGTAGGAGTATGACAGCTCTCTCTTCTCTCTGACATGCCTTATTAATTATCCATCTTTACCACACAGTGGACCTACCATATCCTTCCTTTTACTTCAAACACAGTTGAAAATCCCCCCTTTTCCTGTGTTTTTTACCTATTTAACAAGTCAAAGCTCATTTTAAAGTTTTAGCTTTCCTTACCTTCTCACTAGAGATACTTCCCATCTCCTATTTGGTGAATAAATTTGCATGCTTATCTAGTGGCGATGTCTGATTATGCCAACCATGGTTAGAAAAAGCTAACCAGATTTCCTTAAAACTGCATCCTTTTCCCATTTATGTAATGGATTAAAGTTGCTCCATGAGGTAGAGCTTCATAATAGACAGCCAAGAGGTCAAAAATGGACAGATTTTTGTTTTGTTTTGTTTAGATGCTGATCATTGTGCCCTTATGCAACCTAATAATATAACTTGAAAAGACACAAATCGACATAATCAGAGGGTCTAGAACCACCCCAATTGATCACATTTTAGGGCTGAGCTCAACATACAGTTGTCCCCCGCCATTTCGCGTTTCATATAGTTTCATTCCCAGTATATCGCGGAACCGCATTATATGAAATAAAGGGCTCCTGGGGCAAGCTGCATGGGCCCAATTGAGGCCTTCTGCACTTACCCCAGGCCTGGTGCTAACCTGAATGGGTCTCCGGCAGGCTTCCCAGGACTGTCAGAGGCCCCAGAAGTGGTTTCCTGCAAACTGGAAGTGACTCCCAGAAAACCAGAAGTGACTTCCGGATCACTGGAAACCACTTCTGGGATCTCCGACAGACCCGGGAAGCCCGTTGGAGGCCTGTTCGGGCCAGCATCAGGCCTCAGGTAAGTGTAGGAGATCCCAGATAGGCTCTTCAGTCCTGGCCGGCCCAACATCTGCATATGGTAGATTTTCCATTATCGCAGGTCGGACTGGGTCCCTAACCCCCCGTGATAGGCAGGGGATTACTATATTAGCTTCTCCAAACTCTGCAGAAGCTTGCTGGATACTTTTGTGAATTAGGTATCTGGCTGTGGAGTCAGAGGTACAATTCCACGCTGTGCATCCTGGAAGAGCAAGCCTGTGCCACCTTGGGAAAACTGTGGAGTCTCACAATGCCCCCAGAAGAAAGGAATAGTAAACCACTTCAGAGTACTCCTTTCTTAGACAGCTCTGGAAAGGGTTGCCACAAGTTAGACCTAACTTGGCAACACACAATTATCAAAAGGCTCTGCAGATAACGTCACACATTTCAATGGGAGTACACATAGCTGCCCTTGGTCTTTTCTGGGCATAGCTTCCTGGAGGCTGGCAACAAATCAAAGAGGCCTAACCATAAATCTAAGAAACAACCTCTGAGGTTTGTTTTCAGCGTCTGTGAATTGGCCAGATAATATGAATTTGTCATTCCCAAGTACATGCTGCCGTTTCAGGAACAGACGGGCATCAAATAGAAATGTAAAAGTTTAAACGCCCACATGGTGAAATGTCCATGCGTAAAATGCAATTTAAATTTTGAAGAAAACAAATGCTCCTTTTTAGATGTTTACTTTCTGTTGCTGGAACAACACTATAGAAGCTGTGCGTTAACACCTCCTGTGCCAAATCATGACCCTCAACTCCTCCAAATGCTTTAGTAGAGAAACTAGAATCAGTGCCCTTTTTACTACAGTGGCTCAGTGGCTCAACTTCTCAAAAAGAGATGAACATGTACAGGGGAATGTTTAACACACACAATGAACTTTAAACCACTTTTATGACCAAGGAGCTGGCTCTTCTCTGACAGTAGTCAAATCATTTTTAACACTCACAACCAACTATGCTTTCTTGACAACGGTTGCTCTTTGCACTTCAAACACATTTTTTAAGCACTGAATATGTAATACATTATGCAAGAGGCAGAGGATGTAGGAGATGCATCAGGATCCTTCCACCCTGATGTCCAGGAAAATTGCAAAAACAGAACTATATAAAGCAGCCTCCAATAACAGATGCCCCCAGATGTTGTTAATATTAATCTTTAATTTTTCATTTTCTTTTTCTTTTTTCTCCTCTTTGTTAAAAACATGCATTTAGTTCTATATCTGCAAATTGCCGTATTACAGAATGCACTGCTACATTGGATGTGTGGGTTTTTAAATTTTAATTTGCAATCTGCCCATAGTAGTCCTGTGACTAAAGGGATGGTATGTAAATCAGACTGATAAATAAATCTCCGGAGGAAATCTGGGTGAATAGCTTAGTGCAGGCATGTCCAAACTTCGGCCCTCCAGATGTTTTGGACCACAACTCCTACAGTCCTTTGCCATTGACAATCCAAGCTTTAGAATTCTGGGAGTTGCGGTCAAAAACATCAGGAGGGCTGAAGTTTGGACATGCCTGGCTTAGTGAGGTGGAGTATCTGCACTGGAAGTCCAAATTCCCACTGGGGCTCCTACAAGGTGAGCTAACCTTTTTGGACTTGGTCAAGCTGCACAATCCCAAGAAGCCTTAGAAAGACTGACTGGTATAATCTTAGAATCACAGAAGTTAATTGGTTCTATTGTTGTGCAGCTCTAACTCTTAGGAAATTTCCTTGACAGTAAATTGAAATCTTGCTTCCTGTAAGTTCCACCCATTATTAAACGACCCACACTTTGGGATGATAGAGAATAGAACCTAATCCTCCTCTGTATGGCAAGTAGAGATGGGCACGAAATGAACCGAAACACCAGACATTTTGTCGTGCATTTCATTTTCGTTGCGGCAAATACATTGAACTGTAATGAATGCTAACGAAACAGCAATTTTTCATTTTCGTTTTTGTTTTTCGTTTCGTTACGTAACGAAACGAAAACAATTTTTTTTTTGCAAAAATTCATGAAAAACGAAAACAAACCGAAATGGACCCCCTAAACGACAAACGACAAACGAAACACCATTTTTTTGCGTCGTGCCCATCTCTAATGGCAAGTATTTAAAGAGTGTTATCATATTGCATCTCCCCTCAGTCTTCTTTTCTCAGAGCTAAACATGTCAATTTGTGTTGCTCCCTCTGAACTTGTTCCAGTTTGTGTGTATCCTTCTTTAAGATGTCACACCCAGAACTGGATAGAACATTCAGAATGAGATCTAGCTAGTAATGAATAGAGGGGAACTAGCGGTTCATGGGATCTGGAGATTATACTTCTGTTAATGCAGCCTAAAATCGCATTTACCTTTTCTCTGCCACATTACACTGCTGGCTCATAGTCAGCTTACGTTCTACAATGCTAAGATTCTTCTCACGTGTAATATTAATATGCCAAGTATTCCCCATCTTGTAATTGTGTGCTTAGTAAACCACATCTCAGCACTTTATTCCTGGAAAACTCTGGTCATCACATATTGTAATCAATTTAACACCACATAATTATCATTATCTAGAAAAACATGAAATCCCGGACCCATTGCTGTCATGGAAAATGCAAGGGGTACTTGCTGATGTGAGAGTGTTGTCCCTCTAATGTTCAGCCATACTGAGTGGCGCTCCACTCCTTGTACACATGACTCTGCCTCCCTGCAAAGGGTTCTATCATTATGGAAATGATTACTGTAGGTGTGGTAAGGAGAAATGGTGCACAGATGAGGGCCAGGCACCATAGATGGGACCTTGTCTAATCAAGAGACTGCATGTGCTTTTTTCTTTTTCCAGACCATAGCATCAAACCTCCCTGAGGTTCAAGTAGTACTGGGAGTTCTGATTTAAAAAAAATACTTTTTTCAAGTTCTCATCTAGCCTGAGCTGCTGCTATTACAGTGCCTTTAATCACAAGACTGACTGATTTCTCTGTGAAGTTTATAGTCTCATTAATTACACGCAATGGCTTCTATGTATCATATAGTCTGTCTGAAGAAGAAAGATGAGGAAAAGGCACTTTCTTAGACTACCATTCCCAAGAGCTCAGGTGATCTGGGAATTGGAGTCCAAAATGCAATGTTCCCCATATCTTCTGAGAACTGAAGGGCGATATGCACAACCATAGCTTTACCTCATGGCAAACCATTTGGCTGACTTGACTCTGATAAGGAAATGTTGCTACTACAGTTATCTCTGGGGATCATCAGCAGTTAGTTTCATTAGTGTTTCAGCAACGTTCCCAGATTTCAACTTCTGAATTGTAAATCGAGGTTGAAGAAATCAGGATCAGCTACACTGTATTCTCGAAGGCTTTCTCGCCTGGGATCTGATAGCTGTTGTGGGGTTTTGGGGCCATTTGGCTCTGTTCTGGAAAATTTTCTTCCTGATGTTTTGCCAGATACTGTGGCTGGCATCTTAAGAGGGCAAGGAGCTCAGGGAGCTAGGAGTTCTTTCTGTGCTCTGGAGTGCACCCCAGAGCACAAAGAGTAGAAACTCTGTGCCGGCCATAGAATCTGGTGAAATGTCAGAGAGAAAAACTTCCAGAACACAGCCAAATGGCCCGACACAAGAGCTATCAGCTACATTATTTTCCTAATAGCAGCCATCAGAATGAGGAAGAACATGCTCTTACAGTGTAATTCAAAGACCTTACTTCAGCCTCTGTTAGCACAGAGTTGCTTAAAGCTCACCTAGATGCTGGGTGAGCAGAGAGAGAGAGAGAGAGAGAGATGCACAGGAATTCTGTGGTGTCATAGGGTATTTGTACATGACCCCTAAACTCCGCCGCAAATGTCTCCCAGCTCCGGAGCTTAAAATTGTTTCCCCACCAGCTCCGGAGTTTACAGAAAATTAAGTGCGGCCATGCCCACCTAAGCGCGTCCCAGCGCACTTTTCAGGTACCTGCTCTTGGAGGGTGAAAAATCTCAGATGCGGATGTGAAGGAGTGAGTGCCCGGCTCTCCTCGCTTCTGTTTGTTGTTGGTCCTTTTTTTGCCTCCCGCCACTTTAAGAGAAGGAATCAGGACGACGACGCGGCGGGGAGGCTTGGACCGGCAAACGGAGGTGAGCCTGCATTCTTTTGTCCCCTTTTTTCTCCCTCCCCTCACACAGACAGGATCAAGGAAATGCGGAGGGGTGGGGACGCAGGAAGAGCAATGAACCCCCAAGGTCTCTGGTCCGAATTTAAGTGGCCGGCGGATCTTAGGGGTCATGTGAAAATGCCCATACACGAAAATCTCCCTAAATTTCAGGCACCTGCCCAGAACTGTTTTGTTTTGTTTGTTTTACAAACTAAGAACAAATGGAACAAAATTTCCCAAACAAATCTACTGGCTTTTGTTTGATTGACCTTTATGTGACTTATTTTGGGCCCTGTCCATATACTGTGCAAAGACAAACAGAGATACCATGTTGGTTTTGGCAAAACGTGATACAGTGGAGCAGAAGTGGCATTACAATTACATTTCCATTCTGAGGAAATTGAAATGACCTCCATGAGGAGGAATTAGCAAGTCTAAAAAATATCCCATACTATCTTGGGGGAAGCATACCATTATATCCTATCTCAGACATTTACTCTTTAAATTTTAGAAGTCTTGCTGGCATCACAGACTATCTAACTACTAACTCAGTGGGAGTATTTGCTCATCTGATGCATGGAAGTTTTGAAAAGGTAATGAAAAGCAAAGAATAATGTTAATGAACCAAGTAATAAGCCACTTCCTGTCAGCATTGAAGTAGCAGTGTTAAATATGGCAATACATTATGGGAGCAAATGACTTGCCTTTTTGTTCTGTGGAATCAATGTTATGCTTCTCTTACAAACCTGCCAGAAGAGTATTGCAATATGAGGGTGTTACTAGATATCAATATTGGAATTAAACCCGTAATATGGCACAAGCAAATCATGATTGAGAAGGCCCTATAAATCCTCTAAATTCCTCCTCATTTTACCATAATCTCAATATTTTGATAAAGGAACCAATTTCATGCATTATTTGAAACTATCAAGGTTGAAAGTCTGCAATACATCCCTCAACTCCACCCTACTGGTGTTCTTTCGCTTACTGTTCATTCTTTCTCTTTTCTGTCTCTTTCCTCCTGTTTCCTCTTGCTGATCTTTCTATCCAGGTATTTGTCTAACCTGTTCCACTCTTCCCCTAACTATCTGAAGAGCTTTGGGGGGGAGGGGGCTGCTGTGAGAACACATTCATGGAACTGCTTAAAGGCCATATAGAAAACTATATATCTCATGTCCACTTCCACCTTAATCTCCCGGGAGTAGAGAGGGGCACGAAACAAAAAAATGGTGTTTCAGTTTTTTTGTTTGTCATTGAGAGGTCTGTTTCGGTTCGTTTCTGTTTGTCACGAATTTTTGGAAAAATTTCATTACCGTTTTTCATTTTTTTGTTTGTCGTTTCTACCCGCTTTTTGCACGATTTTTAAAGCATTTCTGTGTGCAGGCATCGCCCAACGCCCCAGACCAGAGGGAAAACACTAAAAAAAAATGGATGCTGGCAGAGACACAGTATAGACTAGGTACGCAGGGAGGCTGCAAAGGCAGCGGTGGGCGTTGCCCAGGGTGCAAGGCAGCCGCAGAGTGACTGCACTGCGGGGCAAGGGAGGGTACTCACCGAGAGGTACGCAGCACACACGCACACAGGGAGGCTGCAGGACTGAAACTAGAGCCGCAGAGACAGCAATCCCACCCTAACTCCCACCAGAGACTGCAAGGAGGACGGGGGCTGCCAGACCTTTTTATGCCCTCTGTGGCTGCCAGACCTGCCTGCCCAGTCTGCAACCTGGGCATGCTATTGGTTGAACATGATCTCATCATATGGCTTGCCTCCATTTTGTGGCTGGTGCAACATCCATTTTAAAGGGGAAAGAAAAATACATCGCGATGGGAGAAGACAAAAACAAATGTTTTAAGGACCCCAACCCCCCTGGTTGGTATTACCAGACAATATAAATAATTATTGCTGCGTTTTTACAGATGTCCAGGGTGTTTTTTAACATTTAAAACAGCTCATTTCATTGTGCATCGCCATTAACGGAAACAAAACGTAACAACCACAATTTTCGCGGTTCTGTTCGTTTTGTTGCATTTTCATCACAATTTTCACCTGTCGTTTCGTTATGTAATGCAAACGACAAACGGTAACGGAAACAAAAAAATGTTCGTTCCGTGCCCATCTCTACTCGGGAGGTTTAGCGAAGTGTACTACCATGTGACTAAAGATTACATAAAATGAATCAGTCTCTATAGGAAACAGAATAATTCTGAGATGCACACCCCTCAGATCCCCTTAGAATCCATGCCAAGTTTGCCAGTTCACCATGATTAACTGATGAGTTGTTGGGTTCATCCCAGTTATACACCTGGTAGGTAGCACAAGCATGAGGTGCCCTGGCCCATTGTCAATTAACATAACATTAACATAGCCATGTTATGCAAACCTTACATGAACACCATGGGATTTGGACCACTATTAGACAATATGTTCAACCATATAAACAGCAATATCCTTCTCTCCTCTCTAGCAATGGTGAGGAGAACTTGGGTGGAAAAAATATATTGAATTTGAGTGAGCAATTAAGAAGTTATAAATAAATGCATATTTCTTTGCTGTCACTGAGTGAACAGGTAAACAGATAAAGGTTGCTTGTGTTATTTTGAGGAACAGCGTTAGAAATAGCTTTATTACCACATTCCATTATTATGGAAAGTGTGACATTCAATACGAAGCAAACACATCTGGCAGGCTCCTCATTCACCATTATTAAAGCAACTAAGAAAAGAAAACTTTGCTCTTCATATATTCAATTCATTTAGCACAACCTGTCTTAACTATATTCTTCTGGCTAATGCTTTGAAACATTACAGCTGGCTTGGGGATTTGGGGA
>JAHTLZ010003526.1:56280937-56297723 GCA_023846285.1 Phrynocephalus versicolor
ATCGTGGCTTCTTTCAATTCTGTTTCATTTTGTTTTTCATTTTTTAAGGGGGTTTGTTTTGTACGAAATGATTTTTTCTTGAAAAAATCATTTTGTTTTTTCATTTTTCATTCCCCCAATGCGACGAATTGAGGGAAAGGTGTGGGTTTTTAAAAAATGTCTTGGAGCCACCGAGGGAACACAGGGGTTTTAAACTTTTTTTTCATACTGAAAAAAAGCGCTGTTGGCCACTATCGGCACTTGCTTCATTGTTGAAAAATAAGCTTAAAAACCCCACAGTTCCCCCCGCAATGTGCCCGATTGGGTGGGGGAAGCGCAGGGGTTTAAAACTTTTTTTGCCCTGCATGCCACCTGATTGGCGCTTGGTTTGGGTGGCAGTTTTAAAAGCCCATGATTTCCCCCACTCAGTCGGGTGCGTTGGGAAGGGAAAGCCATGGGCTTTTAAAAGTGGTTTCCCATAGAAATGCATTGTTTCAATGCATTCCTATGGGGAAACGAAAATAATGAAATGGAAATTTCCTTACCTTTTCATTTCATTTCATTTTTCTTTGAAGGGGCAGTTCATTTTTCGTTTCATTAGGGAACGAAACGAAAAATGAAAAATGAAACAAAAAAAATCATTTTGTGCCCATCTCTAGCTGTAATTAGTGAGCTAATAAGAATGCAACAGTTGAGGCTCTTGAAGAGAATAACTAGTTCTGTGGTGTAATCTTATACACACCCACTCAGAAGTAAGTGACATTGAGGCTAATTGACTTTTAGATGCTTGTTTAGCCTTTTGTTGTAGGTGGGTCAAGCACTATTGTCTGATTTTAGAAAACACATCAAAATACCTATTACTGTCTACAACAGCAGCCTTTTCCCTCAGTGCTTTCAAAGCTATGGGCCTCAAAACATATGCCTACCAAATCCCGCTCTTTTGCTCTGTGGCCATGAGCAAACAAATTAGGTTGAACAAGTGATGCACATATGGGTTGTTTCAGGTGTTGATTAAGATTACTTGTGGGAGAGAGGAGATCAAAACAGATGTATAGATGGACAGGAAGCAAAATGATGTACCTTTAATCAAGGCAAGGTTCAGAAAACAGCACTCCTTTGTTTTTCACTCCTTTGTTTAATAGGTTCTACCCAGGAGCTGTTGCCATAAAGAACATGTGCCAGATCTTATTCTGTTCCAAAGTTGGATTAACTGAGAACAGAACAGATGCCACACCAGTCCAGACCAATGATCCATATAAACTCAGCATTTTGTCTACTGACAGCAGCCAGCCAGATGCCAGAGGGAAGTTGACATACAGGTCTTATGAGGGTGATCTTTGCTAATGCCTGCTCATAAAATGGTTTCTGTAGTATCTTTGACAGCTAAGGTGGTGCCATTGATGCTGCAACTCAAGGGAGAGAACCAGAGCTGTGGAGAGTTATTTGCTTTGATCCATTTCATTCTGACAACCTGGGTCCTAGCTACCTCAAAGATCAAAGATCACAGTGTGAACCGACTTGGGTGTTAAGGTCATCAGGAGAGCCTCTTCTCTCCATCCGACCATCATCACAGGTATGTCTAATGGGAATTCATGAAAGGGCCTTCTTGACTTCTGCACCCAGACTCTGGAACTCCCTCCCACTAGAGACCAGGACTGCCTCATCTCTATTGTCCTTCCGGAAACAGGCAAGTTGTCCTCACTCTCAGTGCTCTGAGCAGTAGATGTACAAAGGAAGAATCACCTCATATTTGACTGAGGTCCAGTGAATCACAAAGTAGGCTCATTTGAATGAACAGCGCTTACAAAGCAGTTGATTCACCAAATCCCCACTGCTCCTATAGGCCTACTCTTACTGTGACTTACCATTGGATTTTATTCATTAGTTACCATAATCACAATTAGAGATGGGCACGAAACAAAAAAATGGCATTTCAGTTTTTCGTTTGTTGTTGAGAGGTCTGTTTCAGTTCGTCTCCATTGTGAATTTTTTTAAACATTTCGTTACCATTTTTCGTTTTTTCATTTGTCATTTCTACCCGCTTTTTGCGCGATTTTTAAAGCATTTCCGTGCGCAGGCATCCCCCAACGCCCCAGACCAGAGGGAAAACACTAAAAAAAAGGATGCTGGCAGAGACACAGTATAGACTAGGTATACAGGGAGGCTGCAAAGGCAGCAGCGGGCGTTGCCCAGGGTGCAAGGCAGCCACAGAGTGACTGCACTGCGGGGCAAGGGAGGGTACTCACCAAGAGGTACGCAGCACACACGCACACAGGGAGGCTTCAGGACTGAAGCTAGAGCCGCAGAGACAGCAATCCCACCCTAACTCCCACCAGAGACTGCAAGGAGGATGGGGGCTGCCAGACCTTTTTATGCCCTCTGTGGCTGCCAGACCGGCCCCCCCAGTCTGCAACCTGGGCATGCTATTGGTTGAACATGATCCCATCACATGGCTTGCCTCCATTTTGTGGCTGGCGCGACATCCATTTTAAAGGGAAAAGAAAAATACATCGCGATGGGAGAAGACAAAAACAAACGTTTTAAGGACCCCAACCCCCCTGGTAGGTATTATCAGACAATATAAATAATTATCGCTGCGTTTTTACAGATGTCCAGTGCGTTTTTTAACATTTAAAACAGCTCATTTCATTGTGCGTCGCCATTAACGGAAACGAAACGTAACGACCACAATTTTCGTGGTTCTGTTCATTTCATTGCATTTTCATCACAATTTTCGTTAGTCGTTTTGTTACGTAACGGAATGACAAACGAATAACGGAAACGAAAAATGTTCGTTCCGTGCCCATCTCTAATCACAATGGTTTGCCTGTTATTTCTATGACTAGACCTTAAGACTGGTAAGCAGACTGCATTCCTGGGCTGCTTGTGGCCTCCCAAGGACCTAGATATCTTGGGACGTTTTTCAGGAGAAGTAGGGGATAAAATATTTTAAATAAATATTTTTGATAATAACAAACATGCAGTCCTCCAGCACATTTGCAATTCCTGGAAGCCTCCAGAAGTGGGGGATTCACCCTTCGTCAATGGCTCATTGATTCACATGCCTTGTTCACAGCCCCAAAATGCCTATTTTTCAAAACTCAGAGGGAATGTCTAGCCATTATTGGTCTCTCACAGATTCAAGCTTGTGGCTTTGTTTGGGGAGTTAGTCCATTTGTATCTGGCCTCCCTCTTTTCATGATGCTTTCCCAGCATGATTAACTGTTCTAAAGAAACCTGCCTTCTCATGTTGTGCCCAAATTAGGGCAGCCTCCGTTTCCTCATTTTCTGCCCTACATACTGTAGTCTGCATACTGTAATTAAAAACAAAACAAAACTGTAAACAGCCCAGAGACTACTTGAAGTGGTATGGGGTGGTATAAAAGCAGAACACTTTGCTTTTATTTCCAGGGATACTTCTAGTTTGATTTGATCTAGGACCCACTTCTTCATCTTTCTAGCAATCCACAGTATCTGCACAGCTCTCCTCCGGCACCACAATTTTTGTTTCCATCAGCTTTCTTAGCTGTTCAGCTTTCACACCTGTACACAGTGACCAAAAATACAAGGATGTATTGTAGCTGATCTCGGTCTTGGTCTCTGGTAACACATCCTTGCACATGATGATTTTTTTTTCTAATTCCCTTATTGCTGTCCTTCTGATTCTCAGTCTTTTTCTGCTTCCTTGGCTGCATTCTGCCTTTGATTCTTGTCTGGCTCTTTGTATGACATAGGCTGCTTTCACACGACCACTAAAATCCGCTGCAAAGTGCTCGCAGATGTGGAACATAACATCGTTTTCCCATGAGCCATGGACTTAAAAAATAAATAAAGTGCAACCACGCCCACTTAAGCACGACCCAGTGCATTTTACAAGTACCAGGTCTCGAGGTGGTAAAATCCTTGTTGCTGTTCTAATGTGGATTCTAAACCATTACTCGAGTCTGTGGGAACACAGAAATTCCCCACCAAAACTTTTTGCCCCCGTTATGGGATCAGAACGGTTTTGGATTTTCAAAACGTGGCCATGGGAACATCCAGATCAAAGTTTGATGTGGATTTTAGTGGTCTTGTGAAAGCAGCCTATATAGTTTGTGTAGCAATTGAATAGGTAAGGGGATAAAAAGCACCCTTCCCTGACACCTTTGTGTAGAGTAAGCCATTCTGTCTCTCTATAGTCTGACCTAATAGTACCTTCTTCTCCACAACACAAGTCAAACAAGTGCGGGGGCAAACAATTTATTTCAGAATAACCCATAGTTTCTCATGATCTATTTCATCAAAGGCCTTGTCATGGTCTATACAGGATAGACTGATCCGCTTCTTAAAATCTTTGGTGTGCACCACTAGCCAGTGGATATTTCCAACAAGATCTTGAGTGTCTCTTCCCTTTTGGAATCCATCTTGAACCATAGGCATTTCTTGCTCCATATAAGGTGATATCTTTAATACATCACCTTGGGCATCACTTTACTTACATGAGAAATTAGATCAATGGTCCTATAATGACTATACTCCTTGAAATATCCTTCTTGGAAGTGGAATATATATTGAACATTTCCAGTCTGTAAGCCACTGTTTTCCCCCCTCCAATATTGGTTGACATATTTTTGTGAGGATTTTGATAGATTCAGTTTCTATGCCTTGAAATAGTTCTATTTCTACTCCTGGTGATTTCAGACCAGCTTTCACTTCGCTTCCTAGAACTGCAGGTTTTTCATCCTAGCATTATCCTTCAAAGGAATCTGCCATCTTTTTACGGGTCTGTGACTCCTCACAGATGTAGAAACATTATCCTGCCAGACCTGTAAGAGTGATCCACCCACCATATTTTATTCTTACTTAAGTTGTCCTTAAAATCATACTGACTCATTAAAACTTTGGGTGGAGGAACTTTTAAAAGTTGAATACATATATTAAAATTAGTGTGCCAGCTGCGCCCATTTCTTGAGAGGTCTGATATGGCCACATTGATACATGCTCTAGTTACATCTCAGCTGGATTACTGTAATGTGTTCTATGTGGCACTTCGTTTGGAAAGTGTTCAGAAACATCAGCAGGTCCAAAATGCCACAGCCTAAAATCCCTCTAAAATCCCTCTATCACAGGAGATCCATTGGCTGCTGATCCATTTCCAGACACAATTCAAAGTGCTGCTTTTAAAAACTATAAAGCCCTAAATAGCTTAGGCCCAAGCTATTTAAAGACTGCATCTCCCTCTATAAACCAATTAAGATCATCAAGGGAAGCCTTCGTCTCTGTCTTCACAGGTGCACCTGGTGTGGGCACAGGAGAGGGACTTATCTGTTACAGCCCTCAGACTCTGGAACTCCCTCCCACTGGAGGCCAGGCTGGCCCCATCTTTGCCGTCCTTCCATGAGCAGGCAAAGACCTTTCTCTTCAGGCAGGTCTTTCATTTGTGACCGGCAGCCTGAGGAGTTTTTATAATGGATTGTTGTGCTCTATTGTTTTAAAATGTATATTGTTTTATTCACATTATATATATATAATACTTGTTTCGTTCTTTTTAAAATATCTGTATACTCATTGATTTTACCTTTTAAATATTTTCTTTTAATTCTTATTGCCCACCTCAGGCATTTTAAAGGAGACAGGTGGGGTAAAAGTATTTTAAAGAAATAAATGAAATGGGGTAGTCTTCACCCCTTGGTTTTCACCTTGTTCTGTAAATCCAGCATGGCTCTAATGACACATGGCTAGCATGATAGGTATTTCCTTTTCTTCTACTGTACTCCCTAAGGCTGCACAAAAACCTAGGGATGGGGTTCCTAGTCATCTACAGCACGTTTTGGGGTGCAGGAGACTACAGGATGAAAAGATATATCCACCTACCTCTCCTGACCAATTCTATTGCTCAACCTGCAGATTACAACAATAAAGATGGCGGCCGGCAGCTGCTCCCGTGTCCACTGCACCCTGGCGTTTTTGAATTTTTTCGGTGCAGCGCTGCCGTGTACGATGCTTTTTTTCTAATTTTGTTGGGCTCAGCCTGGGCTTACCATAGGAATCTGAGAGGGGTTCTAAAGGGGCTCAATCGGGCTACAAAAGGTGTCTGAACGGCTGATCCAGGAGACTGAACATCATCCTGGACCCTCTACTCCGAGACGCGGAGACGCTGAGACGCTGACATCTGGTCTCGCCGAATCCTGAATTCGTACCCGTTGAGCGTTCCCTCCCTCTCTGCGCGACCCACCTGGGATTTCCACCGCTCCGTCGATTGCTCCTCGGTTCGCCCTACGGAGAGGTCCTGGGTGTGCTCTGGCTCGCCATCCCGGCTGTCTTGGAGGACCCGAGGACTTGCGTTCCATGGCCATTCGGCTCCTCTCCGGTCTGCCGCGCTTCGGAGCCATGGCCGTGCACTGTCCGCTGGGGTTCTGCCTCCTTTCATCTGGCCAGGGACAGTCTTCCTTTACCCCATACGGACACGCTGCTGCGGCGGAGGACGCTGCTGCGGGCTTTGGGCGGCGCGCCGGAGCTTCATCTATTCGCCCGGCCGGCGTCTCTTTCCCCCCGCAATGCCGCGCGGCTGCTGAGCGGATTGTTCGGTTCCGCCCTGTCTCGGTCCAGCTGTGGAGTTCGGGTGGCAGGTCGGCCGCCGGTGGCCTGTCGGCCGGGTCGGTTGCCGGCTTCGGCTGGCTACCGATCCCGGAGCTCGGGCGGCGACTCGGCCGCCGGCGATCTCGGAGATCCCGGCGGGCAGCCGGTTTTGCCGTTCGGGCGGAGTCTTCGGCCGCCGGCTTGTTGCTGACTCTCTTGGAGCGATTGTCAGCTGCTCCTTGCCGCCAGCGTCTGCCCTGCTGGTACCGGTTTCGGGTGGCAGGTCGGCCACCGGCTGTCGGAGTAGCTGCTGCTGAGGGGCTTCAGCATTTCCCTCCCCTCCCCGACTTGAGTCCTACATGGCGGTTTTCCACCTCTGGCTATGCTTTACGGACTAGTTCCTTAGTTTCTTAGAGACTCTCTTGGGTTGGGGATAGGGTTGGGTGGGGGGCAGTATTCTCTTATGGGAACCCGACACTATTTTACATCCATTGTCCTCCCCCCCCCTTATAACATTCTTAATATGCCTATCCCCTCTAGGCTCTAGCCCTTCATGGCCCTCGCAGCCCCCCCATTTTTCCATCTGAGCCTGCTCCCCCCTCCCCCCTCCCTTTCCATCTAAGCCCGGGCTATGGTGCCCCTATTTTGCTTTATTTTGTTTTATTCACTTATTTATTTTATTTAGTTTTATTATTTAGTTGCTTTCATTTTGCTACTGTGATTTACTTATTTGTGTGGGTTTATTTTGTTGTTTTTGTTTTTTGGCTCAGGAAAGCTGTCGATGCTGCCTGGCTCTTAGCCTTGGAAGTGTCCTCGACACTTATTAGCTTATCTTAGCCTCACCTGGGCTATTTTCTTCCACTCTCCAGTTAAGGACACCTTTCTGGCAGCTGTCTTTATTTGATATGTTAACCCTTTGTATTCTTGTATTGTAATTGTTGTTTCTGAGTTTATTGTTAAGTTATTTGTAAGCCCCCTTTCTTTTTTTTTTCTTTTTTTTTCTTTCTCCCTCCACTCCCTTCCCCGGCTAGGTCACCATGTCCGCAGGGACTCATATACCAACCGTGTTGGGTCGTGGACGTTACGCTAGGAATCACGGGATTAGTCGGATAAGAAGAACTAGGGTCCGGCATCTTGTGCCTGTCCCGCGTTCTGATCCCGTGATTCACCACCACGTGTCCGGGAGCCATTCCGCCAGAGCCTCCAACCTGTCCTGCCTCCTTCTCAACGCCAGGTCGGTCCATAATAAGATCGCTGTCATTTACGATACCATCTTTGACAGCAGGGCCGACCTGGCCTGTATAACGGAGACCTGGGTGGGCTCAGAGGGTGGGGCTTCCCTCGCCCAGCTGTGCCCTCCTGGGTTCCTGGTTCAGGGAGTGGGCAGGTTGGAGGGTCAGAAGGGGGGAGGAGTCGCCATTGTACATAGGGAATCGCTTCATGTGACCAGGGCCTCGACATTGGTGATTCCAGGGCTTGAATGCCTCCACCTGTTAGTAGGACAGCGGGATAGATTTGGCATTGTACTGGGTTACCGAGCTCCCCGCAACCCAGCGCAATCCCTGCCAGAGCTCGCGGAGTTCATCGACGCAGTGCTGTTGAAGTCCCCCCGGCTTCTGGTCGTCGAGGACTTTAACGTGCATGTCGATGGTGAACTCGTCGGCGCAGCTCTGGAATTCATGGAAACCATGACATCCATGAGTCTATCCCAGCATGTTTTTTGCCCTACGCACAGGAGTGGGCATTCCCTGGATCTGGTGTTTACCTCCATGTCGGGGGATTCTAATCTGGAGGTGCGGGACATCGTTCCCACACCCGTGTCATGGTCAGATCACTACCTGTTGTCCTTTTCCCTAGCAATGGCGGCTCCCCCTCGCGGGGACCAACAGCCCCTTGTTTGGGCTCGCCCCCGAAGGCTTCTCGACCCGGCTCGGTTTTGGGAAGCCTTTGGGGAGCTCTCTGGTGGTCTGGCTGACGATTCGGCCGAAGTCCTGGCCAACCAATGGTTTGAGTCAGCTGCCGGCGCTGTCGACCGAATCGCCCCCAAGCGTCTCCTCCGGGGCAGAGCCCGCACTTCTCCGTGGTTCACGGGGGAGTTAAAGGCGATGAAGCAGGAACGGAGGAGACTGGAGAGCATCTGGAGACAGAGCCGCACGGCGATAAATAAGACTGCTGTTGTGATCCAGACTAGGCGCTACTCGCGAGCGATCAGGGAATCCAAAAGATCTTTCTATTCCCTGAGAATTGGTGAGGCCTCGAACCGCCAGGCAGAACTCTTCCGGGTGGTTCGGGACCTCACCAATCCTAGTCTGGCCAGGCCTCCTCCTACTGATTTCAGTAGTGAGAACTTTGCAGTCTTTTTTAGATCTAAAATAGAGGCCATCCGTGCTGGCTTTGTATCCAGTGACACTAGCCCTCCCTCGCCATCCCCAGCCCCCTCACCCCCTCGATCGCCTCAAATGGATGAGTTTGGGCCTGTTTCCCCTTTGGAAGCCTCCAGGGCTATCGCCCACTGCCGCCCCGCGACCACCCCCTTCGACCCTTGCCCATCTTGGCTAATCAAATCTGCCGGAGGGAGCATGCCCGAGTGGGCTGCGGCCATCGCCACCGCCTCCTTTAGCGAGGGGTTTTTTCCCTCTCGTTTTAAGGAGACGGTGGTCAAGCCCATTTTGAAAAAACCGGGATTGGCTGCGGACCAATTGGCTAATTACCGTCCAATAGCCAATGTTCCCTTCATGGGCAAGGTGATCGAGAGGGTGGCCGCGGTGCGGATTCAATCGTTTTTGGAGGAACAGCGGCGCCTTGATCCTTGCCAGTCCGGCTTCAGGCCTGGCCGGGGTACCGAGACAGCTCTGGTCGCGCTGCAAGATGACCTTATCCGGGCGGCCGACAGGGGTTGCTCTACCCTGTTGGTTCTCCTGGATCTGTCAGCGGCCTTTGATACCGTCGACCACGGTATCCGACTGGACCGGCTCCTGGAGGTGGGGATCGGGGGCACTGTTCGCAGTTGGCTCCGGTCCTTCCTCCAGGACCGGCCCCAGTACGTGCAGCATGGGGGAGAGTTGTCGGCCCCGTGGACACTCCCGTGTGGGGTTCCGCAGGGCTCGTCTCTCTCCCCCATGCTGTTTAACATCTATGTAAGGCCGCTGGCGGGGGTCATCAGGAGATTTGGGCTGCGTTGTCATCAGTACGCTGATGACACGCAGCTCTATCTCTGTTTTTCCACCTCTGCAGTGGAAGCTGTCCGGTCCCTCGACCAGTGTCTGGAGGCGGTCATGGCCTGGACCAGGGCCAACAGGCTCAAACTCAACCCTGAGAAGACCGAGGTGATGTTCTTTGGGAGCTCCCCGTCTGGGTACGGGGGCCCCCTCCCCAGCCTGGAGGGTGTTTCCCTCCATCTGGCGGAGAGGGTTCGGAATCTGGGCGTGATCCTGGACCCGGCCTTGTCCCTGGATGCCCAGGTGGCGGCCGTGGCCAGGACCGCATTTTTTCATCTTCGCCAGATCGCCCAGATCCGCCCTTACCTAGACGGGGACTCCCTGAGAACAGTGGTGCAGGCGCTGGTGATCTCGAGGCTGGACTACTGCAACGCTCTCTACATGGGGTTGCCTTTGACTCTCCTCCGGCGACTGCAGCGGGTGCAAAATGCAGCGGCCAGACTGGTGGCGGGTGCACGTCGTTTCGACCGCATCACCCCGGTGCTGGCTCGGCTGCATTGGCTACCCGTTGCCTCCCGGATCAGATTCAAAGTCCTGGTTTTAGTTTATAAAACCCTCCATGGCCTGGGTCCGGACTACCTGGCGGAGCGGATCGTCCAGCGGTCAACATCGGCCCGACCGGTTCGGCAGGCGCGAGCGCACTCGCTACAGGTTCCATCCCCCCGAGAAGCCAGGCGTTCTTCCACCCGGAACCGGGCTTTCTCGGTGGCCGCTCCATCCTTATGGAACTCCCTACCTAGTGAAGTGCGCTCAGCAGAGTCCCTGCTGGCCTTTCGTAAAGCGGTGAAGACCATCCTATTCCGCGAGGCCTTTGGTGACCTAGCTTAGCCTTTTTTTTTTTTTTTTTTTAATATCCGCCATCGATAATTCGCTGAATTTGGTAGCAGCGGCGAGTCCAGAACTCAAGGGTGCGCTTCGCCTCTGCTTTTAGTATGTTTATTTTAACTCATGCTTGGTGTGTAGGTTTTGTATTTTACTGTTATTGTTTTGTATTGTTTTCCTATTTGTATTGCTGACTTGTTTAGCCATGTTCGCCGCCCAGAGTTCCCTTTGGGAAGATGGGCGGGATATAAATGCAGCAATAAATAAATAAATAAATAAATTATGCAGTGTTGGATCCTGCCTTTTGTACTCATTTTGAATACATAATTGTATTCAATTGTAATTCCAAGCTCATTCATCAACAATGCCACAGAAAATTAAAAAGGATTCACCAGTACCTGTTTACATAACTTCACAGCACAACCCTGTAGAAAGATACACCCTTAGGAATCAGTTATTAGCTTGAGTTCAGTGGGTTTTGCTTTGAAATAAAAGAGGATCAGATGAGTTGGGTAACACAGTTCTTAAATGAAGTACAGATGAATGCTGAGACTGAGAGCGCACACACACACACACACACACACACACACACACACACACACACACACCACCACCACCACCACCAACAACAACAACAACAACAACAACAACAACAACAACAACAACAACAACAACAACAACAACAACAACAGCAGCAGCAGCAGCAGCAGCAGCAGCAGCAGCAGCAGCAGCAGCAGCAGCAGCAGCAACAACAACAGTGGAGAAGTTAAAGATGGCAGAAGCCACTTGAAACTGCATTTCCCATTCTTATAGACATTGTCAGGACACATTATATTACTTCCCTGTCTGTGGTCCTGTCAATTTTGTCCTTATGTTCCTTCTTGACAATTGTAAGGATTAGATCCCTCACTGATGACAAAGGCTGCAGTGGAATCAATAAGTAATTTGTGTCAAAAGAAAAAAAACACAACCACCCTCAAGACATGGGAAGGTAGGGAAAGGCTTTAGGGAAAACAGGCAGAACTGGCCAAGAAATTCTGGAATGCACAACAGTTTGGGAGTGCCTTAATTTAGCAAAGTCATTCTTAAGTGCTGTTTGAACCATTCAAGAAACTGAATAGGGAACCAAGTTGATCTGTGAACTACTAGGAGATGTGATGTTCTAACAAGACCCTTCAACCCCGAGCTTGAAGGATTCATCATTTGTAGCATCATTTTACGCAGACTTGCTGCTCGAGAATTTCTGCAAGGCTAAAGGACTACTGAGCTACTCTCTGGTCCATGCAGAATCTTGCAAAAGGAGCCTCCTGGAGTTGTTAACACTCTTTAAATAAAGTGTCCTTCCAAGCAGTTAAGAAGAATGACAGCATCATTTGGGTCATGCCCAGCTCTGTATTTCAAAGAGAAAAATGATAGCACTTCAGCTGCCAGCTACTCAGTCTCCTAGGAAGAGACACTTGGTCCTATTAAATAGGAATGGGGGAAAACAAGTAACTCCTCCCACACAAAATCTTGCCCTGCCTTGCTCAGTAAATACCAAATACCAGCTTTGCTCAAACCCGCACCCGCCAACTGTGATGGAGGAGGATTGCCACAATTCCTTGGCCATTGTGGGAAGGAGGGATGGAAGCTGTGATTCAGCACATCTGGAAGGCGCTGGCACAGGAAAAGCTGCCATAAAAAATACCCACCAAGGTGGCTTTTCCTCCAATGTCCAAAGCAGGTGCTCTCTAAAGCCTATTGGCTGTGGGAGTGGGATGGATGGGAAGAAGTCCAGGGTGGGACATGAAAAAAACCACAACACCATTTGGAAGAATCTTTTTATTCCTTTTCGGAGGGTCCTTTGCTTTTGTACTCAAAACTCCGTTTGTGAGATCTTGTTGCCATGGAAAGGACCGAGATCAGAAATTAAACTTAATGACCTTTCTTCCTCATACAGCTAAGCAGCTTTGCCCTGCATGGAGCGAGGATAAAGGGCACTTGTGCAACTCTCCCACCTGTTGTGCGTCCCCTGAGTGAAAGACTCTACGTTCTTAGGCTACTAGTGTATGCTGTTGGATCATCCACCAAAAGGTGGGGGAGAGGAAGGGGGAAGGCAGAGTGGGTGGCTTTATTAACACAACTGCTTATGTTGCAGCTTGCAGAGGATTGCCATTGTGCTGCCAACTGCTTCCACATGAGGAGGAGGCATAATAAGGTCAATGATTCATTAAAGTACTTGAGACCAACCCAAAGCTTACCGCTCAGCTGGGGCTTGGGAGTTAAGCAGGTTGCAAGTGGGCAGCAAAGAGCCAGAAGTTGAGCCATAAGCCAACTGTGAGGCTGAGCACTTGGATGCCACATATATTACTTGAAAGCCCCATTCGTATCAGTGGAACACAGGTCCCCTTGTGATATTACTTCCGTGGAACCAATTGTCATGTGGATAAACCAGTCATTGGAACCAAAGAGCAGGCCATGATGCCAAAGCAAGGCAGGAGGAGATGGCAGATCAGGGCGGAAGAATGCAAATATGTTCAGGAGGTCTTTGGAGGTTGAAACAAGTCTCAAATTGAACAGGAAACCCGCTTAGACTTCCATGAGGATCGAATGGCAAGCCCGCAGTGGTGAAGCCATTGCAGAATTTGGAGATATTTCACCAGGAACCTGTCACCTGCTGTCCCATCATTCATTCATTCATTCATTCCACAGGGGAGCTGCACACAAATTGTAACCACTTCCGATGGAAAAGAAGATAGTGGGCAGAGTGTTGACTGAATGTCATTATCTGTTGGGAGTGGGACTCACCCTTTTGTATCCCTGAATCCTGGAATGAAACTCATGTTCATGACATGATACCAAGTCACACCCACAGGGCGTCAGGCTGAACACTGACTACATGGCAAGGCAAAACAACAACAGACACAGAGAGCTGTGCTGGGTGGATGGAAAAGGAACTCATCATGCATATTAGGCTAGTACTGTATTTATGGTAGGCAAAATACCAAGGGCATAAAGATGGTTTGCAGACTTCCAGGAGTTCCAGATCCTGAAGCATCATTGGGGAGGGAAGGTTTTAAAAGGCATAAGATGCGAAAGGGGGAGGAGGGGGGGGGAAAGCTGACACCATTCAAGACTTGCTATCTTTGTGGTGTCTTGAGATACAGTAGAATGTCAATAAGAACATAAGAATAGCCTTGCTGGAACAGGCCACCACCCATCTAATCCTGCATTCTGTCTCACACAGTGGCTCACCATTTGCTTCAGGGTATTCCCAAGCAGATGTCTTCACCTGCTTATGAGTCCCCGCAAACGGCATTGAGAGTTATCCTGCCTATCTCTCCAACCCAGAGGTTGTCCTTAGGCATCCATAATGATAGCCACTGATACCCTTGTTCTCCATGAACTTGTCCAATCCTTTTTTAAAGCTGTCGAGGCTGACAGCTGTCACCAATTCTTCTAGCAGGGAGTTCCAGAAGATATTCAGGTGAGACTTTGTCACATTATATGACCATTCCAGGTTTTACCTGGATTAGCCTCTAGGCAGACTGGGACCAAGGGATGCAAACAAAAACAAAAAACCCTGGGTCCTTTATTTTTGAAATATAAAATTGCATTGCACGTTCCAAAATATGGCCTTCCGGGGTTTAAGGCTACAAACAAACTGTCTTTTTCATTCTACCTGATGGTTTAGGTGTGTACGTGCCATCAAGTGGGATTTTCTTTACAGTGACTCTAGTATGCCTTTCAAGTGAGATAGGTAAGGTCCACCCTCCCCCATCAGTGAGTTCCCATGACAGAGTGGAGGTTTGAACTCAGGTCTCCTGAGTTCCAGTTTCTTACTCTACACCATCCTGGGTTCTGCAGGTATGAGAGATTTCACCCAAGGGATTTTACCTGCAAAAGCATTACTTCATCAGAGAGCTTTGGTCATTGAGTAAATTTCAGCACCAGTGACAAAAGAGTAGCAGGGATAAATACCTCTCTCATCCTCTGCATTTAGTGTGCTTTGCATTGTCCCAGAATGTAGCAGTGTTAACTGTTCCGGGACAAAAAAAAGATTTACTCAAGAAGGATGCTATTCCAGAGTTTAAATCATGCTTCACTTTTAATAGGCATTATTTTCTGACACATTCTTTATTTAAATGGTAAAATTCATCAGAGCAAACTCCTGGTATCTTGAACAAGAGTGCAACTTTGACAAGTGCATCTCCTGTCATTGCACTGGTAGCTGATTTGGTATCCCTGACTGATTTTAGCTGCTAATGAGGCCTGCTTATGGTTACCTTCCACTGTTGCAATCCATAGGCAATAACAATTCGACTTTTCATGTCGCAGACCAGAGCTTGGAAATAAGGTGTTGCAAGTCATTTTAAAAATGCTTATAATAATTATTACAAGATGTGCTCTCTGTGTGTGACACATGCATTGCATAATGAATCGCTTTATGAAAAGAAATTTCCCAAGCTATTCTAAAAAACTATGCTGCTTTTCTTCTTCATATGTTTGAATAATTTGCAGACTACACAAGATACATCAAATCATCATTTATAGCTCACTTGGACTTTGATAAATGATCTGAACTTCAGGAATGTAGAGCCAAGAGAAGAACTATTATGACCTCTTGATATTTAGCTTCATAGATGTTTTGAAAGAAAGCATTATAATATTTGCCTCCCTTGTCTGTTCAAGAAAGGGTAACCATTGCTGGGGAGCACTTTTAATAATTTGAAGGAGGCAGTATGCAAAAAGGGCATACATTTTTTTCACAACAGACATTTTAGGTTTATATTCATTTATTTCTTCATTAATTGCAATACTGTACTGTGTTTTCAAGGGAAGTGCTACAGACTGGGAAATAGCCACGAATAAAAACATGAGGACAAAGGAACACAAGCAAGAAGACAATATAGGGTTTTGGTCTGACTCAACGTAATAGTCAGCTCACACATTGGGCAACTGATTGTCTCTGGGATGTCCAGCAACCAGGACATTCTTTACAATTGCATCCTTCCTCCCATGTTCCCTAATAGTTCATTTACATACAATGGCACATTTCCTCTGATAGTAGTTGTGATATAAAGCTATTCTGTTGTGATATAAAGCTACTATACTAGTAATTATTGATAGCGCTAGCCTCTGTGAATTTATATACAGTGGACCCTTGTATAACAAACAGCTTGTATAACATAAAATTTGTACAACATAAAAAATTCCGGAGATAGGGGAAATTTGCTTAACAGAATTGCCTATGGGGAGAATCCATACAACATAAAAATGGGATCACTCTGTTTTCAATGCATTCCTATGGGAATTTGTATAAAGGAAAAATTGCTTAACATAATTTCATTTGGAACAAATTAATTCCTTTATACAAGGTACCACTGTATATATAAAACTACCCAAGTTGGCATGGAGGGTGGTGGTAAGTCGATGAGGGGGAAGACTAGGAGATGAAGCAACAACAGCCAGGCAGCCTGTCTCCTGAGGGGAAGTGACAGAATTTGCTGCTTCTGGAATCGGAGTCTTAAGGGATGGGGCAACTCTTGTAGACAATCTAAAGGGGGCTTCGAACAGGCTTCTCATGGGAGGGGCTTCTTTGTCCCCCGCCCAACAGCTGGTGAGATTGGCCAGAGGCTGACCACTGGTCAGCTGACCCCTGGGAATAGCCCTAGGTAAGGGGCTAGCAGCCCATCAAAGCGGTCTTTTTCTCCCTAACAATCACCGGTCACACTTGGCGGTAAGGGCAAGTGGCGGTAAGTCCCTTAGGGAAATAGCAGGAAATACGGCTTAGTACGAGGGCAGCCCTTAAATTCCCACATTAGGCTTAGAAATAGAAAGGACAGTAAATACTGATTTATGACCATTTACGTAAAGATCGGCAAAGGGCTCCCTACGAGGTAATACCTGATTTTGGTTATGGGTAAATCCCCCCAGTGCCATTAGCCCCGTTCAGGTTCCCTCGTTAAAGACTAAACAGTAGGACAAATAGTACAATAAAATATTAATAAAGTGTGGCCCATTGTTAATCCCAAAACGTGTCTCGTCCCTTTATTTTGGGCTGGGTGGACAAAGAATCCTCATTGCCAAGCCTATATAAATTTGCATTCCAGTTGTCTCTGTTTTTGCATATTTAAGAACTCTCTTCCCTGAGATCCATTACTTCACCACTCCCTCAGTCCTTGTGTGTGTGTGTGTGTGTGTGTGTGTGTGTGTGTGTGTGTGTGTGT
>JAHTLZ010003526.1:56314843-56328700 GCA_023846285.1 Phrynocephalus versicolor
TATGCTGTATTAAACTGTCAAAAACTATTGGTAGTGAAATGACATTTTCAGATTACTCACGTTGTGTTAGTGTCTGAACAATTTGATAGACTGACATCCACGTTCTGATGCAGGAATGTTAAATCCGTTAGATCTATGAGAACAGAACCATTGGCTATAAGGCTGAAATTAGTGGCATAAAATAGGATGCAGGGAACATCCGTGGCATTGGCTTCATTGGTCACATTCAGGGGGCGATACTGATTATCTTCTTGATCTTCAGCAGACATAAGCTGTCGTCTAGTGTGCCATGTTACACCAGACCGCATTGGTATCTGGAACAACAGCATAAGAACCGTAGTCCAAGGAAAGTGCTGAGAGGGATAGCATGGAAATGAAACCACAGATATCATTCAAAGCCGACATTTAAATGCCATAATGATCTAAGGACATACAGAACTTGAAATAAGCAAATCATTTAGAAACCAATTAGGATACTCACTATATTAACTTTTTAGCCTAACTCGGGCAAAACACTATGAGCCATAATCAGGGGAAGGAGAAAGGGAGCTAACTCTGGTAGCAACAGGTGTGAGGGAAGGAACATTTGTTCCCCTCCAGACAGCTGTAAGAAGCTGCCACTACTGTATATGAGTAGAATGCTGCCTGAAACTGTATTGGCTGGACACAATCTGTTTTGCAGGGAAATACAGTGGACCCTTGTATAACACTTTGTATAACATAAAATCTGTACGACATAAAAAATTCCAGAGATAGGGGAAACTTGCTTAACTGAATCGCCTATGGGGCAAATACGAACAACATAAAAATTGTCATGATTAGGAATTACTGCATTTTCAATGCATTCCTATGGGAAATGTGTATAAAGGAAAAATTGCTTAACATAATTTCATTTGGAACGAATTAATTCCTTTATACAAGGTACCACTGTATGGGTCCAAAGACTATAGCACTGTTCCTTGCAGTGCAACAATTGCCCTGTTCGGTCTTTACTCCACCCCAATGCCTTTTTCTGGAGCGTGGCCAGCAGTTTTAAACAAACAAACTCTTCCTTTCAGTCAAGGAATGCATCGTGGCAGAAAAGCATAACTGTTCCATTTTTATTTTATTTGTTTTTTTAAAAAAAAACCCTCTTGTGTTGCTCCCAAAGTGTGATCATTTTATTTTCTACAGAGAAGAGAGCATGAAAACTAAATTATGCAGTGTTTAATGAATTGACTGCATGTTAAGGGACAGTGGGGCTAAGCACATTGTCAAGTGAGAATCATAATACTTAATAAAAAGAAATAAGATTATGTCAGAAGAAAAGATAACTGAGCAACGGGGAATAATTTGATCTGGAGAGAAGGAATGCAGTTAATAATACATTTGTTTTCTAACATCCAAAGTATTTACTTTCATAAGTGTACTGTAATTCTTTTAATGAATTCTAGCTTCTGGTGTATCCTACCCTGAAATAAAGCAGTGAAACACAGAAAATAAAATTACAGTACTTTTTATTGGATTATAATGCAGGAAAGAAGAGTGAGCTGCTACCTTCATCAAATAACATTAAATAACCCCGGCAATTGCACTAACACAATTATTGTTTAAAGTGTGCCAGTAACTATGTGTAGCCTGCATACTGTAATTAAACTGTAAACTGCCCAGAGACTACTTGAAGTAGTATGGGGTGGTATATAAGCAGAACATTTTGCTAACTAAGGGCGCTTTTACACGACCCCTAAGATCTGCTGCCCCTTAAATTCGGACCAGAGATCTTAGGGGTTTGTCGCTCTTCGTGCATCTCCACCCCTCCGTACTTCCTGGCTGCTGGCTGCGTGAGGGGAGGGAGGAAAAAAAGGGACAAGAGAATAAAGCCTTACCTCCTCGGTGCCGGTGGAAGCTGCCGGGGGAGCCCCAGTCACTTCCTGGTTCCTCTTAAAGGGGCGGGAGGCAAAAAAACAAAAACAAAAACAAAAAGAAGCGAGGAGAGCCCAGCACATCCGCATCAAATATTTTTCACCTCCCAAGAGCAGGTACAAGAAAAGTGCTCTGGGTCGCGCTTAGGTGGGCGGGGTCGCACTTAATTGTCTGCAAACTCCGGAGCTGGTGGGGAAACATTTTTAAGCTCCGGAGCTTGCAGCCATTTGCGGCGGAGTTAGGAGTCGTGTATAAACGCCCTAATCCTTGTTTGAGCTGGAAAGGCTTAAGTAAACTGCAGTTCAGGTAAGAGGATGTGAACAGGTTTCAGCGTAAGTTTCTCGTGAAACTAGGTATAACCCTAAAGGAATATGTTATCTGAAAACCAGAAACTCTTGTGGGTTTTGCAAAAATATCAGTAAATTTTTACTGCCTTTTCTGTTGGACTTTTTTCCCCTGTGACATCCATCTATTTTGCATTGGAGTGAACACAGTGAGATGCCTTAGAGTGAAGCCTGCTAGCATCTGTTAGAATGCATTACAAATAATGAACAACTTGCAATCGGTCCCCTTTTGCTGTGATCAAGGCATAGCTATTACATGACTGTAATGAATTGCTTTTTAAAAGCACCATTCCAAGCTCTGCAAATGATGTTCATAGTGCAATAACATATTAAGCATAATCTCTCGGTAGGTGATGATTCTGTGTGTAGGCTGGACTTGAAAGTCTAGAAAAATGTGTGGCAGACGCAAGAAATCTTTAATTGAAGGTACAGTCATGTGATTGGTGCATTTGGTTGTTATCCAAGGAAACCGCACACACTGCAAGGCTGATAAAGATGGACATTATAAGACTCCAGAATTTTTGCTGCCTGAGGTGCACTTTTGCTATTCCTTCCTTCCTTCCTTCCTTCCTTCCTTCCTTCCTTCCTTCCTTCCTTCCTTCCTCTACAGTCTGATGAACACATCAAGGTGCAAGTTCCTTTGAACTCTGAGAATTACAACTTAGTAAATCTTAACATGTACCACTACCAACCTTTCTCCTTCTCTCTCTCTTTCTCTCTCTCTCTCTCTCTCTCTCTCTCTCTCACACACACACACACACACACACACACAAAGAGGGAGGGAGGGAAGGAGAGAAGATAAGGTTGACCATAGCATACAAATTCCTTATCTATCATCAAGCAGACGTCTCTCTGACTATAGGCCGATGGGCTTGTTAGATGAGCAGCTTCCATTCCCTCATATTTCAAAGCCCAAACCTGAAGCCCAGGGGTGGGTCCTTGTGAATTCATGCAAAGTGGGCATATGGGAAGCCTTGGGAACTAGGCACTTGTGCATACCCTTTTAGATAGCTTCAACCCTTACTTGGATATTTGCCATTCTTCTCATGATCAAAATCAAGTGAAGGAGACTGTGGGCATGCTGGGTAGATAGCTTTAAGGGTTAGTTAGCATAGCTCTAATGATGCTGTTTTCAAAGATGTAGCCATGCTAGTCTGTATCAGCAGCACCTTGGCTGAAGAAACATAATAGGGTAGGGAGGCAAAATACTGTTGCATTTTAAGGGCAACGGTTTTATTTCAGTGTGGTAAAAGTCCACTTCCTCTGTCACTGGAGTTCAACCACATGGCTGGTATATTTTTATGTTGCCCAATGACCTAGTGAAGATATATTAACATACTGCAGTGTCTGAGAAAGTGAACTTTGATTCACAAAAGCTCACACTGAAATAGGAGGGCTTCACGTTGGCACCAGAAAGCTGACTTCAGCTGGGCTGAAGTAGATACAGATTAACACGGCTAATTTGGAGTGGGTTATTAAGTGAGTTATTTTATTTATTTATTTAAAATATTTTACCCTACCTTTCTCCTTGGGGCGGCAGGGGGGGTGGGCAGGGTGGTGGGGGGTAGGCGGTGATGGGCACAGGGGGTGGCAGGCAGACGGCGACGGGCAGCAATGGGCGGACGGCGACGGGCGGCTAGCGGGCAGTGGGGGGCCGGACGGTGGCGGCCAGCGGCGGGGGGTGGCGGGGGCAGCAGGCTGGCCAGCGCCCTCTCTCCATTTTGGCACCCTAGGCAACTGCCTAGTTCGCCTTAATGGAAGCGCCGGCCATGAATACATGGAATATAACAAGAACTTAGGTCCATCCAGTTTCATCTTTCCTGGCACTCTGCAGCATGGCAAATTCCAGAACAAGAAGAGGAGGGCCTGCTACCATCTTCTGGACCTTTTCCTGAGTTGCCCTTGTACTTGAGAGCCCCGCATGACTTCTGCAGCTGGTGAGCCGGTCAGGAATGGCTAGCAGTGGGAGAGAGGGCTCCTTGCCTAGTAGAGTAAAGGAAAGCAGATTCCACACTGATCTACCGTGGGAGGATAAAAGGAGCACTCTAATCTCCTCTCTGACAGTCTTATCCAGGCTAGTTCACTAGACCATGACTGCTTCTTGCCTTGTGTATAGGAGCAGATCCTGGGAGACAGGCATTTGGCCTCATCACAGGCCAAGAAGCCTTTTCCTGTGGAGAACAAGGACTGGTGGCTCAACATGGGGTGTCCAGCTCGAGAGGGCTGCCACAGTCCCCCACAGCTAGTATCAATGTGTTTCCCCTCTAATGATCTAAAATCCTCTAATGGTCTAAAACCCCGGTTGCCAATCTTTGGGTTAACCAGCAAAGGGCAGGAAGCTGTGCATCAGATGACGGGTAGGTTACTTGGTGCAGGAATCTGCTTTTAATGCTAGGCTGTGCCATGGCCTTTGATATCCATAATCAGTTTACTCTTCACTAAATTGTCCAACTTTGAGCAGCCATGTGTGGGCGGTGTGGGCGTGTGTTCTGGGTCATCTTGCATGGCTTTGCAAAGAACACGTGTCTCACTGTACTACTTTATGTGGTGGTTTCTATTGTTGGGGGTTGCCAGGGGCAATGCTGATCACACAAATGGGGTATCAACATCTAGAGCAGGACTGTCCCAAATAAAGATAGCTTATCTTTGAATACCCTGGAACGTGACAGAATTAAGTTTAGCAGTGACTGAAGAGTTACAAAAACTATTCAAAATAGTTTATCGGGGGACATGTCTTTCCAGGCCAAAATGGAATACAACACAAGAGCCATAAATATGGCCAGTAAAAGCATATCAAGAAATATTTCACTGCTTCCATGGAAACTGATGTTAATACTCACCCAGAATGACTGGGTGTTACTTAGAGCTCATTAAAATGGGGAACATAAAGACTATAGCCTATGTAGGTGCATGCATAAAGTCTGGGATTGTTTTGCATTTTACAGATATATGCCACATCATATTATTTTAATGTGAGATAGGTAGCTGCTTTAAACATAACCCCATATACTGTTGGGGAAAAATATCTCTACTCAAATATTTCATTAGAAAGAGATTAAAAACTGGTTACTTAATAAGCATTATAACAAAACTATGCCTTGCCAAGAGCAGCTTTGGAAATTAGGGTGACAATTGTATTCTTGAGCATGAAGAAGGATGACAGAAAAAGGCAATATTTCAGTTTTTATTCCACTTTACCTCAAGACAGCCCAGGGCAACTAACAACCACATAGGCATACAGTTCAGATAACAAATATCTAAAATCACCATTAAATAAAATCGCAAGCTCAAAATTGACCCTGTGCAAATCTCCAGACACCGAAAATCATAGTTTAAGAAATTTAAAATGCTGTTAAGCAATAGTAAAGGCAGATACCCGCTTGCTAATTATTCCAAAATATGCAAAAACCAGTTAAAGCATTTACCCATCTATAAGACTATATTTTTGACTAAAATACCAAAAATTGAGGGTCATCTTAAGGTGGAAATACTGTATATGGTATATATAAGCCAAGGAGAGAACCATGTGATTGCAAAAGTGTAATTTTGTGTTCAAAAAGTGTGTGTGGCGGGGGGGTCTTATACATGAGGGCATCTTATAGGTGGAAATACTGTATACGGTATATATGATTTTAACTGGCATGTGGGAGACTACCAGATCCCTGACAGGAGGGATTTCTATAACCAAAGTGCCACCTCTGCAGTCCCCCAATGGGCTCTCTGCTCTCTGCAGTCCCCCAATGGGCCAGAATACTCTCTGAATTACAAGCAGCGCTTGCCTGGCTGATTGCATACCACAAGTTACTTCCAGCAATTTTTGTCAATCCATGGGAATAATGGGAAAGCTTCTTTTGGATTCACACCAACTATTCCTTTATGCCAACCCGAAGAGAAGTCCAAATATGAAAGAAAATAATGAAAGATCAACATCTAGCTTCAAATGTATGTATGGTTTCTGATCTATCTGCGTGGACTCGAAAACCTTTTTCTGTAACTAGATTGTATAGAGATACAGATAAAAAAACCATATATTATTGCATGTAAAAAATATAAATAGCTTGGCAGTAAGTATGTATATACAGTAGAAGTCAGTATTAGGATGAGAGCATGTACTCATAAAAGGAAGAAACGTTAGTCATGAGTCAATGGAATCTCAGCAGTCTGTACAGATCAGTGAGCCAGGTGGATGCCTCAGAGTCTTAGATTAGAGGCTATTCACAAGAAGAAAGAAGAGAAAATTGAGGCAGAGGCTGCATTTACAGGTACACAGCAGGCTGGGTATTTTCAAAACAGGATTCAGTGTTAAAACTGGAATGGGCACTCTCACTTTTCACAAACATGAAATGAAACTTAGCCAATGCACTACTTCTGAAAACATACTCTCACACACATTCCTGGCTGTCTTTGAGAACAGTGGACAATAAATCATTGCAAGGCCTCTGTAGCTAGCACTGTGGCTCATAGGTTCTTTATTCTGGTACTATGTAAAGCTACAAAAAAATAACTGCCACCTCAGTAAACGGATATCATTTCCTCCACTATGGAAACTCAGGAGCATGCCCCCTCCCTATCCACTTATGGTTAAGCTGTTTTTAGCTCCCTCACAGTTTTGTATTGCTTGTGAAGGAGAGTCACTGTATATTTTAGAGAAAATGCTTTGAGAAAAAGCATTTGTCCTGCTGTAAGTACCACGTTCCGTGCCGTTGTTATTGGTATTTTCCCCAACATCCGTACGACATTCCACTTCTCTTGCTTTGTACAATGATTCTTTTTCGAATTCCTGAAAGTAAGGCTTGTTCTTTTTTTTTATTAACTTTTTGTACTGGCAGTAAAGTTTAGCACTTCTTACTTGCTGGTAATGTCCATAATGAGAGCTCCAACTGATAGAACTCAAAAAAGCACAGGAAATGAAAAAAGGCTGAGCACAGAAGTGGATTTGTTACAGGTTTCCTAAAGAGAAGAGAAGTGGATTGAAGAGTACTGAAGTGAATCTGTTCTTGTACCTGAAGGGAGGGTATAATTTCAAAAGCCTGTCAGAATACAAAAAGTTTTAAAGATTTCTAGCTCTCCAGGGAAGTGGCCAGGTAAATTCCCAGTGGCAATTCATTCCAAAGCAGAGGAACCACTGCAGAGAAAGCTCAGTTTCTTGTTTTCTCCTGGGCTCTCTCAGTGTTAGCATCCTCCACTGCCTGGCCTGAGATGCATGGGTAGGGTGGGCAGTCCTACTTGGAAAGGTGCCTTTTGCCATGTACCAGAGACCTAAATGGTTTAGGTCTTTATAGATCAAAACCAGCAGCTTGAACCTGATATGGAAACAGACCAGTAACCAGTATCGGGGAAATATGTCAGCATTTGTTAATTGCCCAAATTAGTCCGGCCGCCCTATTCTGGACCTGCTAGAATTTCAAGATCAGTCAGGACAGCCCTATGGAGAGCACATCACAGTAATCAGTTCTTGTGACTAGAGATGGGCACGAATAAAAAAAAATGGCATTTCGTTTGTCATTTGTCGCTTGGAGGGTCTGTTTCGGTTCGTTTCCATTTTTCACGAATTTTTGCAAAAAAATTGTTTTCGTTTTTGTTTGTTTCATTACCATTTCGTTACCATTTATTTCAATTTTTTGTGATTGTTTTAGGATTGTAAGCAATTCACTCATATTGCAGTAACGGAAACGAAACGCACAACAAAATTTCCGGTGTTTCTGTTCGTTTCGTTTCATTTTAGAGACAAAATTCATTTGTTGTTTTGTTACATAATGAAATGAAAAAATGAAAATGGAAACGAAAAATTGTTTGTTTCGTGCCCATCTCTACTTGTGACAACCAAGGTATGGACCAATGTGGTGAGTATCTTGCTGTCAAGGTAGGGAGACAGCTGAGCAATCTGCCTGAGATGGAAGTTTTTGAAACCAGGTTAACAAAATACAGTAAAGAGCTTGACTGAAGCTACATAAGTTCTCTTTTTCTGAACACAGGCATGCTGGGAGGGCCTGCCCTCTACGGATCACAGCTGACTCCGTAGAGGCACACGTTCTAATTCTCTCTAATACAGAGGAAAAAGATAGGCAGCTGCATGCAGCTTGTTACTAATGTGTGCAGTTTGATCCTCCTTTTATTAACTGGAAAGAGTTAACATGCTTCCCTGTCAGATCAAAGAGAGGTGGGAAATGCTTTACAGGTAGTTGAGGTTAAATGACCATGTGAAGCTTGTGGGTATGGCAGGGAAGGTCACCCCAAACATCAAGGAACATGTTCCTGGGTTACAAATCCCCTCTGTTAATGATACTAAACTAAACTAATGACATGGTACTTTCTCCATCAGCATATGTCACTCTTATTTCATTTCCGACCTATTGGTTCTGCATCAGAATGCCAACCCATTTAATCACTGCTGTCAACTCTGCAAACAAAAAAATTCCTGGAGCTGTCTTGTGTAATAACTTGGTTCAATCCTCAAAATATTTTAGGGGACAGGAATTTGGAGATCAGAACAAATGATATCAGTGGCAGTCTCGTTTATGTATATTTATGTACATTATGTTCTTCTGTTCCATTTTTAATCATTCCAACTAGGAAGAACCTTCGAAATCTCGGTGACTGATCTGAACGGAGGACAACTGTTACCAAGGCATTCCCATTGTTATATCTTATTGTAATTGTAAATTTCGCTTTCAACCTTCATATAACTACAGTGGCATAATACCTGTGAGATCCATATTTATTCTTGTAGGATAATCAATGTAATATTGCAGGAAAAGAAATGGAACTTCTGTGGTGAAATAAGTGCTTCTTGTTATTATCCCAATATAATACTGACCAAAAGCAAAAAAGTGTTCTGCTTATATACCGCCCCATACCACTACAAGTGGTCTCTGGGCGGTTTACAATTTTAATTACAGTGTGCAGGCTACACATTGCCCCCCCAGCAAGCTGGGTACTCATTTTACCTACCTCGGAAGGATGGAAGGCTGAGTCAACCTTGAGCCTGCTACCAGGGATTGAACCCAGGTCGTGAGCACAGTTTTACCTGCAGTACAGGCATTTAACCACTGCGCCACGAGGCTCTAGTGGGATGAATAAGAAGAGAATGCAAAGTTTTCAGTCTCTGCTCTTTTGTCGGGCTGATGTTTCTTCTCTGTTACCAGCTAGCTTCAACCAGCTTGAAGCAGTTCACTTTTCATCATTTCAGACTTTTCATTGTTTTGTGTGTAGGAATCTGGCTGACTTAACAGGGCAATTATTAAGCATATTCCCTACAACTACAGGTTAATTTTTAATTTTTTTATTTTAATGTAAAGCAGCATTCAAAGGGAAAAGATGAAAAGAAAAGGGAAGGAATGACTTGTCATGTTCAGTGGGCTCTTTAGTTTTAAAAGAAAATATTACATTTGTATCCCACCATGGCAAGTGGGATAGGGTGGTGGTGGGGCTTACAGTAATGTCTTAGTCCTTTGGATTAGCCAATGTTCCCTTCATGTAAGGCAATTAGTGTTGGAGATTTACTAAGTACTAGATAAAATAGGAAAACTTTGCTAGTCCCGCAACACTAACTATAGCTCCCAAACTAGCTAATTGTGTTTGTGCTTATATCCCCTAGAAATACACACGGATTAGTCCCCCAGCACCCAACCAAACCCCAACCCAGTCATTTGATGGGATGATCCATCTGTCTGCACAGCTCCATGAGAGCAAAATCTATCCCGCTAACTGCAGGGCTGCAGCAGTGCCATATTTTCCTATGCAGATGGATAAATGACTCTTCCCCCCATTATTTAAATGAATTAGCAGCCCATGTTTTCACACAGCTCAGTGTAGATTAAGAGCCATCTGTTTGAGAGCACCCAAGTGGCCAATAACCCTGCCACTGTGAAAACTTATCCCATCTTATTTCCTTTCCCCTTTCACTTCCCACATCACATTCTAACAGAGATCTGTTCAAGATCCTTTCTTTCAAAATGCCACCACCCGCTTGTCCTGAGGCCACCAGTGTGGTTGATGTTAGTGGGCACCACAGATACCTCCCTTTGTCGCTCATGAGACGCCATGCCCATCACCTTCCTAAAAGTGTGTTAAATGAAAAACATTCAGTTGTAAGGCTGGAATGACATATTCAGCTATGACAGCACATGGGACCTGCAAGGGTGTGCTTGAAACAGTGATTTCCAGCCTTTTTCAAGTTGTGATCCCTTTTTATAATAGCCCAAACCCCACCGTATTTTCCATAAAATGTATTTTCAATGGGGTAAAGTCATCCCTTCTCAGAAAGCAGGTTTCTTTCACCCACAAAGAGCCTGTTTCTTGTACGCATAAAATGTATTTATTTCCAAAAGGTCAAGGAAGGAAGGAAGGAAGGAAGGAAGGAAGGAAGGAAGGAAGGAAGGAAGGAAGGAAGGAAGGAAGGAAGGAAGGAAGGAAGGAATATATTCGGCCATCCCTGCCACATGGCCATGGACTTGCACAGCACTGGCTCTTTGGCTTGGAAACGGAGATAAGCACCACCCTTAGACTAGCACACATGTGCAGGGGGGACCTTTACCTTTTGACCTTTTACAACATAGATACCTGCAAAACCCTCCCTCGTCCCACTGCCAGAAAACACATGTTTCTCCACTTAGGGCTTCTGAGATTCCAGTTTGGGAACACACTGTCTTTTAAAAAATAAAAACAATGGGCTTGCAGCCCATCGTTTTGTTCTGAAACCTTCCTAGTCACTAATCATTATTTTTCAAAGCAAGCTAAGGAGGATGAGGCGGGGCTCACCCTGTGGTGTGGAATGTTTGTGCCTGAGAACATAGTGCTTTTCTGGAATGACCAGTTTGACGTATGCGAAAAGCATTGTGCTTGCCGTGGCAAATATTTGTTTTGCCACTCACTGAGGTTCAGACTTCACCCCTGAAATATATTTTCTTATTTTTTCTTATCTCTAAGCTTCTTTAGTTTGCCTTCTGTGAAACAGGTGTTCAAGAGAAAACCGGCCACTTTGAGGAGGAAGAGAATAATTTCTTTTATACTCTGCATTTCCTCTATAAAACAGTGCTCCAAGGGGCCTCCAAGCTTTATATTTTTTAAAAAAAAAACAGCACGTGTGTGTTGTAAGAGCTCAGATCCCAACTCTAGAACAGAGGTTCTTAGATAAGTCGCTTTAATCTCACCCGTTTGACTTCTGGGAGATAGGTATCTTGGGACTAGGCAGTCCCTCCCAGCAGCTGTTTCGACAGCATTCATAGCACTCTGAAATTTTCAGATGTGCCCACCAGTCCCCAAAGCCTGCTCTCATCCTCATGGAAGAGAGACCTGGCATAGGCCTCCTGATCCTGAGGGGACCTTGGTCATTGCCGTTCAGTGTCCCATTTTTGAGGGTAACATCTTCAGATATGAAATCTTAATTCTCTTTTTCCTTTTACCGTCAACACTGGCTCTCTTCCCATGTGTTCGGCCAAAGAACAGACAGCAGACACCGTTATGTCGGGTAATGCAGACAATCAAGAGCAACACTGGTAGTTCACTGGGTGTGAAACAAGTATGGGTGGCTGATCCAGGTTAATTCAGATCAACACAAAGTTTCAAATCACTGTGACCATTCATATATGTTTAAACCTGGCCAATTTTTGAGGCAAGAATCCGTATCACACCTCAAATTGCTACAATTCTCACTGGGGTCACAGGTAGCTCACCGTCCCCTGCTTTTAAAAATTAATTCTGCCCTCTTCCCTGCATCTTTTTTAAAGGCAAGTGATAGAGTGCTGAACTGATGTAACAACTTGTGATACTGCAGTGACACAGCACTAAAGTGTGGCAGGATTTTAAAAAAAATCAGAGGAGAGATAAGAGGTGCTCACTCAGATACTGTTCCCATTGTACTGGCATGCCACTCACTAAGATGTTGTATTCTAGTAGATCAGGCACATCTCCCTCGAGCGTATGCCTCTTGTCTCTTTTCATTTCTTTTTTTTTAAAAAATATGCTTTTCTAATATAGGGCTACATCTAATAAAGACAGCAGTATCACAAATTGTTATATCAATTCAGTGCTATATCACTTACCTTTTTTAAAAAGGCACTCTACCATCAATGTCACCCTAGGATGCACCACCAATATCCCTTTGAATCAATGTAGGGAAGCAATTGTACCAGGGGGGAAAAAATCTATGTGAGCAGAATTGCTACAAAAAGACAATATACTCGTCTAGCTGAGCAAAAAAAATTATGAAGGGCCATGATAAAAGTCTGAGTTTACCTCACGATTAGCTGCATGTTGTACAGCTGGTGGAGAATACATCAAATTTAACTGTGCCAGCCACAGCACAAACCACAGGGTAAACTGCAGTACAGTTGCAACATCGCTGCAAGTGGCCATCTCACAAACATTTAATGAGTCCATGTTTTAGAAACTACTCACTTTTGAAGGTCGTCTTGCTGTATAAATGGCTAAAGACTGAATTCCTTTTTGCTGCCAAGACTGGATGAACCTTCCAATCATTTTGTCTGTAAACAGAAAGGTATTATAATAGTTTACCAATGTCATTAGCAGAAATAAAATAGGCCAGGTATACAGCATTTTCTGTGTGTATTAATATTTAAATGTTCACTGTCACATTGTGTACATAGCCGTTTACAGAAACAGACTGAGGCATTTCTGTCACCCTGGAGAGCTTTCTGCTTTGATTGGATGACCCACAAACAAATGTTTAGAAAAGAATCAAAGCTTGGAGGACTACTGAAGGTGATGTGAAAATATATTAACAAGGCTACTGAGAGGTTTAAAGGGGGATGAAAGGATAAGGAAGAGGAGGGAATGAGGGAGAAGTGTTGCACTGTCTTCAGTTGTTTGCTCAAGTACACATGCAAGGAAGGGGAAAGTTGTAACCCCATCCTCTCAGCCTGTTGTTCCAGTCACCAAGAGTATACAAGTGCTAACAATCCAAAAGAGGAAAAGCCCTTCTACAGATAGTGAGAAGTCTCCCGATTCAGACAGTCATCATCCCTCTGTTCATAGCAACTGGAAATGAGGGAAGAGGGAAGCACAGCCACAGCAGTCTTCGCTTTCATATTTACTCTACGCATGACCAAATGACTTGATAGAACTTCACACAACTCTGGATTTGATCCTGTACACATTTGGGCTAGAGCGACACTTATTAAACAGGCCCTTTCCACCAGTGGCTCACAACCTTGGGTAACACAGCTCTTCTTGCACTGCAGCTCAAAAACAAACAAACCAACCAACCAGGCCACCACAGCTTGTGGTGAAGGCTTGTAGGAGCAGCAGTCCAAGAACACCCGGGTTATCCAAGGATAAGAACCACTGCTTTACACAATATATTCAAGTCCTCCTGTTTAATGGAGGAGTAAGCTTTTATAATGAAATTACTCCAGCCCATACACTGAATTTTAGATTAAGGCCAAGCAGGAGTAGCCCTAGACATCTTGGTATCGGAGGCAGAGTTGCATTTTTTCACCCTCCCTCCACCAATTAAGGTGCACAGGTCCCAAAGCCAACAAAATCAATTTGGCAAATTAAACAGAAGTTTCATCAGCATCTTTCCCTTCTCATAACCAAATCATTAATAATAATAATAATAATAATAATAATAATAATAATAATAATAATA
>JAHTLZ010003526.1:56328710-56355790 GCA_023846285.1 Phrynocephalus versicolor
TCTCTCTCTCTCTCTCTCTCTCTCTCTCTCTCCTTTCCACATACTCGTAAAATCTGTTTTGGAGGAAAAGAAGGAACAGCTGCCTGTTCCATTTTGATTGGTAGTTCTAGGAACCATCTGTCTGGAAGCACCCCAGAGGACATCTCACGGAGTCACGGTGCCTCCAATGAACTCTTGGAAGCTTTTGCCGTTCTCTATTAACCTTAATAAAATCAGCCGAAGGTGTTGAGAAGCTTGACTTTCACTACAGGATGAACAATTTTCCTAACACACTAGAATGTGATAGTAATAGTAAGGAAGAAGCAAGGTAATAGTAAGGAAGACATATGACCAACTGGAACACTGATACTGTAATGGAATTATAGCATGGGCTGGTGTTAAGAGCAGAAACAGATCTCCAGACTGCCACCAGAAACAGAAAATTCTTAAGGATTGACTGGCCACTATTCTATAGTCAGTTTACTATGTTTGGGTAAGCAAAATGGGATACATCTGAGTAGCAAATTGCTGCTCATGAATATGGTGTGTGCTTATTTTTCACTACATATCTTTAATTCTGTTTATCTTAGGACCTCTCCTTACCCGGGATTGGTTATTGGAGGAGAAAATTTGCAAGCCTGATTGTAGAGGTACTTGTCCTGAGAAAATCCTGTTGTGGGAAGGACAACAGTTTATTTGCAGGGAATACATGTTCCTTGTAAGGTTTGACTCTATGATTAAACCCAATTGCTGCATTCAAAATGGGGTGTTGGTGAATAGCTGTATAGTCACAGTGAACCACCAGAAGACAAATAAATGGATGCTAGATCAACTCAAGCCTAAACCCCTATCATGAGAAGTGAAAAGACTGGTAGAAAAGACAATAATGTTGGGAAAAGTTGAAGCCAACAAGAAAAGAGACAGACCAAATAACTGGTAGGCTGACTTGCAAGATGGGAGCAGAGCTATCAACAACAAGGCATTTTGGAGACCACTAATACATACAGAAAGGGCTTGACAGAATATAACAACAGCCATTGATTCTGCAATAGTATGTGTTCTAATTTGGGAATAAATCCCATTCACCTCTAAGAGACTTCTGAAAACTTGCATAAGATTGGGCTGTAATTCAAAAAATATTTCCCCAGATACACCTGAAGCTTGAGGCTATGGGTAGTATCATGATGAACGGGAACACACAGGCCAGTACAGACTCACAATGGATGTGCTATAGTTTCTTATCAAGCAAGGAAGAATACGTGGAGTCTTTGTTCTACACGTGGATCTCCCTTGCTTAGCGTTTTAATAACTTTTTGAGTGCACTGCTTACCATTTCCCCCAAGCCCCTCTTGAGTGGAAAGTTCATTTATTCTGTTGGAAAAACATGGAAGGAAAAATTAAAACATTAACAGTAATACTGAAACAATTTTCTAGAATTCATTTTCATGAAATCTTCCATTGCACTGAAAAGGACAACATATTAATGCAATCTTTAGAAGACAGAAAAAAAAATTAAGGTGCCCAAAACAAAACAAAACAATAGGAACAGGAACAAAAAAAATGTGATTGGAAACACAAGACACAAACTTCTGTTAAAATATGGATTGTGGCTTTGGTAGAAGAGATGTGTTCTCAGTGCAAACATATGGCAGACATATCTGTTCCCAATTTGTTTCTGTCAGGTCCAGATGCAACTGACAGCATTCCTAAAAGGGTTTTCAAAATAAGTGAGATATTTAAGGAATGATTTTACAAATGCCACTTCCCCATCCCTCATGAATTTCCACAGTGGAGCAGGGATTCAAACCCAGGCCTCCTCAGTTCCAGTCTAGCACTCTCTCCACTACACCACACATTAGGACTAGCAGAAAACCCTAATTCTAGACTATGCAGCCTCTGAGTTGAGGGAGAAGAATTGACTCTCACGTTTATTTGGGAAATTGTAAGATACTGTATCTTTTGGATGAAACTCCACGCCTATAGACACTGAACTCAGATTCTATTGTAAGTAAGGACAATGAGGTTCTGGATGGAACACTGCTGGGTTATGCAAACAGCTGATGTGGACCACATTGTATTGCAGCATACTGTGGGGTGCTAATGGTGATGTCACCATTTCTGCAGCTGAAAAATCCAGTAAACCTCTACTAGAGTTTCCTTTGCTTAGCAGTACATTGGACCCAGGCCAATGAGCAAGTAATATTCCAGAAGAGTCTCTCTCTCTCTCTGTCTGTCTCCCCACCCCCACCCCAAAAGCTGATTATTTTATCTGCAATATTAAAACGACTTTAACAATCACTTTAAAATGCCAGTCAGATAAGCTCTTTTGATTCTGGAAAGACATAGGTGATTTGATTTGAGTATGAAAATGGGAGTGGGATTGCTGTAGCATATTGTTTCCCAACTTTGAGTCCCCGGGTGTTCTTTCTTATTTTATTTATTTATTTATTTATTTATTTATTTATTTATTTATTTATTTATTTATTTATTTATTTATTTATTTGTTTGTTTGTTTGTTTGTTTGTTTGTTTGACTTTTATACTGCCCATCTAGCCCTAGGGCTACTCTGGGCAGTTTACAACATGGAATAACATGACAAGCTAACAAAGGGATACATTTAAAAAACCAGAATACAAGGAACACAATAAAACAAAATAATATATAAATCAACAACACTAAACTAAAATGAAGAAAAAATGAAGATAACAAATTGCAGGAGATTGATAAAACTGGAAAAGAGAGAGAGAGAAGATAAGCAGTAAAAAGAATAGTGTCTTACTGGATGTGTTTAGACTACAACTCCCAGAAATTCTGGCTATCATAGCTAGTTGTGAAGGCTTCTGGAAATTTTAATCCAAGAACATCTGAGGACTCAAGTTTGGGAACCCCTGCTGTATGGGGAAAGGGTTAATCATCCTCCACATCATAATCTAAAACTGAACCATAAGCACAAAGGTGCTCCAATGGCACAGGTGGTGGTCGTGATCATCATGACTGATGGAGAATGTGCCCCCTGCATTCTAGCATTGAGAATTTACATTTGGAATTTAAAATCATTTCCTCTCTGAGGAATCAAATGTTTTCAGGATAATTTGCTTTTGAGAAAAAAGAAAACGAAGACTGGTTAGAGACAAATCCAGTTGTGGTTAAACTGACAACAGAACAAGCTATTATTGGATAAGGCAGATAATCAGATCCTTGTCAGACACAATAATTCATGCCTCTGTTGAATGACTTCACTTAAAGAGACTACTGACAACAACTCTATGACTACCTACAGGCATAGGTCGTGTTTGAAAAGCAACACAGGAAAGCAGAAATCTCTCTTTTAATTACTTCAGGTTCATTTAATATAGCGAAATATCATGTTCCTATCACTTGTTCTGGCAGTTGCCAGACTCTTGAGCATCCAGGGACATAGCAAAATGTCTTGTGCCATTTGATGGGATAGTTCATGAAAGGCCAAAGGAGACATGGTGGAGAAAGGCAGTGAAGGAGGTTAAGATGCCTTCATATACTTATGGAAAGGTGTGGGTAAGAGAATAAATATTGTAGCTTTTTCAAGGCACACCTCCCAAGTGGGGTCCCATCAAGCCACTAGAACCAAAGGAGAAAAACTGTCCAGTGCAAAGGTTCCTAACAGAGAGTCCATTGGCCAATCAGGTGTCCGGAGCTTCCCAGCCCCGCCTCCTCTGGTGGGCATTAACTTGGAGGCAGCATCTGGAGGAGGAGGGTTGGTAAGCCAGGACACTGACTTTGAGTGGGCACCTGCTGCACGAGGTGGGGTTGTGAAGCACTGAACACTTGTTTGGCTGAAGGACAAACCAGCACAAACTGCTAGTTTAATTATTTGTGCCCATCTGTAGTCGGCAACCGTGGGTCCTCAGATGTTCTTGGACTCAAATTCCAAGGAGCATTCACCACTAGTTGTGCTGGCCAGGATTTCTGGGAGTTTTAGTTCAAGAACATCTGGGGACCCGAGGTTGGGAAGCTCTGGCCTAGTGGATGAAATAGTAAGCAGAGTACTTTACATTTGTTAAGTTTTAGTTTTTGTTAAATCATCCATTCGTTTTAAAAAACAACAACTAAGAATTGCCTATTCAATTGTTGCTGCTTTCTTGTTGTCAGCCAGGAAAGAGTAGGAATGAATAATTCACCATCTCTCATGTTATTCAAATGGTGCACTTGTTTGAATAACATGACTATTCTCCTAACAAAGAGTAGTCTAAGTATGTTGCTATTCTGGTAATATTACTCAATTATGTATATAGTCTTCATCAACTAGCTGTCCTCTAGATGTGTAGGACTACGGTATCCATTATTCCTGATGGGAACTATAGTCTGATTAATCTGGAAGGTAGAAGGAGAGGGGAAGGTGAAATTGCTGTTTTATACCAAAGAGCTGCTTTAAATTTTAAAAGGTTGATAAAACGTTGATAAAACAATGTTGGGCAGGTACTGTGATCAGGAAAGCTTTCAAAGTTATTCATACCCACACTTGTTTATTTAAATTACTTGGCCTGGCTTCTGAAGTGGAATCAATGTACAGTAGAACCCCGGTATCTGCTGGAGATTGGTCCCAGCCCTTCCCATGGATAATGAAATCCATGGATAAGAAAGAACAGCAACCCTAAAAAAAACCCCTGCTGTTTTGTGATAGTAGTTTGCTTTACGGCTGCTGTTTTGCGACAGGAGCTTGCTTTACAGCTGCTGTTTGCGACAGGAGCTTGCTTTGTGGCTTCTGAATTATTTAATTTTTTTCCCTCTGCCAACTATGGATAACTGAATCAGTGGTTAATGAATCAATGGATACAGGGGTTCTACTGCATTAAGAGTTCTTTGTGGTTTGATTATCTAAAATCTCTATATGCTTTTAAGATTATTCATGGGCAATTTGCTAACCTTTTCAGGTTACATTCGTCCATGCCTCTCCTGCCCACTTCAATAATACCTCTATCAGCATTGATAAAAGCTGTTACAGATATTTGTGTTGAGACATGCTCTCATGAATGTTTACTGGCTGAGTAGACAAGCATATATGTCCAGTGGCCATTTGGGATAGCCTGCACAGATCCCATTGTGCCTTTTCTCACTATGGGAAAGCAAGCCATGGGTACTCCACTACAGGGATATACAGCGGTACCTCGACTTACGAATTTAATCCGTTCCAAGTGCATGCTCTTAAGTCGAACTACTCTTAAGTCAGGGTACCTATCTAAAAAATTGAAAAAATAAGTTTACAAATAAAAAAAAATATTTGTAGGTTGAGCAGACCATATCTAAAATTTGTAAGGCAGCAGTTAAAATGCCAACAGTTTTCTCCTCTTAAGTCGAATTGCTCTTAAGTCGAGCTGCTCTTAAGTTGGGGTACCACTGTATATGGATGCTATCTTAGGTGGAATGGATATGTTGAAGTCATCCATAACTGAGCAATGGCAGGGTGACGCTCCAGGATTCGGCTTGTCTAGCCACCATAAATGGCTACAGCATGTCATTCTAATAGCTCTTTTTAAGCAGTAAGTGACTTGCAAAGTTCTCCTCTAAAATTCTCAGCCCTGGATCTCCAGGTGTACTTGGACTAAAACTCCTGGAAGTCTTTACCACTCGCTATGCTGGCCAGGATTTCGGGGAACTGTAATCTAAGCTGGGAATCACTGCTTTAGAGCACAGGGCAAACATACACATTTGGAGGTTCACAACAGACAAGAATTAGCTGTCAGTTATAGCTTATTCTTTTTTATTCTTTTTTATTTAATTTCATGTTAAATCTTCACGTTTAAGAAGATACAGAGGATACTGTAGACACAAACAAAAATTCTAATCTCTGTTCCACTTCTTACCTCCTGATTGGCTGTAGATTTATCAAAAACAGGCTGGGTCTGGTGGGTACATTCGCTACCAGCTGTGCGATATCAGGGCCATCCACATTTACTAAGGTCCAGTTGAAGGTTTCCTGGACATAGTCTGAAAGGCGACTTACAGCATGACAGTCAACAGCTGGCAAAACTAAAGAAGATGGTGAAGCCCTGAGAAATTCCTGCAGCAAGTACAAAGATCAGTTAATTATGGAGTGGATAGTTAAGATGGATTGCTGGCATTTTATACTCTAATGGGTCCTGATTAAACTCTCTTATTGCCTCTGTTTCACAATTCTACAACAAGGGTTTGATATACTATTCATTACATCATAATCATCAAGCTGAACAAAAATCTTTTAACGTTTTTATTGTTTTCCAAATGTTTTTGAAAAACTCTCTTTAGGCATCTGTGCGAAACTGGCTGTTCTACATTGAGCTTATGGGTAAAAAATTGCCTTGTTAAATGAAATCTAAATATTTTTATGAAGCCATTGACTACTGCCCTGTTGGAGATCTTTGTTGGATCGGTGGTTGCAGATGATTTTTGGTTGCTTTAATGACAGAGACACCTCTTGTGTTACTATATGAAAAGACTACAAGGGAAGGCTACATGGGTGATCTTTTTAGAACTGGAAGGGACCCTATGGATCATAGGCACTAGTCCCTACTCCTAAAATCTAACCTCTGGCTCCACAGCAAAAAACCTAAACCATTATGCTATCCACTCCAGCATGAATCCACTTATAAATGTTAGGACATGAAGCAGCAGCTACTACTCCCGGTTCTATTCACTTTTCTCTTTCTTTCATTCATTCATTCTTTCTTTCTTTCTGAATGAATGAACTTTCTCTTTTCCTCTTCTACTGGGAGGTAAACTGAGAGGGTGGGACAAGACACCCACTGTCTCGAGGTGCCAAAATCACTTGTTAGGTCTCTGAAAAAAGTTGACCTCTACCTACACACCACTGAAAAAATAGTTAAAGAGATTAAAATAGTGGGTTTGTCAAATATTTGCTCTGCAAATATTGCAATCATCTTAGGGTCTCCATTTGGCCTTCTCGTTACAGCAGTGTTCAGTGGCTAAGCATTATTTTAAACTTCCAGAATGGCAGAGTTGGGAAATATACCGTAGATAGATCTGGGATTTGGGAGTGGTTGGGGTCTCTGACAAATGTCTTACAAAACATGTGTTTATCTTTCCATGGCCAACCCTTCCAGAAAGCTAGCCCATCAACTAGCGAATGATAACAATGGAAAGGGAGAGAAAGGGAAAGAAACCCAGCCTCTCGCTGCTACATTAAGTCTACAAAATGGCAACCTGCTTTTTACATGTTTTGTAAATAAAAGCACTGTGAAATGTGATGTCAATAGCAAAGAAGCTGTTTTGACCAAACAATCTTAGCGGAGACAGACATGAAAGTCACAGCCCTGAGGCCAGAGTGCAAAGAAATGTCAGTGTATAGCTGTTAGCCTTTTGTTTCTGCCTTTACATGTTTCCTTAACCCATAGTCTCCAGGGCCGCTTTTATCCACCTCCGCAGGATTGCCCAGATCCGACAGTACCTCAAGGAGTCCCCCCTGAGGACAGTCGTGCAGGCCCTCGTGATTTCAAGGATCGACTACTGCAATGCCCTCTACGTGGGGTTGCCCTTGACCCTTGTCCGGAGACTGCAACAGGTGCAGAATGCGGCAGCCAGACTGGTGGTGGTTGCTTGTAGATTTGAGCACATGACCTCTCTATGCTTGCAACTTCTTAATTATGAAAATTATTATGCACAGGCAAGGGAAGCTTGAATCTTCCACCTCTCCTGTAGTTCCTATTTTCTTCCTAAATTTACACCTGAAGTGAGCTGGGTAAGAAAGGAGAGAGCTGTATCACAGCAATGAGTGGCAGTAGACGTGCCTAGTGAGGGGGCAGAGCCAGCCTCCTCCCTTACAAAGTCCAAATGTACCTTCTTTCTCTTTGGGAGGGGTGTTGGGTGTTTCAGTGGGGCAGAGCCCTTCCTGCTCAAACACGAAGTGTAGCATTATTATTACGCATACACAGAGTTTTGGGGTACAATCATCTCCTGGTCTCAGGCTGCGTTTCTCTGTGCGTGGGTGTCTGTGGGTGTGCGTGTGGGAGTGAGTGTGTGGGAGTGTCTCTGAGCTGTGCCTGGGACTCAAGGCTCTTTATTGGTAACAGTAAACAAGTACATATGGGGTGGAGAGAAGCACTGACAATAGGACAGAGGAAGGATGGTCTTTCGTCATGTTTGCATTCCATTGGTGGGGGAAGTATGCACCCTTAGGAGGAAATGCTGGCCAGTGAGGACACATTGATAAGGGAGATAGGAAGGAGCTTTGGGCTGGTCACAGACCAGATGTGCCTGATATCCTGATATCTAGCTTGCCATCCGTTTCCCCTGGCCTCCTGACCGATGCCAGCTCCAGGTCAGTTTAACCACACGCTGGGTTTCCTGCTTGCTCTCTGGAAATGTTTGTCCATGGCCTAAGGCTGCCTCAGTGCTGCCAAGTTATTTTGGGGTTCAGAGCCTTTTGGGGTATGGAATCCCCACAACTCAGATCACCATGAAAACACCTACGATTCTTCCCCTCTTTGTTTTAGCCCCACAAATGGAGAAAGAGAATTTAAGGAGACAGGGGTGTGGTGGGGGAGAATAATCTCTCCCTGTCCGCTTAAGAGTTCTAGCCTTCATGATTTTACTTTAGATTCAGAAAAGGAAGCCTGCCTGAATGCTACACAGAATGTGCTGTATTTTTCATCTATAAGACGCCGTCTTGTATTAGACCCACCCACACACACTTTTTAGACCACCAAATAAATAAAATTGATAAATCCTCCTTGAGGTCTCCTCCACCTCCACCACCCCCACGGTTTTCTTTCATTTCCCAGTTCTAAACACTCCTCTCAGCTTTGGTAAGTTTGTTTTTTTGCAGGATCAGGCTCAGTCAGGCTTGAGCAGCCCATTAAGAAATGTGCTCCAGAAAGAAAAGAAAAAAGCCAGCTATTTTTTTAAAGAACAAAAAGGGATCTTTTAATGGGCTGCTTTAGCCCAACAGGGCCTGATCCTGCAAAAAACAAACTCGCCAAAGCCGAGAGGAGTGTTTAGAAGGGGGAAATGAAAGAAAACAGTGGGGTGGTCGGGGTGGAGAACTCAAGAAAAGACTGAGCCGATCATGCAAAAAAAAAAAATCATGGAAGGGAAAACCAAGGTGAGTTTGGGTTCTCCTCCACCCACACACCCCAAAAGGCTCACTTCTGTGTATACCATGCCCCGTAATTTTTGGCATCATGGTTTTAGAAAAAAAGTAGTGTGGTATTCATGGAAAAATACAGTAATTTAATTATATCCATATTTTTTTGGTATTGTGAAATTACAGACAATGTTTTGGCATAGCTGGAGTACGAAAAAGAATATTTCAAGTATATTAGTACTTATACTGATAATATTGTAAAAAGGTTCGGAGGAGTTATTGCAAGCTCCTATGATACTTTTAGCAAGTTTGGATGGGCCAGACTTTTCTGGCTGTAATGACTGTCAGTGTGTTGAGCCCTAACCAACAGTTCCTTTCTGCTCCTGAATTCAAAGAGAGCCACACCTCTGTGCTAAGGGCTTCTTTTCCCCTCTTCTCAATAGTCTTTTGAAAGCAGTTAGCCTCTTGAAGACTCTTGCTGCAAGGAGTCATGTTTGTTCTGAGCTTTGCTGTTTGACCTGTTCACTTGTAAGCATTCTCTCCCACTACCGTAATGTCTCAGTGAGTTATGGAGACTGAAAGTACCAGTTGATGAGAGAAGAGAGTTGATCACTCTGGGGCATGTGGAGCTAATTCTGCTCTGCGAGAGGAATGTAGCCAACATTCAAAACTGTGCAACACAGATCGCAAAAGGTGTGTTCCACAAACTAGTCATGAATTTTCAATGTACTTGTCCTATCCTGTTTCACTCTATGATACCTATTGTCAAAATTTAAAACTAATTTCTGTTTTCCTCCTTTTCTAATATTAACAGATGGTAACATACTGTCATTTTGTTGTTTTGTTAGAGCACTCTTTTCCTCTTGCTGCATGCGCCCTCTTCTCTGTCTATTCTTCTACAACCATTTCTTTAATTGGCTGAAAGTCTTTTCTATTGTTAGACCCTTCTTAGGAAGCTACTGCAATCTGCTATTATAGCTCTCTCATGCTGATCCATTAACAGATTGACAAGAGATTATCCGCATTGCTGATTAGTTGGCTATGGATTTATGTACCTTTCATAGTTATGCAAAAGAGAATGTCTTTTCCATGTGACCACCCTACTGAGAAGGGAATGTTGCTGCTGTATTGGGCATTGCCATGCCCCTGGAACTTTAGACCTGGCATCCTTGATCAGCAGAAGGTGTGTGAGTGAGGAATCCCCATCCTCTGGCCTTTCTGAATACCTTTGGGAGGTATAACTACCACTGGAGTTGGAAGAATAGATATTTGGCTCCTTTGAAGAAAACGACAGCCTAAAAAGCATTCCTCAATTTAGCCTCACTCTAAACCTGGGCACCTGGAAGGCTAGAGGTCGTCCACCCCATATCTACATTACAGAAGTAACTTGGGCACCATAGAAACTGCTGGGTAAATCTTATGGTGCAGCTAAAACTGTTTGTCCCACCTGGAACATTTGCTGTATGTCAGAACCTTGGTGCTCTTTAAGGCATCAGCCAAAGTGCACTGTGTTAAACAATACAGAAGTCAAAGCATCACAGTATGTTCATATGCTAAATCACTGATTCCTTAGCAACATTTAAGTGCATCAAAGAACCATCTGTTTCCTCTTAGGTAATAGTGGTCTGAGCATCACCGTGCTCTATGAGTGGATAATTAGCATGGCTATTGTTTGTTAAGCATTTGTTCAGCTTGCTTATGATCTGATCTTTAAGTCTGTAACACATGCCACATGGCTCGAGTGAGTATTCATCAGCAAATCCCCATTCATTCAACTATGTAGTGTATAACTTAGCGGACAAGATAGTTATTAGAACTTGACAGCATCTCCCAGCTGAACAAGCCTTAAGGAAACAGGGCAGAGCAAACCTCACATTAGCAAAAAAGAACCAAGGATGGGTTTTTCCAACCCCTATAATGCACAAATGGGGCAAAAATGGACAGTGCAATTGTGGTTTCTGTTCCTCTTTCAGAGTTTTTGCATTCAAGTCCAGATTTTTCTGAATTTATTGGGGAAGCTCTTCTGGTTTATTGTATGCAGATTATTCAATTGATCTTTAAAAGTCTATCCCCAAATACTTGGGTAAAACTAACATAGAGCAGGGGAGGGGGAAAATTAATTAACAGAAAAATTAAAAGAAATCTAAATGTGCATTCAAGTATGGCTGGAGAACAATATTAATAATGCCCAGGTCTGGCTACATATTGGACCTCAGCATAAAGACAAGGGTGACATGGTTGCAGATGGTGGGGTTAGAGGACTGAGGACGGAGTCCCTGCTGGGCAGTGAAGCTAGCTGTTGGTCAGCATTATGAGGCTAACAATACCCTTGTAATTGCAGATGCCACCTCCCTCTTTCTTTGGCCCTGAATCTGGAATGGAAGCAGCTTAAAAAATTCATTAGTCTTACTGACCTCCAGGCAATTTAGATGCACTCAACATTCTTGACCTTGTGCTCAAAGCAGCTACAGAATGCAGTTTCCCCGTCTTTTTCCTCAATGCTGCCAGACTGCCCAAGGATAGAAACACTCCCTGTGGAATCAAGTGGCCCTATCCTTGACTTTCCAGCCTTTAAAGCCCTCACCAGCCAGGAAGAGTGATGTTGTATACACATCCGTAATAGGTGCCATTATATCATCAATGCCCAAAGCCAGACCACTTCTCCCTGGGCCGTAGATGGCACAGCAGGCACCTGATTAGTACTCTGCCTTTGCCATTCCAAGTAAGCCAGGTATGAAAAATCGGTCATTTGTCAAGCACCCAGCAGGACCGGGTCTAAGGCTGATGGGGAGGCATCTGTCCTGCAGAGGGAGCACAGACACTCCTCTGCTACAGCGTAAAATATTCAGATGCAAATGCAGGCACACAGACCTGCACAATGAGCTGCCATACTAGCAAGCTTAGCTTTCCTATTGAAACAAATCAGCTCTACCTACTCCACCTCCAAACCTCCTCTGGCCAAAAAGGAACTTATCCATGGTTTGCAAGCTAGTGGAACTCAGATGCTAGTTTCGTGAGCCTTGCATGCATCTGGTGGACAATTAGGATAGGTGGAGTAGATACTCAAAATCATCACATTAACAATCTCACAGCTCCTTATGTTCCCCCATCTTTGACTATGACAACTCACTTATTGCCACTGGTGGCCAGCAGTGAGGTGCCTGAAATTTAGCATGACGAAAATAAGCCCACCTCTCCTATCTTATGGACTTTTTGAAAGCAAGGCTGGCTAATCTTCTGAGGTCTCAGACTGTTGGGGTTTTGAGGTGCAAAAGTTTGCTGTAGGAAGGGTGAGAACCCATTTTCAGTTGCTGATGAAGGGACCAAGCTCGCCCAACCCCAAATCTTCCTTCCCTGCCATGGAAACCCAAAGGACATGCAAAACAGGTGGGCAAAGCACTGGGCGACTATGGCCATTAACGTGCTCAGTCATTCCTCCCCGTGCCTCTGTCTTCAGCATCAAAGGCTGCTCCCTTGTGGTCCAAGTTTAACCAGTAGGCTAGCAAGCCTTGCCAAACTGCTATTTAAAGCTCTGATCAACAATCTAGGGAAAGCGGTTACCTATCTTTCATATCTGTGGTTCCTTCTCTTGTTGGGAAAAAGTCCATTTGAACCCTTCTTTGCAAAGCCTAATTATAAACACAGTTGGCTTTCTAGTTCTATCTGTCTTTTGGTACAACGCTGACTGTCCAAACCTAATGATGCCTGACATTTGTATGTAGAAGGAATGGGAGGCCTTGAACGGTTACTTCACGTCCCTCTCATCACGGTTCGTGGTACCACTTGGGACCGGTATGAGAAAATGTTACTCCACATCCATTGTGTGATGGCAGAATCTCATCCCGACCACGCCCCCTGAACTGGAATTTAAGCGTGATGAGCCATACCTCTCCCTGACCTTGGGAATCCTCTTGCCTCGGTTCCTGTTTTGAGACAAGTGCCCGTGAAGTAAGGCTCGTCACACAATGTACGCATTCTCCATCTAGTGGCAGGAGTGTGAAGTTGCATTCTCCAGTACAATCCCAATGGCATAAACAATGCATCTCAGAGAGATAAGAGGGCATAAAATCTCAAACTTTGCTGCTTAACGCATGAAAGGCAAAGTTACGGAGAATCGAAATATCAAAAAATGGAAGGTCAGACAACAAAAGGGAAAATGAAGGTGGGGAAGTACAGATATTGTCACGAAACAAGACATGAACTCGTCACAATACCATCAATCATGCCTGTGGGTAAACGGAAACAGGGACAGAACCGGGACAAGACCACGTGACCGCGAATGGCGTTATCATGAAACGAATGTAATCATGGAACAAGGAAGGATGTGAAGTAACCGTCTTGGTCTCCATAGGCTAAAACTGGACCCTCCGTTAATCACTTGAGAATTGATAACATCAGGAAATAGTTTACAAATGATAAACTTGGTGGTGGAGGTAAAGCTTTGTGGATACCCTGGGCTGCCAGGAAGACAAACAAGTGGGTCCTAGGGGAAATCAGGCTGGATTTTTAAAAAAGCATTGGAGGGGAGGCTGTCTTGCTTTGTGCATGTCATGATAGGCAGGATAATGCTGGGAAAAGTGGAGGGAAGCAGGTCAAGAAGACCAAATACATGATGGACTGACTCCATAAAGGAAGCCACGAGCTTGAGTTTATAAGAGCAGAGCTGTTGGGGACATTTTGGAGATATGGTCATTCATAGAGTTGTCATGAGTTGGAGGTGACTTGTCAGCACCTAACAACCACCATTTAATAGTGTATTTACTGGAAAGGCTTTCCAGGCATATACAGGGGTATTTCCCTTTATGGTGCATTTTTGAGTGAGTCCCTCACAACCTCAAGAAGGCTTGTTGTTATAAAACGACCTAGGTATTTTACTAAGTAAGGCACACACAAACTGATTAAGCAATCAAACAGTCCACCAGTCAATCAATAGAGGCCTGTTGATTTGTGGCTTTCGACTTTGGCTCCCAGAATTCCCAAGCAGCTATTGGGCCTGGGGAATTCTGGGAGTTGTACTGTAGTCCAAAAACACGAGTCCACCTGGCATACTTCTGTCAACCAAGGGTAACTGGAAAAGGCCCATACATGTGCAAGTGAGCACAATATACTAACATATTCAACTGGTGTGTGGAGGTATTTCCATTAAAAAAAATAACAAGTGAGAAATGTATAAGGCATCTATTAGTATATGTCAAAAAAAGACCTTTTTGAGGAATCCATTTATTTAAAAAACAACTTCTCACTTTGGAAAAAAAATGTCTCCAGGGAAAGAGTTCCAGGAGGCACTGCACTCCATATGCTCAGGTTGTGTTTGGGCAAAAAATTCCAAGAAACAGCTTAGGAAAGAATTATCTGTTTCCCAACCTCCACTGCCAGTGATCATTCCACGAAAGAAACTAACGAATCCCTGGGTAACTAAATGGTTTCTGAAGACTGGAAAAGAAATGTGGAAATGTATGAGAATCTCTGTATCCTAGCTGGAAGAGCTTTCATCCTGTGGCTCAAATTACAATGTCTCTGTCATGTCTTTCAAGCACCTGTTTTTCCCCCTCTTTTGTTTTCTAAAATGGCTGGGAGATGCCATATGGGAGAGTTTTGCTTGCCTGAACATTGTGAAACGGTGTCTCATTTCCAGAGGAGTTGGCGTAACGTGTGAAGTCATCCACGCTAAGCTGAAAAACAAAAAGAGAGCGTAGGTCGCAGGGGGGCACCTCTCGGCTCATTACAGACAAGCTGTACTGCACGCCTGTGAGACAAGGCAAATTAGGAACACCTACCGAATCTTGAAGAAACAAGACAAGGTTGCTGGAATCCGGAGAAACGATGACACGTCTCAGGAGCAGATGTAGCTCAGACATTGATATAATATGTCCTTCATGTAAAGTAGATGCCAAGCCTTGAAGAGATCTATAATAAATAAAGACACAACTAAATCAGATTGCAGCAAAATTAAATTGCTGTAACAGGTGAAAGGCCATGCTGTGCTCCTGCCTGTGGGCCAGAATTATGGGAGAAGTGACCATCACTGGTCCTAGTTTATTTTATTTTATTTTCTGCCATTTCAGCACAGTGTGAACAATGGGGAAGATCATTTCAACCAGCTTTGGGGCTGGTCTAAATCAGTCACTCTTCATCTGTAGTGTCTTGCGTCACACTCATATCCCAATAAGAAAGATCCCACTGTACCACGTTTCTCAGGGGTTTATGCGATGCACCAACCCAGCATACACACACACCCTTCCCCCTTGAATTGCAGTAGGGATTTTATATTTGCCAGCAAGAAACTGACTGAATTTTCCTAAGATAAGCAACAGAATCTCTGCTGGTGGGTTGTGACAAAGTGTAAAACTTGCAAGGCACAGTGCTGTGGTGGTGCCTCCTAGATGGGAGAGAAACACGTTTAACCAACTAAGCAGGGAACAATGGAATGAAATTTAACACCTAAATGAAATATTACACCTAAAGGGTGATGGTGGAAACAAATATACAGTTACAAAATGGGGGATACTTGGCTAAGCATTGCTACATGCAATAAAGAATCGTTGCAGATCACAAGCTGAACATGAGCTGACAGTGGAATGTGCTTGCAATAAATAAATAAATAAATGCTATTTTATACTACATTAACAGAAGTATAGTCTCCAACTGCTGGGAAGTGCTGATTCCTCTCTATTTGATACTGGTTAGGTTTCATGTTGAGTAATGTGTCCAGTTCTGATACTACACTTTAAGAAGGAGTCAGACAAACTGGAATAAGTTCAGGGGAAGGCAACAAGAATGGTCAGGAGACTGGAAATCAAGCCCTATGAGGATAGAGTGAAAGAACTGGATAGGTTGAGCCTTAAGAAAAGTTGACCGAAACATGATTGAACTCTTCAAATACTTGCAAGATTGTTATATAGAGCAAAGGCAGGATCTCTTCTCAGTCATCCTAGAGTGCAAGACACATAACATTGGGCTCAAGTTACAGTAAACCAGATTTTGATTGAGTGTCAGGGGAAACCTCCTAACTGTTAGAGCAATAAAACAGTGGAACCAATCACCTTGGGAGCTAGAACACAGCAGCACTGGAGTCACTCAAGAGCAAATTATTTCTCTTTGTTACCTATACTTTGATTTGGATTCCTGCACTGAGCGGGGGGTGGGGGTGGGGGGTTGGATTCCATAGCCTTATTAGAGCATCCTTCCAACTCTACGCTTCTGTCACATTCTAACTCATCCCTTTTTCTAGCAGCCCAGTAAACAGAGTTTGCAGATAACAAAGTGTCAAGAAAATGCAATCTTTCTGCAGTCATCTAGTTGGGTCAAATTTTAGGGCTAAGATCAGGTGGACTGGAGGAGGAAAATGCAATTTATGTGTTTCAGGTGGCTTTAAAGCTTGGGAATACATCTCAAGTCATTCCATCTGGCACCAGAGCTCACTGGCTTTGTTCAGGTGTCCTATGAGTATACAAGTTTGGAGGGCTTATCTACATGGCTTGGGTGGAGCAGATTAAATAGTATCGGTTGGAGGTCTAGTATGCCATTTGGTGCAAACCTCACATCTTAATGGCATATGGGCCTCAAATGGTCCTATATTGTTCTCGGCAGCCTTTGCCAATATTGTGAAACAACTTAATAAGACTGCCACTTTGGGATACTACTATAAAGGAATCACTTTCTTGACTCCATAGAGGAGCCAAGGAAGTGGAAAAAAATGTGTATTTGACAGTGAATATTCACTTCATCACATTAAATAGAGATCTCCCTTCCAGAAGAGTTTGTTTGCTTTGCTTTTCCATGTCCAGTGTCACTGCCCACAGATCCAAGGAAGTGATTAATTTGCTAATATCCCAGAGTGATGGGTTTAAGGCATTTCACAATATTAATCTAAGTGGCTCACTTTGGGTCAGTTCTCAGCAATCATGCACACTGGAAACAGTCCAAACCTGAACATTCTTACCTACACCATTATGACAACCCTGAAGGGTGCAAGTAGGAATGCTCTGTAGATATCCTGCTTTGTGATGGGTGTTAAGTGGCTAGCTAATCTGTATTTTTATTTTTAAAGGAGACTAGTTCTGGGATTTTCTCCTGCTTGTTATTGCCTTCCGGAAACAGGCAAAGACCTTCAGGCAAGCTTTCCCTGAATGATAGACTACCATATGTATTTTATATGAATCTATGGGTTCACATAGACTTTGTGTTTATGACTACTTATAACCGTGTTGCTTTAATGTAATGTTTGTCTATTAATGCTGTAAGACGTCCCTCAGTTCCTTGTTCTCAAATACTTGAACATGTCTTAATTGTACTGGACTGTATATTATCCCCCATGACTGTAAGCCACCTTGGGTCCTTTTCCAAGGAGAAAGGCGGGGTAATAATACTCTAAAATCACTTTGGTATTGAATGGTACTGAGCACAAGAGAGTATCCTGTAGACTATCTTGATTGCTGCCACTGATGTCAACATTCAGGCTGTCCTTTGCTATGTAAAGCTTGCAATCATTTTTCCTGATGGAAATGTGGACATGATATTGTGAGGCAATGACAGGCCATATCCTGGTATTTTGACTCATGGATACAAAAGCATAATATTTCATATTCATAAACTGGAGATGTTTGCAGAATCAAATTTTCTGATTGATATCTTGAATGCCACTAGAAAACTGTTATCTTGAATAACTTCAGATCTTAGGAGATGAGCAGGAAGTTGAGAGAAAATAATATGTACATATGTATCGACCTTAGGACACATTGGCCGTTTCTTACTGGAACATCGGTCATTGTGTCGTTGCCTCAATCTGCATACACCTAGCTTTACATGGACAGTAAGTTGTGTCATTTAGGATTATGAGATGCAGTAACATTAGACATTCAAATTCACAAATTGTATATTCGAAGTGTGAGAGAGAAATATCCACATTTAAAAATTCTAGATTTTAAAAGTTTGATTGTGGGAGAAAGCAAAAACTATTTAATGGTCAGAATCCAATTACCAACTTCAGAGAGAGAAATTGCATACATGGAATGTGTCGTATATCTTGGTGGCAAATTGTTGCTTCTTCGCAAGATGTTGATCCTGTACCCGAGCATCAATTTCTTGCCAAGAGTTATTTCCACTTTATGCTTTCCAGTAAATCTTGGAGGCAACTAGATGCCCATGAAGAAGATGTGGCTTGTGTTACGAGGCATGTGTCTAGTTGGGATCCATTGCCTTGATAATATGTAGCCATTTGCCACCAAGATGTTTGCATTTTTTCTCTCCTAAGTGTAAACTGGCAGTAGGGTTCTCAACATTGTCTGAGCTCCAACAAAACTCCAAGTAGTAGCAATGGAAGCCTAACAACTATGGAGAGCTGAGATTTTTAAAAAACTGCGGGTATCTTTTTTTTTTCATCAGGAAAAGACTCAAAAGAAGAAGAAATGCATCTTGCTTGGCCTGCTATTTTGTATAAATAACATTCCAATTAAAATTATTTCAGGATGTAGATGTGACTGGTTGTGATCAGCATCACATGCTCCTCTAGCTGGTGGCAGCTGTTGGAGCCACATAATTAAAATCAATGCCTGCATTCGTGGAATTTCATAAAAGCACCGAGGCATCTCATTCAACGATATCACTGTGACAGCCCAATTCGCTTTTGGCTGACATAATTTCATTTGGAGTGGCAAGCTCACAATAGCCTGATCTGAAATGTCATCTTACAATTTAGCACTTTTGAGTCAAAGAAAAAAACGTATCCCCCGAAGCGACGAGATTGCTCACCTTGTTTGCATTCACTGATTCACTTTCAAATACGCCAAATAAAAATGGCCCAAAACAGCTTCTTGCATAGAAGCTGGGAGAATATTGGATGGAGTAGCGTTGTCAAAAAGAAGAAAAGTTATTTATGTGAGCTTTTCGTTCCTAGTCTTGACACAAAGATTGCTGTCGCGATAAACTGTCAAGGGTTTCCACCAATTGGAGACAATGAATATTTGCAAAAGCAGGCATTGGACTTTCCTTAAAACTTATTCCCAGAAATAGAAAGATAGAAAGATAGAAAGATAGCATTACCAACAAACAAAAAATCTTTACACTTTGAGCAGGAAATATAGCTACATAGGGTACTTATGAGAACTGTTATGCAATTTAAGAAATCGCATTCACTTAATTTGATCATTGTTTGCTGTAAGGTTTTGCCAACATCTGGATACCCTTACATATAAAAATGTTTCTTTTCAAATGGTGTACATCTTTCTCTCCACATATATTGCCTTAAACATTTCCCTTTCTTTCACAAGTTGGAAGGAACGCCTATTTGTATGTGATTTCCAAAGACACAGACATGTTAGTCAGTCTCAACATACGGGCAAAGGAATTGTTTAAAAAGTTGTGTGGATGTGCAAACAAAATATGGATGATTGTCACTTTTTCTGTCATCTGTATTCTCATCTCATCTGGCTCTGTGTGTGTGTGTGTGTGTGTGTGTGTGTGTGTGTGTGTGTGTGTGTGTGAGAGAGAGAGAGAGAGAGAGAGAGAGAGAGAGAGAGAGAGAGCTGTAATATAATTACACCCCAGTATCTGAGGAAGTGGATTTTAATCCACAAATTTCACAAACAATTTTATTTCAATCTTTACAGTGCTACAATATTCCCCCCCTCCATTTCCCAGCATGTTTTCATGTGATGCTTCTATCACCAGGTTTTATAAGTGCATTATTATAATAGGTATTTTTATAAGAACTGATACACAAAATTTGAGGCTGGGAGATGCAGGATGCTGTTGCTGTCCAAATCAATGAATGGCCTTTTTTGAAATAAACAGAACTCGGTGCCTAGGGAGCTGATTTTGGCTTTCGAGGTCACAAGAAATGCCTGCTTGTCTTACAGATACCTTTAAGCAACTTAACATGAAATCAATGCTGTGCAGTACATTTCACTTGTTATCTCCTTTCCTGACAAGACTTCTTGTCACTTGTCCTCCAAATGTATGACAGACTTTGAAGATAATGCTCCCTCCCAGCATGCTCAGAGTTTGGAAACACTTGCTGGCCAAGGGATTTCAGGAGTTTTAGTCCCAAAATATTGCCTTTGTAAGTTCTGCTTGAACTATTGGATCTTTCAAATGCGCAGGTCATCTTGACCTAAATGGGAACTGGTTTGAGGATGGTCTATGCCTGATTTGGCCGTCATTCAGTTGAGGAAACAGCGTGGAACAGGCTTTTGGCTGTTCCTCAGAGTGGAGCCTGGCTTTAGTACCTACAAGAGCTCTTATTTATTTATATATATATATATATATTACCCTCTAATTCTAGGTCACCTTATTTCTACAGCTTGTGTTACTGTTTTTACAACAACTTTATCACAAAAGGAAAATGGGAGACTTGGCACCACTCTCTCTTCTAAGCACTCAGTAAGTGAAATTTGTGGAAGAAATGCTCCCACACTAGCAATTTTATCTCAAAACTGCCCAACTATCCATTGTTTTCTGAGACTATATCACAACCAGATTTTACATTTTAAATTTTACATTGTTTTTAAACAGTGTAATCCTACATGCTTCATTCAAACATAAGTCAACAGCCTTTCTTCCACGTAAGCAAATATACCTAAGAAACAGAATTCTTCATTGCCATGCAAGTATTCATGGAAAGAGCACACGTGGTCCTACAAATATTCATTTGAAATGCATTTATTCTACTTTTCTGCCACACCTAGCAGGTGCCTGACACACCTTACAATTAACCAAGACTGCAAAAGATAACATTTTTCAACTTTTCAAAACCCATTAAAAAGTAAAGAAAAAAAAAAGAACAGTGCATTAGGATGCAAAAGTTCTTAAGGATGAGATCAAGGATGAATAATCTATGATATTATTATAACCTGTCACAATAAAATAACCTTGGCTTGAATCTAAAGGTCACCAGGGTCAGAAGCAGATGGATCTTCAGGGGCCAGAATTTGGAGCAAATTCCCCCATCTAGTTTTTTTTCCAGGTGGATTGACCAGAGCTCCCCTAATCCCTAGGCAGCATGAAGACATTTGAAGGTGACCAAGTGGGGCAAGGCTGAGGAGTGTATGTATCCTTATGCCAGAAGGTTGCCATTTTATAAATAATGGCTAGAGCCCTGTTGCATGGTTATACAAAAGGGGCAACATTTGGAAACGTAATGTTCTAAGAAATCCCCATGAACATTCCCTACTGCATAGCATTGCAAGATGGTATGTGGCACGTAAGGTCATAAGAACATAAGAACATATTCAATGGAGATTTCTTGATTTATGGCAATTTGCCCCTAAAAGTTACATATTATCCAGGCCTGTTTAATGCTAGTAATGGGGCTATGAAACAGAACCCCTCCAGCAGGTCTGAGTGGTAGAGGGGGGTCATACAAGGGGAGATTACCCTATACTATTTAGGCCTTAAAAGGTAAAGGTAATCACTTTGAAACATGGAAACAGTCCGATTCAGTATTGCATAAAATATGCCGACCCCTGTATTCCTGAAGAATAGACCTTAGGCCTCATAAGAATGCAAAACATCTTACCTGCCTGTTGACCAGAGCACCATAGGCACATGGTCCACTGACTGAATCCCTTGGCACAGCACAATGAGGCCCCAGAACAGTGAACTCCACTGGGGAGCAACACACCTCTCCATGCTCTCTGCTAAACCTGCATGCGACAAGTTGGTTGAAGGGGAAACTACAGGCAGGTGCCTATAGGAGAAGGAAGTGGTTGAGGCTGTTTTATCATTGTTGATGTTCTGCCCGTGCTAGATTCGGCCAGGCATGTTTTATGACTATGAGGGTTGGGTGTGTTTTGTGACAACAAGGACCAAAACACTAGACATCTAAGTGGAATGTGAAATAACTCTGCTGCAAAGGGAAAGAGTTCTGTGGGTGATTTATGTTTCATGGCCGTCACCCCATCATGCAGTCAATGATGGCCAATATCCCAAAAATACAAATAAACCCTAGACTATGTAAAATATGTTATTCCAAAGAATCATGTTACCGTCGCATTAAAAACCTAAAAACAATATAACTAAAAATCTCCTAGTGGCACAATTAGTACTGGATGGATGCGGCTTTTTGCAGATTATGGCGGCTAGCTAAAAACTAACTACTGTATAAATGTGCTAAAACCCCGAGTGCAGCAAATAGCCCATAAGTATTTTTTGGCATCAGCAGCATTTGCTTTGAGATGCCTTCACCCACTTATCTGTCACTACATTCCATTGCTGGATAGGCTAGTGAATGTCTTATACAGTGGTATCTTGTATAAAGGAATTAATTCGTTCCAAATAAAATTATGTTAAGCAAATTTTCCTTTATACAAATTCCCATAGGAATGCATTGAAAATGGAGTGATCCCATTTTTATGTTGTATGGATTTTCCCCATAGGCAATTATGTTAAGCAAATTTCCCCTATCTCTGGATTTTTTTATGCTGTACAAATTTTATGTTATACAAGCTGTTTGTTATACAAGGGTCCACTGTACCTGTCATTTAACAGAGAGATCTGAAGCTCATGACTGCTGTCCCTACTGTTAGCCAGAGTGGAAGGACTGCCTTGAACAGCAGCTTTGAGGTGGCATGAAAGGGAAGCAAATTGTTTATTTGCTATATATTTATTCTTTATCATGCCAGTGGGTCCCCCCCCTTTGTAAGCAAGTAGATTAAGTTTATCTTTAATTTTGACTGCATGTTCCTAACAGGAATTGCTAACTTGTCATCCCTACTAGTTCCAGCAATGGATCAGCAGGGGTGATCTCAGGGTCACATGCTTCTGAAATAATGCTGGCCTGAGTCCTCTCAGTTTCCTCTTTCCCCGTGGCAGATGTGCATGTGCTTGGAGAGGAGTTTCCACCCTGTCCAAGGCTGCTTTACACCAGAGAGATTTCCTGGGAACGGGTGGTGGGGATGGAAATTAAATTTTTCCTTGAACAGGATGGACCTATGCGGTATGGATATGGGAGGCAATGTCTGGGGCTCTTCATAAAACTCTTTCCAACCACAACAGCAGCCGCACTGCTGCTGCCCAAACTGACAGTGTCAGTCCTAGTGCTGATGCCGTCCTTGACCTTCTCTGACACATTGGCTCTTTGGAAGAAATGTGCCTTCTTCACCGTCTTTTTTAGACCCTTGCCATGGCTGGAGAGCACAAAGAAGCCAATGAAACTCATCTGAGCATCACTCCTATCTATTCCACCTTGAACCAGAAACCTCTCTACCACTTCCTTGGCAGAGGTACATACACCCTGTACTGCTGCCTGCTGGTTTTTCAGTGTCAAAGCTGAAGAAGGCAGCTGGATGAGATTATCTGGGGATGGTGGTGGTGGATAATCAATTGTAGGCTGTCTTTTTGTCTCCCTCTCCCACTCGTCTGAATGGAAGCTGCTGCAGTGAACATAGGCAGCCTTCCCTCAGCCTTCCATAAATGCCTATTTCTTCTACTGTGGAGATTTTTTCCTCAAGAAATTGTAAGGAGGCACATTGCAGATTTAGGAAAACTTTTATTCATATTTTATTCTACAGAACAAAGGATAGTATATAGCTTATATAGGAAACACACAAAGCGGCATAAAATGAGTGATATGAATTGGTAGGTTTCCTGTTTAACGTAGTAATCTTTTGAACCTTTCTTCCCAGGAAGTTCCATTGAAATTCCTTTCAGGGTTTCCCTTCAATCCTTCTTCAGGGAGAAGGCTGATTATTTGGTTTTTTTATACCTTTGCTGAAAGGTAGAGAGGTACACGTCTCTGCCGTTCTCAGGAAATGGCGGTATTCCCAAGGTTTATTGAGGCAATCATACAGCACCAGACTTTGCAATACATATGAAATTCATTAGCTATCTTTATATAATTGCTAAATACTAACATATAGGGTTATTTCAAAGCCGCACTGAGGGGGATCTCCACACTGTCACATTTCATACTGCCTGCAGAGGAAGGAAGGAAGGAAGGAAGGAAATGGGGGATCATTGGCTGGAATGTGGATCACATGATCCCTGTGTGTTTACTAAAAGCAATTGAACCATAAGATAGAGTGTGAATCAAACTGCAGCAAAGTCATGTCACTTCTGTTCAGCCTGTCACTGAGGTCACAGTCAGAAATGACTTCCTCACTCAGCTACCAAATTCTAGAGAGATTCCAGATTTGAGATTATGTCTCCCTGCCCTTGACGGAAGCAATTATAACCTAGCTCTATCAGCAGGTAAGCCAAACATTGTGCAGAATTACTTAAAAAACAGTCACTGCCCAAGTCAACTCACCCCCAGCCAACATAACCAAAAGCTGAGAAATTCTGAGATTTGTGTCCAAAATTTAACCTTTTAAAATTTTTTTCTAACTGTTCAGCACAGAACTAGTCTCACAAAGGGGTAGCTGCATGTTTATAACAAAAGATCCACACAGACAGTTCAGTAAGGCTGATGCATATACCCAAATCAGCCACATGTGGAGAAAAGTGCTGATGCATGCAAGTATCTTTTGTTGGGTCTAGCAAACGCTCAAAACACCTTCACCCAGTTTCATGTCAAAAACCTTTTCCTGACATCAGAAATAAAGAGTATTTTCACATGCGCTTTAAAATATCAGAGTTCTTAAGGCATTTGGAATCTACATACTATACAGTATATATACGTACATAGAAAGAAGGGGTGCTTTTTAGACTGACCTTACTTGCTCTATAGTTTTTTCTTTACATATAGGATACTTTCTAATAAGGTTTGCCCATGGGCATTTCCAATGCACAACTCTACCTAGAGTTGGGTAAAGGCACCAATATTTGTTGCCAAACAAATAGGAACCTGCCTGTTGGTATTGGCTGCTGGAAGGATACAAATGTACAACCTATGTGGTTGTTGTGCACTCGGACACAGGCGTTCTTGGCCATTCTGACATCCTTTCCTTGTATGGGCCAATCTTGCACTATTCGGGCACAGCCAATTAGGGCAGCAAAAGGATCAGAAAGGCCAGTTTTAGCTCTTTCCCCACATGGTACGGCACCCTGGAAATACAGGGCACCAAACAGTGTGAAGGGCCTCTACAGTGTCTACAAACAAAGGAAGCTCCCCTGTTCAGAATGTGGCCCTTCAAGCATAAGGGACAAAATGGGGGTTGAAGAGGCTGAGGCTCAGAATGCTTCCCTTCCTCATGCATACTCTGAAGGCCTGATGCATGCTGCTTTTTATAGGAGAGTAACTACTCTTTGCAGTGAGCCATAGCAAATTTGATTGTCTTAAGCTCAACAAAGAGATGAAAAGCAGGGAGCCAATGGGAACAAAAACTGAAATATCCCCAGTGGAAAACAACAAACTGTGAAATCTACCTTGGCAATAAAACTCAGCTTTATATGCAGTACATATGTCATCTCTCAAAATCTTAAAGTCTATTGACATTCAACATAGTGATGCCTACTGTCTGCAATATAAAAGCTTTTTCAAGACTTGCAGCGAAGTTCTGCCTTGACTTTTTAACTAAATGTTTGTTTGGTTTAAAAAACTAACTGCGGCAAATGCATTTCTCTGATTTCCAGCCAGCTAGCCAGTCTCAAGTTTAGAGAAATGGAGTCTGGGTATTGATTCCTCACCCCAATATGGACTACTAGGTATAATCTGCTACATACATATCTATCGGTGATTCATTCAGTCTCATTAGGAGCCTCGTGGTGCAGTGGTTAAATGCCTGTGCTGCAGGTAAAACTGAGCTCATGACCTGGAGTTCAATCCCAGGTAGCAGGGTCATGGTTGACTCAGCCTTCCATCCTTCCAAGGTCGGTAAAATGAGTACCCAGCTTGATGGGAGGGGGGCCAATGTGTAGCCTGCATACTGTCATTAAAAACTGTAAACCGCCCAGAGACTACTTGAAGTGGTATGGGGCGGTATATATAAGCAGAACACTTTAGTCTCCATTGTGGTTAATGCAGATTTATTGCCATCATTTAACTACAGATCTCACAGTATCTGACCACATATTCAGAACGTTCTGCTTCTTCCTCAATCCTATACTTGTTAGATTTTTGTTTTGCTTTGCTTTATTTTTGTATAATTGGGCATAATTATAAGCTCCAAACAAGTAGGATATTTTTATACTTCCATTATAATTTGGTTAGTATTAACAGAACATTGCCCATTGTAGAATACTGTAACACAAAAATCTGTCATGTTGTAAACACTCTTAGAGATATGGGTATGATCAATGTGGATTATACTAAAGAGCAGAAGGAGGAGCAATTTGAGATATGATTTTGCCTGCTAGTTTTAAGATACTCATCTTAAATATAAATTTCTTTTAAGTCTTCTTGTGGTGCAAATTGGAGTTGTGTTTGTTTTGTTTTGTTTTGTTTTTTGGCAGAGAGGACTACACAGGGTTCTCATATAAACCTTAACTTAATTTAGATGTTCCTAAGTACGAGGTTGCATCTCTTGACCAGCAAAATGAAAATATAATTCAAAATAAAGATTGTGCGCCAGAAAAAGGTTTAATTTTCAAACTTAGTTAATAAAAGCCAGACAATTAAAGACAGGTTGTTTCTTCAAGCAGCAGATGAGTGGACACTCTCCTGAAAGTGTTGCTTAGATGGACCAGGTGTTAAAGGCTTTGTAACTAAAAGATCATCTGTATTGGTCTGCTTGTCATCTTTATGCAAAGCTGCTGCTAGCTCTGGAAATTGAGAGAAATAGTTCCTTGCAAGGATATGCTTGTGCTTTATCTTATGAATAAACACCTTCTCGTAAGCCTAAAAGAGGGGAAAGAACCAGAATTATTATCCAAAACAACAATTGTTAACATAAATGTTAATTAAGATCCTCTTTATATGATGCCTGTATTTACACTCTCAGACCTTCATGTAAATGAATCATATATCTCTTTTTATGCTAAAGCAAACACATCAGCCCCTTTGATTTTCAAGTAAGACAGCCCTGCATACTAAAAGAATTGTGCAACCACTCAAAAGGAGTAACTGTAGAATGAGCTGCCCACAGTGACCATTGGTCAGGGGTGGGATATACTACTACTACTACTACTACTACTACTACTACTACTACTACTACTACTACTACTACTACTA
>JAHTLZ010003526.1:56355800-56370202 GCA_023846285.1 Phrynocephalus versicolor
TACTACTACTACTACTACTACTACTACTACTACTACTACTACTACTAATAATAATAATAATAATAATAATAATAATAATAATAATAATAATAATAATAATAATAATAATAATAATGGTGGTGGTGGTGGTGGTGAAGATGATGATGCTTACAAAATACTAGAAATGATTATTTCAGATTCCATGTTTAATATATAGAGTTAGACACCATATAACTGACACTGAATTTGCACAGGATTGTATTTTCAATGTAGCTTTTCATGGGAGAAAAACCACAAGATTGTATTTTACCCCTTTTCAAGTTTATTGAAAAGTGACCCCTATAAGAGAAGAGTCAATAGGAAAGCCATTGCTTTCTGCCTGCTATGTATGCGTGTGCGGCATGTGCGCACGCAAGCACATATGCATGGGGGATGCTTTTGGGTGGACAGTGGCCACAAACAACCTTTGAAAGGTGACTGCCAGAAGAAGATTGATAGTCGATAGAGAAGAACGTATCAGAAGTAACTAGGGCAAGGAGCAGTGCAATTTAAAGGAAAATAAGACATGTAGCAGATGAATAAAATCTATAAATTATTGTGATGAATTTCTCCTTATCTCCCAGTTTTCTTGATATACAGTTTGGAAATAAAGCAGCCCAAATATCTGGAGAAGACGCAGAAGTCCATCTGAACAGAGGTGTTCTATCAACTCCTTACAGATAGTTTGCTCCATTTCAATGATTTGCTACGGTGCAACTCAGCATAACACAGAACATGCTTTGAACTGTGACATTAAAGCGAGAAACAACATTTCAACAAAAAAGGTATACCTTTTCAAGATCTTTCAGTTTAAGGTGAGCCTGGGCTTCATCCTTTCTAAGGAGAATACAGTTCCAGGGAGACCATTCCTGGTGCTTATTCCACCTGACCATGACCAAATCATAGAGATCATCCCAGGCACTCAGAGCTGACTGAGAACCCCAGAAGTTTTCAACCATGTAGTGAAGGTCTTGTAGCTGCAAGATGAGGGCAGAAAGTAAGTGTTTTAAAAGAATATTACTACATGCCATACTTTTATATTACATACCAAACTGCGGACTTTTAAGCAGAGACTCAAGTAACACTAAGGAAGCTAATCTCTTTCATGCACTGGTAACACAAGATCAGTTTAATTTATTCCAAGGTACATATGACTGAAGAGCCAGGTTTTAAAAGCTTGTTTTGCTGCTGACGGAAATTCTACATCCTCTCTTGGCAGCTTGTGTGTCGACTTGTTAGAACATTTTCTCACAGTTATCTTGTTACTTAGCCCATGCTGTTTAAAAATAACTGGCAATCTAAAAGGTCAAATCCAGAAATAGAGATTTTACAAAATTTAATGCAAAAGTTCCACATTGTGCTATTGGTGAAGGCAACGAAAGTTCTGTTCTGTAAATAAGTGTGCAAAGATGGGCAAAAGCTTGAATTCAGACTGCAGTTCATAAAAAGCTGTTTACTTTACGAGTGAAATTGCACGATCACTGCATCAAAAATATCTGTGCAATTTATAAGTGTAAGATTATATTACACTAGATGTTCAGTTATAAATATGCATAACATTAAGGCCACTCAGAGAATAGCCACAAAAAGCACACAATTGTACACTGCATACTGTATAAAATCTATAGCTCCAACTGAAGCAACAAAAAACATTTCTAAATTATGAGATAATGATGTTAGAAACATGGTAATGGGCAGAATGGAGCAATTTCAAAAAGCCATTACTCTCCTTTCAATAACAAAAACATGAACGTACATTACAGTAAAGCACTTAGCAAATGTGTCTAAATGACTTGAGTAAATGAGCTAGAACGAGGGCAAAACTCTTCAAGGCTCAACAATTTGACCTGCATTTCTTTACTAGTTTAACTATGAAGATTGCTTGATGCCACAGTATATGTGTACATCAACAATCATGACAGTTCTAGTGGTGAACCTAAGAACTGAGGTGGAATAAGGGAGCAAATATTCTTGACCCATTGAAAAGAATGCTGATATGCCTGACATAATGGCCAAAATGGGCAGACTACACCTGCTCAACTCAAAGTTACACATGGGGTTTCAAAATTCACACCAAGGCAGAAGTCATGTCCAGCAAGCTGTTACTCAAGAACAGCTCTACGATTAGTTTTGCAACTACCTCTGCTATGAGACACACGGACAGCCCAGTCGCAACGTTATGGTATGCCATGTGCAGGAGAGAGTATCAGCCAATATGTTCTGCCAACAAAGCAACGTGTTGTGCTTACATACCTCCCCATAGTGCTTAAAGCACTCCCCGGGTAGTTTACATTTTATTTATGCAGGCTACTCATAGGGAAGGGGTCCAATGACTGGTTTATCCAACATGAAATAACATTTTTCATACTCAGTCCTGCATAAAAATGTATGTGCAATGGCAGGAGTGTAAGATCTGTCTTGCCTCCATTTTTCTATTTCAAGGCCTGAAACTGAGGGGGTGGGAGTGTGTAAGAATTTTCTGAAAGCCTCAACCCTCAAACTGAAAGAAAATACCACATGGATATTCAACTGTCTATTTCAGTTCATGCCGAGCTCCCCTTTTTCTGAAGTTCACAAATCCCCCAAGTCAAAGCTGAGAGAAAAGAGCCACAGGTAGAAAATTCAGTCTATTGGCAAATAAGAAAATGTTTCTTCTTGCTGCATGAGATCTTTTCATACAATGGGATTTTACACCAATTTTACATTTTATATTTTTTTTCTGCACAATATGATGTGCAGATTTTCTGTCTTTTTGTTGCACCAGATGCCATCATCTTAGAGTGCCCTTTTAGTGCCCTTTGCCGAATTAAAATATACAATGTACCCATATACCTATTGTTACATTCTTCTCTCCACTCTTCTCTGCACTCTATCTGTGTTCTACCTTGCTTACGATATGAAATTTTTGAAACAGAAAAACAAATCAAAAGGCAAATATGCATGAAATCCAAGAAAGAAAATGGGCTGAGTTACAAAGTGTTAAGGGTCATAATATTTTCTTACAACACTTAACAAAAATGTGGCCTGGTCTTGCCAAAATGGAAATTGTCCCTGTTTTCTTGACAATCAGTATTTCACACAGGCTGACTCCAATTTCTGGCACAAATAGGTTGAATGTATGGGGGACATCTAGAGGATTCTTGGTATAACTGAAGGAGGGAAATTTCATTCGCAATGGAGTATGCGTAAATAAGAAAGAGAAAGAGTCCGATCAATAAATACTACCTCCCTGATTCCTCTTCTAGGCAATCTAGCCAAGTCAAAATGGAGTACAGAAGAACAGTATGCCAGAAACAAAAGGGGAGTGTGTGACAACAACAACAACAACAACAAAAGCCCACAGCAGTCTGAGTAATTTTGCATGGCTAGGTCTTGAGGGCTATCTAATTCAGGTGTCAGATCAAGACCAGACTGCAAAGATCAGCAGCAGAAAATGAAGGATTCATGGAGTGTGTGAGTGTGTGTGGGGGGGGGGGGGCGACAAAACTGTACAAGACAACATTAAACTTGCTCAAAATAATTGAAAAGATTCTTTCCTGTGAAAGGTTCCCCTTTATTTCAGGTAAAACAGGTGAGAATGTGAACAGGAGAACCAAACCAACAAACATAAGCCACCAGCGATTCCTGACGTCTTACCAGGCTGATACAGCTTGCTGAAGCTACCCTTTTGAGAGCCCTGGGTCACTTTCATGCCACAATGAGGTGTCTCAGAAGGGGTATGTAGATACCCTTTATATGCAAGGAAAGGCAAAGCTGTATGAGAAGCAGAAATGACAGGCCCCATGTTTACGGTACATAAGTTTTCATAGGAAGGCCTGTGGTTTCCTCTACTGGCCAATTGTGGTAATACATGTGAAAATATTTTCTTTTGGATTTTTTTCCCTTAATATCTTTAATATTTTCAGACCATGAGATTAATGAAACCACAGATACTGATCCCATGGACGAGGGAGTCCTACTTTAAGATAAAATTACATCCCCTCTGTGCACTTTTCAAACAAGTTATCATCGCTATTCTTTGGATACCTGTATTACAAAAGCAATCTGAGCGCCGTCATCATAATTGACTTCAGATTCTTGGAGATTTCGGAGCATGCGCTTGTACTTCAAGAAAGCTTCCCGCTTCCGTGCTTCGTTATCTGTCTTGCAGCACAGGCGACATCGGCCAACTGTGTGAGAACTAGCAGATATGGCAAAATCTGTTGAAGGCAGGTACCTTTTGCATCCAAGGCAAAAATAGATATTTTGATACAACCTCATTGGATCTGGTGGGACCTACAAAGAGAAACAGATAAGCTAAGAGATCACACCATGGAATTGTTAGTCATATTCAGTTATTTGTACCAGACATTCCCAGTAGCAATGGCTTTCTAGTTTGCAAGGGAGAAACCTAACCCCAGTGCTTGTTCAATTGTACATACAGATTCGTTCCATCAACTGTGATGGCAACCAGAGACCTACAAGCAACAAAGTACACAACACTATCTAGAATGATGACCATTATCTCCAGTCAAGATACACGTTTGTAATCTTCTAAGAAAAACAAAAACAAAACACCTTTGGTTTAAAGCAACAAAACACTTTCCACAATCAGACCTGTCCCACCATCAAACGACCCTACTTGAGCTGGGGTGGAAAACCCTATTTTGGCAATAGACTTGCCACTAGAGAGTTTTCACCTGGGTAAAATGCACAAGTAGAGACTGCAAGCTTTCAGAGGGTAGCCAGATTGAAAAGCAGAGCTGCAGCATTAGTTAGGAACAATATTATTTGCAATAATAAACGTTGCAAAAAGACAAAAACCAAAGTCTCCACCATATTATTTCTATCAGTAAGATAACATCAAAACCAATCATGAACCAAAAATATATGTTGATTCAAGCCACAGTATAACACTTTAAAATACTACCAAAAGAAGAATTAACAATATGTCAAAGGTTAGTAAATGCCACCTAGGAAAAACTGCATCAAATGTACAGTGAGGTTGTTGAAACAAGTCAGTCGTACTGATCTAGAATAACCTTGTAGAATCAGTGTCAACTTTAAATCCCGTCTCAATTAAACCTAACCCAATGTGTTCCAAAGCAGTCGCTGATAACTGTATACATACTGACCTTTTGTAATTGAAGTATATATATAGTATACATATATACTTTGGTAATTGAAGTGTGTGTATGTATGTGTGTGTGTATATATATATAAAGAGAAAGATTGAGAGAGAGAACAATTTTGTTATAGCACAGCGTGCAAATTGTCAAATACAATCTGTTCCCTCACATTGTACAGTAAACCCTGTGACTGTGAACATATTTTTGAAGTTGGTTTGTAAGGCTAAGTTCCAAGGGCCTAAATTCTTTCTTAAATAATGTAAAAACAGTTTGAGACCAATGCAATTACCCATATTGTCTGGTGTGATAGTGTTATTGAGATTACATGGATCTAAAGTTGGAAGGTGGAGAAACGCCTAATTGCCTATGGCAGAATGGGAGGGCCTGCAACTATCCTGACGGTGGTGTCACTCTTTCACATGGGCCTACTTGTCAGAGTGACATGGCTGCTGAAGTGACCAAAGCATTTGGCACTGCAATGGTCTCCATTGATACAATGGCCTAGGGAGGGCACGGGGATGTTGCAGTGCCTAGAGGAGGAAGTGGGCTGGCGTAATGGATGATCCTTCTGCTGCTTTGACCATCTGACACAAAGAGATGCTGAACGAACATGAGTTGGGAGGCAAGGGCAAGAGGAGAACATGTCAATGATGTTTTTAGCTTCTTAGGGGGTGACTGGAACCTGGGAAGGAAAGAATCTCTGGGAAAGCAGGATGAAATTCTGGGAAGGTGACATCTGTCATTGACTTGAAGAAGTGATTGTGGGCAGGGGAGGGCCATGTAATAACTGCAACTGTGGAACCAGAAGAGTTGGCCTTGCCAGCAGTAGCCAAGCCTCAGGTTAGCTCAATAAGCTAAGAGTTCCAAAGCTCGGCAGGTGAAGACATGGAGGCCTTCTGTGTCCAGATGGCATTCCAACCCTTAAGACAGCTAGTAAGCCCTTGGCAGAAGTCAACTACTGGATGAGGTCTGCCATGGCTCTCTGCCATTTAGGAAAAACATGAGAAGTGACATTGAAAAGGGCACTGTGGCCAGTGTGTGTATTACCAGAAGGTACCTGCCATTACAAGGGGAAAGGAATCAAATTTCCCAATCCTTTGTGAAGCAAAGCAACAGGGAGAGTACAGCAGGCATTCCAGAGCCTGGGAAAATGACAACTGCAGTCTCTGACACCTCCACTTTTCCACTTCTGATTTGTTGACCTACAATACCTACCTAGTTGGTATAAACCAACAAACAGCAGAAGCCCAAGGCTGCTGGCCTTACAAATTTAAGTACTGTACCTACAAAATTACCGTTCCTGCAGGGGTCCAGGGCCAGACATTTTCTGAGGAGCAGCCGTTAATTTTCAGTGTCATTTCATGCATCTAAAATTCTCTAACACTTACAGCAGCAAATATTGATACTAATATTGCAAATAGTATATCTATTGTAATAAATATTTCATCTGATTTCCATACTGATCCTCCTTGAACATGCTTCTCTAAATGTTATTGTTGAGCTTTGGCCAGGAATATCAAATCTGCACACAACTACTCCTGTAGCTTTGCCTTCCAGATGCAACTAGGCTGAAGCGTCAAAGGAAGATAGAGATGTAGCTGAGATACCACGTTCAACACTTTTCAGTGTCAGGCTCTGGATGTTGCCAGAGAAATCTTCCACTGATCAAAACTAATCTGCGTCTATCACTATAGGAGTATGAGTTGTCATAAATCATCCGACTGCTGCCTGAACCAGTTCAGCATTGTGACATCTCAACCAAAACTACTGTATACAAATAAGCATCAGCTGAATGATTTCAGCAGGAGATATGAATTTTGCAATCATACCTAAAAAGGTTCATTACCCTTTTAGTGTAACCTCAAGTATCTAGTAAACCAGCTTAATATCCCCCACCTCCTCCATCCTTAATGTACAATGCCAGAATTGTTCTGCTAATATCACAGAAGGGAGACGGGGAGTGGGAAAATAATGTCTGGCTTCTTGCAACTGCAGCTCACAGTCTTAGGCAGTGCTCCTGTTGTGCACGCTGAAGCCAATGAACTTAACAGGTCTTACTTTTCAGGATTTCAATGTCCAAGACTGTCTCATTGGGTCACTGAACTGCTCTCTCTGTTTTCCAATATTCTGTGTTCCGGTTTCTCTGTGCCACTAAGCATCCTTTGTCCTGCTGTAACTTACACCTAGCTTTTCTGTGTTAACACTTATGCCCCCTATTTTTTCCACATTTCCATCCTTACTATATCCTGGAACAACCCTGAATGAATGCAGGGATGGGAAAAGGTACTTCCTCTCTAACCAGCTTCTCTAGGCCGACCAGTGTGAGTTTAACAGCTACATACAGTATATAACAAATAGTCAATATAAGAAAAAAGAAAACTACCTTAAGAAGTCGGGCAACTTCTGGGTTAAAAAGTGGTGTCTTAATATACTGAAGAAATAAAGTACATATTCTTTGTCGAAGTCCTTGTAAATTACATTCCTTCACCGCCCTCATCATGAGGTCTGCTTCTCTGTCAATTAATTCTACTATTTCTTGTGTGAGTTTGCACTCATGTTCCTGTAAAGTAAAAATTTCACAAAATACATGCAGATCATTTTAAAATAGTGATTGCAAGCTGTAACAGTACACAACCAACGACATCTTAAATATTAGCTCTTTGGAAAGAGAGTTTATAATGTGTCCTCAGAAAAGGCATGCAGTAATCAATCACCCCTGCTCTTTGGATTGGTTGCAGGGAGTTACAGCACTGGTTTTCAAAAGTGTGGGTTATTCATCCATCCACAGATTTGTCAAGACCTGTATGTCAACGTGCATCTGTTTTATGGATTATTTAACCAGCAAACGTTATGCCAGGTCTGGAGCAAATTGGAAGAAGTTTCCTTCCAATGCAAACACCAGGCACAAGGAGATCACACCAAGATCTAAAGATCAAGTTCCCTGTTGGGATCAGGGCCAGCCACACAATTGCTAATTGCTGTAGCTCTTCATGAAAGCCAGGAGACTTGCCTCTTAAATGTTCAACATTCTTATATGTAGAAGAATCCTACGCAAATATGTCCCAAGTGTAGTTCCAGAAGAAGCATCATGTCTCTTTAATAATGAACGGAATCAATATATACTGCACTGCACTAACGCTGGCACACGTTTGCAGAGTATCTGCTGGCTCTCTGAAATGCTTGGTCCTTGATGGTGCGGCATCATATATGAGTTCAATAGGGTTTCCCCAGAAGTTTGAAACATACCTTCACTGTATGCTTCAGTGTGAGCAATACATCAAGCCGCTCATCTTGAGGGAGGTCTTTCATACTAATACTCCGGTAGATTTCAAGCAGTTCCCTGGCACGCAGCGTGAATTGTGTATCCATCTCTGTGATTTTGCCATCAAACGCTTTCCATTTTTTGGGTGCCGCACACTACAGAAACATTGCAAATCACTGAGTTAGAAAGAGCAAAAGGACAGATGATCATAGTCTAATCCTCAAGACTCATCTAATTCTGCAAAGCTGACCTTTTGTTTCATCTTTCGGAAGAGCAACCACTGTTGCAAGAAACTTACAACTATTGGGAAATCTTGTGGAACTTTCTGTCAACTCTTAAATTTAGTTGTTAAATTCAGTGGATTTACGATAAAGGTTTTCTGATGAACATAAAGCCAGAGGACAATAAATACAGTGACGGAGAAACAAGACTGCTTATTCCATCTGTTATAAGGTGCTGGATAATATATAGGTTGCAGCTATGATACAGTAAAAACTGTTACTATTGTAAGAATTATGGCTTAACAATCTTTCTACTTTGTGGAGGTGAATAAAATATCCTTTTTAAAATTACCAGGGCAACCAAAACTGTCTGAATATGGAGTCATTAATTCATTTCCGAAATACCTCGTAACTTGGCAGAAAAGTTGAATTCCATATTCTACTAGAGTGATGGTTACTGACAAATGTATATAGTATCTACTGAATTTCAATCTGTCATAAAACTATTGCAAACTATGATCCTGGGTTAAAGAGACATTAACAGAGGTCACATGCTAAGTAGCTGATTTTGAGAAACAGGCACAGGGAAAAATAGTCCCTTCTAGGTAATACATTCAGGGTAAACCTAAATGCTAACAATGTTCACTTGGACTGGGAATATACTATGAAGAACAGTTTACCCTATCATAGGAAAAAGCACAAGAAGAAGGAAGAGTCTGCAGAATTTTACAGATTCCGTCCCTTCCCCCTTCATCTATATGAAGAAGGAAGAGGTGAAAAAAACCACACCAATACTTTAACTTCGTGGATCATGAGGCGGTGAGGAAACACAATAAAGATATGTATATGTACCTGCATGGGAAAACAGAGACATGGTAAGAGAGACATGGAAATGCTGGAGGTTTCAGAAATCTCCCATATGCTAGTAGCATTTGCTTTCTTATACAAACCTAGAGGACTGAGCCCAATATTCAAGGAAAGCATCTACACTAATGGTAGTAATGATGGGATTTTCAGATTTTCTGGACTACCAATTCCACAGAATCAGCTCCTCCAAATCTAACTGTTCTTCCCACAGAGCTAGCTGGGAGTTACTATTGTTTCCCTCAGAAGAAAGCTTGGGCAGAGGTTGGCCCAGGTAAGGCTACGTTTAGGCCCTTCTCCCAGGATGTTTGTAAGATGCCTGCAGTGTAGATAGAATTTCCAGAATGGAGAGCTGTGGCATTTTTAGTCCAGCAAATCCAAAAATCCCCATCCCTCTTGTCATGCAATGGAATAATCGTCATTCATTTAGAACGGGGATAAGATATTACTTTTAGATATTACTGGACTACAGTCCTTACCCCAGCCAGAGCAGCCAGTAAGGAAACTGAGAGCAGCTATCATCCAATAACATCTTGAGGGCCACAAGTTATCTAGTCCTAATTTAGATTTATAAAGTGCTAAAACATTAGAACTTGCTTCATCGGCCACTCATCAGCCAGTCTGAGCAGCCACTTGGACTGAAAGTCAGTTCCCTAGGGGTTTCAGAACCCAAATGTAAGTAGACGGACAGAGAGGGATGCACCACTCAGATTTTTTTGGACTCCAACTCCCAGAAGTTGGCCTACGCTTTATGGGAGGCATGGTCTCTCTGCCTATTAGGCTCTATAAAGAGGTAGCTCCTGAAGTACTACACCTCCCCAAAAGACCCAGGCCTCCCAGAAAACTTGGGAGCACCTCTATTCACAACAGGAAACACAGGTTGATGGCACTCATCCCACATGAATGAAATGCATGTGCATCAGGGGTCTGGGATGTGGGGGTGGAACTGGGATATTTGTTGTTTTTGTTGTTGTTCAGTCGTTCAGTCGTGTCCGACTCTTCATGACCCCATGAACCAGAGCTCGCCAGGCCTTCCTATCTTCCACTGCTTCCCGGAGTTTTGTCAAATTCATATTGGTCCAACCATCTCATTCTCTGTCGTCCTCTTTTCCTTTTGCCTTCCATAGCTTTGACTATACTGACTTTAGTTGGCAAAGTGATGTCTCTGCTCTTTAGGATGCTATCTAGGTTTGCCATTGCTTTCCTCCCAAGAAGCAGGCATCTTTTTATTTCGTTGCTGCAGTCGCCATCTGCAGTGATCAAGGAGCCCAAGAAAATAAATTCTGACATTTCCTCCATTTCTTCCCCTTCTATTTGCCAGGAGGTGATGGGACCAGTGCCCATGATCTTAGTTTTTTTGATGTTGAGCTTCAGCCCATTTTTTCACTCTCCTCTTTCACCCTCATTAAGAGGTTCTTTAATTCCTCCTCACTCTCTGCTATCAGAGTACTATCATCTGTGTTTCTGAGGTTGTTGATATTTCTCCCAGCAATCTTAATTCCGGCTTGTGATTCATCCAGACCTGCCTTTCTCATGATGTACTCTGCATATAAGTTAAATAGGCAAGGTGACACTATACAGCCTTGCCGTACTCCTTTCCCAACACTGAGAGCTCTATGCGGTGGAGTGGAACCTCAAACAACTTGAGAAAACTGGCAGCACAAAAGCAACAGTAAACATTGGGAACATATCCAGTATTAAAATCAAAGTTTCTACCTAGCAGATATCTTTTTTTTTTTTTTGCTCTTTCTTTAAAAACTCCTTCTGGGTGGGACTAATTCTTTAAACTTGGGCTAGTTTTTACCTCCCATCAAAGACATAATTTAGAATGAATGACCTATCATGAATGGAATGATATTAGGAGATTTCTAGTTCTAGTATGGTTTATGGTAGTATGCTCAGTTCCTCTCCAGTCTGCTTAGCAAATTTCAGTCAATGCTGACTGAGAACTCCATCTTCTTTAATCCTACACACCCAAATCCATCTCATGTTCTACCTCTCTGTCCCGGTCATGCCAGCAGTTTTTTTTTAAAGGACAGGGCTGTGTTGATTATGTTGTGCACTCTTCTGCACCTAAAAAGTACTATTCTCAGCCATACTAATCTGAGCACACACACACACACACACACACACACACACACAGAGAGAGAGAGAGAGAGAGAGAGAGAGAGAGAGAGAGAGAGAGAGAGAGAGAGAGATGAATTCACAGCCAAGGATACCTCTTTGGAAGCATAAATCTGTGGAGTGCTAAAAGTCATTCAGTGTTCAGGTTATGTAAGGATGCACATATACACACACAAAAATCAAATGAAAGAAAATAGTGTATAAATGAGAATTTGATATATTCTTTGCTAATTCAGTTCTATAATCATATGCGGCACTGATAATTTGAACTGGCAGTCTGAAGCAAAACTGATTTTAAAAATTGACAGGAGACAGACTTGTCCAAATAATGATGTTCTAAATCTTTCAATTAGAGCTAACAAACTCTGACAGAATAGGAAACAGAGGATAGTTGTTCTAGCATAGCTAAAGGTTTATTAATTTGTTTCCCCATCCATGCATCATAAAACAAATCCTTTCTAAAGTACTTTAAGGCTTACACTACAAGCCGGTATTCTGGCAGTTTTGGTGTGTAGCTGTTGTTTTTAAAGTCAATGCTCACAGATGACTTTTCTATGTCTGAGTGACTAGTTTAAGCCTCCTTAGATGAAAAAGCATCTTTACTGCCATAGCTCAACATTAAAAAAAAACAAACAAACAGTGAAGAATAGTGGGCTTAGATTCAAAGAAACCATACAGAGGCCAAAAATTCCACCTGTTCTCCCACAGGAAGGCCTCTGGATTCTGCCAATTCCCTGTGGGCTGAATAACACTGTGTTCTACTTTCCAACAGGAGTAAGAGGCTGGGTTAGAAACTCAGCAGGTTACTGGCATTTCCTTAAATGTAGGCTGTTGCTTGTTTCCTGTGCTGTCAAAACTTAGAACTCATCAAATAGCAGTGCCAAGTTTTTACATTCTTCCTCTTCCTCCAGGCAGCCTTCTCCGGCTTCAAACATGTAGTCTGGGGGGACTCCCAACTACTGAGGAGTTTGTAGCCCACTCAAATAGGTTCTCTCTGTGTCTGTGACTGTACTGTGAAGGGGGGAGATTGCACTCTTCCCATATATGTATGAAGGATTTTTCCCTATTGCAAGTGTAAATCCAGTGCTGGATAAACAGTGCTGTTCAGTAATGCAGAAATTTTCTGTGTATAAAATGAAAAGAACAGCTTTGTCTGTGAAGATTCTCAGTCATCCAGGTGAGTTTATCTGGAAGTTGAGTCATAGCAACTGGACGTCTAGTTCTTGAGAGACTGAAATGTCTTGCTGCTCATCCAAACAGGTTCATCAGTCTGAAAAAAACTAGTTGCGAGCCCTCCATCTTATAGATCACTATGACCACTTGTCACCTTGGTCTGAAATAGGTTCATAAGATAAACAGTGGCCTGAATAGGCTTGTTAGGTAGACAACAGACTCAATAGCCTTAAGGTGAACAATGGCCGAAAGTGCTGAACCCCATAAAGTATGGGTCATTAGCTATGGCCTTGGTGGTGAAGGTGTGAAGTATGTTTTATTTGTCTAGGTAGGTATTGTTGAAATCACAGTCTGATGTGGCAGAGACTGTGCCTGAGCCCCCCACCTCTCTTGAGAGAGGAGATTTCAATGCTCACATGAGTGGCTTCCCTGACCCCTCTCTCAAACCACCTATCTTCTCTGTCTAATTTATTATCAGGCTGTGATTTCAAAAATACTTAGACAAATAAAAAATACTTCACGCCTTCACCACCAAGGCCATACCTAACAACCCATACAGTGATGATTTTAACAGTAAGCAAGCATCTAGCTGGCATGTTGTCAGAAAAGACATGGCATACAACATCCAAATTTTCAGAATCAGACCCCTCTAAGGAAAAAAAGGATAAAAAAAGGAAACTTTTGGAGTGTTCTTGGGCATCCTTCTTGGAATACATAAATCCAGATTTTCATATTGCTATACACAATTGTGAAGCCTTTTTGTCACTGATGTGATTACTTGTATATCACATGGCATTTACAGAACTTGGTAGGCTTTTTTATGATGTCAAACTGGTAGAAGCATGTACGTGCAATGTGGCGTGGGTATATAGAAATATTGCAGATTAAGTAGCTTAAAGTTTAACTGATTTACAGCCATCTAAGAGTATCACAGAAAATAGCTTATCACAGAGACTCTCATCTGCTACTTATCTGTTTTTTAAATTCCATGAGAATACAGCAGTGTCGCTCCATCCAGGTTAGCACTACCTGGCAGCCACGCACCACAATTTCAGGCAAGATCCCTCCTCAGCCTTACCTGGAGGGGTAGGGGAATGATGCTACCACTGACCTATGGTTCCTTAAATCACTACAGAAGCCATGTGCAACATATTTTTAATATGACAAGATGGGACGAGAATTAAGTCAACTTATCATTAGCACTGTATTTGTGGTGAAGGAGTCATCAAACAGCTTTCTCATGTACTTAGATCCCTGTTCAGTCCCCCTACCCCATGCTTTAGATAAGAAGGCATGTCTCCCTGGAGACACAGGCAAACTGCCAGGTGGCAACAGTAAGAGGAGTGATTCTCAACCTGTGGGTCCTGGACTGTAGCTCCCAGAAGCCTCCACCATTCGGTGTGCTGGAAGGGGTTTCTGGGAGTTGCAGTCCAGGAACATCTGGGGCCCCACGGGTTCAGAACCACTGAGTAAGTAGTTTTATACAAAATACTTCAAAGAATGGCACATTCCATGCCATGCTATCCTGATACCACTCTAAGCAGGCCACTGGCCTTAGAGCACCTCTGGCAAGCTGAAACATTCCCATCATCATCATCATCATCATCATCATCATCATCATCATCATCATCA
>JAHTLZ010003526.1:56370212-56422959 GCA_023846285.1 Phrynocephalus versicolor
TATTATTATTATTATTATTATTATTATTATTATTATTATTATTATTATCTCCTCACTCTGAACCATACAATGGGCTTCAATTCCCAGTGTACCTCCTAGTTGGCATAGCAGTGTGGTGTGCTAAGGCTTGAGAAAGAGTCGGGCACTTCAAGAGGGATGACCTGGACTGTCTGAACCTTGGTAGTTTGCAGCAGAGCACCTATGCACTCTTTCCTTTCAACACATGGAGAAGTCATAGTTTTCATTAGTGATGCTGGATTCCTTTCTTAAACATACACATGTAGACTTCCTTTTTAAAGGTAGAATTGTTCATTAATGTTCTTAGTCATGATCAAAGACATGTGTTTCCCAGGATGCAAAACAAAGTAGTCAGAGTCTGCAACACGGAGAAGGTAGTAAGAAAGGTCCTCTCTGTGGGTGTTATCAGAATGTAAATTTGGGGGGATACCAATGTAGCTGCTTAAATACATTCAGCCACTTGAGCCTCTAAGATGGCGTTAATTGGGGGTTATACAGTGCACAGTACTCATCATCTTCAATAAGACGACACAATTAAGTAAATTAAGATGTAAGTGATGGTTTCTTAGTTCTTAGGTGAATACAAGTACTCATTAAATTTTATGGGCATAAATAAAGGCTTTTAATATCTGTGCCTAATAAGCCAATTTTACTGCCAGACATACATACCACCCACAAATCATATCTTCAACTGGTCAAGTTAATTACTCTGCTTTTCTTCAGTCTGCTGCTAGTTTGTACATGTTAATTCAGGTTTTTGAACTCTGGGTACATTCAACGTTCAGACAGAAATTATCTCACTGACCTTTTCCAGAAAGGACAGGATTGCTTTTTGCTGGTTCTCTTCACTTGCGTGTATTTTGTGTCTCCCGATGCAAGCAATCAGCTGGGCCTCTTTTTCTAAAAGTCCGCAGAGAGCGGCCTTCCGTTCAGCTCCAGTGAGAGTGCTGTTGATGCGCTCAAGCTCCTCTTGCCTCCATACTAGATCAACGGAAAGACAGGTTATTGATTTTTCAACTTGCATTTCTTGATTTAGCCTTCACAAGCCATCTGTATGAAAAGCATCTTTATGGCCGGCTGGGTGCTCAAGATGATGAAAAGGGATTATGTGCTTTGCTTCCTCTAAGCTCAAGAACATCCATGGGAAAGCTACGTTCTAAATTATCTAATACGTGTTCTGAATTATCTAATGCCTGCCCAAACCTCCTCACTTATGCCACACTGTATTTAACAAAGGTAAGCAAATCTGGAGGAAGAACAGCATGGAGAAGGCATCGGTTTAGAGCAGTGATGGCGAACCCTTTAGAGACCGAGTGCCTAAACTGTGATTCAAAACCCACTAATTTTTCACTTAAGTGCTTATACAAAAATTTAACCTGAATGCAGGTGGCTCTGAAGGGGCGATGTCAGGTGCCCACAGAAAGAGCTCCGAGTGGAACCTTTGGCACCTGTGCCATAGGTTCGCCAACACTGGTTTACAGCTTGTTGTCAGGAATGCATATATTTATGAAGCACAGTAGGACCCCCATATCCACTGATTCATTATCCACTGATTCAGTTATCCACGGTTGGCAGAGGAAAAAAATTAAATAATTCAGCAGCCACAAAGCAAACTATTGTCAGAAACAGCAGCTGTAAAGCAAACTATTGTCACAAATAGCATCTGTAAAGCAAGCTACTGTCTCAAAACAGCAGTCATAAAGCAAGCTACTGTCAGGAAACAACAGTTTTGGGGTGGGTGGGCAGGCATTCTCTCTTATCCACAGTTTTCATTATCCATAGGAAGGCTTGGAACCAATCCCCAGCGGATCCCGGGGTCCTACTGTACAGTCGATTGGCAAAGTCCGTGTATTCAGAAGTCTCCTGGTTCCAGTCCTGCATATTCATATGCTAGCATTCAAGAGTCATAGGTTAAATCTGAAGTATTAGACCAGTGGCTTTCAAATATATACCTCCATATATTGTTGTGCTTCATCTCCCAGAAGCCTCAGCCAGCATAGCCAACAGTCAGGAATTGGGGAGTTGCAATCCAACAACAGGAGGCACAAGAGTGACTACAAATGTACTGTATAAAAGCACTTGATGTATTGAAGCTCCCTCCATCCCAGTCTCCTGGGACCAGGTACAGGCAGCAACATTACTGGAGAGACAAGTGGATATAGAGGCTTAAACCAAGCCACTGGGCTTCTTTGCTTTGGCCAGAACTATTCACCGTGTTACTTACTGACACCTGCTGGGTTGCTACTGACATCCATGCTGGGCTGCAAAGTAGGCTGAATATATCACAAGCCTCAAAGATGCTCAGCAGCTGATATTCTGGAATCCTTTTGGGAGAACTCATAACTTCTGCTTTGACAGTAAAGTACAGTGATGCCTTGAATTACGAATGCCTTGAGTTATAGAAAACTTGAATTATGAAAGAAAATCCGTGGATATAAGAAAATGCTGAATCATGAAAAAAATAGCTGTTGTTTTAAGATGCGAAAAAAGTTTCTCTCAGGATGCATTGTGCCTGGGAGGTTTCTAAGGCCAAACCCCTCTTGAGAGTTGGAGCCATTTTGGAACGTCATTTTAGAGAGTTTTTCGTGCATTTCTCAGGTAGTGGAAAGTTAGGCAGCTGATCTCCGTCATTTCCCTGCTTTTTTCTAAGCATTTGCCTTGCATCTCTTTTGATTGTGGAGTTGGGAGGGGAGCTGATCTTTGCCTTTCCCTCCTTTTTTCTAAATATTTGCCTTGCATTCCTTTTGACTGTGGTGTGTGTGTAGGGGGGTGATCTTTTGCATTGTGTGTGGGAGGTCCTGCTCTGTATGCCTTTAAAGTGCATTTTATAAAGAGTTTTGCACAAAAATATTGGTGTTTTTGTCTTTTTTTCTAGCCATTGGAACAAATTAATCTGTTTCCAATGCATTCCTATGGGGAACCAAGTTTTGAGATACAAACATTTTGAGTGAAGAAAATCCTGCTGCAATGGATTCATTTTGTAATTCAAAGCAATCACTGAACTCAAATGTGGGAAGGCACCCAAATACGTTTTCCCCCCAAAAGTAAAGCAATCTCTTCATGTTGCTCCAAAGAGTTGCTGCTCCCCCTTTCACAGAGAATTTTGGACTAGGCTGGATCTAAATGTAGGCATGTGAAACTAGACTGGCAGAATCTGACTTCTGCTTCACCACCTTCCCCTGAAAAAGGGATGGAGGTGTGTTCTGATGAATGGGTAAAGCCAAAGCATCTGGGACAAGACACTTTCCCAAATATATTATTCATAGAATCATGTGCCATCCAGTCATTTCTGACATATGGTGATGCTTTTCTATATAGACTCATACATCGCAGCACAGTAGCAAAGTTCTTTCTAGCTGCCGTGCACAAGAGGACACAGGCTGTATCAACTGCCCGCCCCTTTAATGCATCAAACTTTTTGTAGCCCCTAATTGTTTTTATTGTATATTTTTACGTATGGGTCATAGGACCGCAATAATATTTCTGAATTTCTCGATATATATATAGACAGTACTCAGAATTAGTTTACCATTCCCTCCTTCGGGGGGGGGGGGGAGGGGTTGCTGGGATTGTGCAGCTTTCCCAACACTACACAGCAACATGAAAGGCAATCACAGAGATGGGGCAAGATCTGTTCCCAATCATCTCCAAGTGCAGGATATGCAAAAACGGGCTCAAGTTACAGGAAGCCAGATGAGTATCAGGAAAAACTTCCTAACTGTTAGAGCAGTATAACAACAGAACAAAATATTCAGAAGGTGGCGAATGCTCCAACACTGGAGGCATTCAAGAGAAATTTGGACAACCACCTGCAGATATCCTTTGATTTGTATTCCTGCAGACCTTCTTGTAGGAGCCACAACATAGAATTGAACTCCCAGTCTCTGGCTCTGCAACCAGATATCTAAACCATTGAACCATTTTTTAATTGATAAAATTTAGATTGTGGGTCTTCTGATGGCAATTTTAGTGTAATGATTTTAGTATAAGGTTTTTATTATTGTTTTAATTATTTATTGTGGTTTGATGTTTTTAACTGTTTTAATTCTTTGATTGGAAGCCGCCCAGAGACCTTTGGGTAGTGGGCGGCATATAAGTTGTAAAAATAAATAAATAAATAAATAAATAAATAACTATCCAGCCAGCTTTTACACACAGCTATTTAAAACACATGGTGCACTTACTGAAATTTATTGACATTATATTGTCTAAAAGTATCTAGTCACAACACTTTTACAAAAATGAATTTGTTTAGTGACCCTAAGCAGCCTCTAAGTGCATGCATGCTGTTGCTATATAAGGCAAAGCCTGTGCCTTCGTTTAAATGTGCATTAAAATTAGAATACAAAATTCCATTACGGGAGCTTTGGCGAAGGAGACGAATACTTCGAGCACGACTATAAATTATCCAATTAGGTGCCTGTGCCAAGGTTAATAATCTCTTAGGAACAGAAAATGTTATTATTCTACATATGAAAGTGCAGCAGCGGGAGACTAGATCACTGGGTGAGCATGTTTTTAATAGCTCCTGGAGTCTTCAATCTGTCTGGCAAACACAAGCTCAACTACTCAAATGAAATAAACAAATTCTTGGAGGGGGGGGGGACTAGGCGTCTGCTCTCCTGACAGTACAGTTTAGCTTTAGCAGCTGAAATTAATGTGGTGACACCAGCAAACAAGACACAGATATCTAAATTAAAATCTGTTTGCTCCAAGTGATCAAGAAACTTGATTGCTAATTTCAGCATCCATGCACAAGTGGAAACAAAAGCTGAAGGAAGTTACTGCCTCCCAAATGACAGATTATTAAAGGGTAAAGAAGGCATGGCTAAACTTCACCCCTCCTGATGTTTTGGACCACAACTCCCAAAATTCTAAGCTTAGATCGTCAATGGCAAAGGACTGTGGGAGTTGCTGTCCAAAACATCTGGAGGGCCGAAGTTTGGACATGCCTGGGGTAAGTTTCTCTCTGATCCTGATATTTGTACATTCAATCATGCCTTCAAGGAGCATGGTCCACTTGTCATATAATTGTGAGTCTGATCTGAATTGTTCAAGGTCCAAGCATAATCTTTTAACATCAGATGTGTGTGTGTGTGGGGGGGGAGAGGGCAGGGAAACAATATAGGACAGCATCTGAATTTGAATAAACTCTACGTTACAGACCTTCCAGTAGGCCATTTACTAAAAATGCAAGCCAGGCTGTTTGGTTCCTTACAGCCTGGAAGGCTCTGATGAGATTTCTGCTTTCCTTTTATGTCCTTTGCCAATGAGATTTTCTTTTGGAAATTTGTATGTAGAGATTCAGCCATTTGTATATTTGCTACTACACACTTTTGCTAAACTATATAAAGGAGGAAAGGGCCCTGCTGTAAGGCACGAAAACACACTGCAACCAGGAAACGGTGGGGCATTGTTAACCATGCCATTGTCCAGATCAACCGCTCTTTCCAGGAATATCAATAGCGCATTTCCAATCTCTGGAAGAGGCTGCTGCGATGCAAGCCTGAAAAAATCACCACAAAGCAGGTCTTTAAAAAGTTAGAAGACAAGAGCACAAAAACTGTGATGGCAGTGGCTTGTTTGCAATATCTGGATTTGCCAAAAAAATCTAATCTATAAGTGATGTCAGATGCAGGAAAATAACAGCAGCAACCAGGACAGGATGGAAGCAACCTCAATGCATTATTCTTATGCTCATCGACATGTGTTAATAAAGTGTTTGGAAGGCAAGAAGATTTTAATTTTCCTACTGCAACAAAAAGTCTAAGGGAGGCCATGAGTAATACCTTGGTTTAAGAGTAATTTGGTTTAAGAGCGTTTTGCAAGACAAGCAAACATTTCTTCTAAATTTTGCCTTGATCAACAAGCAGTATCTTGATATGCAAGCACTGGAGCAGGTCACATGAACACAAGTGAACCAGTGGTGGCTCTCTTTCCCTTCCTCCCCCTACTGGATTATCAGTGATTGGAACATTCCGTCTCAGGCAGCCACCAAAGTAGAGGGAGGAGAGAGGAATAGAGTTCTCCCTTGCACCAGCCATGAACATTTTCAAAGGGGAGTGCAGGTTAGGCTTTTATTTTTCTTTATATTTATATTTAATTTGTTTTCAACATTCTTTCTTATTTTTCAAACCATATTCAAGTGTGTATAGGGCTACAAATTGCACTTTATTATTGTCACATTACAAATACAGAGTACAATCCAGCTGTTAATCTCATGCAGAGCAGATTCCGCAGCCAGGTAACTAAACCATAGTGTGAACATGGACTTCTAGCCAACTTCTTTTGTGAGTTTTGGCGTTTTATATGCACAGTATGTGGTCTATGGGACCCCAGAACAAATAATCTGTATTTCCAGAAGTCCTGTTGCCATCAACTGGATGACTGAGAATATTCTCAGACATAAATATATTTGTTTTAAATATAATAAATTAATAGTATTTGGGCATCCTTTGTATTTCAGATTAACAAAGATATTTCCAGTTGTTATTTGATCTCTGAAAGATGTTTTAACACAAGCCTAAGGAGCTTTACTTTCAATAAAAACTAGCTGGCATTATTATTCCAATTTGTTTTTAAGCAATGCAAGTTATGTGATAGCTTGCAAACTATGGATGTCAGATAAAATGGAAATGAAGAACTCATTTAATCATAGAGTTGGAAGAGACCTCAAGGGACATCCAGTCCAACCCCCTACCATGCAGGAGCCCCCATCACTTCCGACAGATGGCCATTCAGCCTCTGCTTAAAAACCTCCAAAGAAAGAGACTCCACCACCCTCCATGGCAGCATATTCCACTGCCGAACAGCTCTAACTGTCACGAAGTTCTTCCTAATGTTCAAATGGAATCTCTTGTCCTGTAGTGTGAAACCACTGCCCCGAGTCCTAGTCTCTGAAGCCATGGAAAACAAACCTGTCGCCTCTTCAATATGACATCCTTTCAAATATTTAAACATGGCTATCATATCCCCTCTCAGCCTTCTTTTTGTAAATCTAAACATTCCCAGCTCTCTAAGTCCCTCCTCGTAAGACATTTCTTTCAGAGGGGAAGGGAGACTAACCTCACATTCTGCAGATAAAGGATTTCATTCATTCATCTTAGCAATAATCTCAGCTAAGCGAGATGTTACATGGCATTTTCACAACAGGAAGTTTTCGTGTCTTTTTCAAAAACTACTAAGAGGAGGGAGGATTTTTACTGTAATTAGTATGCATTGATTTTGCAATACAAACTGCCCCCTCCATTTGCTAGTGAGTTGGACGAGTGGGGACACTCTGGCACACACAACTCTATCTGCCTATTTTCTACCCTGAGGGCTGGGTCCCACTGACACCCACACACCAACTGGTTCTGCTTTTTTGAGGGGGGGGGGTTAAATTTTAGCAAACATGCAAGGTATGCACCAAGCACTGGGCCGGGGGTTCCCTAGTCGCCCCAACCTGCTCAGTTGCCTCCTTCCCTCCTTCATCCTCTCACCTGCCCCCTCATTGTCTGAGGGCCAAGAGACATGATAGTGCTTCCCACTCCTTTTCCATAAATATATTAGAAGCTTCGTTTATTTCAGCAATGTGGATGGGATAATGTCACCCACCACACCTGAGGAAAATGGGGGGGGGGGCAGGAAAGTCTATAGCACAGAGGCTGAATAGAAGAAAATCATCCAGGGGTTCGGGAAGAACAAGTCAAGTGTGATTGCTCCTAGCATCTGTTAACTGAGGCATCTAACAAACTCTGCCTAATATTAGAGTTGGTTCTAAATATTTTATTTTTATTTATTTATAATATTTATAAATATTGGTCAAGATGTAAAACAATTCAATTATTTTTTTAAAATATCCAAATTTTAAAAACAGAACATTCCATAAACCCCTACCTTTTACTTAAATGCCTGCCTAAATCTATTTCTCTTGATACTATCAGCATGCAATAAAGAAGATGCATGACTAGTTCTTTAGTTAGGGAGATTACTCTCTGGACACTGCTTTATTAGGTGTATATATAATACTTAAGCTGTGCAATGTTCCTCGTAAATCATTTTCTTATTAATCTTCACAGAAGCCCAAGAAGTGAGTTGCTATTTCCATTTAGAGATGAGGAACCAAGGCAGAGGAATAGCTGTTTTTCCAAAGCTACCCATAAGAATCCAGGAGAAAAGACCATCAGTGCTCCGGGTTGAACACCGTGCAGCACAACTAAACAAATCTTCAAGATCATTACCTCTACATACACCTGTAAAGATTAGAAATAACACAAACCTGAACACCTGTCAAAATGTTTTTGTTGCAGTGACCAACAATGAATCTGTGTATCTCTTGACCCAGGTGAGAAACAATGCTTTAGTGCGTAAGCATCAGAGAAAAGAAATCTAGTGGACCTGCCAACTTTTTTTTCATGCTGAATATGCCAACATGAATGACCTTGGAAACGATTTAGTAACATTGCCATTTTAAGCAACACAGTAAAATACATGTATACATATATTTGAGAAACCACAAGGGGTCAGTAGTTGCAAAGAAAAACTGATGCTAGTTTGGTCTGTAAGACAGCTATACCTGACTGCTCAACTGATTTGAAAGCGGGTGCAGCACCAAGGCTGAACAATCTGGGAACTCCCTTTTCATAACTTTCCTTTGCCACAAATTCCATAATAAAATCTTAGCTCTGCCACAAATAGGGGTCCTTCATTCTCCATTTATTATCTTCAATACAACGCTAATAGTAGGAGCTCCAAAAATTTCCAATAGCCTTGCAGGACTGGCTCAAGACATGTGGCTGACACAGGTAGACAAGATGGACCCCCACCCAACTCTGGCTCCTGTTCAAAGTACGAAGGAGGACTGGATAGGCAGCTGAACCAGAATTAATAGTGGGCAGTTAGGGTCTTCCAACATACTTGAGGGGGCTTCCACTACACATGATGAAAAAAGGATAACTTAGGAGATGCAAGACAGGTGGTATGGCACATATAAGTCTCTTTTACAGGAGATGGAATAACCAGGAGTTCATGAAGAAAAGCAGAGAGGGCTTAGCTGTACCCAGCATGATTACAGAGCTACCCACTCCACTTTGGCTCCACTTTGGAGTTCTGCTCAGTATGAGGTAAGGAAGACCCTAACTTTTCTCTTTGAGCTTTTCATGACTTTGGAAACAATTACAAAGCAGTAAGATGCTTTTCTCAATTTTTTCAAAGATTAGTGTGAAGATGACACGTTTCATTCTCCAAGATGGGATAATTCTGGGAATACCAATAAATTCTAACTCTGCTGACCAGCTGGTAAGAACAATAGTCTATCTTACAGTCTTGTTGTAAGGATTACAAGGAAATACTAGCTAAAATCCAGCTGTGTAACTCATGGGGGCAGCGGATTCCAGACATTAAAGACTTCCCTCCTGCCTAACCCTATGGCACATAAAAATGGTCCATGATAAAAGGGATCCCAAGAGATCTGTGGGATCTGGTGGGGTATGTGGATCTTTTTAATTTCCATTAAAAAAAACCTGCAACTGATGGCATCAATCAGCCGCTCATCAGGCCCAGCATGCTAGCTTCCTGCAACTCCACAACTGATCTTCCAGTCCTGGCAACAGCTTGGTCTTCTCTGTTCCCACCCTCTTGGCTGATCTCCCACCCAGTCAAAAGGGCAGGGCAGAGACGTCTGTGCTCTTCTCGTGGCTTGGAGATTAGCCAAAAAGGTAGCGAAAGCCAGCAAGCTGGGCCTGGTGAGTGGCTGATCAGCAAAGGAGGTGGGGATTGGGAGCAGCAGCACTTCTACAAGTAACCTTTCCTGATTATTAAGCTATGGCTAAAATCCTGTTTCTTAGAGTAGTATATTGCAAGAAGAACCGGTCCAATGAATCAGAGGAGATTTGGTGAGTTAGCACCTCTGTAAGTTCCACTGATTCAACTGGCTGACATTAGTACTTGCAAATTACTATATTAAGGATTTTAGCTGCTGTGAAATACCTTTGTATCATCTGATTATTTCCTTCTTACTTCCACTCCCCGCCTTCACTTTCCTCAGACTTCATTCTCCCTACCCTTTAAAGCAATGCCTCTCATTCCATTGCCTAGATTTCGCTCATACTCCAACCTTCTTACTTCTGTTAGTTCCTACCATCCTGGGAGGTGGCATCACTCCAGAGACCATTTGCAAATGTTGATGCTACCCTTTCCTCAAAAAGCTGGACCACAGCTCTTCTGTGTACTGTAGATTATTCTGAAAAATCTCCATCAGCTCAGTCACTCAGGGCCAGAGACTTCACCTCCAGACACTGCAACATAGAACAAGCTTTCAAGAGGACTAAAGAAGCTTTCATGCTAGAACACTGCTTTGAGGACGACTGCTTCTTGACAAATTGAGAATGGACAGCTATGTTGCAGGAACAATTCACTGAAACATATTGACACTTCAAATTTGTATTGCAGAATGTCTGTCCTGATTCATAGCAATGGCTCGTTTTTCACAGGGAATGCTTCAAATGGTTTTGGAAAGAAATCAAAGCATTCATTTCGGAAACTGCTATTTTCATCATTTGGCTTGAGCAACAGACTCCTGCTGTTGTGTTCAGCAGGCATGCCCTTCACAAACCTCTGGAGGATGATGAACTCATTGGAGTGTTTTGCTTAACACCACAAGAATGTGAAAGCTGCTCTACTAGTAGGTTAGAAATTGCTTCCTGGAAGCTCTAAGCACTTGATGGAGATAAACGTTATCACCAGCCATTCTATGGGGAAGCAACCAGTGGACAGGAAAGCAAAAATAGATGCAAAGATCAGGACAAGCCAATGGCACAGAGAAACTAAGCAACAATCTGAGGAAGCACAATCTAAACCCCTCTCAGTTGGTGCTGGAAACAGCATGTGAGTCAGAATAGTGCCATTTGAGCTATGCTCCCCACAGAAAAGTGAAAGCAATAAGCTCCTGAAATCTCCTAAGGATTTCTCTGCTGCACTTTTAGTTCACATAGGAACTAACCAGATCAATACATATACTAACAATATGTATAGCAAAGAAATTTAGAATCCAACCCAGCAAATTCTTCATAGTACACATAAAGATTGATATCAAGCCCAATGTCTATAATTAGAGCTGTTACCACAAATCGACATCCACAATGGCTTTGTTGAGGCCAAAACCATCCAGAAAGGCTGTACTGTACAGAACTCACAACAGCAATATATTACTGAAAAACAAAGGGATTATTCAAGCAGTAACTCCTTACGTATCCTGAATACAGCTTTTGGAGCAGAGGCAAATCAATATAATATTTCTGTTTTCAGACTCAAGCAGCTTCTCTGCCAGATTCTTTGAATTTAAATTAATTCCTCAAGAATAATGTAGGTGGCTCCCCCTCAAACTATTAACTGTTCATAGCACCACGTGCTTTTCATGTTCCTCAGATGCTTCATTCCTGAACGTCTTTGAAAAAGCAGCAAACAAACAAGGAAGCGAGCGAGCGAGCCAAGAAGCAGGCATGCGAGCCCATGACACAGAATGTCTGGCAGAAAAGATAAAAAGCTCTTGTTCGTCCTACTGCAGGGCACATCCAGCACTGACTTGTTATTCATCTGTGTATCTTCTTTTCAGAATTTCTGCAGTGCAAAGTAATTTGTATTTACAAAGGGACAGCAAATATTCAAAATATATTAAGGCACAAGAATTTTGTGAGATATAGTGCTGACTGGGCACAAACCATAGTGCTGATTATGACTACTTAAGATCACATGCCAAGACAACTGGACTGATACAGATTTCAGAATGATTCAGTGATTTGGACACTAAAAAAAGGCCAAAGATTGGCCAGAATCTGCTTGGTTTAGCATACAGCACTCCAAGTAAACAAGATGATGTCATCATCTGGAGAGTGGAATGTTTAATTTGAATTTATTGAAAGTGTCTTACATTTCCACTCCCTTTCAGAATCCAAGACATCTTAGGGCTCCTTTCTGCCCTGGATAAACTTTCCGGAGCCTTCGGATGGGATGCATGAGACCTTGAAATTATAAAATCATACTATACTGGTGCTAGTGAGATCGGGACACTCTTGTGGGTCCTAAAAGCAGACATGCTATATATATCACACATTTTAAGCATTTAAAACAAATGTTAGCTCTGGAAAGCAAAATAACCCTCAACCAATCTGTATGAAACTTATCAGGAATTATTAATTCACAAGGGTCTGTCATGACTCTGAATTTCACATATGTGGGGGAAAAACATTACAGCTATTTTAAAGGGAAAATGCTAATATGACTCATATAAAAATTATTCTTGGAACTGCTTAGGAATAATTCAATGAGGGGAGGTAGGACTACCATCTCCACAAATTTCAGTCATGAAAAAAACCTCCTAAGGATCACTTCCTTTAATTTACCAACACAAATCATGAAGAGATGTGAAAATTCAGATTTTTGCATTTCAATTCAGATCCAATTCAAACTGAATCCCATCTGAATCAATCTAAACAAAACAGGCCTAAATGTGAATCTCCTAAGCAAATCCTGAATGGCACTCAGAAGTATTACAGTTCAAGATTCTACGATCTTTGGTATGACAGTTGACGAGAGAGAGAGAGAGACAAATGAAATGAAATATTGCAGCCAGAAAGCATTTATCAAACTGTTAAGTCTAGTAATGCAGCCAATAACACTTATTTTAACTTTTACTTCTTCTAATGTTATTATAGCTGTTAAAACAGAATACTGTATATTCTGACAACATTGGATATTTGCTGCAAGTAAAACACAGAGGGAGGTTCAGCTCATTCATATGAATGAAAACCATGACCCAAGTTCTGTAAACCCACTGGGGTTTTTTTTTTTTTTGGAGGGGAGGGGGGACTTCTGGTTCTGGCTATACCTCAGCGAGTCAACTTGACAAGATTATCAAGTTGAATTCCCCCAGAAACTATTGTATGCCTCTGTGCTTTCTATATGTTGAATTTTAAGAGCAACATTGGTAAAGTAGTTTTTTCAAAAACATCATCTGACCTTGGAGTAAATGCATGTTTTGAAAATAACACTTGAAGGCTGTTCCTGGCTGCTTTGGCTTCAATTTAGTTACTCTTTTCTCTACCTCTCTTGTTTGGAAACTAAAGGGCAGAAACTATTACAAACAATATTAACCTTTTCTTGTGAGCTACAAAACACAATGGATTGGGAAAACATATCAAGAGAAGATTTTGCCAACATAATATTATCTGGTTTGCAAAAAATTATAGATATCTACACAGACTCAACCTCTGAAGATACAGAGATTTTTAATTCTGATAAAGTCAAAGAGGCAAAACAGATAACTCAAGATGGAGTGGTAGATAACACTGATAAAACTGAAATTAGTTCTGATCAGGAGAATGAGCTAAAACAAACAGCTGATCTTAATCTACAGACGAACACAACAAGATTGATGCAGGATAAATCTTTGGATATGCCAAAATCAGAAAATACGATTAACGCATCTACCAAAATCAGCTCGAATCAATAGATCAAACCAGAACAAAGGGTGGACCTCAGCATGAAGACAAATATGACAAGAATATTGCAGGCTAAACCCTTAAACGTAGCAAGTCCACAGAATATGATAAGCACATATGTCTTAATATAGGTGCCAGAAAGAGGAACATTTGGGACTTTTTTAGTAGCAGTGGCTATCCAGATTTCAACATGTCATGAAGATAAGGGATTTGACAAGGTGGAAACAACCTGTGAAGATAAGGGACTTGGCAGGAAAAGGGAAAACTGGAAAAAAGAATTTCTGGCTTAGTGAATTTATTACATAAAAAGTTTTCTGTATTCTGATTGTCTAATAAGGCCACTAGTTAATTGATATGATATGGGAAACAGAAAATGGAAATGTGAAGACAAACTTGATATATAAATAAATGTTAATCTGTTAGATTTTTAAAAGAATTGCGGCAGTTAGGTATAGAAAAGAATGTCTAAAAGTGAAACATATAGACCAGGAGGCAGCTCTCTTATAATAGCCCATAAAATATTAATTTGAATTAATGATGATTGCTGAAATTAGGCATTCTTTGAGGAATGAGCAATTATACTGTGGATGATATATAGAATATATCTAGCCAAATCTATCCTAAATTGTTTAGTATTGAAGAACTAAACTAGTCTGAATAGATTGTTGAGGCTATATTCTTTGTATTAAAACACATGTAAGTAAAGCTAGAAGAGGGATGAGATAGTAAGGAAACAAAGTGTGAAAGTATGCTCATTTCAGCTGGGAAGGGAGATATGAATTATATTGGGCTCAAATGTTGGGGAAAACTGTGACTGAAGTAGTAACACAACAATATATTTGTTTTATGTAACTTTATGTAGAAACTAAATAAAAATGTTTTTTTTAAAAAAGCTCCAGTTGTAAGAACATAAGAACAGCCTTGCTGGAACAGGCCACAGCCCATCCAGTCCAGCATTCTGTCTCACACAGTGGCTCACCATTTGCTTCAGGGTATTCCCAAGCAGATGTCTTCACGTTCTTACAATTTCCTGCAAATGGTATTGAGAGATATCCTGCCTATCTCTCCAACCTGCAGGTTGTCCTTAGGCATCCATAATGATAGCCATTGATATCCTTGTTCTCTATGAACTTGTCCAATCCTTTCTTAAAGCTGTCAAGGCTGACAGCTGTCACCACCTCTACTAGCAGGGAGTTCCACAGACCAGTGATCCTCAGGGTGAAAAAGTACTTTCTCTTATTTGTTTGAGATGTAGCACCCAAAGGTTTCATGGAGTGCCCCCTAGTTCTAGTGTTGTGTGATAGGGAAAACAGGTTTTCCTTATCTACTTTGTCTATGCCGTGTATGATTAAAACTCTTAAAATCCCCCAGTTGGACTACAAGTCCTAACATCTGGGAGTGGCAGTTCAAACATGGAACATTCCAAGCTCTGGATTAACTGTGTTTCATGACAGGTGTAGCCTTGGAAACAATTCAGTCACATTAAGTGCTCTGCATGTAGTCATTTTTGCCCAAACAAATATGAAAATTCAATATAATGTCATTTTAGATGCATCTCTAAAACCAACTTACATTCTAAAGCATGAAAGAGTAACTCAAAGTCATCCTTTGTTTTAGGAAACATCCTTCGATTATATTCCTTTAGCAATTTTTCAGCCCTCTCTCTTTCTATCCTTCGCTCTTCTTCTGCCTCCCATTCCAATCTCCGCCTCAATTCTTCTTTCAGTTTTTTCACTAGGTTCTTAGCTAGCCATTGCCGGTGATAGGTTTGTAGTACAATTGTCTATAAACAAGAAGAGGAAGGGGGAAAGGGGGGGAAATAGCAAACAATATTCTGTACAGATTCCGACCTCTCCCTTTTTTTATTATTCCAAAAGGAAAAGGGAAATCATATGGAAAACACGCACACAACATGCCTATAGAGCTTTTGGCCCAATATAGTTTTTGTTTCTAGCTTGCCTAACTCAAGGAAAGGTTCACCCAAGAGGTTAAAGAGAATATATAATATGGTGATAATTGGCTGTGTTCAACCTCAATTCTCTCAGTAAGACATGAATCAATTCTCCATTCCAGACCCTTTGGAGCGTATAAAGGCTGCAGAACAGAAATCCCAGGTAAACTGGGCTGTGTATATTAACATATTACCCATGTTGTTGTTGTTGTTGTTGTTGTTGTTGTTGTTGTTGTTGTTGTTGTTGTTGTTGTTGTTGTTGTTGTTGTTGTTGTTGTTGTTGTGTGCCTCTTGCCGGTTTCCTTCTTTCTCATTTTTATTGCATTACTGGTTTTATTTTTATTCTCTACTTCGATTTTAACATTTGTTTTGGGTTGATTTCTATGTAAACCACCCAGAGTTCCTTTGGGAAAATTGGCGCGGTATAGAAATATAAAAATAAATAAATAATCTAGAACTAATAATAATTACAAAGAAATGATACTTCTAGAGAAAATCAGCTAAGCTTTTCTGGGAAATACATTACCTGCCAGACTAGGAAATGTGTAAATCCAGGATGGGTAACTGTGTTGCTGCAGAAAATCAGGGACCACAACTCTTATCCTGGCTAGAGATCCTAAAATCTGGGAACTGGAGGTCCTGCTGGATTCAAAAGCTTGCCTATTTTTAATAGTTTAGCAGCTAATATATTAGTCAGTAATAAACCACTCTTATTTTTGGATTCTAGTTTACAAGGTCTATACTGCTTCTTTATTATGAAGAGGTTAGCCACCAATAACAGATGTTAGCCACCAATAATAAAAACTGCATGGTTGCTTTGTGAGCAATGTTGAGTAGCCACTTTACAATTGCAACCACATTTAGTACAGACGTATCCCCTACAGTCTAATCTTAAATAAATACTTGCCCACATACTGTATATGTTCTGCTGTTTTGTGATTAACTGCCATTAAGTGTGCATAGGAGTGAAATGGACCAGCAACTATTAAACTTTACAGCCTTAAAACTGTATGGCCTTAAAGGATATTTTAACTTACTGGCATAAGGGTTAACGTTTCATTACTACTTACTGCCTTAAGTCGTTTAGCATGGTATTCGTCAGCTGTCACATATTTCTTTGGTTCTATAAGTTTATCAGTAATATTTGACACATAGACGCCTATTTTAGTCATCTGGGTAGAAGTTGTATTTCGGGTCTGCTGCAGCCGTTTCTTTTCAACCACTGTCTAAAAACAAAATTATTGAGTTTCATGAACTTGCTTTTAAAAAATCAGAAGTTTTAAAGGCAAAGTCTCTTTTCCTGAACAAAGTTTTTAAAAAGAATGATGGATGGATGGATCAGAAAACAGCAGTTCATGTAATCTAATATGCTAGAAAATACAATACATTTCTAAATCAGTTTCTTGGCTTATTTCATATTAGCATTTCAATTTATTGTCTTGCAAACATACCTGTGTTGACCTACAAAACTCTTCATATCCTTTGTCTGGACGTTTTTTGGGATCTGTCTGTGATCCTGCATTATGGTATTCCGTACCGGTGAGCTTATGTCTAAAGCCACCCAGAAATGGTTTCTCAAAAGTGGGCCGTTTGATCTCTACATGTACTTCCTGAACTGTCTCTGATTCTGTTCAGATAAAACCAGTGACATAGAATTATATGCAGGATAATATAAATAACACATGTGATTAAACTAAGCTAAGATATATATTTGAACATCACTCTACCTGTTTGTACTCGAACCGTTATAACATCAGGCATGTAGAATTCATGTAGGAGTTTATGTGCCTGAATTGGAAAGCTGTCTTCATCAAGCGAAAATAAATCAACTTGAATAGTCCCATTCGGCCGAGCCCCAAGATTCCACAGGGTTTCATCATTTTCAGTTATTCTCCCTAAGAACAAATATTATGATCATTGGGTTCTACATCAAACAGAAAGATCACAAATGTCTTTACCTAGACAAGGACAAAACAAGGATGGCAGACACACTCAGGGAAAAGCCATGCTGCTGTCACCTCAAAACAGGCTTTTGTACTTTAGAAATGACATACCCCCCTTTCAGCTTGTAAACAATAAACTAGGGGTTCTGAACGAGTGCTTTCAGGCCAAATGCTGTGTAACAATGGTAACTAGGGTGAAAACCAATGCTCCTAATTAGCTCTGTGTGGCTTAATACCCCCCATGCTTTTCTTAATCACCTTCACAATTCAGGATGCATCTCAGTAAGTGTACCAGATGATGATGATGATGATGATGATGATGATGATGATGATGATGATGATGATGATGATCATCATCATCATCATCATCATCATCATCATCATCATCATCATCATCATCATCTCCACCCTCTGGGAACATGTCATAATTCTGTTTACAGATCTAGAAAAAGAGACTGAGAGAGCTTCTTCATATTAAATGATACATACCTAGCAACATAATCTGTAAAAAGTTTAGTGGTATTTTTAGTCGCGCTGCAAAGTATTGTTTGATTTGTTCCACCGTTCGGTAAATGGTAAAATCCTTTGTGAAAATCTGGATATCAGGATGCAGCATGAATTTAACTGAAAAATAAACACATGGGTGGCATACGAGCTAAATAAATAAATAAATAAATAAATAAATATGGAAATTGTCGGGAGACAGTTTAATACTACAGATATATAACATGTTAAAATCAACATTTACATTTGCTATTTAATTTTTAATACAATTGCTGAAAGGTTAATTACATGATAGCAACAAAAACACCCTTCTAGATAAACAATAACTGATTACATAAAATCCTTTGGCTGCTACTATTTTCAAAAGCAAATATTGATGGTGTGTCTAAACTCATTTACCTAGATATGCACAGTAGTCAAAATCACTTTGTACAGAGAAAACACTTCATATTCATCAAATCAGTGAAGCTCTCACATATGCAGAGAGCTTTGTATGGCAATTGGAATGCATAAACAAGCAAGGGAATTCCTTCTCTTACATCAGCATTTCATAATGCCGACCCAACCATGTTCCCTGAAGAGCAAACCAGCGGTGTTTGTTCCCTAGCAATACAGTTTGGTATGTTAGCTCAAGGACTTTCGTTGAGGTTTCTCACCTGTAACATTTCTGAAACAGTTTTCAACTGTAGCATCAAAATGGTATCTCTTTGGGGTCTGGAAGAGTTGAGTAGGACTGAATGCATATAACTTCTGGAGGCCACTGGTTCATAGGGTCAACATAAGTTTGAAATTACTTGACCACACATCAAAAGCCAGAAAGTAGGGACTGCTATACAAATATGTGTGCACTATCAAGTCAACTGTGACGCAGGACAACTGTTTGCCGGGTTTCATAGGTAGAGAATACCCAGAAGTGTTTTACTATTCACAGCTGGGTAACCATTTTACTGACCTCAGAAGGACAGAACCCCAGCTCATGAGCACAGTTTCAGCTGCACCACCACCATTTTAACCACTGTGCCACGAGGCTCTTCAATCAAAGCAAAGGGTGCAGTGGGGAATCAAACTCCCAATCACCTACTCTGTTGCAGACAGCTAAACCACTGAGTGATCCAGCTAGCTGTCATCTTACATACATTAAAAATCACTCTTAGAGTCTTGTTAGGTAAACAGCAGGATATAAAGGCTTTAAATGAATGAGTAAGAAAACATAAAAATGAAAAAACCAATGTTATTTTTAGGATGACAGCTTCCAGAATAGTCCAGCTATACAGCCCAGTGCCCTTGCTAATTGGTAGTCTTGGAGTTCCTGCCAAAAAGTAATTTCCCTGCTCTATGACAAAGTTGGAAATAAGCACGGCATGATAATTATAGTAACAAAGGCAATGGTGTCCATTTGCTACTATAGCTAACAAACTGTATACCTGTTACAGTAGGATCTCGTATAATTTCTGGTAACTGTGTTTTCTGAGATGCCAAACTTTCCATTAACACATCTGTTGCAAAATGAAGATCTTGTTCAGGAACATTTTCAGCAGCATCTGAGATTGTTTCAATTATGACAGCAGGATCTTGGCCTTGTGAAGTATCTTTTTGAACCTCTAGGAATCCATCTTGGGATTCTGCTTGGGGTTCTTCTTTTTCTGCTGCCTCAAATCCTTGCGCAGGTCCTTCAGTGGCAACTAGTCCCTGAACCTGTTCAGCATCAGCAGTTGGCCTCTGAGCCGGTTGCCCAGAAGTGGTTGGTTTCTCAGTACCATCAGGTGCTTGGCTTGGTTCCTCAGCAGTGGTGAGGGCAGAAACAGCTTTCTCATCAGCAGCTGGATCCTGCCCTGCTTCCTCCCCAGAAGCCTGTTCCTCAGCAGTTTCCAGTCCCTGAACCAATTCCGTGGTGGCATCTGATTCACCAGCTCCCACATCTGGGGACTGTTCTTCCTCCACAGGCAAAGTAGTGTCGTGCAACTGTGCTACCTTTATCTGCTCTTCTTCAGTCTCTACTGAATCTTTTTGGTTTGCTTCAGAAGTGTCCTCTGTACTTTGCTTTTCACCATCTGCTACATCTAGGTCACTTCCTTCCTTTCCTGGATCAGCCATCACTCTAAAAAGAGAAGCTCCGATTTTCAATCTTCAACTAAGAAAGAAAAAAACAAATAAGGATTTTTTAAAACTAGACAGAGCCTTATTCCAAATTACTGACTCTCCTATGTACTGTTAGACAAAAATTACAGGTAGAAGACAACTTGCTAGACTAAGCACAGCCAACTGAGAAAATTCATCAGAACTGCATGGTATACTATTTTTAAATTTTGGCATATTTTACTAATTTAGGACACACTGACAAATTGTTGTGACAAATTCTCGCATGTTAATGTGCAGATACAGAATTTGCTACTGCATCATTTTGTGTGATACAACAAACATCTACATTGATTTCTTTGGGAAATCTGCCACCAGTCATGTAGAAGTTTACCGGACAATGCAAAATGAACTTAACGGTAACACCTTATCCATCACTGGGATGCAGCAGGGTGAACACATACTTCTCCCCCTATTACGCGCACAAACATGAGCTCATCAAACACGCTCGCGATTTTCAGCTCTCCCTAAAGCGCAGGATGCATTTAAAGACTACAACTCCCAAGATGCACCGCGAGCCTGCACTTGCCGGGCGAAAGGAGAGAGGGAAACCTATTTACCCCTCCTCCCTCGTCTTGGCCCACTACTCTCCCAAAGCCCTTTGCGCAGCCACGATAAAGCTTTTAAAAGGGCTCTGTTGTGCACAGCGCGCTGGGAATTGTAGTCACGGAGTCAAATAGCCGCGCAAATACCTATTTTTCCCGCCGTTCTCTAATTGTTCCCCAGTTTTCTCCCTGCCTTGCCGAACATTCCTACAGAAAAGAGCTATACGTGTTTTTTAAAAACCACACGTGTTTTACCCCAATTCTAGGATGTCCTCGATGGATGGTTCCCCCGAAGCCGCTTCGGCCGGACACTACGCCCGGGCCCGTCCTGTGGGTAGGAACGAGCGTCGATGTCGCCATGGCAACCAGGAGGCGGCGAAATGTCGCGATACCTGCCCTGCAAAGCCCTGCAAAGCTGGTATACAATGGCATGCATTGCAAGGTGGACGATATCAGCGTCACATTGATTGGGGGAGGGTTGCGTGTGCGCGCTCTAATGGTGCTAGTCCTGACCACTGCTTTTGGGTGGTGGTGGTGGTGGTGGTGGTGGAAACTGGGCAGCAAAAAGAAAGGTGACTGAGAGGGGGAATCAGAATCCTTTCAAATGTGTTTATAGGTTAAAAAAAAAAGAACAAATTAAAGATAAAAATCGGAAAAACAAATAGACAATATAAAAACGTGGTGGCACTTTTTAAACGTGGACGTGGAAAAAAGCTTCCGAGATCGCATGGGCCACTGGAAAAGCAAAAAAAAAAAAAAAAGCTGGAACTTTCTAGATGCAAAAATATATGATTTAAGCTGAAGCCATGGTACTTTGGAGAACTCAGAACTCGCAGGGAAATACACTAGTAGCGGGAAAAGTGGAAGGCGACAGAAAAAGAGGGAGAACCGATGACAGATGGACTTGGTAATAAAAGAAGCCACCATCTGGAGTTTGCAAGAGCTGCACAAAGCTGCTACAGGCAAAAGCTTCTGGAGGTCACTATTTCTTAGGGCCACGTTAAGGGAGAAGCAATAGCATGCTGTCTGGGAAAAGCAGCAGGCAGGAAGGGAACCTTTCTCCCTCAGGAGTTGCTTGGAGTACAGCTCCCTCAGAGCATTTCCTTTGGCTACAGTGGTGGGAGCACCTGGGAGTTTAGATGCAAAATATCTGGAGGGTGAAAAGGTTCCCACAGGCTTTGGAAAATGATCAGCTGGAAAAGAGGCTTGCAACTGTTGCACAAGGGTTACTTGAGCAACTTTGGTTACTCCAACTGCCATCATGAAGCTGCCAAACAGCTCTGTATGTAGTCTGCACTGTGCTTGGACTAGTCAGTAGTTTTGTCTACTCTACGAAGTGCTCAAAAGCAGCATGTTATAAAACACAACTGTTCAGCTCATCATTTTAGGTAAATGCGAAAATAATTGCAAGGATAAATTGCTGGCTAAAGAACCTTGATACACATCAGCGTTTAGAGCAGCCACGTGGAAAGTCAAAAGACCCAGTACACACCCAGCCATCAGTAGAAGAGAAACAAGCAAAAAGTGCGACTTCATTCTAAGTAGATCTGGAAAGCTGTGGCTGTGTGGGGAGGGTACTCTCAATATATTTAAATGAGTTAAGTTTTAATAAATGCTCAATTTATTCAATAATATCATGTAAATTCACTGATATTAAACTATAGCAACATATCTGTTCACCCTAAATATCATGACTCCCAGCAGAATGACACCTTACGTTGAGACCTGGCTGCTATGATTTCTGTTCCACTCTGAGTTTGTTAAAGCATACTGTTAGCCATCATGAAACAGTTTCAGGTGACGAGGATATAATTTTTCTTTATTTTAGAGTATTTTTACCCTGCCTTTCTCCTTGGAAAAGGACCCAAGGCGAATAAGGGAATACAAGCATGGTCTAGTTAGGCATGTCCAAACTTCGGCCCTCCAGATGTTTTGGGCCACAACTCCCACAGTCCTTTGCCATTGGAAATACAGGCTTGGAATTCCGGGAGTTGTGCCCATTGAATGGGGTGTTTCCAACAAAAGCAAACAATCAGCCATCTCAAGAAAACAAAGAGGACAGCAAATGGAAATCAACAGGAACAATCTACTTGTCAAGGTTTTTTCTCCCAGGCTTTGATGGAGAAGAATTTTACATGTTCAGTCAGCACACTCCTCACTGAGAGTAATGCTATGCATAGTTATCCATACTGCTCTCTAGTGGATTTTCTTGTAAATTATCTTCTACTATTTTTATAACCATTGTACAATACAGTACTGTATTTGTTTTAAGGTACAGTGTGGTGTAGTGCATAGCATGATGGGTTAAGACTGGATAACAGAGTTCATATCCCCATGTGACCATGGAAATTCATTTGGGGAGTGAAAGTGGTAAAACCACTCCTTCAATATATCACTTATCTTGAAAAAAAAACCTATTAGGGTTGCTATAAATAAGTTGTGACTTAACAGTACTGTATAATGTATAATTATATTTGTTACATATGTTTTCCCCCTCAAACTATTTACACACACTACCAACCACTGAACTATTACTTCACTATCAGGGATTTGTAGACCTATATTATATATACCTGTACAGTATATTTATTTTATATAGGTATTTTCATCTACTGATGATTGTGCATATCTTTTATAATAAATATAATTGTTTTGACTGTCCCTTATCTTCGCTAACTCTTGCTGCCTGTTCAAGTGTTATTGCTTCTTTGTCAGAGGTTTGTCTAATCTTGAAAATAACAGAACAGGATCTATGGTGCAGATGAAAAAAGCCTGCTTTACAGAAGTATCAGGCAGTCTTTCTCTTCTAATATAGGTAGAATAGCTTTACTCCTTACTCAGAGGAACAAAGGATTCTCCACTGGATGTCAAAGCATTTTAATGTGGCAGTCCAAGTAATGGGAGACCAATGTGGCCCTTAGAGGAGGCCTGCCCAAAGTTCGGGCCGGGGGGGGTCAAATCCGGCCGTCAGGCCATTCTGAGTGGCCCGCGGCTGGCTGGCCCACCCCTCCCTTCCCCTCCGCCCCATGTTTTTTTTTTTTTTTTAAAATCTTCTGCTAACACTGACACCACTGGGAAGCTTGGGTGGCTGGGCGGTCTGCCGCCACCGGCACCGCAGGGGAATGTGTGGGGGTGGGCAGGCCAGTGGGCCTCTGCCACCGCCAAGGAGCTTTGGGGTGGCCTGGTGGGCGAACCGTCGCCACTGCTGGGGAGCTTGGGGTGTGTGTGCAAGGTTGCACAGATTGCCTCTTCCAAGGGGCGACCTGTGGCCACGGCTCCCTGTGCTTCCTTTGGTCCCCACCTTCCTTCTTTCCTCCCTCCCTTGGTCCCCACCTCCTTCCCTCCCTCCCTCCCTTGTTCCCCACCTTCCTCCCTCGCTCCCTTGATCCCCGCCTTCCTTCCTGCAGGTGGGGTTGCAAGGGGTCAGTAGGTGGGGCTTATGGGTCAGTGGGTGGAGCTTGCAGTGGGGTGGCAGGGTCAGGGAGCAACCGGCCCCTGACACATTCTCAGCCACAAAATCTGGCCCTCCTTACAAAAAGTTTGGGCACCCCTGCTTAGAGTAATAGAATCAAGAACATACCCTCAAATGAATCAAGAACATACCCTGTACTGTTGTATCACAGGGGAAGAAGGCAGTGTTGTTCTTGTGGGAATGCCTCCCAATGCTGCCATCCACACAGTATAAAGGAACAGTGAATACGCTGCAGAGAACCACTCCAATGCAATGGTGTTTTTACAGTCATTTCCCAAAGAACATTCAGACAGAACACAAATCCAAAAAAGAGGCACTAAAGGTGTCCAGCATACATTTAATGAAGGTTTCTTTATTTGTGTTGCTATTATTCCAAAAGCTAGAGAGGTGCTACTATATTGGCCATTTCCACTGATCAGCTGGAGGTTCTTCCACCAAAGGCTCCCATGGTCGCCACTGTACCATTTTCCTGGCCAGATTGAGTTCGCTTTGGGCCTGTTGACAAAATAGGATTTTAACTGTAAAATGTTCTTAAATACGTAATATATTCTGCACAGGATACTACAGAATATAGAATGCATTACAATATTACAGAATGAAGCTTTTTAAGTACCTTTAACATCACATGAGACCTTAAAATATCAATCAGATCTACTTGTTACATATTAAAATACAGATTTTAGTCAAACAACTCCTTATTAAACTGTTTTATGAGCGCAGGACATAATTGTAAATGTCCTATTAAATGACTAGGTCCCAGTACAGGGGAGTGTAAATGCATCAACAGGTTGTATATTCCATGCTGCACCTCCGTCTTGGGAATACCTATTTACATAACCAGAACGAGCTAGTGTGAGACTATAATTTTAATAAATTAAAAGCCTAATTTTGTGGACTATGCCCCAGAAAGTTTACCTCATGCCACCCTTGAAGCCATTATAACACAATGACTGGTTAGTCACCATTATTTATTTTGAGATTTTACTCCCCCCCCCCCCCCCAATTCCCTGGAGAAGAACCATCCCTCTTATTCCAAAATCTTCTAGATATGTGGTTGGAGTAAGAAAAAACCCCTAACTAATTGAAATTGAAAGCAAAAATTCTGTATTGATGGAATATTGTTTTCAACTACTTAAAAGAGAAACCGATCACATTTCTGAACAGAACAAAGCCTGCCTTCCCTAGGTTAAATATGTAAAACTGAACAAGGATTCTCAGCCATTGTGCTCAAAAATAAGGATGCAAAATGAATTATTTAGCTATGCTGACCTTGGTGACAACTTGTAAAGCAAAGAACCTTGTAGCATAGAGGTCAAACTGTAGTCAAACCCCTGCTTATGACCTGAGTTCAATCCCAACAGGTTGACGTCTGAGGTCAGTAAAATGAGTACCCAGCTCACTAGGGGGCAAAGTGTTGTTTGCATAATTGTGTTCTAATGCCCAAAGAAGGCTTTCTCGATATGGGGCAGAATATAAGTTGAAACAGTAACAGCAACTTATACCTTTGAAAGGTACTACATATAGATTCTGTTATGTGTGTGTCTGTGTTCTGTCTATATCCAAAAACAACAGAATGTTAATTCACTTTATTTTATATACACCTCATTAGGATGATACTGGCTTTAGTTTAGTTTTAGTCCTCTAATGGAGTCTTCACCAATAGCATCAGTATCATGACAAAATATTCAGTGACGTGGTTACTACAATTAGAGTTACCGTCATGACAATTAATGCTTGCTCTCGCCAGAGATTTTTTATATGGATTATGCAAGCCTCCTGTCCCCCCTCTGCAGCTCACTGTGCCATACAAAAACAGGCCCCAGAAGGCTTCCTAGCTTTGTAGTGTGGGCTTTGGGGGTACATAGAGGAAAGCACTGGAGAGAGGGGAGAGTAGCCCTCCTAGTTCTGTTGAGAAAAGAAGATTCACCAGCAGTAGACAACATCATTGGCTTCTGGCACCATCCAACAAAAAGCACAAAGAAACTGCAACTGTGGACACAATGAACTCATGTCAGATTGGAGTATGAATATTACTACCACTATTATGGTAGTACCAAATATCTCATCGTAGTGTACTGTGTAAGGGAGGCTGACTGTATCAACAATAAACTGATTTGAAATTCCCTAAAGGGTAGGGAGTGGATGCTTCAAAACAAAAGCTATTGCAATCTTTCAGAACTCAGTAGTATATTAAGCAGATACTTGAGATTCATTTCATTCTTACTATGACAACTCATAGTTGCCTCCGTCAAAGAAACAAATTTGAGCTTTACCAAGTACTGTGCACTTTACCTGCAAAATCACTTCCTCTATTTGTCCACAATTTATTTTGCTTTCCAGTTTCTCTGCATTGGGTTCCTGCAGGTTCAAAAACAAATCAAAGGATTAGCTGAGTTTCGCAGTACGTACAAGCAATATATGCCTGATTTTCATACTGAATTAAGAATAGACAAAATAACTTGTTTTCCATATGCTGGTATACATTAAGAAAACAAGGCAATCAGGTCTACATTAGTTCAACTAGGAGTAAGCATTTCAACTTATCCTTCTGGATAAACTAGGAGTTTTCACGTCCAAAGATTAAAAAAAAGTTTGGTCTTTTGGGTATTCAATTAAAAAAAAAATATGTTGCAAGTTGTTGTAAGTCTACAGTATATCCATCTATTTAATGATACAGTACCAGTGATTTAGGTATCTGGCTATGGAGGCAGAGGCTGGGTGGTTCAATACCCCACTGTGCCTCCCGTGCAGTACAGCCAGCCTGTGTGGTCTTTAGCAAGCTGCACTGCCCCAGGGTGCCCCCAGAGGAAGGGAATGGTACACCACTTCAACAAAGTCCCTACCCAGAAATCCCTGGAAAGGATTGCCGTAAGTCGGAATTGACCTGATTGCACATGATGATGATGCTACAAGGTAGCAATTTAGCACAATATTTTGATAGCTGTATCACACTGAAATCTTTATCAAAACTCAGCAGGATCTTCTTAATGGAAGTATTTTTAATGAAATCACAACATATAAACCATTTCTTTGTAACAATAATAAAAACAAAACAAATGTGATTCAAGAGCCTGAATCACTTAAACTGCGATCCTAAAAATGCACTGTCTACTTACTGTGTTAACCAAATCAAGCCGCTCTTTTATGATCTTCTCCGTATATTTCCTGTATGCTGCGTCTTGGGGAATATTGTGGAGAGCATTAAGAATTTTTGTGTAGAGTACCCTGAGGTGCTGAAAAGATTACATAGTTCTAATCAAACACAATTTAAAATTACTATAACTGTACATGACTAAAGTTCATTACTTCAGCAATAGTGCCTATAATAAAAAGAGGGCTTTCTTGCAAATTATGCATTCAACTTTTGATAATCCAGAATGAAAAAAACAAAAATATTGTATTAAAAAGTTTGTTTGATGTTCCACTTTCATGAATGTAGTAACTTTAGATGAATTCCTTTTGCTTAGTGTAGTGGATCACAACTAGAGTAGGCCTATTTGAATTAATGGAACTTACAGAGGAGTTGACTCACCATATCCACACTGATCCAGTGGACCTATACTAGTTGTGACTTATACTACAGTTAAGCAACAGGAATACAGCTAATGTTTTATTAGAATCTAACATCCAAAAGCCTGTTGTGATCAAAACCTCTAATCTACAGATCCCAGTAAATATACTAGCTGCTGTAGTTTGAGCTAACTCACATTTCTGAGAAGTCTGAATGAGTAATTCCATGTAAAACCCATTGCAGTTACTAATTCTGGATGTTATCAGTGTATAAGACTGAGAGGGGATATGATAGCTATGTTTAAATATTTGAAAGGATGTCATATTGAAGAGGGAACAGGTTTGTTTTCCATGGCTTCAGAGACTAGGGCTCGAGGCAATGGTTTCAAACTACAGGAAAAGAGATTCCATTTGAACATTCAGAAGAACTTCATGACAGTTAGAGCTGTTCGGCAGTGGAATGTGCTGCCACGGAGGGTGGTGGAGTCTCCTTCTTTGGTGGTTTTTAAGCAGAGGCTGGATGGCCATCTGTCAGAAATATTGTGAAGGGGTTCCTGCATGGCAGGGGGTTGGACTAGATGGCCCATGAGGTCTCTTCCAACTCTATGATTCTATGAATAAATAAATATAGCCAGGTTACCTTTATTGGGAAAGAGTCATCATTGCCACATCGTCCTACACTGACAAAAAGTGCTTCACACTTCCAAATTCACTTGAACTTACAAACCACCATAAGTTGTAGAATTAATATTTTCCTCAAATTGTCCAGCTAAGCACCCCACACATGCCAAGTGAAGGCATTCATTGTTCAGCCACATATTTTAACTCACTATATGGAACTTGATTTATGATATGTCCAAGTTACTGTACTGTTTCAGCTATTTGGATCCCTCCACCTTATTATTCTGTTTGTACCCTTTTCCCTCAAGGACATTTGAGAAGCAGTGAAGAAATGCAGTATATAAGGGAAAAAAAACAATATGGAAGTACTAGAATACAGTCCATCGTTAACTGAACTCACTATTTATAATTTAGATTTATTCACTACGACCAGAATTCTGTTGGAGGAATCACATAAATCAGAATGAACTGTACGTGATAAACAAGGTGCAATCATCATTTCTGGCCATGCAATGAACATCCAAACAAGAATGTGACAGGCATCTGGTTAATTAGCATTAACTTGCCACTTTGACTTACACAGTTTTATCTATTATAAATTCATAATAGGAAGCAACAAGTCTACAACTTGTAAATTATAAACCGCGCCACTCTGTGGGGTCACAAATATATTTCTGTATTATCAGCTTCAGCTAAACAAGTGGTTGTTTTTTTCTTACCTCATGTGGATTTGTAGATACAGCTACTCCCACAAGGCCAGTGGTCTGTAAAAACCAAAAAGAGATTGAGAATATTTGTGCCAAATAAGCAGGGAAGCATGCATATATTTAATAAGTAGGATTTACATTATAAAAATGAAAATCAGACAATTAAATTTGTTTTTAGATGAACAGTCCATCAGTTATATTTGTGCATGTGTAAAGCTACTTGTTCTGAACTCCAAGGACACTTTGTTGTGGAATGCAAGCAACTGTTTATTTGCTGGAAGTATCCAACCAACCAATTTATTAAAATTATCTCTATAAGTAAACAAACAAATCTGCATCCATATCAATAATTTGTCAGCCTTTCCCCTCCAAAATGCTTAAATATCACCTGGAAACAGTAAAAGTTTCTCTATGGCCAGCCATTACATATTAACCAGAAATTCACAACATCAACACATTATGGGACTGCCAACAATCATCTTTGATCCATTCTTGCACACAACTTTAAAAAGTTCTTATCAGCTTCTAAAATAGTAATATTAGTAATAATATTAATAATAATATTACTTGGGGCCTCGGACACCCTTGAACATTTGTGAATCTGAGGACTGACTGGATCCCAGGAACTGTGAGACAGGGGCCCGCACAGAATACACACATAAGACCTCATAAAAGGGGAATCTTTACTTGGCCAAGATACTCCATCGTGTGAAGGATCTCAATGTGGATGCATAATGCACAGAGCCCCGTTCTCACAGGCCCTGCATGCTCAAAGCACTGGATGTGTTAGTGATAGGGTTAAGTAGCCCTCTTCGTTGGATTCTTCAAATGGGCACAGAGGCATCTCAAGCGCCACAGAAAGCATTATCGGAGAACAGTAAAATCATCCAAGCAAGGATGTCAAGATGGGATTTTTGAACAGACAAACAAGCCTCTCCTCCGCCCAAGAGAGCTCCATCTTAGATGCCCAGCAGGGATTTATCAGGCATCCTTAACAGCACCCAAAATGTGCCGCTCACTCGAGAAAAAACACGAGAACTATGCAGGTCCAGGACTGTCAGGCAAAACTGCCAAAGGAATTTCCCCCCAGAATTTCTGCTCCAGGGGAGATAGGAGGTAGATATATCCCATGCACTTTAAAAACCAGCCGGTCTGGGGAGATGCAAACAGTTTCTAGGGAGAGGTGCTAGGTGTTTGGGAGGCTGCCCAAGAGGGGCATGAGATGGGGGAGGGATTATCTTGGGGTCTGGACGCCTCTTCCACTCTGCTCTGCCCAACTCTAGGGTATCTTTAGGGGGGGGGGCGCAGAATGGCTAGAGATAGAAGAGAAGGGGCAGGCTTTTATCGTGTCAAAGCACAATTGTAGAAGTTTCAGAGAAGGTAGCTGTGTCAATCTTTTTCAAGAACTCCAGGCCAAAAAAAAATCAAAGAAAAATAAAACAAAACAAGGCACAAAAGACACGTTTTGTGTCTTTTGTTTTGGGGTGTTTTTTTCCTTTGATTTTTTTTTGATTTTTTTTTTGCCTGGAAAGCAAAATCGTGAGTTTCCACGGCGATCAGAAAGCTCTCTTGCCCAGATGAACAACCTCCTAGCCATTCGGCAACCGCGCCCGCTTCCCCTTTTCCCGTCCACGAACCTGCCAAGCCAAACCCACCTGCCCGCCCGTGAATGACACCCACCAACCCAGCCTCCCACCCAGCCTCCATCGGGTCCCCCTTCACCTTCTTCAGGACTCCAGCCATAACCAAACTCTCGGCGCCTGCCCCGCAAGGGCTTCTGGGAAGCCCAAACAACGCCGACCAATCCCCGACGCCCGAGACGCGCCGCGGAGAACCTCCTAGGCAAACCGGCTCCCCCGCCAAGCCCAACCCGCGGGGCGAGCAGAGGGCAACGCTAAGGACAGTGAAGCGCGCATGCGCCCGAACGCTGCGGCGGGGAAGGAGGAAAATGGAAACGTCAGTGGCCGCCTTCTGTACGCATGCGCCCGCGTTGTTCGCCGCGGACGTCTCCGAGAGCGGGCCTTAGTTAGGGGCGGGGAAGGGAGGTGCAGGCAGCCAATCAGGTGTGCGAGGCGGGAGGTACCTGTTAAGACCAGGCAGATGTGCTTTAGCGGAGGGGAGGGGGAGGAATAGCCGCTCAGGTATCTTCCTTGCTTGCACTCATGTTTGCCAAACTTCGACCCTCCAGATGTTTTGGACTTAAGGCACCAGCAGCTTGGTCTGAATAAAAGGCACACGAAAAGCAGTCAGCTCGTGAGACCGCTTTTTGCCATGAGTTCAGCAGATAAAAATAGCTCTTCCCTTTTGCCAACCTGGAGTGTTTGTTTTATTGCTCTGTTGTTACCCGGTGCCTCCCCGCTATTGGAAACCGGCCAGATAGTTACATACTGTTCTCTTGTACAGTTGATCCAGCTACTTTGATGGACTTACAAAGCCCCTGCACCCTGCCTTTCTCATCCACGTGTGCCGCCGGCCAGGCACACTGCAACACATCCTGCAGCCCTTGACACAGCTGGGAAATGAAATAATTCCTTTATATTGTATGTGAGGCAGATAATACAAATGTGCAGTTGGAGTTTCATGAATTAATTGAATTAACGGTCTGAGGAAGTGGATTTCATCCATGAAAGCCCACTACTTCTAAGGAGGGCCACACCAGTGCTATATTCAGCTGTCCTATGTTTGGGGTCATGGTGCAAAACCTGGGCCACATCCCTGTTACAGTTCCCTTTTCTTACAGATCTGTCCAGCCCTTCAGTTTATTTGTCAAGGAACTTACAAATTTCATACATATGCCAGCTTGTACTACACATGAATGTGTACTGTGTAAAATTACTCTTTGGTTTGCTGGTGAGTAAGAAATCTTGAGGATGGTGGGCAGAGTAGTAGGGAAAATGGCCTATATTGGTAGAAAATAATGTTTCTGATTTTATTTCCCATATTCAGTCTCCATAGACAGTATCGTTTTGATTTGTGTTTTCGTTCTTATTTCAGCTCAGGATGCAGCTGCCTTACCTACGACAAGAGGGGGCAACACAGTAGTCACCTGGTTCCAACCACCACATGACATCTGATGGAGTGCTATCTCCTTCCTGCTTCTTTGCAACTGGAATCCATTGCATTCTCTTCTTATATCTTTATCCCTCCTTTCTGTGGAGCTTGCTGGTGCTGACAATGCATTGTTCCTACAGTTCACTATGAAGGTGGTACAGATGGGAACTGCAGCCAACCCCTTAAGGGGGGGGGGGGCAGCATCTCTACACTAGAACAATTAACACTTCCACTTGACTTCTCGGCCTCATGGCACAATGGTTAAACTGTTGCACTGCAGCCACGACTGTGCTCATGACCTGGATTTCAATCCCAGATAGCCGGCTGATGGTTGACTCAGGCTTATATTCTTCTGAGGTTGGTAAAATGAGTACCCAGCTCAAGGGGTGGGGGGGAGGATATGCAGCGTGCATAACTTAAATGTCAACTTCCCAGAGAGTGCTTTAAGCACTATGGGGTGGTGCATAAGCAAAACACTTTGTTTTTGCTTTGACTTACCCCACAGCTGATGAACTGAGGGTCATCTTTGACCATGTGCAACACTCAGCCCCCATGTCTGGACACTTGCTACAAAATGTTTGGGCCCTGTCCCTCAGGTTGATGCTTATGCAGAGACAAAGCAAACACAGATAATTTCCTGTTGGAGGGGAAGGAAGTGAAGCCTGATGATGCCTCACACATGATAGGGGTTCTGCTGAGCTTGAAACATGTTTGCATTACAGCTTCCAAAATCCCTAGTGGCCATGCTGGCTGGGAGTTCTATGAGCTGCAGTCCAAACAAAGAAAATTTACATATCTCTGTTGACGTGTGGTACATATATATTGCTGCCTAGATGCTCTAAGTACATCCAATCTCGTCTGATTTCAGAAGCTAAGCAGGGTCAGCCCTGGTTAGTACTTGGATGGGAGACCACCAGGGAATACCAGGTGCTGTAGGCGCCTGGAGTAGAAACTGGCAAGCCACTCCATTCCCGCCAATAAAACTCATTGGGGTCAAGAAGAGTCGGTCACAACTGTAATGACACAACACACACACACACACACACACACACACACACATTACACCATCACTGAAAGACAGTAGTGCAAGGAAGTATAAAGATCAACCTGTAGCCATATATATAGACACCACATTGTAAGAATCTGAAACCACATTAGCTGCATCTCATTCCCTGCTAGTTTCATTCTCGAGCAATCAGGCTTGTAAAAGCATCCCATATGACCAATCATAAAGCAAGGAAACAAATCTGCAAGCTATGAGACAGCAAGAGAAAAGCTTAAGCTATGGCAATCAGATGTCTTTCAACTGTTCAAGAATTTTGCTTCTAGCAATGTGATTCCTCCTAAGATTTACAATAAACAGTGTAAAAGCACTTCTGATTGAAATATGGCATCTCATTTCTTTCATAGATCAAGCTATGAATTCACATTCACACACACATGCATTTCATATAATAAATGGAAAAATCACAGAGGCCGTCACTTCACGAGGCTCTTCGCTTCGCAGCGTGATTGCCTTCGCTTTGAATGCGAAGGCGATCACGTGGTCTCCCTTCGCCCCCACCCCTTTTTCCCTGTACTCACGCGGGCCGCTTTTCCGTTCGAATCGAGAATGACCTCACGAGCTCCATTCGCATTAAAGCACTGATGTTCTTCCCCCGTTTCCCGCGTTCTTTGATTTTTTTTAAAAAAAGGGACCGGTGTATCGATGCATCAATGCTTGGCTGTCATTCACGACAGAGTGTGGTTACAGTACGATCCTGTGTTTTGTTTCCTGGCATCATTGGCAGCCCCCCGCCGCCGCCGCCGCCGCTACTCGGGGGGAGCCCCGCATGGCACAGCCGCCCGCCCTCCGCCGCTTGCACGCTGCCTGCCCCGGGTGCCCTGCTCTGGCCGGGCGAGGCAGCAGCGGCTCCTCCTGCGCCCGCCGCCGCCGCCGCCGCTGCTGCTACTTGAGCGAGGAAGTAACAGCGCAAAGCGATGAAACAATATAGCGATGCATCGATATCCCTGTTTGAATATTTTTTAAAAAAACTTGAAATAAAAGCCAAAAACTGAGACCACACGTGGCGCTGGGTGCGAAGCGAGATGCGAAGCGAAGAGATTCCCGTCCTCCGCCAGGGGCATCACTTACCCCGGTTGGAGCACGCTAAAGGGGGCGTGGTCGGGGTGACGTCGCAGCCAAAAGGGAGGAGCGTGCGGACTGAAGCGGTCGGTTCGCACGCAAATGACGGCTTACCGCGAAGCGAGCGGCTCGTGAAGTAACGGCCAGAGTTTGATTAGAATTGAAGTTTCAACGTAAAATGATGGATGATTATTAACATTCTTGAGTGCTATCAGTGCCGATCAGAGGACAGATTATGTTATTATAGCAGTCAGACCTCAGATTACTTTTGATGAAGTTTTAGAGCAGTCATGTCATACTTTCCTGCAAGCTGCTTGTGTTTCAGTTGTATAAGGTCAGACCTTAATTTAACTACCAACTGAAATTTAATTTTAGAAATGCCACATGACCTAGCGGCTCACAAGGCCTATGTCTGCATGTTTGAAATTCAGGGCACAATAAAACAATGACAGGATTTTGAAAAGGTGAGAGTCTCCTTTTATCTGTTGACTGTTGATTAACCTAATGGCAGAAGCTTGAAACTAGGAATACTATGTTAAGAGTAAATCCACAGATTTTGACTAATGGCGGATGATATTGCTCTGAATAATCCCAGACTGCATGTCTGTTATAAGGAAGGTAGCTAAGCTGTTTAGTTTGCTTTGATTAATGGATTTCACCCATGCCATTTTAAAATCTCTATCCTGCTTGCTTAATATCCATATAACCTAGTACAAAGAATGTCATATTCTGTATTTAGACTCTTTGACTAAACAGCTGCATGTGGAGAAGAAAAATAAACAAATAAATGGTCACATTTATATTTGTGGATGCAGAAGCTCACAAGTATGAGTCCACTCAGACTCATATATATTTGTGGACTGAGTATTATAATCCCAAAATTAGGATAATGCTTACCTATTCTTTTGAAACAAATCAGACTGAAGTAGAAGGAAAACAATAAGCTTCTGAGTTTGTTATCAGATTTCAGGAGGGGAACTATCAAAAGGGTGTAAACTACTAGCCATTAAGCGGACTTGAGAAAGGAGTGTTGATCACCCTTGCTGATAGGCCTCCATGGGAGATGAAAAGGTTAGGAAATGCGCAGAAGAGATGACTCATATGGATTTCTCCCCCTAAAGAGGATGAAGAGTGTCCAGGAAAAGCACAGGGAGCAGTTTGAATCACACACAGAGGAAGACCTACAGGGAGCTGGCTTAACTCCCCAAAGACCTGGTACAAGAAGTATTGAAATTTCAGTTATGCCTTATCTATCTTTATGGTGGTAAATGAAGAATAATATTATGGAATGCTAATAAGCCTCATTCCAAAGGTAACGAAACACAGAGCTCAGAAACAAATTACAAGTAACACAGCAAGTTGGAGCAAGTTACCTTTTTGTGATACCATCACGTGTCATGACAGTTGCACTGCAAAAATAACAGGACAAGTAGGAACAACAAAGAAAATTGTATAATGGCTACTACTTTCTTCAGGCTTTATAAAAAGTGACTTTTGCATGCCATTGGTGAAGGAATCTGTGGTAGAATATTTACATATTATGGATTTGTAATCTTAATTTTTTTGGTTTAAAGACAATAGAAAGGTAAATAAAGCAGTGGGTATTGTAACAAGTAACTCAGCTTGCAACAAGTAATGAAGGCTGTTAAATTCTTTAACACACTGCCAAGAGTAATTGAATTGTTTATGTTTAAAAAGTAACTCTTGAAGCTCTGAGGAAGCCCTGCCTAGCCCCCCTGGTTCTCACCACCCAGAAAAATTGGGCGATTTTAAAAATAAACAAAGTACAGTAACACAAATCTAACTCACACAAATAAATGTGAAATTCTATTCCTCCATGGGTGGTAAACCTTTGGCACTCCAGATGTTTTGGACCACAACTCCTAAAATTCCAAACCTGCATTGCCAATGACAAAGGATTGTGGGAGTTGTGGTCCAAAACATCTGGAGTGCCAAAGGCTCACCACCAGATGTGCATAACATTTTATCCAATGAACAATGTAATTAAAAATATTTGAGGCACAAGAACAGGTAAGTTCAGAATCTTCTTTTTCTTGTATCTTTCTCCATATATTAATTTTAAAAATTCTTAAAAGCAATCCTGTCCACTAATTTCTGAAAATCCCTTAAATAACAAGGAAGGGCAAAAGAGAAGTATGAGAAATATTATGCAGTATCACAGTTTAAGAAACCGATATAATTTCTTGATCAATTGGTACATTTGTCTCAAAAGCCTTTTAGGAAGCTCTATGAAGGAATTCCTAATATCACCAACAAGAACACCAATAGTGCTATATAAAACAATATAAAAAGTTTGGTTGAAATTTACCATTAGTGAGTCATCATGTTGACTTAAGATACATTTTGTGAAGACCAACAACATTTCTTGGAAGGGGTTGTTTCTATCCCTGTACCAAACTTTTATATTATTTTATATACAAGTGTTGCTGTTGCTGTAGCTATTGAAGATCTATATAAATGAGAGGGAACCAAAAAAGGAAATGCTAATAACTAATAACTAGTGCTAATAATTTAAAAATGGCACATTCAAGAGGTTAATTTTTAAACCATATAGAATAGTTTGGGGATGATTCCATTGGTATGTAATTCCAGTGATGAAGATGTTAAGATATCTACCTTTTGTCCTGTAAAGACATAAGAGGTCAGAGAACTATTTGTGAAAATATGATGTCCCGGTAACTAATATCCCCAAATTGCTTAATTTCCTTTCCGTTTAACTTTAAAATATATTTTTGACATCAAAACAAACCACACTACACCTCTGGTCTTTTGTTAGATCACTGTACGTACCGTCTTTACTACAGTAGCTGGGAAAAGGACGAAAGAAGGTATATAGAAACCTGTATCCTCTGAATTCAGAAGAGTAGAATACTATTATTCTCTATTTTGGATGTGAAATATTCAGAGCCTAGCAGATGTAAAACTATGGGCATTTATACACAACCCCTAAACTCCGGGGCAAATGTCTCCCAGCTCCGGAGCTTAAAAATGTTTCCCCACCAGCTCCGGAGTTTACAGGAAATTAAGTGCGACCACGCCCACTTTAGCGCGTCCCAGAGCACCTTTCAAGTACCTGCTCTCTGGAGGTGAAAATTTCTTGATGCGGTGTAACGATAGTGAGTGCGGGGCTCTCCTCGCTTCTCTTTGTTGTTTTTTTGGCTCCCGCCCCTTTAAGAGCTACTACTCGGATTGACCCCACAAGGATGTGAAGCTATGTTCCTTCGAACTCGGATTGACCCCACAAGGACGTGAGGTTACGTTCCTTTGAACCAGTCTCCAGCGGGGCCGCGAACTGCAGCGAGAGGGACGTGAAGTATCAGCAATAAACTTCAGAGGTTTTATAGGCCTGGCTTAGGATGTCCATCCAAAGTCTGCCTAGAACTGGGAAAGGGGAAGTAACAGCACAAGGTTCATAGCTTCAACAAAAGTGGCAGCCTTTCAACACCAATACTTAAAGGTAAAGGTCCCCCCCCCCACATGCATGCTAGTCATGTCTGACTCTAGGGGCGGTGCTCATCTCCGTATTCAAGCCGAAGAGCCAGTGCTGTGCAAGTCCATGGCCACGTGGCCAGCATGGCTGAAAGAAAACACTGTTTTAACTTCCTGCTTTTTACAGTGGTACCTAGTTATCTACTTGCATTTACATGCTTTCAAACTGCTAGGTTGGCAGGAGCTGTAGTTATCAGCGGGAGCTTGCTCCACTGTGTGGCAGCCAGTATTTGAACTGCTGAGCTGCCGACTTTGCAGCCAACAGTTTTCGGACGCTTAGTCCGCTGAGCCACCATGCCGTATACACCAATACTTAGGGACCTGTAAAAACACCTGGCATTTATACCTGGAATTGCTGAAAGAGGAGTCAGAGTTCTGTTATTCTTAGCCAACATGCAAATGCTACAAATGGCAGAAGAGTTGACCTCACTGCTTAGCTTAATCTTGGTTTTACAGTCATCTTGGTTGGAAGAGCCTGATATTTGGCTATGCCGAACAGGAAGTTTGTATTTTCAAATACTCATCTTTCTGAAGACTGCCCTCTGGCAGTAAAGGGTTAGGGATGCAAATTCCATCTTTTGCCACCCATTTTGGCTGACATCCAATTAATTGTTCTGTTAATTTCTTGAGCTTGTTTTCTTTCTTTTAAAAATGGTTAGTTTGTTGAAAATTCCCATTCCTGCAGAAAGGTGGCAGAAAAGAGTTGACAATTCCCCTCTGTTATGGCCTGTGCAAAATGCTGCTCCTCGGGGCTAAAAATAAGATATTTATGAGTACATAGGGCTATATTTATTTGTGGAGAAATTGTAGCTAAGAGCTGGTAGCTGACAGAAGGGCATGTGTTGCTTCCCTATAAAAACAATGGATACTGCAGTGGGTTTTTTTAATTGAGCATAAAAAGACTCTTGTGTGTGCAAGGTTGTTCTCCTCTTGGGAACATGTAGCTGTGAAAGTTCTTTAAAGGTCAGACTGCACTTGCAACGTTGTCCCTCCAGCCAGTGCAAATATTTCAGTGTTGTTGTGCTTGAGATAATAGTCCTAAAAGGGAACAATTACAAACCAAAAGCAAGTTACATTGCCAGATGTGGACAGAGGCCAACTCAGGTTAGAATAAACAGACAGTGTTTTCTCCTTAAGGCAATGGTTTCTCAACATTGGATCCCCTTGGACTTAAACTCCCAGAGGTCTTCACCATTAGCTGAGCTGACGTGGATTCCTGGGAGTTGTAGTCCAAGAACATCAGGGGGACCCAGAATTGGGAAGCACTGTGGAATATTTCTTCTGAATACAGAATCAAGGATTTTGTCTAATCCAGTAGTTTTTCTTGCATCTTGAACCTGAGTGCTAGACAGGGAAGCTTTCTATCTGAGGAAAGTGCAGGTATTGCTCACTTCAGTGTTGTACGATGAAAGTAATTTATTTGGGTAGCTTTTGATTCTAAAGTGCTGCTAATAGTGGAAGTACAGAAAGGAACGGAAGTGTGGGTCCAGGAATACGGTTTTGGCACTGGATGTGTTGTTATTATGTGACATCAAGTTGCTTCTGAGATGGTGATGCTATGAGCAAGTAACCTCTAAAAAGTCTTGTCATTATGAGCTTTGCTTAGCTGTTGTTGCAAATTTAAGGCCATGACTTCCTACTTCCTCCATTGAAGTAATCCATCTCTTTTTTTTAGTCTTCCTCATTGCCTGTTGCCTTAAACTTTTCCCAGCATTATTGTCTTTTCCACTGAGTCTTGTCTTCTAATGGTGTGCCCAAAATGTGATAGCCTTAGTTTGTCATTTTTATTTTGAGGGAATTTTTAATTTTGACTGAACTGGGTTAACTGTCCAGAGTAGTTTTGTAGCTAGTTGGGTGGTACAGAAATTCAATAAATAAATAATTTAAAAAATAAATAAATCTACCACCCACTTGGTTGTTTTTCCTGGTGAGAATTTATCCATCTTTTAACTTCTGTTTTTCCCTTCCTGCTTTCTCATCTAAAGCTGTGACTCTATAATTTCTTATATGTTACTATGTTATATGTTACACTGAGGTTGATCACATTGGTTCTGTGGATCTGTTCTTGTTGGGATTAACAAGCAGTTGGTTCTCAGCCTCTGACCGTGTAGAAAGCAAACATCTCCTAATACCCCTGAGCACCATTCGGTACAAAACAGCAAGATGTGACTTTTCATTTAATTTTGTGCCTTGAAAACAGCTCATCCACGTGCACCAAGAAAAAAAATCATGGAAGACAATGAAGACTCTGAGGAAGACCACCTTACTGATTATGCTGTCCAATTTAGCATCCAGGAGTCCCTTGAAAATGAAAGGAGGCAGACAGCATCTTCTCCCAATCATGAAACAAGGTATGAGGAAGTATTGTAAATCAGCTTTGAGTATCTGGACTATCTATTAATCTTCTCTGCCTCACATTGCTGCTGTTTCTCGAATTGTTTTGAATAAGGCTAGCTGTAGGAAAATAACTGAGCTTGGGGGGGCGTATTTTCTGGACTGAAACTCTTAGAATCACACATGCTGAGTGGGACAGTCTAAGAATGGTAACCCAGGAGGTAAAACCCATGCTTGGATCCCTGGCTTCACGCAAAGATGGGCTAGGGTACTATGAAGTTCACTGTTGTTGTTGTTTTTTAAAAAAAATACAGCTTGCCTCATTCTGGATGGATGCTATATTTACCACAGAAAACATACAATAAACATCTTATTAAAATGGGATTAGACCCGTGAGAGTTGTGACTGAGCTAGTCACCTTTTGATTCAACACTGGTTTCCCAAATATGATCTCTGTGTCCTCAGGGATTGTATATACATACATTAAAGGTAAAGGTAAAGTTTCCCCCACACAAGCATGCAAGTTGTGTCCAACTCTAAGGGCGGTGCTCACCTCCATATTCAAGCCGAAGAGCCAGTGTTGTGCAAGTCCATGGCCACGTGACCAGCATGGCTGCAAGGAAACACTATTTTACCTTCCCACTTTTTAGGGTTGTACCTGTTTATCTATTTGCATTTACATGCTTTTGAGCTGCTAGGTGGGCAGGAGCTGGTGTTATCAGCGGGAGCTTGCTCCACTGCGTGGCACCCAAGATTTGAACCGCCGAGTTTCCAACTTTGCAGCCGACAGTTTTCAGAAGTCTTAGTTCACTGAGCCATCACGCCCCATATACATACATTAGCCTCTACCAAAAAAGGCAGTTCTACAGATATAGGCCGTGGGAAGCACCAGGGGTATTTACAAAGATAATAGCAATGTCTCATTAAACATTGACTTTCCTTCTGTTATTCTTTTCAGTAGCTTTGTGCCAGTCAGTGAGGAAAACCGTAAGCTGGTAGCTGCTATAAGAGAAGGTAAAAAGATTGGAGGACACTACCATTAAAATGATTCTAATACTACTAGTTACTGAACAGTATTGCCACTGTGTGTATTTGACTTGCCTTTAAGCATTAATTGTCAGAGATATTATACTTCATACATTTCTTGCCATTGAATCCCTCAATTTTTATACACAATGTGGTGTAGAGTGAAATCCAGGGTTTTGACCATGGAACCTGACTAGGTTCAGTGGTCAAAACCCTGTGGTAGTGGTGGTAGGAAATCTTCCTTAAATAGCTCACTTTCTTTGTAAGGCCTGTTAGCGTTGCTATAGGTTTAATTAACTCCGCTGCCCATACATCCATTTATTTCTGTAAATGCAAGGGAGGGTGATACCTTTTATTGGGCCATTAAGAAATTAAACAAATGGCAAGCTTTTGTGGATGAAATCCACTTCCTCAGGCTGATGCACACTTCCTTCGTGGAGAGTACAGAGAAAATCTTGAGTAGCAGTTGATGTTTTAGATGTACGTCATCGACTGTACTCCAAAGTCACCATCCTAAATTTAGTTTTCACCATTCTATCATATTTATTCTTTGGCAGCAGTTGTTCTGGTTGGGTGTGAATTGATCATTTTATTCCACACTAGAATTCCTTTTTTTCCACTTTAGGTCATGTATTTGATCTCCAGGACTATGTGAAATATAAATATGCTTTGGATGAAGCTGATGAGAGAGGTTGGTTTCCTTTGCATGAAGCTGCTGCCCAACCAGTTCGGCAAATTCTGGAGGTAATTTTAGATGGTAAGTGGTGATCAGAATGTGGAACTTTAGTGTATGAAAGCATTTGTATTTCTGGTTACTTCTTAGCACCCACAGTCATTGTCATCCTTGCCTTTGATCATGCAATTAATTTATTGTATGGGACATTATTAAGATGTTACATTGTTATTGCCTGCGGGTCAGAAAATTACAGGGATATGCTCCCTGGAAAACTCTGATATTTCACCTTGCAAATATTTACAAAAAAGAAAGAAAAAGAAGGAAAGAAAGAATGGCTGACATCCAGTAGTAAGCTAAAACTTAAGTAGGCCCACTGAATCAATGGGAATTATGGAGGAATTGACTCACTGGACCCAATAATTCAATGGGGATACTTTAGTTGCCACTACTAGTAGATTTCAGCCAATGATTCCTTTGTCAATAAAGACAGATTAAAGAAGGGCATGAAATCTGAAAAAAAATCTAGTCTAAATACCTCTAACAATATTTTAAAATGCCCTGAAATATAAAATGTGAAAGTAACCAGATCATGTTACTTGCTATACCTAACAGTAACTGTGTCACTCCTTTTTATGGTACATTACTTTCCTTGCAAGTTTGTAATTGCTTGTTGCAATGCTTGATGTCCCCAAAGGTAACTAGTAACAAGTAGCTAGTTACATCATAGGTCTGGTAGCAGAACTGTAAAAGGTGCAAACATGATACATCAGATCAGTACCTCCAGGAGTGATTTTAAAGTACAGGCATACCTCGGTTGATAAACTCCACTGTTTACATAATTTTCTGTTCATGAAAGGAAATCTGGAGCTGTAAACACCTCAATTTACAATTCCCTCCCTCTCCTGCCACAATACCTCAGTTTACATAAGGCATCGCAAAAAAGTACCCAGAATGCATTGTGCCCCCATATGTTTCCCCATATGTTTATAAATTTTCCGGTAGACAAAACATCCCAGGGAATGGATTAACTTCATTAACCGAGGTAGCCTGCACATGAATAGACATGTTCTCATAGTACAGGGGTGGGGAAACTTCGCCCCTCCAGATGTTTTGGACTGCAACTTCCAGAATCCTAAGCCTATATTGCCAATGAATTATAAAGGACTGTGAGAGTCATCACTCAAAACAGCTGGAGGGCTGAAGGTGCTCCCCCCCTGCCATAGTCAGTAGTCAGATGGTCTATATGGTGTGGAAGAATAATAATTCAGAACAGAAGTCAAGACAAATAACACACCTGGGAAGCAGGAATCCAGGTCAGAAGGCGGCTTCAGGCCGCCTATTTTAGAATCTGGACATGGGTTCAAAGGCTAATTGATGGGCAGATAACTTTATGGTTCTCATTAATATGGCATGATACAAAAACAGGGAAGCAGAAGTAGGGCAGACATGTAATAATGGGAGTTTGATTGGTTAGTTTTTAATTTAAGTCTATACATTGCATTTTGTTTAATTTTATTATTTATTGTATTGTCCATGTCCTAACTTTTGTAAACCGCCCAGAGTGACCGTTGGCCAGATGGTGCGGTATAAAAATCAAATAAATAAATAAATAATAAATAGCATTAAGGTGACTAAGAACAAATGGATCAAAAAAGAACCTCAGCAAACTCAGCCATGTATTCTCAAGTCAGATAGAACTACCAGGATAAAAGGTGTAAGTCCTGATCTGGAGATCCTGGATAAATCATAGTTCTCCACGTGTGGACTTTACTGAGCAGTTTGTGTACTACAGGAGGCTGCCGTTGGAAGGAGAGAAGAGAGTCTTGACTGAACTGGTACAGGATATGGAATGTCAGTATTAGCTTTAGCAAAAGCATGCATGTTACTGTAAGACCAGCTTATAAGCAAGCTATTGCTTGTAATTTTAAAATAATGTTGATGTGCATTTGTACAATATTTACGGATAATTTGTATTTTTATGGGACTCAGCTAATACAGCAATTCCCCCCTGACCCAACTTAAATCTAGCCACTTACAAAACTATGTGGGAATACAAAACTTGCGATGGTGAGACACCCTTGACATTGGCTGTCAAATCAGGCCATGTGGAAAATGTCCGGACATTACTGGAAAAGAGGGTGTGGCCCAATACTATGAACAGAAAAGGAGAAACTCCTCTTTTGATAGGTAAGTGGGTTTTTTTTTTAATGGTTCGTAGGTTTTGCTTGTGTTTGTTTGCTTGCTTGTTACAAGTGATTTCCAGGTCAAAATGTGGCTATTAAAAGGAAACCTATAACAAACAATGTTCCCCAAGGTTAAAACAGTCAGGCAAATTTCTCCCTAAAAGGTAAATGCCCCCATGTACTCCTTAGAAGTCTCGATGGGCCTTTTAAAGAGATCATTTAAAAAATTATGGTGAGCACATGAACCCAATGGATGCACTTTTCCCTGATATTCCCTGATATTCTTGCCTGTCCCTGTATCCTCTGTACAGTGTGTGTGTGTGTGTGTGTGTGTGTGTGTGTGCACTCCTTACTTTAAGATTTCAGGAATTCTCCCCACTCTCTATGGTCACAAACGACCTACACCTAAGGGACATGGCACAATTTTCGTTTCTCCTTCTTCTCTCTGTGTGTTCACTCAGTCAAAACACAGGAATATTTTATTGTGCTTTTCCCATTGAGGTATGGCATCTAAGACATTTTCTTTCTGTTTTGTGTAATTTTTTTCAGCAGTAAGACAGGGCTCATATGAAATGGCTTCAGCCCTGATTGAGTACAACTGTACCGTTAACCAGCCATGTGTGAGACGCTGGTCAGCAATGCACGAAGCTGCAAAACAGGGACGCAATGATATGGTTGCTCTTCTTCTGAAGAATGGTGGGAATGTACACTTGAGAGATGGGTATGGAGTGACCCCGTTAGGCGTGGCTGCTGAATTTGGCCACTGTGATGTGCTGGAGCATCTAATCCATAAAGGTGTGTTAACAACAATATATGTCATTCAGTGGACAATGACATTTGCTACAAAAGGGATTGCCTGGTCTCTTATTTTCATTCCTGCTTTAAGGCATATGTAACCTTTCTCCTTCCCCTTCCCCTAAATCTATTTGGGGAATGGAATTCAGCAGCAATAACACTTCAACGTGCAGTAGGGAGGGCTAGCTGGGATTTATTCAGGTAGATACATTGATATTTCTGAAGAGTCTTTTCAGTTCCTGAAATGTTACAGCGGCTATTGACTAAAAAGCAGTAAAAGCTTGCTTGTTTTGTTTTGTTTTGATTCCACCTAGCCAGGATAAACCTAAATATTGATAATGAGTTTTTGACGTCTATCAGGAGCGAAGTATGAGAGTCAGTGAAGTGGAGTAGATAAAATGATGGGCAGGGAGCTGGGCTATACTGTATCTGAATTTTCAAATGCTTGCTATTGAAAGTGGAAGAGTTCCCGTCTTTCATTCTTTTTAAATTCTACTCTGAGATACTTTTAAAATAAAGTAATAAAAAGAATAAACATGACCAGAGATTGCCTGCATTTGAAATTCTGGCCTTGTTTGTTTGAATTCATTCGTGAGTTTGCCTCCCTCCATTAGGTGGCGATGTGCATGCTACTGCTGATGATGGGTCCTCTATCCTCTTTGAAGCAGCTGGTGGAGGTAATCCGGATTGTATAGCTTTACTCTTGGAATATGGGGGAAGCGGCAATTTGCCTAATAAAGCAGGCCACCTCCCAATACACAGAGCAGCATATGAAGGGCATTATCTGTGAGTATGCTTCCTTTCTCCTTCTTAGTCCAATGCTCTTCTTTAAAAAATGCAATAATTGTTATGATCAGTGATGGCAGTCTTATTACTTGCACGCCACCATTAATGTTTGCGGAACCGTCTAGGACAGTGATGGCGAACCTTTTAGAGACCGAGTGCCCAAATTGCGATTCAAAACCCACTAATTTTTCACAAAGTGCCAATACAGCAATTTAACCTGAGTACAGGTGGCTGTGCAGGGGCGATGTCTGGTGCCCATAGAAAGGGCTCTGAGTGCCACCTTTGGCAGCTGTGCCATAGGTTTGCCAACACTGTCCTTGGAACATATAAGCAAGGAAGATGGGCTCCTGCTCAATGGAGGGTACAGCCTGAATATGCAATTCTTAATTCTGAAACCTGCAAGAACCTCTCTAAGTAATCATGTGTAGCATTAAGCTGTACCAGTAGTTCCCAGCCTTGGATTTCCAGATGTTCTTGGACTAAAACTCCCAGGAGCCTTCACCTTTAGCTGTGCTTGGCAGGATTTCTGGGAGTTACAGTCTAATTACATTTGGGGACCTAAGGTTGGAAAGCAGTGCTGTAAACCATTTCTTTTAATACTGGTTGAGATAATTTGCTTAGTCTTCCCACATATGCTGATGCTCTTTCTCCACCCTTTGGATGTTTCTCCTCAACCCTATGCCTCATTTTCCTTTCTCACTGGTCTTTCCTTTCCCCACCCTGGTACTCATTCAACCGTTTCCTTTACTCCTTTCTCCCTTAAGCAGCCCTCTCATTTGGAAAAAAAAATCAAATGATGACAGTGTTACTACAGTTCAAGGACTACCCAGGATAAATCAGAAGATGGAATAGTGTAGTCTAAAGGCACTGAAGAGTAGTGAATACCCCAGGTCTGTTTCCCACTTTGGTTCATCTTAACTAGGGAAGATCTCACATTTAGAGGCTGATGAAGGTACCGCTACTTGGTTGCTCACAATAGTCAGATATTAAAAAGAATAAATCAATTTAAAAAACAGAGCAAAGCAAAGCAAAGCAAAAAAACATACACTTTCAAGTTCTGCTCTATGCCAAGATTCTGAAATCTAAGTTTCAGTTTTGGAACTGTAGTGGATAAATAGATAGGGACACATAGATACACAGTGTCTTCTACTACTGTGGACATACGAATGGCAAGCGCTCCAACACTGGAGGCATTTAAGAAAAATCTGGACAACCGCCAACTATGTATAACCTATGGATATGGATCAGCTGCTTATTGAACAAGCTGTTTTCCTATGCTGAATCAAGTGCTCAGGTTTATATATCTTGCATGATCCTCTGTTGTGTTTTCCAGCCATCTCTTTTTGGTTATTGTTGGCAGGGCCCTGAAATTCCTCATTCCAGTCACTTCCAGAACAGCAATCCAGAAAAGTGGGCACAGTCCTGTCCACTCAGCAGCCGAAGGCCAAAACCCACAGTGCCTAGAACTTCTCATTGAAAATGATTTCGATGTCAATGCTGTTTTGGCAGGGCGCATTTCTCAGAGTTACGACGATGAGAGGAAAACGGCACTTTATTTTGCTGTTTCCAACAACGACATTCTCTCGACCGAAATACTGCTGCAAGCAGGTGCGGATCCGAATAAAGACCCCCTGAACTGTCTACTTGTAGCAGTGAGAGCTGGGAACCATGAAATCGTCCGGTTGCTTCTTTCTTACGGAGCAAATGTCAACTGCTACTTTAACCTGGTAAACGATACCCATTTCCCCAGTGCCATTCAGTATGCCTTGAATGATGAGGTAATGCTAAGGTTGTTGCTTAACCATGGATACAGTGTGGAACTGTGTTTTGACTGCATGCACGGGGACATCTTTGGAAATTCTTTTGTGTGGTCTACCCCGGAGGATGAAATCTTACCAGGATGGACATCTTGTATAATTAAAGATAATCCAGTAAGCACTTTACTTGATATTTTTTCTCAAATTCTCTACTATTCTTAGGGATCTTCCAGATGGATTGCTCCCACTTCTTCAACTAAAAAAATATTGTGTAGTTATATATTTTCCTCCTTAATGGATCTTTTGTGTGAAAAGAAAAAAGTAGGAAATAGTAGCAGGAAGGTTCAAAGTAGGAGGTGGTATCATTCCTAGAACTGTGCAATGGTAGAATGGCAGTGGTGGAATGGACTCCAGGGTCATCTAGAACAGCTTGTGCCAATGCAAGAAATCCAAAAAAAGCAACCCTGATATACTGTACAGGCATTGAACATCTCTTTACCAACCTCCAATGAAGGAGATTTCAGCATCTTCTCAGGCAGTCCATTCCACTGTCAAAAGAGTTATTACTGCCGAGAGGTTCTTCCTAAGTTAGCCTGGAGCCAACCATATGGAGGAGAAAGAAAAAACTTCCTTCTTTCCCCCTGTGTCCCATTCCATGCACAATGAGCCCAAGTAACTTCACAAGAAAGGCCTAATCAGGAAAGACCTCTAAACAACCTTTTTTGAGTATGGAACTCTGGTTGGGTCATTGTTAGATTTAAGTTGACACACTTTCCTATGGACTGTACCTAAGGGAAGAGGACTAAGAACTATATATTTATATCTTCCTCTATTTTTAGCCAGGATGACAAAAGCCAAGTGTAGAGCAAGGCTGAAGTGCTAGCTAAAGCATGTCACAAGAAGAAAATATTGACATACAGCTTATGTTCTTGCCACTATTGATAAGAAAGCTTAAATATGCATGCCTAGCATTGGTCAGCTAGCCTCACTACCTACAAATGACATAAGCCGTACTTATGTAGATGGCTACCAAGTGCCATTGATTTTAGAATACCTTAATCTTATTAATGGGTAGAAGAAATGACCCACTAGGAAGTAATAAGACAAATCAAAATAAGCAAAGAACCAATGCTAGAATGCCAACAAGTTGCACAATGCTATGTGGACAAAAAGGCTGTGTCTGTCACTAAGTAAACTGAATCAGTGATTACATGTACATAGAAACAGTGGGAGATGAAGTGCTACCAGCACTCCACTGCATTCAAGTTGCTTCTTTGCTATAGCGAGCAATGGGGGCTAGCCTCTGTCTCTAGTAGGGGACTTTTACTACCCTACACAAATGGCTGGTTACAAATTACTCCTTCAGCTAAAACAGTTCTATGTGCGTTAAAAAATTGGTAGGATCTTCTTGTCAGTGAGTTTAAGATGCATATTGGTTGAACTACTTTGAGAACTGAGATACCCCTTACGATAAACACCAGCACATCATTGATGGAGTCATCAAACAGGTAGTGTTCCACTGGCCATTAAGAGATTACAACAGTCCATCAACAGGAGCTCCACCTTATCTCTTCTTTTGGTTTGTGCTTCACACAGAGAGATCACAGATTCTACCTGTTCACAACATTGGAGCATTTTCTTGTGCAAGGAGACAGGATATTTTCCCACAACCAAGCTCCGTACATGTCTTTGTCCTCCAACAATAGTACACTGCGTAGATCAGTGGTTCTCAACCTGTGAGTCCCCAGATGTTCCTGGACTGCAACTCCCAGAAATCCTTTCCAGCACAGCAAGTGATGGAGGCTTCTGGGAGTTGCAATCCAGAAACATCTGGGGACCCACAGGTTGAGAACCACTGGTGTAGACAGAGTCATCAAACAGGGTCCTTCCCAGGGAATTTATTTTATCCTTGAGAAATGTAACAACATAGCATTCCATTTTCTATCAGAAAAGGAACATATGGAACAGAAGTTAGAAACTGTATTATGCCACTATAATCTTTTAAGTATTTTCTTTAGCCTCTAAAACAAAGTGACAGAATACTGTGATGATTGCATTTCATTCTAGCTTCTATTATATATTCTTGAATTTTGCACAATATTTTATTTTTGTTGTTTCACAGCCACTAATTGTTGCACAATTATTATTAATGAAATCTGAGAGAAGATTTAAAATAACAATGTGGACATGTTTCTTTTCAGTTCTGTGATTTTATTACTGTTCCTTGGATGAAACACTTAGTGGGACCGATAGTTCGCATTTTGATAGATTACATGGATTATGTACCCCTGTGCTCAAAACTCAAGTTTGTGTTGGAGTCACAGAAAGAATGGGAAGAAATTCGCCAAATACTAGGTAAATGTATAGCACTGGCTCTATCATCTAATAATGTAACAAGCAAGACCTAGTGATCAGATCTCTAAATATGTAGCTCAGACAAGTTGGTTGCATGAAAATTGTGCTTCTAATATGTCTTAATCTTAAGGACACCTAGCTAAAATAAAGATGATTTACTTCCATGAAGCTTTCAGGAGCTCAAGGTGGCTTTTCTGTTTTAGACGAAAGAGAGAGAGAAGAAGCCAACTGCAGGGTTGAATACAATATGGGTGGTTGTCTGGATGAAACTTGGGGCAGGGTGGAACTGGAAGTTGAGTCATGGCAACTGGACTTCTTTTCTTGAGAGATTGAAACGTTTTGCTGCTTATCCAAAGACTGATGAAACTGTTTGGATGAGCAGCAAAACGTTTCAGTCTCTCAAGAAAAGAAGTCCAGTTGCCATGACTCAACTTCCAGATAAACTCACCTGGATGACTGAGGATCTTCACAGGCAGGATGGAAGAAATTTTGTTCTGCAATCCAGAGCATGGGTATGAAAAAAGAATATCATAGAAAGCAATGGCAAAAGGGCACTGAGTACTAATGGCTTGGAGGGAATGATTGCTTTCATTGTCACCTGACCTTCATAATAAATACCCTAAACTCAGTACCACAAGTTTATGTTTAAGCTATTGAATGGGGTCTCTAATCCATTTGTCTATTGCCAGAATGAGAAGCAATATGCCTTTAGAAGAAAATAGGTTTTACTGGAAAAACTAAACTCTATATATCCCCTTAGTGGAGAGTTTAAATAGCACTAGTTGTGATTTATGTCTTTGAAGTGACTTAATGTGCTAGTTCTTTGTAATATGGGCCATGTCTTGAGCTGAATTTTGCTTGAATTCTGGAATAGTCAATAAATTGACAGGAGAAGGTTTGCATTGCATTTTCTCCTCTTTTAATTTTGTTTTTGTCTTTCAGAGAATCCCCGTCCACTAAAGCATTTGTGCCGGCTGAAAATACGGAAATGTATGGGATTAGAGAGGACACGGAAGCCCCTGATGTTGAAGAAACTTCCTCTTCCACCTGTTCTTAAAGCATACATCCTATACAAAGATTATGACCTTTATGGAAAGGAGCTACATGTAGAATGACTGTTTGAATCCACATGGTATGGGGATAGCTGGGCTAAGGTCAAATATGCCACCTCTGAGTAATATGGAGCCGAATCCCCACGTGCCCTCTCGCTGTCAAAAGGGATGTTTACAGCATCTTGATCTTGAATGTTCCATGAGAAAAGTAAAAACCAATCCAAAGATGTCCTTCCAGGTGCACCATCACCAGTCTGAGAATTCTTGTTGGGACATTCTTTAATCTCTTGCACAAAAATAGCCCTGAGAGATATATTTTTTTTTCTTGGCTCCAGCATTTGTGTGTGTGTGTGTGTGTGTGTGTGTGTGTTCTCTCTTTCCAATAGTAAGTAAGTTTTTCATGTGATACAAGTAAGTTATAACTGCCTTTCTCAATATGCACCAAAAATTAAATGCTGTGCTTGAAGTGTCCAAGGCTTCAGGGGAGAATCCGAGGCTGGAAAAAGCCCCTGCTGCCGCTGCTGGCTGACTCCGCTGATGCCTTGATGCTGCCAGTCCAGTCTGTGCAGTTGTCAAGTTGTCAATTTTTAAAAATGTTTTAAATGTTTTCCATCTGGTCTGGGGGAGGGGTGGAACGCCCACACACAGCAAAGTGGTAAAAACAACTAACAAACTCCCGAACCAACAAAATGAAATTTTTTTAAAAAAATTCACGAAAATGGAAATGAACCAAAACGGACCCGCAACGACAAATGAAAAACTGAAACACCATTTTTCCTATTTGTGCCCATCTCTAGTAAAGAGAGTTTGAACAACTCTCTCTAGCTTTTTGGACTATATTTGCCAGAATTCCCCAGCCAAAATGGCATCCACCAAAAAGAGTAATCAGTCTGTATGTTCCAGAATGATCTAATCAAGGACAGATTTAGCTTAAAAATAATATCAGCAACAGCAATAATATTGGTGTCTCATGGGTCACCATTCTGACTCATGGGCCCTTCTAGAGTTTTCTAGGTGTGCAGCTGTTCTCAATAATGGTTATATGGCCTCCAGGACTCCTGGCTAATCTGAAGGGGTCCACAGACTGGAAACAATTCTTCACACATCACCTTCACACACCACCTTCAGATCATGTGACTTGCAGAATCCTGATATAGCCATTTTTCCATACTATGTTTATGGCCAAAGAAAGGTGGAACAGGGCTAGTATCAAGTATTCAGAAGTGGTTTATCAGTCCCTTCTTCTGGTGGGTTTCTGGGACCATGCAGCTTGTCCAGGACTGCACAGGTGACAGGGCACAGAACCCTCATCAGCTACACATACAACAGTAGATATTCAGACTCCTGACTCATGGCTCTGCAGCCAGATGCTCCAACCCACCAGTACTTAGATAAGGAATCTGCATGTCCAATTTGAAAATACACTAATAACCACTCATGTTCTGTTTTCTATGTATGTTTCTCTAAAGAAATATTTTATCAGTGCTTTCTTGCTGTGTATTTATTCCTAGCCATCATCTAGAGCTTGTCTTCTCAAAACAGCCAAACTTCAACTGAGATGTAATTGCAATTGAAAAATATAAACTCGTTTCACTCTCTAGTGATAGTGATAATTTTGTTAACAATAAACACAATCCCTATATAGAAGTTGAAGGGTACACTTAGGCAAAGTATAACACAAACTTCCAAATGCTTGTGAGAGCCACAGTGATACAAGTACAGTGAAGATGAACGTAATTGTGAGGAGTAGCCATGTTTTCTGTCCATGCCTTATTCTAGTAGCTTTCCAATGCTCTTTTCTTCTGGCTGATGTCATAAGAGAGGCTTTACAGCAATCCTGAAGTACTGTAGCTGCAGAGCTGCAGACATGCAAAACATTGTTAAGGAGACCACAGTCATTTCTATTCATTTCTTTCAGCTTAGTACTATACCTTCTCATCTTACTGGTTTTGCAGTACTGCAGAAGAACACAGAAACCTGGTAAATTGGCCCTGGATGCTTCAAAAAGATGTTCAAAATGTTTTATTTTCCACTTCTGGAAGACTCAAGAAGAAGCGGTTTGGAGTAAAAGGGAGTGCAGCCCCACATTTAAAAATACAAAGTAAAATCCAGAAAATGAAATTTGCAGTGAATTTCCAAACATGTTCAATTTCTTTCTTTCTTTCTTTCTTTCTTTCTTTCTTTCTTTCTTTCTTTCTTTCTTTCTTTCTTT
>JAHTLZ010003526.1:56422969-56488022 GCA_023846285.1 Phrynocephalus versicolor
TTTCTTTCTTTCTTTCTTTCTTTCTTTCTTTCTTTCTTTCTTTCTTTTGTGAATTTGGTACATTTGGTTTTAGGGGCCAGAAGATTTGTCCCTGAGCTAACAGATGGGCATGGGACAAGGGTGCATGCTGTGGCTGGGAGGTTATACCAAACTACAGTAATTGCATTTTCCAGAAAAAAATTACATTTTACCTCTGCCTTGAGAAGACAGACATAACTCAGTCATAGACCGGCATACTTTTTGGACAGATCAAAGCTCCATCTGTGGTGTCTCTTAGTTTAAAAGGTCAGTAGGAGGCGATACGGACAACCCAGGACTGCTCCTGCCAATCATGATAGACAGTCCAAGACTGAACAAATAAATAGTCTGACTGACCTGACATAAAGAAGCTTCCCTTGTTCCCAGCTTTAACTTTTACAGATGCTTTCCCAGTCAATAACAACAGGTGTTAATGAATGGCTGATGATAGTTCCAAGTCACATCCCATTAGTAGAACAAGAATATTTTAAACCTCTTAAATGTAATTACATTTATTAAAGTCTCAAACTTTCCTTCGTCCAAGAAAGTTATTCTTGGGCCTAGTAGTGACATCAGAAAATAGTTTCAGGGGATACCCCCTCCATTCTGGTTTCTCAGTCTACCCTTCCCCATGAAGTTACTATTAGGCCTATGGGGAAAATATACTATTTATGCTGTATCTGTATTTACTCCCAGTTAAACTAATAGCCACTTTGGACGGTGAGTTCTTATTATGAAAATGGCACTGGGAGTAGGATACTTAACACAACTGCCTGCATCAAAAACAGAAGTCTGCCTACAGATTCTGATTCTGATTCTGATTTAAGGTGCCACATGTGTTGTGTCTTTTGTATCTTTTGTATTGTTTTATTTTTCTTTGATTGTTGCCTGGAATTCTTGAAAAGATTAACTCGGCTACCCTCTCCAAAAAAGAAAGGTATTTTAAAGATAAGTGATATGCATATACAATTTCATTATCTGACGGTAATGTAGGAGCCTCACGTGCCTTACCTGACAAGCGATGCTTTCATAACACATTGCTTTTGGCAGTGACCAAGTGGAAAGGAGTGATGTAGGGGCCTGACATGTCCACAGTTGTAATTCACCACTTTTCAGTGTAATGAAAATATGTCTTTCTATGTGTTGCTTCTCTGAATAGTAAGAAAAAGAGCCACATAACTAGCAAATCTTGTGTTTTGGAGGAAAGAGAGGCACTGTAAAAGGAGCAAGAAAGAATAGGGAGCTCCCTAAAGGCTCCAGCAGAGACTGCAAGTCCAAAGGCTCTGGCAGCTGAATCTCCGGTGGCAGCAGGGGGAGCAAGGCCGGCCTGGCCAGCTGGCTGGTGGCAACTTCGCCAGGGGTGGAAGGGGGCCCTAGGCTGGCCTGTCCAGCTGGCTGGTAGCGACTCCTCCGGTGCCTGTGACAACTCTGGCAGTGAGGACAGAGGGCCCTAGGCCAGCCTGCCCTGCTGGTTGGCGGGGCCTCATCAGCGACCGCAGCACTCTAGCAGTGACGGGCCTAGGCTAGCTTGCTGGCTGCTCGCCCTCTCCTGTGGCTGCTGTGGCAGCTCCATTGGCGGAATGGAGACTCCGGCGGCAGGCCTAGGCTGCCCTGCCAGCCACTCACCCTCTCTGGCCTGGCTGGGCAGTCTACGCGGCAGTGGCAGAACACCTGCAGGTAAGCGACCATTTTACAGACAGAATGAAATGGTTCATTTCAATGGAAAAATGACCGTTTCATTTCGTCTGTAACGAAATGCTGCTTCATCGTTTCATTTCATTTCATTTCGCTTCATTATATAACGAATTGACAAAATAGCATTTCGTTTTTCATTTCATGCCCATCCCTAGTCTTGTTTCCTTTTTCCAGGAGGCTCCCTGATGCTTCCATTGTCTGTACTTTCTGGGTTCTCACCACTTTCACACTCTTTCTCTTACCTCAGACAGGCCACAGTTCTACTACCTAGTTTCATCAATCCACAAAGTCTTAGAAGTCCTTTCCACAGAATTTCAGCCCACTTGGCACTCAGTGTATTGGATTTCAAAGGATATTCCATCTCCAATTTGATTGTGTGAAGATCTATGGGAGTATAATTCAAAAAATCTGAGTACAAAGTACCAAGGAAATAGTTGCTTTAAATATTTTTGTTTATTTTTGCTTATATAATAATATATTAATATTATATATTATATTATATATATATATTATATAATAATAATAAGTAAAACTGTCCACTTGATAGAACTGTGAACAATCTCATGTATTTTCCAATGGCTACCAAAGTAACAATGATTAATAGGGAACGGGGGCATATCACTCTGCAAACAGTTTTTTGTTGTTGTTTTGTTTTGTTGTTGTTTTTTGCTGCCTCAAAGTAGTGAATAATGGAATTAGTTACTTTTTGACAGTAATGTGCCAAGCACTGTGTTCTTTGTAAAAAATACAATATTCTGAAATTTGTGATGTCGGCTTCGCTACTGGAGGCTTGTAAATCTATCTAAAGACATATTAAACTTTCTGTACTCAAACCAGGTGTAAATCACAGGAAAGAAATGCCAACATTTGGATACAATCACTTTTTAAAGGTCTACATCCTTGTTACCTTTCTGAATTCCTAAATACGCAAATCTTCCCTTTTGGGAAATTTATAGTGCTGTACAACAAAATGAGAAATCTTCAAGTTCTGACGCAGGTCTGTTATGGTCACAGTATTTGAAAATTAACATCTTTCTACCTTTTCAGATAATTCACATGGTCCTCCTGGTGTTTTACTCAAAATTTTACTCAAAATCTCTTATTTTTAAACAAGCCAACAATGAAGGGTCATTTTAAGCAGAGAGAATGCACATTCATGACAAATAATTATAATAATTACTGTACTTGTTTGACTAATAATGGTTGTTTCCTGCTTTTATATAAACACAGAACTATTACTGCAAAAGAATAATTTCTACTTCACATCTTATCTGAAACCTAGGCAGGGCTTAAAATACAAAACAGGCTTTAGTGATGTGTTTTATTTTTGCCCCCTCTGATTTGTTCGTTCTTAAATTATCCCTGTTGACAGCACCCGAAGCAACCTAGCTGGATGATACACATGGGAGGCATGTGGTCATAATCTCTTGCTGACTTGTGCCTATTTTTGAGAAATGGAGAGATGGTATGGCTGTCATACAAGACCAAAGTACTAGGCCTCAAGGTTGTTGGGGGCAAATGTTGGATTATTTGGGGAAGAGGAGGGGGAAATCTTAGGGTCGATGAGAGGGGCAATTAATTCTGTGACAAGAAACAGGAAGAAAGATAGAGGGCAGCTATATGATTTGGGTGGATACTTCGCTAGAATAAATAGAAAGTGGATTGGTTTGAGTATACCACAAGCAGAAAATCCTATTTGGTGAGGCATCAGCTATAACACTGTTAGCTGTGCCTTTAAACCTTTTAAACATTCAAAAGCTATACAAGTATTATATATCTTGCCATGACAGTATTTATATGAATGTATGAGAGAAGTGAAAATTCTTGGCACGAAAATTCATGTTAACTGCCATTTCCTGCTTCCACATAAAATGTTAAGAATTACTAATGTTGGCCAGGGAAAATGGGTTTGTGTGAGTGAGCTGCATGCATGTCAGTGACGCTTGCCTTGGGTGAGGAGAATCATTTTAGTATGTTCTTTGCATTTAAACAAACACTGAACAAACTGTTGAAAGTTTATTGTTTGCCATTTTCCTAATCATTTTGTGAACAGACATTTCTAAAGTGTGGACAAAGCCATTTGGCTATACAGACCAGTTTGATTCTCCTGCGTATTATCACACAAATAAATGCTACTGCACAGTAACATAATCTAGTGGTTTGCTTCTCCTGGTGTCACCTGATTAGGACATGTGAATTTCAAGGTACAGATCTACATCTGTTCCCCATGGTGAATAGCATTCTCATTGGTCAATGTCCATAGCAATTCATCATTCACAATCTGTAGGGAGTCTTAATTCAGCAGTTCAAGGTGCTACGGTATGTTGATGTAATATGTTTTAAGTACCAGCTTCCATATTTAATTTTTTTTGACACAAATATCTGCAGCAACATTAAATTTTATGCTATTTATGTCTGTTTTATAATGTAGGTGGCATTATTGTTTTCCAGTCTCTTTGAATTAGAAAGTTGCACATATGGAAAGTGGGATCCTTCAAACAATTAGATTGTGTGTTATAGGCCTTTTTTACTTTTTATTATGAAAGTTTAGGCTTTAATATATGGGGATCTGGTAAAAAATAAGTTGGGGGATTATGAAGGCCACATAAAAGCTTGGGCAGCAATTTAGTACACAGAGTTATTGGAATAATGGTGATTGTACAGAGTTGAGTTACCTTTAACTTTTTTGATAATTGGAATTCCTACCTTAATCCTTTGAGTTTTGCAGTTTTAAGTAAATACTCAGTATATTTTAAAAGATCTGCAGCCACAGTGACTAGAAACATATTTAATGCCTCCAGAAATATTTTCTAAGTACTACAGATTAGAGATGGGCACAGACGGAACCACTGAGAAACTGATGAACCAGAATGGTTCATGGATTGGCCATGACCTGGGGTTTTTTTTGCGGGGGGGATCTTGTTTTTCCAAAGCAAAATGAAATGCCAAGCTTCCCCCCCCCCCAGTGCACAAAATGGGATTCCCAATCAACCCTTTCTCGTTACCCCAGTCAACCTCTTACTTGCTCCTGCATCAGCTGACTCCTTCTCCTCCCACTCCTCAGCTGCCACTATCTTCCTTTCCCTGTCGTTAGCCCAGGGAAGGGAGGAGAGGGAAGCAGGCAATGAGATTTTTTCCAAGTAGCACCTCCGTTGCACACTTCCCTCTCTTCCTTTCCCCAGTAGAGATGGGCACGACTTAGCGAAATTTTCGTTTCCATTTTCGTTTTTTGTTTTTGTTACGCAACGAACCAAAAAATGAAAATTGGCTCCAAAATGGAACGAAAACGGAAACAAAACGACTAATTTTGAGCCAATTTTTGTTTTTCGTTACGGCAAAAGCATTTAATGGCACTAAATGGGGGAAAACAAAAAAATTTTCGTTTTCGTTTTCATTTTTCGTTTTCGTTACGAAACGAAACAAAAACAAAAATTTTTGAAAATTAGCTCACGAAAACGGAAACGAGCCGAAACGGACCCCTAAATGAAAAACGAAAAACCATTTTTCCTGAGTCGTGCCCATCTCTATTCCCCAGCCTAACGATTGCCAAGCCTTAGCAGGGGTGGTGGGGAGGAGGAGAGGGGAGCAATTGACAGAGGTGCTGCTTGGGGAAAAAAACATTGCATGCTTCCCTCTCCTTTCCCCTGACTAAGGATCACCAAGCCTTAGCAGGGCAAAAGGAGGACTGCTGGCGGGATGGTGCATGGCTTCCTCCTCTTGCTCCCCCTCCCCCTCCATGCACCTGCAGATTGCTGCACGCCCCTGGGCAAATTCACTCTTCCGCCCCTCCCTAGGTATGCCAGTGGCAGCAGCATGGTGACAGTGGCAGCACAGTGAGAGGAGCAGGTAGCCTGCCAGGCACAAAACAAAAGACAAAGCAAAAACCGGTTTGGTTTTCCAGTTTGGTGGTGGTGGGTTGTAGGTTGTGGGTCACGTTGAATCAGGAACCACATTTTTTCAGGTCCATGCCCATCTCAATTACTGACCTCAGACAGAATTTTATAAAGACAGTATTTGTAAAGATAGTAGAGATGAGAGATTGGAACAGATGGGAGAGTAAATTCACCCTAAAGATGAAAAATTTGGCATATTTTTCTAAGCCATTCCCCTAATTTTATTGCAGAGATGATCTTCCTCATCCCTGCCTGCTAGAGAAGAATGTACAAGGTTTATGTTTTGTCAAGAGGGCATTGTAAACTGTCCCAAGAGATCGCAAAGTTGATCCTCGTAGTTAGATGCAATTTGTCCTCATTTTGTCCTCATCTATGTCCATTTCTGCTCTAGGCCCTAACACTGCACTTTAAGAATTTGATATCTTTTTCTGTAAAGATAGTCATGAAAATGAAACAAAAATATTTAGTTTTCTTACTCATCTGGACATGTTGATGTCACAGTCAACTGACATAAATGACAGATGTCACCTGATATGTTCTCAGTGACCTAACTACTACTACTACTACTACTACTACTACTACTACTACTACTACTACTACTACTACTACTACTACTACTACTACTACTAGACAATGATTACTATTTCATTGTAAGCTTCAAGAAGAAATGCAGTTGAACATCAATGCAATTGAAATATAGCACCTTTACTTTGTGGTTGCTTCCAGATGGGCATGTCTTTGTTCCACCAGTAAAAAGATGTGTGGATCCATTCTATCTTTTCTTTCCCAAAATACATTTTTGTTAAAAGAAAAGGCAGAAGTCGTAATGGGAAAACAGAAAGGTTGCAAATGGGAGACTAAAAGTGGGTGCACATACTGAAAATATAGTAGTTTAATACCACATTGACTCTCAGGGCTCCATCCTGTGGAATCCTGGGATTTGTAGTTTGGCAAAGTATTTAGAGTTCTCTACTGTAATTTGTGGTACTGTACAAGCATTCTGTTACAGGTAGTTTTACATCTCTTAGCAGAACTACAGATCCTAGGATTGTGTAGAATTCTGTCGTGATAGTTAAAAAGGGATATCAACATATGCAATGCCATTCCATGTTATCTGGACCCTTCTGAAGAGCCATAGACTCCCTGCCCCACCCGTTATCAGACTGGTCAGCTGCCTGAGGAGGCAGAGAAGAGCAGCCCTGGCCTCTTACCCAACTGGTGCACTGCAGGCATAGGAGGACCCCAGCGGAGCACTGGCAAAGGTGAGTGGGCCTCTCAGTGGTGGGGGAGAGGGAGGTTAAGCATGGCACCTGCCAAACCAGGCAGTTTATATACTTAACTAGCAGTTTCACATTAAATGCTAGAACCTCTGAGGAGAAAATGCTTTGTGCATGTGTCAACTCTTGTTTCTGACTTGCTCCATTACATGTAGGTGTGTAAATTATTCCCATCTGACTTCACGTTTATACTATCAGGCCAAATAACCTGAACAATGGAATCACTTGGTCAAAAAAAAAAGCCAGTCGAAAAGTTATTCCTTCATATGACTTCAACACGTGTTTGTTTTACCCTGCGTACTTTATTGATATCACTGTTAAATGTAGCCAATGACACACCCCTCTCAAGGACAATACAATATGCACTGTTTCCAGCAGTCATGCTGACTTACTAAGCAGTCAGGTCTATCTACCTAGTGGCCGGGTATATGTTACACTTTACTCACAGTGTTTCCCCTTTTCTCAATGATGGTACTGTGGAGCACCAAATTGCACAGAGGTACATAAGAAAAGCAGCTGGATAGTATCTGGTTTTGAAGCCAGAAGTTGAGAGTTTGATTCTCCATTGTGCCTCCTGGTAGAACAGCCAACCTGTGTGACCTTGGACAGTCCCAGAAGAAGGGAACCTCTGAGTATTGTCTATCTGGAAAACCCTGAAAAGGGTCATCAATACCATATGTCAAGATTGACTTGGCAGCACATTATGATGATCGATTAGATAAGAAAGGGATGCCTCAGTATTGTGAAAGAGATTTGATATGTTCCCTGGCTTTCACCAAGAACAGATGGAAAAAGAGAAAGAATATTCTTCATGGCGAGATATGGGGACAAATTAAAACAAGTATTCAGTCATCATGATTTGTGATTTCCCAGGGCTAATGAATTGATGAACTTCCACTGACAAATTGATAAATTGCTCCCCCCCCCCTATAAATTTCTATAACCACTCCCCAGGCACCTAGTGGCTCCCTATTTGCCTGGATCCCTCCTCTGCCTCTTCTCTACAACCCTGCAAGTTTGCTTAAGATTGGGGTTCATAAGTCTGAACTTTGCACCCCCAAAGAGACCCTCCAAGAAAGTGCCCCTCAGGCACCTAGAGGCACCAAACTTGCTGAGAGACTTGTTCCAACTCTCCTCTAAGTTTGATGAGGACTGGATTTCAGACATCAGAGTTATACAGCCACAAAGTGGGCCCCCATAAGAAAGTGTCCTTTATCAACTGGGCTGGGGAAACACAATCTCAAACAATTTGGGTGTGTGTGTGTGAAAGTGATTCTGGGGATGCTTCCTTCCATGTTTTGTGTCCCTGGGTGCCTTGGGGGCAGTTTACAGACCAAGGAATTAACAAATCATAATCGCTATAATTCATCAATTTGTATTCATTGGGGAACTCCATTTATGATGAATTTGGATCAACAAATTTTGACCAATTGACCAAATTCATCTGAAAACATAATTCATTTTTCAATTTATCCCCTATGCCTATTCATAACATTTGCAGCAACCTCTCCCCCCATGCTGAGCCATTGAACGCTGGTGCCAGCTGGGAATGGCCGGCTGGGAATGGGCAGAGATGAGTACTTAGGCTTTAAAGCCACATCACAGACAAAAATCAAGCTACTTTCTCCTCCAGTGTTGTTTCATCTGAGATTTATGTCCCCTGCTTTGCTCCCCGCCACCCCCGTCAACTAGGAGACCCAGAAAAGCAGAAGAGCAATTCTCCAAGACCTCAACCACCCCTTGAGGCTGGGCAAACCTATGAAGCACTTGAGAATTCAACAAGATCTCTAGGGTTTCACAGGTCAAAGGAACCAGGTGCAGGGTAAGAAGTGTGAATGCACACACATTCTCAAGTGGATCAACACATTATTGGTCAGATCTGCAATTGCCATAAAAGCAAAAAGAAAAGAAAAGAAAAGAAAAAAGAAAAGAAAAGGGTCTCCAATGTATACTCACCCTACTTTCTGAAAGTCAGTATAATTTGATCTCTCTGTGTTGTTTCTGATATACTCCCTCACAAAATAGCTGTCAATCATAGGCAAAGGAATTCCATCCCCAGACTCCTACAGTTGGGTTCCAGCTTTTCATTGGCACTTGAATTTTTAATCTCTTTCTGTTTCCAGGTTCCTTGTCCTGTTACAATATTATTTTTGTCTTCCCAGTGTTTTTGTTTATTTATTTTTAATGGTCAGCTGTTTAAATCCCTGATGTGCTGATGCAACATTTGAGACTTTTGAGAGCCTCAATTGTATGGAAGTACTTGTCTACTCGACTCTGGATCCCTTTGGGAACTGATAAATATATTTGATTTGATTTGGATTTTGAATAATTCCCAAACCGAAAGCTCTCCCCTTGTGTATACATTCTTCTTCCGAACCCAAAATAGTTATTTGAGGAATACCATCTGTAGAGATGGGCACAAAATGAACTTTTGGTAAATTTTGTTATTCTTTATTTGTTTCGTTTCGTTGTGTAACAAAATGAATAACAAACTGCCCCCTCTAAGAAAAACAAAATGAAACAAAATGGAAATTTCCATTTCATTTTGGTTCATTTTTCATTTTGGCGGTGTCTCCTACCTGGGCTGCTCCTGGTCCAGTCCTCCGGTTCTTGCTGTAGTAGGTGGCAGGAGAAAAAACAAAAAGAGCAGCAACAACAAAAAATGCCAACTGGCCCGCACTGCAGATGGTAGGCAGGCCACATGGTTGGCAGGAAAAAATAATAAAGAAATATAAAATTAAGATTAAAATTTAAAATAAAAATAAAAATAAAAATAAAAATAAAATAAAATAAAAATTATCTGGTCCGGCCTGCGGCCCGCTGAACCAGCCAGGAGGCTGGCAGGAGAAAAAAAAATGATTGGGCCATGGGCCACCAGACTGGACTGCGACCGAACCGGCCCACGGGCCATCGAACCAGCCAGCGGGCTGGCAGGAGAAAAAAAATGCCAACCATCCCATGCTACAGCTGGTAGATGGGCCACATGGTTGGCAGGAAAATAAAATAAAATAAATAAAAATAAAATAATAAAATAAAAATAAAATAAAATAAAAATTACCTGATCCGGCCTGCGGGCCAGCTGGATTAAATATATATATATATATAAACCCCGACCGGTGGGGTTCAAAAAAAAAAAAAAAAAAGGAAAGCAAAGGAAAGAAAAGGAAAAAAAGGAAACGAACCCAAACCAAAATGAATCATGAATTTTTTTTTTCTAAAAATTCATTTCGTAATTAACAAACCAAACCGACCTGGAAAATGAACCTAACCAAAATGAATCGCCATTTTTTTGGTTCGTGCCCATCTCTAACCACCTGTCAAACATGTGACAAATATTTGTCTCAACCTTTGGCCTGGTGTTGGTAACATATTGTGTGCTACTTTGGTAAAATGTCACAGTCTTTCATAGCCATGATTCCACCTGTTGTCTATGGATATTTGATATCTCATATTCTCTCTGAACATTTAATTGAACCTGAAATAATGTTAGATCACTAATATTATTATTTCCACTGCTCACTCAAGATGGCACTCCTAGCATTGTGTATTGATTTTATGCATCATACCCTTGAGTCATTTGCATTAAAAAAAGATAGGAGCAACACAGGGAGTGTTGCAATTAGAAGATATTATTTGGATTTCCTTCTCAGATTCCATGAATGAGGAAGAATATATGAGACCTGTGGTGGAGTGGTTCAACTGTAGTAACCGTAGTACTGCTGTCAAGCCTCCCCTCACAACCTGACTTCAATCCTGACAGGAGACAGGCTCAAGGTTAACTAAGGCTTCCTTTCTTCTGAGGGTTTTAAAATGAATACCAAGCTTTTGGGGAGGCGGCAAAATATTCCTTGCATAATTGCAGAGGGTGCAGGATACAGCATTATATAAGTCGAAACAACAGCAGAATATAAGTATGGGAATAACTGGTCTATGTAGGAAGCCTTCACATTTTTATGGGTTGAAACTAAGACCCATATTAACATTCAGAGAAATGCAAAAAGTGGTAGATAGCTAACTTCTGATACAGCCTCTAGCTCAAGAAGCATCAAATTGTAGTTACTTCCAAAAAGAATTTCTCATGTTAACATTCCTCACAGTCTCATATGCTGATCGCTGTAATAATTACTCTTTTACTCCCTCTCAGACATAAGGGGCTATATTAAAAACTTTTGCAAACTAGAGTAAAAATGATAAAATTACTATTCCAGCAGTGCTGGGAATAAGCAGAAGGGGTTCAGCAATCGTTGTCTATGTTTAACCATGCAAAATATGTCTTAACATAAGCAGTGTGGTATATTTCGCTGTCTGGGAAGCATCTTCCTGGCTTCATATTGCATTCCTGAAAGATAACAAATCTTAAGCTTGGCATAATTATGGCCTATTCGTCTACCACCACCTGCTCCTGGTAACCCCAACAATGAGGTGTGTTACAGCTGTGAAAAAATTCTTCTGCTTCCCTTGGGAATGACCAAGTATACTGAAATGAAATGCGCTTTGATTCTCTCCTTTCTCTTGTCCGGGTGAATTCAAGGTTCCTTGAGAGTGTTGTTGTTGCTTCGTTCCCTACCGCCCTCCTGGCTTCCAAGTAGACAGAAGACGACACGTTTTCCTGATACCAAGCTCCTCTAAATATGGTCATGGTCAGTATGTCAATAATCCCTGTGTTTAAGCGACATACTGACACTGATGTGCCGGGACATTCTTTCTCTTGAACTCTCTGGCTGACGTCTGATGCTTAAAACAGAGCATGCTTTCATCCTGCCGTGCATTGTCGCAACCCCCCGAGGAACACATTTTAAAGGGTGCTGCTGCTAGGCAGGGAAACAGTCGCTGACCAAGCCAGACACAGGCACCTCGACTCCAGCTTCCACGAATGCTGCCTCATACTCTTTGCTCTCCGTTGGCCTGACAGGACAGAAGGAAAGGGACCATGTCTACCTTTGGCTACAGGCGAGAGCTTAGTAAATATGAAGACCTGGACGAAGACGAACTCCTTGCTTCTCTAACGGAAGAGGAGCTGAAGGAGTTGGAAAGGGAGTTTGAGGACATTGAACCCGACCGGAACCTTCCTGTGGGGCAAAGGCAAAAGAGTCTCACCGAGAAAACTCCAACAGGAACTTTCAGCCGGGAGGCGCTGATGGCCTATTGGGAAAGGGAGACCAGGAAACTGCTAGAAAAAGAGAGAATGGGGTCATGTGAAAAGGTAGGTTATCTACTGCAGTCAACAAGTCCTAGAAATATTGCTTAGAATGCTTGCCCCTTCTTTCTCTAATTCAAGGAGAGAGTGTGTACTTGCTATTTGCGACCTTGGGTCATTTCCAAAGAGAAAGGTTGGGTATAAATAAATAAATAAATAAATAAATAAATAAATAAATAAATAAATAAATAAATAAATAAATAAATAAATCGAACTAAAGGAAGTTGATGAATAGTAAATATTTATCAAAGTGAGAACAGTAAATAATTTCAGTTTTAAAAAGTATATTTTACTGAGGGAAGGCTGCTCTCCGCAGTGGTGGAGTATTTCTGAGACTGTACCTTTCCAAACCTGAAATGGAAACATTCTTTTAAAAGTATACCTTGAGAGATATGGTGTGTAGACCACACAAAGTCTCTCAAGGTATAGTTTTAGAAGAATGAATAGTGCCAGAGTAGGATGCAGCAGACCCTTTGGGCTTGGCTATGGAAACTCCCTGTGGGCTAGTAAAATCACTTCTGGAACATCTCACATGCCTTGAAAATCCTGCTAGGGTCACCATACATCAGAAGCAGCTTGATGGCACTCAACGTAAATGACAACTCCTCATAGAAGAGAGGTAAGCTAGATGTTTTCCACTCCATGTGCTAGGAGTTGGTTTTTGAGTTTTACATGAGGAAGGATTGGCTAGTCTGTAACTAAGACACTTGGAGGTGGAATCCCAGACATATCCTACAATGTCTAATTAAGCACCCTCCATTACCAGGCTATGTTACATGTGCCATGGACAACATATCATACATCACAGTCATTGTCTGTGCTCTTGATTTGGTTTTTTGTTTGTTTGTCCCACTAGAACAGTGTTGGCGAACCTACGGCACGGGTGCCAAAGGTGGCACTTGGAGCCCTTTCTGTGGGCACTCGACATCACCCCTTCACAGCCACCTGTACTCAAGTTAAATTGCTGTATTGGCACTTTTTGAAAAATTAGTGGGTTTTGAATCGCAGTGTGGGCACTCAGTCTCTAAAAGGTTCGCCATCACTGCACCAGAACCTTGAGGTCCAATACCTAAGAACACAGTGTTAGGTGATGATGCAGTGAGGAAGAACAAAGATATGCATGCTACAATTTAATTTCCCCCCTGTTGTGTTTATTATTCTCCACAATTTTTTGGGATAGAAAATCCTGAAGAAACCTCTGCACAGAGAGACATCTCCAGATGCTTCCCTTCACAACGTGAAGGTGGAGAAGGAAGGCTTTGGAAAGTGCACAGTTACTGTTTTGAGTTTGTCCTAACTCGTCCTTGTCATAACCTAATTAAACATTTATAAAAATGTATTTAAGGCATGTACATTATTAGATAAATACAAACTAACTCTTGAGTTTTGAGGCTTATAGCAGCCTAATTTTTTTTCCATGGGGTGTCTGGTGTTTTTTTAATAAACAAACTGGGTGTAAAAAAAAAACCTTGCTGATTCACTGAAAATATTTCTTTAATCTACTGGTATGGCTCTATCTTTTACTTGTCCCTTGCTGCTCTAGACCACTGTTGATCTTTTATCTTTTCCCTCTTTGACATAGTCCAGTGCACTAAGCTTGACCTTGGCAGGCTTCGTACTGGTTAATGCTGATCAGGTTCCTTCTTAATCAGGCCTTTCAAAGCTACAGCGAAATTAGATTTTAGAAATGTATATTCCCTATAATAATAGTAACCCTGTGCCGTCAAGTCAGTCCTCACGCTGACATTTTTTTCAGGGATTTCTGGGTAGAGAGTGCTCAAAATTGGTTTACCATTCCTTTCTTCTGGGAATGCACCAGGAGTTTGCCCAGGGCCACATTGTCTGACTCCACTCATGGGGGACACAGTGTGGAATCAAACTTGCACCCTCTAGCACTACAGCAAGAACCCTAAACCACTGAGCTATCCAGAGAGCTCAACTTATTCCTTGCAATTAATCAATTTTCCAACCAAGATACAATTTTCTCAGAAATCAGTTCCTCGGCAGATGGCAGTGAAGCTTATGTGGTAGTTCGACATCTATATTCAACCTACCAGGTCATTGTGATTTCCATTAACAGTTGTGGTTGTGGTCATAAAATACTTGGAAAGACACAAGCTATCCATATTTTTGTGAGTGCCAATCTTTCTCAGATAATCCCTTGCTTTTTTTGGTAACATAATCACTTGTTTTTGCAGAGTGGTAATTAAAAAAAACTGGAGAGAATACAGTTCTCAGCAGTGTACAGATTATAGGGCTATATTTACCACTGAACTGATAGGCTGATGCTTTCTACCCATGTAAAACAGCACCATTCAGTGGCTTTTCCTGCATTATCTGGCCTCTTGGCTGGCACTTATCAAAGCTGAGCAGGAAGAATTTAGGCCAGCACGAGGAGCCTGGGTGTTGGAAATACCTAGTCCAAATATTAATATACTCTTTGTAACAGTCTGCCTAATGGTAACAAATAAATAAAACTAAAAATAAAATTTCAATATAAAATTTTTACATAATAGTGAAGCAACTAAGACTCAAAGCAGTGTAACACAATAGTGTGCCCAAATAGCAACAATAGTTAAACCTAGCTTTGGAAAGGAACAGGCACAGTTAATTCAGCACTTTATTTCAAGCTAACTTGTGGCTGCTTGGCAACTCTCTGACATTCTTCTCTGCTTCAAGCACAATTGTTATTGTAACATTAGCTTCAATCGTTTAGGAGCATGAGCCCCTTCCACTCCAGGGAAAGGGTTCAGAGGCAAAAGAATGCAGTGTCCCTAAGAGCGTTCTATCCCTCTGCTTCAAAATTTGTCCCAAAGTAACTTCCTTGGACCTAGTAGGGTGGGAGAGTGGCATCGGCGTCCAGTCCGACCAGAGCTTCACTTTCCCTATCACTTCGGGTCGCCACACCTAGAGAGGCCCGAAGGGTTTCAACACGGAATCGGGCATTCTCGGTGGCTGCCCCGACACAGTGGAACAAACTGCCATCTGAGATCAGGCAGTTGGACTCGCTGCTGGCATTTAGAAGGGCATTGAAGACCTTGCTCTTTAGGGAATGTTTTAGGTAGTCTTCGGGGTTCCAGTGGCTTGTTTTTAGCTCATCTGTCTGTTGATTCTTGGCTTGCCTTGCCAGTGTTTGTTTCTGTAGTCTGGCTGCTGATGCAGCTTGCATATTTTTATTTTATTACATTTGTCTTTTTTATTATACTGTTACATTAATTATTATTTTATATTATTGTATTAGATTTGTTGATGTATGATGTCGTATGTTTGAACAAGTTGTTATTGCAACATGCTGTACACCGCCCTCAGTTCCTTCAGGAAAATCGGGCGGTTAATAAATAAATAAATAAATGCTCTGCAAAGAATGAAAGAGAAAAGTATCCAAGTCTTGGGTGGGATTTGGTGACCTGTCAATAATAATTATGCTGAAATCCCAGGCATTGCCCACTGAACATTTTTCATTTATGTCAGCACATGCTATGTTTCGGCACTTTCTTCATTCATCTGACACATAAGCAAACTCAGAAATAATATTTTGTAGACCTAATGCAGAAATCATGTACATGCACACACATACTCATATGTATAGTTTTATGCGGATCAGCATAATGAAAAACCTTCCTTCCTTTCTTCCTTCCTATTTCTTGACACCTTCTCAGTTAATTGTGTACTGTGGTTCACCACCCAATGCTTTATCAATGTTCAGTTCATGTCCGCCTGCCCTCCTATACTCAGGACGATGGCGCAGGTTTTGTGTAAACCCTTTTTTATGTTCCTAATACATGCAAAAATTTGTTCTCCTTTGTAAAGAGTGCATTAGTGTGCCCATGATGGAGCATGACAGCCAAACATGAATACAGAACAGCTAATAATAATTTTCAAAAGACAGAAAATAATCTGCGCAGAGTGTGGGCGGGGATATCTTGCTCATCTTCTGACAATGAAATTTACATTCTCTTTTTAGGATTCTAATCAAGACGACGATGCTGGGGAGGAAGAAGAAGTTAATGAAGATGATTTCACAGGAAGTAATAGTGAAGTTTCTGAGGAGGTATACACTGAAGAAGAGGAAGAAGAAGAGGAAGAGGAAGACAAAGGAGAGGAAGACAATCAACATGAAGAAGAGGAAGACAAAGAAGGAGAGGATTATGATCAACATGAAGAAGAAGAAGGAGAGGATAGTGATCAAGATGAAGAAGAGGGAGAACAAAGTAGTACAGACAATACTGAAGAAGAAAGTGTTGAAGAATGTAAAAAAGCCACAGACGGAGAACTCAGACGAAGTTCACTCAGTATAAAGCTTAAAAAATGCAACAAGAAGAGTGAAAATGAAATAGTTGCCAATGGACATATTGAAAAGGATGCAGAAGATGTGAACTACAGAATGGGTCCCATGCACCCCTGTGGAAATCCAACTGTGATTGAAGATGCTCTGGAAAAGGTCAGGAACAATGATCCTGACACCACTGAAATAAACCTAAACAACATTGAAAACATCACGTCCCAGATGCTCATACAGTTTGCTCAGGCCCTCCGGAACAACACTGTTGTCAAAACATTTAGTCTGGCCAACACACATGCTGATGATAATGTTGCCATAGCTATTGCGGGAATGCTTAAAGTTAATCAACATATATCAAATCTGAATCTTGATTCTAATTTTATCACAGGGAAAGGAATACTAGCTATCATGAGAGCTTTGCAGAATAACAAAGTTTTAACAGAGCTACGCTTCCACAACCAAAGGCATATAATGGGAGGCCAGGTTGAAATGGACATTGCTAAACTTCTGAAGGACAATACTACTATTGTGAAGTTAGGCTATCACTTTGAGCTTGCTGGACCAAGAATGAGTATGACAAGCATCCTGACAAGAAACATGGATAAACAAAGACAGAAACGGATGCAGGAGCAAAGGCAGCAAGAAACCAACGGGATGCTCAGTCCAAAGACCAAAGCTTTCCCAAAAGGAACTCCTGGTTCTTCACCTTATTCATCTCCCCGAAGTTCACCTTGGTCATCCCCAAAAACTGCCAGAAAAGTCATACCTCTTCAAAACCAACCTTCCCCTCTAGGTTCACCTGTGTCCTCTCCAAAGATTTCTAGAAAAGTTCTTCGTGTCAAACAACAACCTCCATCTCCTCCTTCTCCACCACCACCTCCTCCTCCACCACCACCACCTCCTCCCCCTCCCCCTCTTCAAACAGTTCCAGAGAAAAAGGCACCAACTCGGAATATTGCCGAGGTGATCAAACAGCAAGAAAGTGCTAGAAAAGCAGCTGTACAAAATAAACCGAAAAAGAAAAAGGGAAAGAAAAGCAAAAAATACGAGAGCGAAATCTTGTCAGAAATTAAAAATTCCTTACGATCAGCCTCAGACAAGAAGACAGAAGAAGGCTCCAGGCCTTCTACCCGACCTTCGACTCCAGTTAGATGCCTCCACAGTGATCTCATGGAGGCCATTCGTGGAAGTAGCTTGAAACAGCTAAGACGGGTAAGTATTCATCCCAGAACTTGATGCAGGTTTGAAATCAAATTACTGTATCTACTCGAATATAAGCCTAGTTTTTCAGCCCTAATTTTGGGCTGAAAAAAGGGGGCCCTCATCTTATATGTGGGTCAATACTTTTAGCCACTGAGGCAAGTGCTTGGGTCGGTGGCTAAAAGTCATTTTAAACATTGTGTGCCGCTTCTCATGACCCCCTCTGCATCACAGGGGAGTCTAGGGTGGGAAATGCAGCAGGGCCTGGCAAGTGCTTGGGTCAGTGGCTAAAAGTCATTTTAAACATCACACACCACTCCCCAGTTTACAAAGGAGGAGCTGCCAGGCCCTGCAGCATTTCCCACCCTAGGCTTATACTTGAGTCAATACATTTCCCCAGTTTTTGGGGGTTAAATTAGGGGCCTCGACATATACTTGGGTTGACTTATACTCAAGTATATATGGTATGTTGAACTTACATGATAGTGGATTTTCAAAATGAATGTGTAGAATCAGATTTTCTTTCTTTTTGAAAATCTTTGACTAAAATGTGCAATAGGATTACTTTTCTAAATTTCTAATGGTATCACAAACTGTAATGGCAGATGCTCAGTGTGGCTGGCTGTCACGGCATGAGGTACAGCAAATAAAGGAGAACAGGAGCAAATGTTGGTATTTTACACATGCTCATCAAGGCTGGAAGACTCTCTCTCTCTCTCTCTCTCTCTCTCTCTCTCTCACACACACACACACACACCAATGGGCCCTCTGTCACAGGAATACAGGGGGCAGATCATATAGAATTTAGAGGGGCAGGTCGTTTGAAGTTGACGTGGGACAAGACATCTTTTGCCCTAGGGGTTGAGCCATGTCCATGACTGCTCTTTACCTCGCCCTTTCTCTCAGAATTAATTTGTCTTGCTTTTGGATCGTTATGCCATTATAAACTGGAAACACTGTTAAAACATACAAGACATTTCTTAAACAGGTAGTGTGTCTACTTTTGGATATGGGAGATTGGGAGTTATAAGGGCAACTTGCGGCCCATTCCAGTAGAAGTAATATTATTGGAATCTGTTTCTATTTCTGAAATGGCTCAGGGGACAGATAGCTGATGGTAGTTAAACTGATTTAAAGGCCATGGGGTACTTTAAACCAAATTAACCGTAAAGGCATTAAACATAGAGAGGCATTTATAGTGGATTTAATTGTATCAAAACCCATGGGGCAGTGACTTTTATCTTCTTTTATTTCATCATATTACCTATCTTACACAATACTAATAAAGCACATTTACAATGCTGATTTGTTTAGTTTGTGGTTAATGAGATTCTTTGAATCCCAACATGGTGACTTGTCCTTGAAAGCACATATGTTTATGTAAACTACTTTTCAGGTCTGAGATCTGTGTAATGGGAATATGCCCCACTTAATTATTTATCCCTTTCTCATACATGCAGGGTTCATTAAGGCTGCTTTCACACAACCCCTAAAATCCGTTGGCAACTTAAATTAGGATCCCATCCCAGCCAGAGTAGATTTTGTCCTGCTTCCTGTGTTCCCACCCTTACACACTCTGATTCTACTGTTTCTGTCTGCGGTGAGGGGAGGGAGAAAAAGTGCGGGCTCACCTCCGCCTGCTGTTGGCAGCAGCCCCGTTAGGGATTCCAGTCTGTTAAAGGAGCGGGGGGAGACAACAAAAACAAACAGAAAGTGAGGAGAGCCAGGCATTAACAGCTTTACAATCTGCATGGGAAATTTTTTTACCTCCTGGAGACCAGGTACTTGTAAAGTGCGCTGGGGCGCGCTTAAGTGGGCGTGGGTGTACTTTATTTTTTTTTAAAGTCCGCTGCTGGTGGGAAAAGAATTTTATGCTCCGGATCTGCAAGTATTTTGCATTGGATTTTAGGGGTCGTGTAATTCGGTCCTAAATTAGTATTTTAGGCAAGGAAGGGTATAAGTCAGGCATATCCAAACTTCAGCCCTCCAGATGTTTTGGACCACAACTCTCACAGTCCTTTGCCATTGGCAATCTAAGCTTAGTGTTCTGGGAGTTGTGGTCCAAAACATCAGGAGGGCCAACGTTTGGACATGCCTGGTATAAGTTCACCCCTTCCCTCTTATCCTTCTAGCAACAGAAAGACCTCCCTCTTCTGCCATGCTTTTAGTATCCAAGTTATTTTAATACATTTTAATAACTAAGCATTCAGGGATTTTAACAAATGAGTTATTCAGCTCTTGGATGCTGGGCTTATGTTCTTTTTAAGTGTGTTCTTAAGTTGTTGAGTGATTAGATAAACCTTTAAATTATTACTAGATGTTTAATTGTTTTTTAAAACTTTGTAATTTATTGTGGCCTTTGGTCTAACCTTTTTTAAATCATTGTGAGCTCCCTTGGGTCTCCGTACTGGGAGAAATAAAATCAATGGATAAATAAAATTAATAAATTGACATCCATTTAAATTTTGTTAGGCCTGTGAGCCATTTTTTCTACCCCTTTTGGGCTCATAGAGACTGACAAAATGAACAAGAACACCCCTTTTGGGGAAAAAAACCCACCTACAAAATAAAAGCCTACTTCAGGTTTTGAAAAATGGACATTTGGTGGCATTAAAATGTGCAGAGAGGACTTATGGACTATTTAAAGTGAATCACAATTGCTAGAGGCTCCCAAAACATTTGGTCCCTTCCCCCATATTTTTTACCAGAAAGATAGAGAAAGAAATGTCCAAAGAGACCTCCATTTTGCCATCTCTGTCATAAATGCAAGGTCTGAATCCAGCATTTAATTTGGGTATTGGGGAAGTGGCATAATCTGCAGCCAACCTTAAACAGCCCCCTGAGATCAAGGATGGGCAACTTCTGGGCCCCTGGTGTTGTTGGAGTGCAATTCCTTGGACCCTCACCACTGCCTATGGTGGCTAGGGCTGATACCAGTTGTCACCCAGCAATACCTGGAAGGTCCCAGATTACCTACTGCAGCCATTGATAATCATGTTCCCACCCTTTAGCTAGATTGCTTTATATATGTCCTGTTAGGTCCACAGCTATGGAGTCCAGGAGTATAAGCAGTGTTTTAAAAACTCATGTATTCCTGGAAAGCGATCCTCAGTAGAAATATTTGTATTTTGCTCCATGAAATGCAAATGGGGGGGGTGTGACATGATGTGTTTACAAAATATAAAATTGGCTTGCAGTCTAACAAATGTACCTACATTCTACATTCATTTCTTCTTTAAAATCTGGATTAACATTTTAAATAATTTTGTAGGACAGACTCAATCCCACCCTTTCGCTAGATTGCTTTATACAGTGGTACCTTGTATAAAGGAATTAATTCATTCCAAATGAAATTATGTTAAGCAAATTTTCCTTTATACAAATTTCCCATAGGAATGCATTGAAAACAGAGTGATCCCATTTTTATGTTGTACAGATTTGCTCCATAGGCGATTCTGTTAAGCAAATTTCCCCTATCTCCAGAATTGTTTATGTTATACAAATTTTATGTTATACAAACCATTTGTTATACAAGGGCTCACTGTATATCGTAACGAGGGAAGAAATTACAGAGGCACAATATATGGTGTGGGTGAGGGACATACAGTAGGTGTAACACAAATCTGACACACATACCAAAAGAGAGAGAGAGCACACAGGTTTATGTAAGACAGAATCAATTCAATTTATTATATAGGCTGAGCTGAAGGGATTATGGAGCATCTGTATCATCCAAGGCCCTGGTTATTGGCTGGGGCCTAGGCAGAAGGTAGGGAGAGGAACCCCTCACGCTTTCTGAGGGGAGGGTGCTTCTTTCCCCCCCCCCTCCTCCTTCCCATCATGGTCAATGAGATGGAATTAACCACACCCATTTCCAGGACTGATGTAGTACAGAGCCCGTTTGTGGGAGGATGGCAAACCAATTTTCTCAGTGAAATCATCTAATTCTTTCCTTTCCAAATTTCAAGAACACTAACTCTTTTGTAGGTGGAAATCCCTGAAGCTCTGCGATAAAAAGAAAAGAAAAAGAAAAACAAGATTGAAAAGTGCAACCCTTGGAATGGAGAATTTTGTGATTACTGTGGTGGTGAAGAGAAAGGTTCTGAATTTTTCTTCCATGATAAAACACACTTGTGTAAATGACTCTGAATATACACTCTTAGATTTAAAATACGAAGAGAAACATTAAGCATTATATCAACTTTTTTCATGTGTACATATGGAATTGACTTTTTTTTAATCAAATGCAATTTCTAAGAAGAAATGGTCTTTTTAGGTATACTTGTTGATATCAAGTAGCACTTCACGGGAAAGAGATTTTCAGTGACTTGTATTTTCTTTTTGTTCTGCTTCATGAATTTACAATAAAGATAAATCTAAATTTTCAAGTGACAGAACAATATTTCTTCTATGTGAGGCTGTAAATAAAATTATGTGGGTCTTTGAGAAAAATGATGTGAGATAATTGTCCATATACCTGAGATTTAGGGTGAATTCATCCGGTATATGCTCAATAAAGGGAAAGCGTTAGAAAGCTAGTTATCATAATTGTTTCCATTGTACTGGAACCAAGTGTAAAGAGAAGGACTAAGATTCAAGAGCCTCTCACCACATTCAGAGGCCACTCCTTTACAATGGGGTTGCTCATCATTAAGTACTTGTGGGAGTGACATGCAAATCTGATAGGTGGTTTGAGAGAGGGGTCAGGGAAGCCATTCATGTGAGTATTGAAAACCCCTCTCTCAACAGACTGTGCTCAGGCACAGTCTAACTGCTACTTATCAGGCAGTGATTTCAACAGTCCCCAGACAAACGAAAAGTACTTCACACCTCCACCAGCAAGACCATGACTAATGACCCATACTTTATGGCTGTTGGGAAGGTTGTAAAGGTGGGGCTTTCATGCACCTTAGGTCATAGTCCACCTAAGCAGCCTGTTGAGACTATTGTCTAATGAGCCTATTCAGGCTTTTGTCCATCTTATGAGCCTATTTCAGACTAGGGTGACATGAGGTCAAAGTGAAGTATAAAATGGAGGACTTGCAACTAGCATTCCTCAGACTGACAAAGCTATTTGGATGAGCAGTGAAATGTTTCAATCTCTCAAGAAAAGAAGTCCAATTGCCACGACTCAACTTCCAGACTGACATAACTGGTCCCTCCCCCACATTATCATGTCCACTTTTCAACTAGACACATTGGAGCACAATACTTTTCCATGTATAAGACTATTTTTTCCCTAAAATTCTTAGACTTAAAATGAGGGCTGTCTTATACATAGACATAAGCCAGGGTAAGAACTGCATGGTTACGAAACTGTAATTTGGGGTTGGAAAAGTGGGCACATCTTATACATGGGGGGAGGGCTTATAGACAGAAAAATATGTTATATTCCATGGTTATAATGGCCATGCTGTATGAACCTTTTTCCTAGACAATGATGGGACATGTCTCTTCCTCAGCTCAACCACACATAATTTATTTTATTTGAGAGTGCTTTTACCCTGCCTTTCTCCTTGGAAAAGAACCCAAAGTGGCTTACAGTAATGAGGGATAATATACTGTCCAGTACAATTAAGACATGTTCTAGTATTGAGAACAGGGAAATGAGGAACATCTTACAGCATTAAGAGACAACATTACATTAAAACTACAAGAGAACATGAGAATGTGTCTCTTTGTATTCGCAGTTATATAACGGACAGCATGAGCAATTATTACAAATGCACTTACATTTCTCACTTCAAAAATGCTGGGGTTATGGGCCCTGGACCCTGTGTAATTCCAAGTCTATGTATAACTCTTATGCTCCCCCCCCCCCCGAAATGAAACTAAAGCCTCAACCACAGTTGGGAAACCAAGATGCACTCTCTCGTTCTCCCCTTTCCTCATAAAGCAGTGTGCTGCTGTGACTCATCCCTGATATACCCCAGCACCCTCCCTGACCACTATGTGGAGACACCAGGACAAAAGAGGGGGCTGCCAGAGCTGCTGCCATCTTACCAGGGGCTACTGCACTGCCAACAACAAGGGCCTCAGTAATTCCCAGAACCACCTTTCTCATGCCACTTCCTGGAGATGGACAGCAACACAGTATTTATGGAATATGAATTTATTAAATAATTATTCATTTAATGAAATATTTATTTATTTATTTATTTATTTATTTATTGAGTGAGTGAGTGAGTGAGTGCATGAGTGATTGGGAACAAAAAGTGTACAGTATATAACTCAAATCACGCTGCTGAAACCCATGTAATTTAAAGAAGAAGTGACTTGTCCAAAATGGAGGTTGGGGAAGGTGCTGAACCAAAATTTCTCTGAAGACTTACCCAGCCCACCCGCAGCTGGGATACTTTCTGAGATTTTCTTTTTATTAATACCCCAGAAACAGCAGGCCATCTTGAATTATTATTTCCAAAATTTCTCCACCATTGTTGGTGGCTGCCACCTCGTCTTCCCACTGGCACAACTATGGCCAGCTATAACATTTGGGAGAAAGGACTGTGGAATGGTGCCTGGTTACCAATGCTTTGCTGTTCTTGCCAAATCCAGTGCTTAGGCAAAATGTAAACATCACTGAACATGGGCAGAATAAAACAGTGCTGCAACTCTTTTTAAGTTCTATGGGGCTAGTTGTCTACTTAACATATTTTGATGAACTTTGCAAATACGGTTTAACAAAATGAGTCTCTTCTTATTCATAGTTATATAATGGACTGCATAAGCAATTATAGCAAATATAAAAATTTGTGCACTTAAGTCCTCGGCAATAACACCAATACAGAAGCTGCTTGTAGAATTTCAAAGCTCCAGTGTCCCTTTATCCTGCCTTCCCTTCCCTGTAGCATGCACGGATCGGATGCTACAGGGAAGGAAAGGGAGGATAAAACCGCCTCCTCCTCCTCCTCCTCCTCTTCACCCGAGTCTTGGCACAGAGACCCGGGTGAAGAGGAAGTGACTGCCCCCTCAGTCACTAGCAGCCAAAGGCCACAACCCCCAGGAGAGCAGATTTTGAGAGGTCTGACCTGTCAAAGTCAGCTGTCTGTCAGGGCTCTGGAGAGCAGCCTTTGGCTGTCCTCAATTGAGGGGGGTTGGGATAGCCTTCCCATAGGAATGCATTGAAATCCTATTAATCCATTCCCTCCTGAATGGATTGATAGGTTTTCAATGCATTCTTACGGGAAACTGTGCCTCGTAAGACAATTTTTTTGTGGGATGATTTGACTCCTAGAAAAAATTAAATTCGTCTTACGAGGCACTGCTGTAATTTTAAAAACTTAAAATACTTCTAAATTTGAACAGATCCCGAGATCAGATTAAATGAGACAGCTTCATAGTTAACATATATTCAAAAGAAAGAAGAAAACAAAACAAAAATGAAGAAAAAAGGGGAAATTACTGCTGGCTCAATCAGGCATTATTGTCATTTAGAGAAAAACTGTTGAAATAAATGATTTTTTTAATGACAGAACTAACTCAAGATCCATCAAATTTGATGGTTCTATTCTAGGTATGCATAACACTGAATTCAGCCCCAAATTAATAAATAAATTAGTGAATTCAGAGCATGAGCCCAAGAAATAAAACATAAAATGGCAATCATTTTTGGCTGGTCCACATGGAATTCTACCATTCTATCCAAATGGAACTGTATATTAGAATGATGGGATCAATCATGGATGTACTTGTTAGATTTTCTGCAAGGAAAATGATAGTTAGAGCTCTTTTTCTCAGACAAAGTGATTAAGAAGAAGCTATGTCCTGATGAGTAACAAGAGAAGAGGTTAGGCTGTGTCAACTTCTCTCTGAAAGCTAAGAGGAAAACATGTAACACAACCTTCTGAAGCTTTCCCTAGTGTCTGCTTGCCAAATTAGCTTCATGTTCTTTTCTATTCCCTTGAGTCACAGTGAGACTATGAGAAAGTTTCCTAATTCTTACATTATGACCTACAGAAAATCGTGGGATGGTCTGATCCATCTGAACGTGTTATCACTACTGCTCTACCCACTTTCATCGAGACCTCAAAGCAAGGTTGGAACAGCAATACTTCAGCACTTTCTGAATGCCAAAGCACTTAACTGAAGTAATCTTTAACACCATCCTGGAGTGCATGAGAGACATTATCTCCCATAATGTAGGCTGGCGGAGGTTCACATAAAAAGGTGAAGAGGGAAACCCAAATATTGAGACTGAGGTGATATTTAAGCCAGCCCCACCAGCTTTCAAGTCAGTTTCAGTCACTCTACTAACGGGTACACTAGCTACTTGAAGGTTCCACAGGATTCCACAGCAGGGATGCTACCGATTGTAAAAGAGTACCTGTATAACAAAAGCCGACTTAGAACTACAAAGGACATGCAATATCAAATCCTATTCACTGGGCCACAAGTGTCATTGTACTAAAGACAGGACATTTATGGAGTTGTATATTAATACAGAAACCCAACGGGCAGCAGCAAGAAACAAGGCCATCATATTTAAAGCTATGGCCCAAGTTAGGATTCCTTTTATTTATTTATTTATTTATTTATTTAATATTTAGTATTTTTTATCCTGCCTTTCTCCTCGGAAAAAAGATCCAAGGCAGCTTACAGTAATGAGGGATAATATGCAGTTCAGTACAATTAAGTCATGTTCAAGTATTGAGAACAGGGAATTGAGCCACATCTTACACTATAGCATTAAAAGACAACATTACATTAAAGCTACAAGAGAAACCTGAGCAGTTAAGAGGAGAGTAAAATTCCATGTAAAAAGCAAAAAGCAAAGTGTTCTGCTTATATACCGCCCCATACTACTACAAGTAGTCTCTGGGCGGTTTACAATTTTAATTACAGAGTGCAGGCTACACATTGCACCCCCCAGCAAGCTGGGTACTCATTTTACCGACCTCGGAAGGATGGAAGGCTGAGTGAACCTTGAGCCTGCTACCGGGGATTGAACCCAGGTCGTGAGCACAGTTTTATCTGCAGTACAGGCATTTAACCACTGTGCCATGAGGCTCTATGAAGTAAAGTTATGAGGGATGGAAACTAACATTGAAACATAGTGTCGATGTAATCACGCAAGGTTATAAGTGGTTATAAACACAAAGTCTATGTGATCCTTTAGCTTCATATGAAAGAAACATAATAGGTAGTCCATCATTCAGGGAATACTTGCCTGAAGAGAAAGGTTGCTGTCAGCAGCCGATCAGAACATTTTTGCATTTGTATAAGGGCCTGGATTGGATCGATCAGAACACAGCGAGGAGGAGTGCTCTTGGCGCCTATCATTTTTGTGGGAATTGGGGTGCTCATTTCCATGACTCAATTGCGAGTGATGGCAAAGCGGCAGGAAGTAAGAGAGCGGACACACAGCCAATCTGAGCAATGTGAGCTGGGCTTCCTCCCTGTCCCGGCTGCCATTATCTCCACATGATGCCTGTTTGGAGGAGAGAGAGAGGAAGAAAAGTAGGAGATGAGGGAACATCCTTCTCCTTTTTACCCTGAGGCAGGAAACAAGGAGCGAGGCAGGTGGCATAAAGGGATGCTGTGCCACAGAGGCATGGAAAAGGGGAGAAAAGTGGAAGCCCCTTGGATCCTGCACCACTTCTTGCTCCTCCATGCTGGATGAATATAGTGGGAAGGGTGGATTAGAGGCGACAGTGGACTAAGGTGAGGAGGTGGACGTGGGCAACAGATGAGGAACATAATAAGGAGAGGAAATGGCTTGGATTGCAATCTGGTGAGAATGGAAGGGGTTAATGCTGAGGAGGGAGGCAAAGAGCACCGCCTTCATTCTCCAAGGAGGGAACAGAAGCTAGTTCCACAAAACACGGAATGGGGAAAATGAAATGAAACAATCTGAAAGAGGCTGTCCCTTTTGTGTTATATGAAAGGACCAGTGCAAGAAAAATGCAAAAACAAAAGACACCCCTGACAAGAACCCTCAAAGCAAACAGAAACAAAAGGTTCTAAGCTGTTTTGCTCCACTGGAAAGCTTCTTTGGTTCAAATGCAGTGAGGTGGGGGAGACGGGGAATTGGAAGTCGTAAGGAACTGAAACATCTGGCTTGGAAATTCCAGTCCTCCCCCCCCCCCACTGCCATAGTTCAAATATTCAAGAAAAGAAAGAAGAAATGCAGGCCCACACAGAACATGACTCATCTTGACCTGCAGAAATGCTATTTCTTCCACTTGGAAACTGAAGTAAAAAGACATCGACTGAATTTCCTGAAGTATGACATTTTGGGAACATCACGCTGCCATGTAGGTGGAGGACATATTGGAAGCCTCCTGCATTTCAAGCAATCTGTGCTGTTTTCTGGAAGGGAATCAGTCGTGTTTTGAACAGGGAAGTCATGTGTCGGAATGTGTGGGCAAAGATGCACAGGCATTTTAGCTCTGCTCTAAGCAGTTTCATGGACCTTAAAGCTACCCTTCTGAATGAAGGCAGCTTGACAATGTTACTGAACAGTAGCTTTTCTCAATCATTTTTGTTAGGTACTTTCATTAAATCTGGATGGAGATGAAGTCTTTCAAAGGTGAAGTGTCCTTATGTTATTTTATTTTAATGCACCCTTTTCTTCAAAAGGACCCAAGGCAGCTTACATCATTTAAAGACAGCATTTAAGCTAATAGACATGGGCACGACTCGGCAAAATTTTCGTTTCCGTTTCCGTTTCCCGTTTCCGTTACATAATACATGATTGCTTCATTGTTGAGGTATCAATACACATCCTTGGCATTATATACCGGTATGCCAAGGTCTTTGCACAGTGGTGAGATAACACCCACAATGAAGGCATCTTAAAAACCTATATAGTTTTATTTGCATTTGCACTGGACACCTGGGACCATGTTAGGCCTCAGAAATATCTGAAAATTCTCAAGCTCCTTGATTTCTGTAACACACAACTGTTCATTTTTACATTCAAATGTTTGACATGACAATGCTTCAAAGTCAGTAGCCCTTGCTTTCTTCAGGATGGCAATAGTCCTTTTCTCCTTCATCCCCGTCCAGTAGTGCAAAATACCTTTAGCACCCCAAGCACTGTAGAAATAATGAAAGCAGAAGGTCGTATTTGAAGAGCTGTTTGCCCTTGTGTTGCTTGGAACAACTCCTAGTTCCTGAAATGACAGCACAGCTGTTCCCTGAAAATTATGCAGAAAGATTACCAAATTCTGTATCTAGTTCTTAGTCTATGCTGCAAGTATGACAACTAGCAGCCCTGCATCGATCGAATAGCAGCTGTTAAGACAGGCTGGCAACCTTTCAAGAACACACTGGCAGAATTTTCAATTTGTGTGACCGAGTAATAAAAATTTTTTACAAGGATAGGGTGCACAAAGGGTCTCCTTTCATATTTTCTTCTTGTCCTTTCAAGAGGCAAGGTGCTGAGTTTTCTGCTAAAAAGCCTGATAACAATCAGAAAGGAAAGCGCTGACTAAAGGAGTATAGCATTGCTTCAAATGCCACTTATTGGAAGAAATTTTTTTTGGAACAAAACCCCTCATGCTTTACTTATGTCTTTCCTAAAAGGATCCAACTGGCTTCTTTCAAAAGAGGTAGGACCAAGGTTGTCCTGTGGTCTGACCCATCATGAGAAGGCACAAACACCATGCACATTAGTCTTCAGTAGTGCCATTTGCCAAACAAAAAGCCATCCTGCCATAGTTGTGCACCCAACTTGGTAGAGTAGAATTTCAAGGAGGGAAAAAAGAGTAAGTATTTTCAGGTTTTTCTCTGAGAAGCATGCAACTTCAAGGGGGGGGGGAGCCTGGCAGGAAAGCTTAAGAGATCTTTGGAATACAGCCCTGTCAAAAAGCCATATCCCCAAAGTGCACAGTTTACACACAACCCAAGCTTATTGGAGGGCAAAGGAATCATATTTGGGCATAGCAAGCATTCAAACAAAAGCTCTTCCTTTAAGGATATACACCAACAATAATGCAAATTATGGTTTTTAATATCACTGCAACATTATGACCAGGCAGCTGAAAAGAGTGCAGTGGCAGCCCAAAGGAGGTGCTAGAGACTGCAAATCAAATTTTGTGTATTAATTACAGATCATTATCTGGCTACAGTTTTCTAGAAGAATGGGTAATACGGTTGAAAATCTTTTCACATTAAGCTTCTTCACGGGTTATCTCTGATCAGTGACTGGAGACAAGAAAGTATTTAAAGGTACTGTGTTTGAAAATCTCATAGAACCAAACTAGGGTATGCCGGCAGGAAATATGTAGAATGGAATAAACCAGGCAAAAAAGCTGCTGAATGTGGGTTGTCCTGAGCAGATATCAGTTCAACACCCAGACTCCAAGGATGTTGGCCTGTGGGGTCTCTCGGGGTTCTGTTTTGTCCCCTATGCCAGGCCTGCCCAACAGGTAGACCACGGGCTACTGGTAGCCCGCTGAGGGTTCCAAAGCAGTCCGCCGGCCATCAAGAAAAAAAAGTGAGGGGCTAAGTTCTTCATCCCTCCCTCCCCCATCCCAAGGGCCACCACTGCCCCAGCAAAATTATGGGTCTGCCAGCCCACTGTCTCAGCTGAGCAGGGCAGTCCAAGGGCCATGGTGCATTGAAATCGGTTCCCTCCAGAAGGGATTAATTGGTTTTCAATTCATTCCTTTGGGAAACTGCTGCTCTACTTACAAAAGTATTTACTTATGAGCATGTGCCCGGAACAGATTAAATTCGTAAGTAGAGGTTTTAGTGTAATAGCCCTCAGGTACTTTGGGTCAGAAAAAGTAGACCTCGCCCTGTTCAAAGTTGGACAGCCCTGCCCTATGCTATTTAGCTTCTACATGAGCCCACTGGGAGAGGTTGTCTGAAGTGTTGGGGTTCATTTCACCCATACTCTGATGACACCCAACTCTATCTCTTATTTCTCTCTAAATCCGAGCATGCTGTTTTGGCTCTAGACCCTTTTCAACAATAAACTATATGAGGATGAATAAACATTTGGATTGGCCACAGTGTCACATGCCCTAGTTCGGGCATGTTCAAACTTCGGCCCTCCAGATGTTTTGGACCACAACTCCCACAGTTCTTTGCCATTGGCAATACAGGCGTGAAATTCTAGGAGTTCTGATCCAAAACATCAGGAGGGCCAAAGTTTGGACATGCCTGCCCTAATGACATCCAGGCTAGATTACTGTAACACATTTTGCATGGGGCTGCCTATGGAAATATCAGAAAACTGAAGTAGGTCCAAAATGCAGCAGCCAGATTTATCTGATTACAGGGAACACATAACGCCCCGTTACAGCAGCTGCACTACTTTTGATCTGTTTCCAGCAGTATCCAAAGTGATGGCTCTAACCTGTAAAGCCCTAAATGTCTTGCGCCAAGCTATCTCAGAGATTCTATCTCCCTTTATGAGCCTGCTCAAGTGTTAAAAGTAATCAGGAGAGGCCTTCCTCTTGATTCCACTGCCTCCACAGAAGAGTGCCTTTTCTTTTGCTGCTCACAGAATCAGGAACTCCGTCCCAGACGAAGCTAGACTGGCTCCATCTTTACTGCCGTTGATGGCACATAACAACAACAAGAAGAGATTTACGGCTTCTGGTCCTGGAAGTCACAACCTCATTCCATGACTCCACTTTTCTATTAATCCCAAGCACAAAAATATTCCAGCACCGAACACCACTCCAGTAATATCTCTCCTCTTTCTTACAAAGGATGACAAACATGTAACTGGCAACAAATCAGCAGGAGTCTGATTACATGTTGCTGCGCTAAGTCCACCCCATAAACAACATGCTTCCTGAACCTGTGAACTAAAAACCACCAAGGCTTACAAGGTGTAGTTCAGAGTGTCAACACTGTCAAACTGGTTCAACAGAAACCTACAGCTGAGAAAAGTAATCCCAATCATTTGGCTAGAAGAAACATAGACAAACAAAACAATGTCACTTGCATTGGCATTGAAGGCAATACTGCATGTGGTTACTGAGTGTGTGAAAAGGAGAAAGAAGGAGCATTATAGTGACAGCCAGAATGGGAGTTGAAAAAGCCTCATTTTGACTGCAATATTGTGTTTCTAACAAGTTTAACACTCAGATTCTGAGAAGTCAAAAGTATAATGCTTTGAGTTTTGATCTGCTGCTACACGCACACACGCACACACAATGCAAATATAAAATATCTATATAGATCACCTCTTGTAGTTCAGAATCCATGTATAAACTCAGCTGATTGTCATTTTCATTCTCTCTCTGTCTCTATCACACACGCACACACGCACACACACACACACACACACAGAGAGAGAGAGAGAGAGAGAGAGAGAGAGAGAGAGAGAGAGAGCAGAACTCTCTATCTGGGTTCTCTTCCATAGCATTGATAATCCTTTCCATAAGTACTCTGTATAATGATTAAAGATAGGCATGAACCTAATAAATGTCATATAGGAGAGAGAATAGCATCAAACTTGACAAACACTCATTAGGTAGCCACGTTTCCCTTTAATTGCACAGATCTGAACAGCAGCAGTTTGCTTATAGAGTCGTCCCCCGCCATTTTGCGTTTCATATACTGCGGTCCCAGCATATTGCAGGTTTGAAGTATATGAAACAAAGGGCTCCTGGGCCAAGTTGCATGGGCTTGTTTGAGGCTTCCTGCACTTACCCCAGCCCTGGTGCTGCCCAGAATAGGCCTCTGATGGGCTTCCCGGGTCTGTTGGAGGCCCCAGAAGTGGTTTCCGGTTTGCCAGAAGTCACTTCCGGTTTACCAGAAACCACTTCTGTGGCTGCTGACAGGACTGGGAAGCCCATCGGAGGCCCATTCGGTGTAGCGCCAGGCCTCAGGTAAATGTAGGAGGCCCCGGATAGGCCCCCCAGTCCTGACCCGGCATATTGTGGATTTTCCATTATCGTGGGTCTGGTCTGGTCCCTAACCCCCGCAATAGGCGGGAATTACTGTACTGTATATGGAATTCTTTTTTTCAAAAATTAAATACATATTTCAATAAATAAACATTCACCCAAATGCAATGTGTTCGGCACGGAAGACATCAAAATTGTCTACTGGCTCCCAAACAGAATATCTATAATCCAGGCTCTAGATCAGGAGAGCATAACAACATTTAAGGCACATTATTAAAGATAGGCACTAGTCCTGATTCATAAAGGTGGCAGCACAAATGCTGCTGCTCCCCTCCCCTGCCTCCTCAGCTAATCTCCCAGTAACAAGCAAGAGCACAGACTTGTCTGTCCCACCCTTTTGTCTGAATGGGAGCTCAGCCAAGAAGATGGGGCAGAGAAGCCTGGGCTGCTGCTGGGACTGGAAGTTCAGTTGAGGGAGGTGCCAGAAGCTAACACGCTGGCCCTGGTAAGTGGCGATTTGAGCCTGCGGAGATGGGGGAAGGCAGCAGAAGCACCATGCTGCCAGTCTTTTGGACCAGGACTGGTTCAAGCCCATCTTTAATAAGGAGCCTTATATGTCGTTATGGTCCCCTGATCTAGAGGCTGAATTAGAGATGTTGTGTTTGGGAGCAAGTAGACAATTCTGATGTCTTCGGTGTTGAAGTCCTTGTGTTCAGGTGAATGTTTATTTATTTATTGGAATATGTGTTTAATTATTGAATATAATTCTGTTCTGGGCCCGATGCTACTCAATAACTTTATTAATGACTTGGAGTAAAGAATAAGAGAGTATGCTGATTAAATTTGCAGATGATACCAAATTGGGGCTGGTTGCTAATTCCCTGCTAGAGGATAGGATGAAAATCAAAAACAACCTTGACAAATTAGAGTGCTGGGCCAAAGCTAACGGAATGAGTTTCAACAGAGAGAAATGTAGGGTGGCGCATCTCTAGGTAAAAAGAATGAATTGCACAGATATAGGATGGGAGACACCTGGCTGGAGGATAGTACCTGTGAAAGGGGTCTGGGAGTCTTGGTGGACCACAAATTGAACATGAGTCAGTGGTGTGATGCGGTGGCCAAGAAAGCCAATGCGATTCTTGGTTGCATCAACAGAAGCATCATGTCTAGATAAAGGGAAGTGACAGTACCACTCTATTCTGCTCTGGTCAGACCCCGCTGGGACTACTGTGTCTAGTTCTGCCCACCTCAATTTTAAAAGGCTGTTGACAACCTTGAGCGGGTACAGAGGAGGGCAACCAGGATGGTAAAGGTCTGGGAGAAATGTCTTACAGGGAATGGCTTAGGAGGCAGGGAATGTTTAGCCTTACAAAAAGAAGGCTTAGAGATGACATGATAGCTATGATTACATATTTGAAAGGATGTCATATTGAAGAGGGGATTTGTTTTGTTTTCCATGGCTACAGAGACTAGGACTCAGGGCAATATTTCAAACTACAGGGAAAGAGATTTGATTTAAACATTAGGAAGAACTTTATGACAGTTAGAGCTGTTCGGCAGTGGAATATGCTCCCACAGAGGGTGGTGGAGTCTCCTTCTTTTGAGGTTTGTAAGCAGAGGCTGGATGACCATATATCAGAAGTACTATGAAGGGGGTTCCTGCATGGCAGGGAGTTGGGCTGGTTGGCCCTTAAGGTCTATGATTCTATGAAAAAAGAATTCCATATACAGTAAAAGCAAATCTCTACTGTTCAGATCTGTACAATTAAAGGGAAAAGTGTAAGTAGAATTCTACTGAATGAGCATTTGTCATGTCTGATGCTATTTTCTTCTTTATTATTATTAATGACACCCACTGCCATTATTTTACTGCTACTAGATGTTATAAAGTTCTCACAAACAAACAGGGAGAACCAGCTTAAAAATACAAGGAAAAGCCATTTCAACAAAGTAGGAAAATTAAGTTGCCCCTGCACTACACTTAGGTTCAATTATTTTAGTAATAAAGGCGTTCCAAATAGAGATGGACACGAACCGAAAAAATGGTGATTCATTTTGGTTCGGTTCATTTTAGGGTTCACTTCATTTCGTTTCTTTTTAAATGAATTTTTTTAAAAACATGTTTTGTTGATTCAGATTCGTTATTCATTTTGTGTGTAGTGTGTGTGTGGTGCTTGTGCAACTTTGGCTGGGGGGAAAAGGGGCTAAATCTTCCCCCTAGCCACTGCGGGGTGGACTGACTTAAACCTGGCCTAGTTGGTACCAGGGGGACCCCTGGTACCGAATGGGCTAGGTTTAAAGGGGTCCAGCCATTGGCAGCTAGGCAGGAGCCCTCAGAAAATGGTGGCGGAAAGGGCGGGCTTTTTAAACCCTTTCCCCGCCAAAGCCAGAGCTACAGCTGATCAGCGGCACTGGCTTCTGGCGGGAAAAAGCCTGCGGTTTCCTCACACCAATTGTAAGGGGGAAACCTTTCCCATAGGAATGCATTGCTTCTTTGCATTCCTATGGGAAATCGAAAAATGAAACGAACAAAGCGGAAATTTCCATTTCGTTTCACTTTTCTTTGATGGGTCAGTTCGTTATTCATTTTGTTAAGTAACAAAATGAATAACGAATAACGAAACGAATTTCATGCCCATCTCTACTTCCAAATATACTGATGGCAGGGAATGTGTTATTTCCTCCAATTAAGAAGGGACAGATCATTCATAAAATGACTGATATTTATTGAATAGGCAGTATAAAGGTCAAGCACTGCCTCATATTCACAGTTAACTTCTCTAACATGTGTAAAGCATTTGAACACCACCCACCCTTTTTCAGTCAGGGAAGCTTTCAGTTTTGCCCAGCTTTATTAACAGAAGAGACAAAACACTGGAAAGTGTCTACCTACAGACATGAAGCAGAACCCGAGTTACTAACTTTCTTTACAAAAAAATTACAAAACCACACTGAACCACAATCCTGTTAAACAGCAACTTAATTAGACTGAACTGTTCACTGTGCAGACTATTTTTCCTTTTAAACACTGTTATATTTTAAGCCACTCTGAGTCCTTTTAAATGAGAAAGACAGGGTAAAAAATCTTAAATAAATAAAATGAACTTATTAAGAGGTTTAAAAGTGTGATAAATTGAAGTGTCACATTCTCTCTCTTTTTTAATTAGGCTATCACTTGAAGCAGGCTTTCAAAACAGACTTCAAGCTGCACATTTGTCAACAGTTTGTACCATCTTAAGTACGTGAAGCAAAAACGTCCTGTAAGCCAAATACTAGCCATAAGGGTTTTTTGTGTGTCTTTTTTTTTTTTTTGTATTTGCGGACGATAGCCCCAAAGTCTACAATCTAAGAGAGGTGATAGCTTTTATTGGACCACTAAAATCCAAACAATTTGCACACTTTCAAGAATTTGTATAAAATATTTATCTGCCACCCTTCTCCCAAAGGATCAAAGGCAGCTTGTAGCATTGAAAAAAAAACATATTAAAAGCCAAATAATAAATTACAACAGTATTAAAAAGCATTAAAAAGTATAAATTAAAACTCATAAGTACAAAATTAAAAACACAAATCAAACACAGAGAAAGTGCTCTGTTTTAAAAAAAAAATATCCTACAAAGTCTGCCTGAAGAGAAAGATCTTTGTCAATTTGCCGAAGTAAATCAATGCTAGGGGCCAGCCTGGCCTCCTGAGGGAGGGGGATCCATTCTGGGAGCAGTGACAGAAAAAGGACTTTCCCGTATACTCACCAAATGTTAGGGTGGTGGGAATGAGAGAAGGGCCTCTCCTAATTATCTGAAAGTTGAGTCATGGCAACTGGACTTTTTTTCTTGAGATTGAAACATTTTGCTGCTCATCCAAACATTTCAGGCTCTCAAGAAAAGAAGTCTAGTTGCCATGACTCAACTTCCAGATAAACTCACCTGGATGACTGAGAATCTTCAGACTCTCATTATCTTAATACCCAATTAGGCTTATAACCTCTGGCTGATAGGAAGAGAATTCCACTTCTTGAGGCTTAGCATAACCCCTTTGTGGATTTACTGTATGTAAACTGGTGGTACCTATCAATGAGAGCTGATGTAAATCTCAAGACTTTCTGCATTCTGGTTTGAAATTTCACTGCCCCTCTCCTAGGATCAAAAGGCTGCCAATGATGTTTTTACTTGAGTGAGCATGAGATATTTCTTCAGGATGTAGTCAGCTCGGGTTGATGTGAAGTATCCATTTGCTTGGTCTTGAGAGTCCATGTTGGTGGTTGGGGGAAAAGTCCATCACAGGTTACAAACCATGAGGGAGATGTATCAACTCCAAGCTTAAAACCAGGGTACCTCAAGGACCAGATGCAGGGGAGTGGTATCAGGAGACAGATATCTAGTCTCATGCACTCCCTGACGCATCTGGTGGGGCCACTGTGAGACACAGGAAGCTGGACTAGATGGGCCTTTGGCCTGATCCAGCATGGCTCTTCTTATGTTCTTATGGTGGTGCTGTGTTATCTTGTCTAGTCCAGGAGGAATGAGGAAAAGGCTGTGTGGTCCCCAAAGATAAAACAATGTAAGAGTGAGTGACATCTTTTACTGAACCACTAAAAATGCAACAATTCACAAGCTTTAATGGATGAAAATTCCACTTCTTCACCCTTTTATGTAGAGTGCAGGAAAAAAAGCTGATACGTGTTTCCAAATTCTTAAGGTAATGAATTGAGACTCCAGCAGCCATTTTCATACTACGGAGAACTCAAGGGAAGTGGGTTGGCAGGGCTAAATTCTATAGGAGTTGGAGGTGGTGTAATCTCTGCCCAAGAAGACTCTCCAGAACCCTGCCAGACCCATAATCTCTTATTGCTCACACAGAGCCTAGCTCCATTCACCCCTTTCTTCTATCTTCCCTACATAACAAAATTGAATTCTGGAGGCTGTACTCTAGATTCAGAAAAATCCCACACCTATGCAGAATCCTTCATTGCTATTACCTTGGTTTCATCCTATCTTCCCTTTCTGAATTCCAGAGCATCTCTTTCAGGTAACCTTAGATCATCTACTACATGGGATTTATTTTTCTTCAAAGGCAAATTCAACTGGACAGAAAACAAGGGCTTTTGCAGGAGGTACTTGTTAACCTGAAGGATAAAGATAAAATGTAATATATAAAACAGAAGCCAGACAGTAAGAGTTGTAAGACAGTCTGTTGTGAGTCCTCCTTCTACAAGGTTTGAAAATCAAAATGTTGGATAATCTTATCAGCACATCAAACTCCAGTCTGGCAAGTAACTTGGGCTTGGATGGGTACTGTAAGAATCCATCTATTTCTTTAACGGTTATTACTATAACCTATTAAAGAGAAATATTTTGAGATTTGATAACTGCTTTCAGTATCTGTCATTTCTTGGTGAGATATGCCCATTAGCACACTATGATTTTCCTTTTTTAAAATTTATTTATTTTGAAAATATGTACCCTTGCACTGGGCACAAATAAGAGAATGCCCATAGTAGCTTGGTCACTGCTATTTCATTATTTTGCTTTTGCAGAAAATGAATTATCTCCATTGGACAGAGTATTCTTCCCCATGGGTGCCTTCTAAACTAGTTGTGGGGAAAAATTCCAAGCACTGACTTTTGGAAGAACATTGTACAATTTTGAACTTGTTGTACTTGCTAATTAAAATGTGAATGTTAAAAAAGGGTAGCTTACACAATAATCTTGTGATCATAAGGCTTTTGTTGCAAAGCTGTCACCTTCCATGTTACTTACTGCATTTTTCCATCTATAAGCCCCCCATGTATAAGATGAACCCCACTTTTCCAATTCAAAATTATAGTTTCGTAACTGCATGGTTCTCTCCTCTGCTTACTTCCATGTATAAAATGACCCTCAATTTTTAGTATTACAATTATAAAAATGTATATATACTGTATTCTTATGCATGAATACTGTAATATGAAAGGTTCAATCCTTTACATACTCAGTACTACAGTGGACCTCATATTGTTTAACAGAAAATCTGCTTAAAGGAAACAATTTACGGAGATAGGGGGAAATTGCTTAATAGAATTGCCTATGGGGTGAATCCATACAACAGAAAAACGGTCGCAATTAGGGATTAATCCGTTTTCAATGCATTCCTATGGGAAATTTGTACAAAGGAAAATTTGCTTAACAGATTTTCATTTGGAACAAATTAATTCCTTTCTACAAGGTACCACTGTATTACAGAATCAGCCTCTGTTGTAATGGTCAACTCACCAAAAAATGTTGCTTCTTGGAAATGGGTTTCTATTTTGATTGAAAGGCTACATTGTGAAGTTTCCACAATGCCATCATCAACATACTCAACTATTTAGTTTTGTGTTAGAGACCATTGTTTAAATACATACATACAGTAACTGCAGATAACCAAACATTTGGCTTTGTTTTGTAATGCTCAGCCACTCTTCTACCATTGTTTGACCTTGCAACATTAAGGCCTTATGTAATGTGTTGGCTTGCAGGAGCAGCAACAACAGTTTCCACAGGACTGGCAGACTAACAGGCATATCTGCCCATATGCCAGGGCATTAGATTCCCTGCTAATATTTATTTTAAGGGCACAGTCCAATCTGAGCCAATGATCCCAGAACATTATTTGTTGAGAGAGGTATTTTTTATGGTTCAAACTGTGACTAGAAAAGTCTTTTTCAAGCAATATATCTTCCCACTTATGCTCAAGTTTTCCCATAACAGAAGTCACATCACACTGTATTACTGAGTCAAATTAATTTTATTATGCTCCATGATGAATTGCCACCAGTGCAACATCCTATTCACTGTACATTTTAAAAAAAGCCAGAAAGAAAATTCACATACCAAGAAGTTCAATTTGATGAAATGAAAAACTGAATGACTGAGATGTTTTCAGAATACAAGCGGCTAGCTGATATTAGTGAAGCGTGGTGTTGAGATATAGGCCTCATGCTCATTTGCTAATTGCCAACACTACTTGGACAGTCATTTTAACTGACACATGAGGCTGGCTTGTTACAATGTTAGCTGTAGTGATTTAATGACATGAAACCCAGTCTCCTGCCCACACCAGAAGCGGGAGGATTCAGAAACATGCAGCTGAGACTTTGTAGCCTAATTGTAACTGCAGTCATGCCTTAAATTAAACCATAAAATATGCTACTGAAAGCAAAACATTTGAACTTGTGTGCAATTATGCTGATTAATTTCTATAGGAAAAAACACAAAGTCCCATTGGACGGGTGATTAATGGATTACACAAGCATCCCCAAAATATTAAATCTTCCCAAATGTTTGCAACTCCAGAAGCATGTGCTTTGTTTATGCTGATAAGAAACATCTTTGGAGGCCACCTGAGCAGTATCCACTTTTAAAAATGCCCTTTGTTATGTCGTAACTACACAAGACATTAGATACCTGTACTGAAGGCCATTAACTTTCCCTCCCATGGACACACATTCTTTGTCCCATTACTTAGCCTTAATCAGGCTTTAGCCATATGGATTCTAGTACTCAAACCCTACTAGCAGCAGCTCTAGCTGGTAGTCCCTCAAGCAGCACACAAGGTTGTAAACCCCATCACAAAGGAAAATATCTCCTTTTCTCTCTCAAAAAACAAAAACAAAACAAAAATTAAAAAATGTTATCCCCCCCCCTCTGAACCATTTAGCTTCTGCTTCACCACACTTTCTTTCAGCAACATAACATTTTAAATCCTGGTCTCCTTATGCAATTAAATCTGCTAGATTTATGTAATAACTGCACTAAATTTCCAAGCCATATCATGCAGGTCCAGCCTGCCGTGATGAGGCCAACACTGGATGTTCAGTCAATATAATTTTATCCAATATATCATGAATAGAGTAAGAAAAACAGGAGAGAAAAAGGAAGCGCATGTTAGTTGTACTCCAAATATGTCTCACTTGAAGTATTTTGCATACGTGAGGCAAGTGACATTTCTAATATTTTTTGTTTAACGGTTTTACTACTGCAAGTACAGTATCAGCATTAGTAATGCCTATCTTAAGTGCAGTAATGCAGGAAAAATAGGCAGACACATTCCAAACATTAAATCAATTAGTAAAGATGAAACTGAGATGAGAATTCACATTTCCCCATCATTTACTAGAATGCAATTCCAATCATAGGGCCTTCCATCTTTTAAGATCATGTTCCTTGCTATTCTTTCTTAACATAAGACAAATCAAATACTGTAATATGCAAGTTCAGTTCATATAAAAAGCAGTGGTTTAGAAATGTAGTAGAGACCCTCTCCCAAACTGTAGAAGGCATACAGTTCAAATAACTCTATCCACTCAAGGTTTAGAGATATATATGAGGAATACTGAACAGGCTCTCGGCTCCAGCAGCATTCACTGGGTGACAGGCAAACAGCTCACCCAGTCTGTTACTATCTGGTCAAAAGAAAATGAAGATGTGAGAGCTCTATTCAGTCACTCAGTAGCTTGGTGGGTTGAAGGTGCGAGGATGGAGTGTGAGCTAATTCTACTCCCTATCACTGTCAGCTTTCCACTAGTGAGGCAACAGGGCTGAGCAAGGCAGACTGTTCAACTGTCTCGCACAGAGATCCCTGATGGAATGATGAGCCTCTCTCTTCAGATGTTGCCTTATGCAAGCTAAGCAAAAACAGGGTTTGTGTCGGTGCGTGCATGATAACCGAGCCTCCTCCTTCACATGTTTAGCCCACTCAGAAACTGAGCAAAAACGGCTTAGCCTTAGAAAGGCAAAAACTTCCCAACCCTGCAACTGTTCCCGGGACTGTAGGTAGCCTATCAGTCAGGAGAAACAAATATTTAAGGCACCCATTTTTCTATTTAATGCTTTTTCTAGACACAAATCTGGTGCCTAACAGTGTTGGCTTTGTATCATCATCCATCAAGACTGCAGAGTAACACCATTTCTTCATTTATTAGTTTACTGATGCCCTACACATTTACAAATTAATTTAAACCCATTTTTATTCAGAGCAAGCATTAACCACAGCCCTTCAGTAAAAAAAACCCCACAACATTATATAAAAATAAATAAGTTGACTGCAGCAGTTGCCAGAAACATCAACCCCTCTTCATTGTCAAGAGTAGTTGGCAAAATATAGTTTACATCAAAAAGGTCCTATATAGTGACCATCTGGGATGTTCCTCCATTCAGCATTCAAGGGTCAAAGATCTTTCAGTAGCAAGGAATGCTGCTCCAGAATCAGGGAAATTTTTCATAACCACTGAATTTTGCTATTTAATATTAGCTTAAATGCTAAACCTGAACTGCAGTATTATGAACAGAGATGGTTCATCTGCTTTATCAGCCTCATTCATGTAGCACGGTTTCCAAGATGAAAGGAATAAAACCAGGAGCTGCATTTTGTTAAAGAACATAGTGCTATACTAGGTTTTAATAAGAAAATTTAGATACAGAAAAAGTAGGGTATGAAAATAGTGTTTTCCTTCTTGCATTATAACTAAATACAATTTAAGGTGTGTTTGTCAATCTCACATGTTACATTAAAACTCCCTTACTGATGGAATGGAAAGTATTCACATGTACACTGAGCAACTTGATGTAAACTTGTACATATTAAGTTGGGAGTAGCTTTGTATAGGATTATGACAAACCTTTACAGATTAAATGAGGTATTGCACAGATTAATAAAAAAAGCAAAAGGCAACAAAAATATACAGCAAATTGGTAGAACATTTACATGATCATCTTACAGAATCCATAGACAGAAAGTAGTTTAGAATTTCACCTTAAAAATATATATATATATGATATAATATCTTGATCAGTCATCCCATTCATCATCATCTTCAAAGTCTTCCTCATCTTCTTCATCCTCATCTTCATCTAATAATGGGAAGTATTAATTATTTTATAAGAAATAAAAAAACTCCCAACAAAATTTGTCCTACTATTCTTTTTAGCATGTCCATTAACAAGCATACTGTACATATATAGAAAATAGGATCTGGGCTTTAGGTAAAACCATCTCACCCCACCCCACGCCGATGCTTGATGTAACTGACCTCCCATAATGCAAGTGAAACATCTTCTGAACCAAACTTATGTGCTCTTCTTTAGATTTATGATCTGAACTCCCTCATGAACCAAAATCACCTTTCTTACATGGTCAACATTCTCACTTCCTGATTTTACTCTGTTCCCACAGGATTTTTGGTCAAGCTTACTGGACTTTATTATCTCCTTACATTAAATGAGTACTCATCATAGAAAGCAGCTCCTGTTTCACCACCACGGTGAGGGTTATCTGATATTCTTGTTGAAAAACTCTTCCATGAGGATCTAAGGAAGCCCAACCTTCACAAGAATACTGTTTTGTAAGTGACTGAACAGAATCCTATTGATGACTTAAATGTGCATTAGCTAAACTTTCTAACACACTGTGGCTAACTGCTGCTGACAGATGAGGCACCAGTTGCATTACAAGGTGCACACTGAACTGAGCTGCAAGAAGGCACCTCATTAGCAGCAATGTACCATGGTGGGTTATACAATTTAGCTTACATTGTTGTAAATCACCAACAGGATTCTTGCTACCAAATTATGTTACACCCACAAAAGATTGGCCTATTCTACTTATCTCAAGTGCGTATGTCTGCCTTATGTGGAGCTGGAATGTAACAAGCTGGTATTATTCCAAACAAATTCACCAGTACTGTTACGTCTCCAACCATAACACCAAGTACCAGTGTACCACATTTGATGTGTTTTGCAGCACTGACTGTAGTAAATGAGTCACTGTAGGGCCTGCTCTGGTGTTCATCTGAATATCTGAATAGGGCCTGAGGTGGATCATGTTGCATGCACCACACCTCCCCCTCATTCCTCACTACTCCTAACATATTAGGACCTTCACACTCAATATGAGAGAGGAAAAAGAGAAGTCCATAGACACAGAGTTCCCACAAGTAGGAGCTCTGACTGAACTGCAGGCCGTGGGGGGACAAATGGCAGGGTTTATACTAATCCCCATATCTTGATCATAACTAAAATTCTATTCATATTGTTTAGCCAAATGTCTGAATGGGGGTTACCTAAGCCCTAAGTAAGTTTCAAAAAGCTACAATGCAAAAAAAAAAAAAAAAAAACAAAACCCAAAAACAAAACTAAAACAAAGCAAACAAACACAACCCTCCCCCCCCCAAAAAACCCAAAGCCTCATAAAGTCATTTTATGTTCACAAGTGTTACGACATTTACCACTGACATTAAGTTTTGAGGATCAATATATTGATCAGCATTTTTTGTTTATAGAGCTCCAAGTATGGAAGATGCTTCAGTGATCTGACAAAATGCCAGAATAGGCACACAATTGCATGTGCATGGCACCTCATTAGGTCACTGAAGCACCTTTCTCTGTGGGAACTCTTCACGTGTAAATATTGATTGATCAGGATAACAGCTAGCAGTATTAAAAATACAGTAGCACCGTTAAGATGAAACATAAACCAAAATAATTATATTAGTAATGATGTTGTTGAGTCTAGACGTTAACTGTAATATACAAAGCTAATGAAAATTGAACATCATACTTGCAGGAAGACTCGGGGATTAAGGGAGACTGAAATCTTAGCAGTTAAGATGAAAACCCTTCATGCTGACTAAACAACTTCTGTCTCCTGCTAATGGCACAGGTACTGCAGGCTGAGGACAACTGCTATGCTCAATATTTAAGAGGTCTCAACTGTATCCATGTTCATGTACAACTAACTCAGTCTCACACACTGATGACTAGTCCTCTTGTTTAAAAAATCCTTCAGTCTCTGCAGGACACTAAACAGATGATTTTTTTAAAAAAATCATAACTATTTATACCCATTCCAAGATCTTATAAATCAAATGTGTGGAATGTCCTGAACAGAGTTTTATTCTGTCCATTTACCAGATTATTAGTGGTTGCCACATGTTTGCTTCGAATACAGTATTTTCTAAAAACAAGCCTGCAGACATTTCTGAAGAATTATATTAATACACAGAACATGGCTATTTCTGGAAGAATTTATACATTGATTTTTTAACTGAACCCAATATTAATTTAATAGCTTACCTGAAGAATGAATGACTTTGCTTCTTTTCTGCATAACTTCCATTAATGCCCCCACAATACCTGAAGTGGGTGCAGCCGTTGGTGGTGCAGTTTCCTGGCCGTCAGATACCTGAATACAAAAGAAGAATTGAATACTTAAGTGTGCAAAGTTTCCATTAACAATCTGAGAATTCTGCAAGGGTAGCATGAGACTGAATTACAGTGCTCAAGGAAACAGAGAAGCACACGGGCTGTTACATGCTTTAATACTCATGATTAGAGATGGGCATGAGCCTTGGTTCAGAGGTTCATGCCAGATTATCAGTGTGGCACCCTAGAAAAGGAAGCGGAGCAGGGATTCCTGCAGCACAGCCTTTGCATGTAAGCTGATGGAGGATGTGGAGGAGAGAAGCAAGTGGTCCTGCTGCAAGCGGATGATCATGTGAAGAGGAGGGAAAAAGCACTGTGCACCGGCTGGTGAGTGGAGGAGCCAACCTGCAGTGGTGGTGGGGAACACATGGCACCTGTGGTGCTCCGCCAACAAAACAGCACAAATCTCAGAACTGGGTTCATGCCCATCTCTACTCAAGATCTGAAGGAGTACCAAATTTCTAAAAACTGGATTTTAAGTGTTAGATGGGTCACACTACTAATCCATGTTAACTACTGCCGAATGGTGGCTCAGCGGACTAAGGCGCTGAAACGGTCAGCTGCAAAGTCGGCGGCTAGGTGGTTCGAATCCTGGGTGCCACACAGTGGAGTGAGCTCCACCTGTTAACCCCATTTCCTGCCAATTTAGCAGTTCGAAAGCATGTAAATGCAAGTAGATAAACAGGTACTGCTGCAAAAAGTGGGAAGGTAAAGTGGTGTTTCCTTGCAGCCGCGGCAGCCACGTGACCATGGATTCACGCAACACTGGCTCTCTGGCTTGAATATGGAGATGAGCACCACCCCTAGAGTAGGACATGACTAGCATGCATTTGCGGGTGGGGGGGAACCTTTACCTTTTTACTGCTGAATGTCAATTAGTAATTTACTAATACTTTTTACCAAGTTCTTACATCCAATAAAAACTACTGTATTATAAACAGAACTGGTTATCCAGACAAAGATATATTATGGGAATAAAGGTAAAGTGAAAACAGATCTTAAGGCACTAATGCAATTTTTTTCACTGTCAAGAAACCACTAAGGACCATGACTGAGGTTTTTAAAAACTTAAAATAAGTGTAGCCAGCCATTTTCAGTAACTTAAAGCTGCCTGTTTCGTGCAGCCATTACAGGATTCCTGATAATTATAGGAATTCCATTGGGGGTCAGGACTGGTAGGGACTGGGATAGGAAATGTTTTATTTTATTTACAGAATTTATTTACAGAGTTCTTTAGTTGCCCAACTACCAAATGCTCTCTACTGTTGATACTATTATCTTTACATGAGTTGTAAAAATGAATGTCAGCCTAAAGCAGATGTAAGAATATATCTAACATTAGGTGTTCACATTGTATTTTGAGAAGAGAGGACAGAAGGCTAACTTCAACTATCAGTCCAAAACAGACTACTGAATCTGCCTTAACAGATCTTATTCATTCAATGGATCCCCTCTGATTGGGACTAAAATGTGGATTGTGTCCAAAGACAGATCCAATACTGGGAAGAGACCACAAGATAAATGACAAGCAGATAAGACACCGTCACAATACCAACATAAAGAACCTTCCCAAACATATAGTTGAATATGCTTTGCTTCAAAACATCATCTTGTGGCAACTAAACTGGAACAGTAACCAAATAAGCTCTATTTATTTTGCAAAGCAATTTTTAGAACTCTCATATTTATAGAAATGCCATAGAATACCAGTATTCTGTTTCTGACACCACCAGGCATATTCCCATTTTGTTTTTAATTATAACTTTCAATCTATAAAACATTTGGTTTTGTATACCACTTTAGAAGTAGCGACTTCCAGTTGGGAAATGTTTTGGCCCATCAGAAATGCTGATTGGCCAAATGGGATCTTACGGATTCATATACACTGATTCCATGTTAGCATTTAACACCTCAGACCAGATTCAGCCATTTCTCATTTTATCAATTCAATCTTACATTTAAAAAAACATAATACTGGACATCTTTGTTTCTCAGTAATGAGATGACTCAATTTATTATTACTATTTATTATTTGCCTACCAGCTTAGACTTTAAAAATAATACTCACAGCCTTCAACTGTATACCCTGTCGTATTTGATCAAGTAGTGCATCTCTTCCCGAGCACGACACCGGACGACTGCTTTGTTCTACTTTTTTTAATTGGGCACCTTCTCTGATTTGATCTAAAAGAGCCGCTTTATTTCCTGAAGGAGCTGGAAGCTGATGGTCAACTTCCACTGGAAGACCAGGTGGTGGTGGAGGACCAGGAGGGGGAGGAGGAGGGGGAGGAGGGGGTGGAGGGCCACCTGAACCACCTGATGGTGGGGGAGGGGGTGGGGGAGGGCCTGAAGGTGCAGAGGATGAATGAACTGGTGGTGGAGGAGGATACATCCTGCTTGGGGGAGGTGGAGGCGCTGCAGCACCTGGCCTGCAAGGAGGTGGGGGAGGTGGCGCTGCTGTTGGAGCTCTTGAAGGTGGTGGGGGAGGAGCTCCTCTACCCCTAGCAGGCGGAGGAGGTGGCCCTGAGCTATGTGGTGGGGGAGGAGGAGGGGGAGGAGGACCACCCCTAGATGGTGGAGGTGGTGGAGGAGCTGAAATCAAAACATATACAGCAGTGTTGAGTCACTTACAACCGAGAGCAAATAAAAATACTAATTCTGTAATGCCATTACTAATATTTAGTAAGGTGAACATTAATAAAAAATTCAATAAACTTGAATAGTATTATATTCTATAATAGTGTATTCATTACAATTGAAACAACCCACTCTTTGGAAATATTATTCATTACAATTGAAACAATCCATTCTTAATGTAACAAAATACATTATTCTTGAATTCCTAATTCCTGTACAAGCAATGTCTGTACAGTATTTGAAAGGTATTTTATGCTTGCAAAGCTTTTATCTAATGTGAAGTTTTATTTACAGTCTTGAGAAGGAACAATTTCAAATATACATATTTCACATAGTAGTAGACTGGCAATGGTTCCCAACCTTGGGTCTCCAGATGGTCCAGGACTCCCAGAAATCCTAGCCAGCGCAGCCAGTGGTGAAGACTATGAGGAGTCTTAATCCAAGAACATCTGGGGACCCAAGGCTCGAAACCACTGATTTAGAGGGAACAGCTCTATCTACAACACATCTTAATAACTTGCATTTAAGATGTATTGAAATTTAAAATTTAGCATATTGCATAAACTATAAAAAACTATAAACTATACAAGTATCACTCAAATTAGTTTAAATCTTAGTAAGGAAGAACTTGTTTTCCATATGTCATTATGAAACGAAACATATATTTAATGTCTTTACCTGCAACATGGAATCCAACAGTGAAGGCAAAGTAACCTCCACTCTCACATTCAACATCAACAGAAACTTCTCAATAATCTTTCTGCAGCCCTAACTTCAATCTAATTAATATTTAAACATAGAAGCTACTGAGCAGAGGCCAAGGGGGCAAAAAACATATTTGAGAGGAATTCTTACATGGTCAATTTTGGTTTAACTCATCATGGCATCTTTAAAATTAAATGTCCAAGTTAAAAGAGAGATAGAATTTTATCCCATTAATTTCCAGTAGCAGTTTTCCTATAACAGGCCTGTCCAACAGGTAGACCGGGGGCTACCAGTAGCCCATGAAGGGTTTAAAAGTAGCCCGCCGGCCATCAATAACAAAAGTGAGGGGATAGGTTCTCTACCTCTACCTCCCCCACCCCAAGGACCACCACTGCTCCAGCAAAGCTCTGGGTCTGCCAGCCCACTGTCTCAGCCGAGTGGAGCTGTTCAAGGGCTGCTCTACTTAATGAGCATATGGTCGGAACAGATAAAATTCATAAGTAGAGGTTTTAGTGTAGTAGCCCTCAGGCACTTTCATCTGCTAAAAGTAGACCTCGGCCTATTCAAAGTTGGACAGCCCTGTCCTATAACATTTGTTCCTGGAGACAGGAATCAAGAGACATTCTAGTGCAATAGATGAAGTGTTGCCTCTTTAACCTTTTTCTGATATTTGCTATCATTGCAGAAAAATCTGACAAATGAAAGGATTCAGCATTCCGTAAGATATCCACTCAAACATTTTCAATACATAATTCCTTCTAGAAATTAGTACTGCCTTTGTGTCAAGATCACTCGCCAAGTGATTCATTCAAAGGCTCTTTTAAATAGCCAAATGAACCCTGGAAATCACTGGGGTTATATACAGTATGTCCCAGCCACATTGCCAGATATTAATACATTCATTCCACTTACCCAAGACCACTAAAACAAATTAGGTATAGAGGCTCTTTCTATTAGAACACCCACAAACTCAGAACAAGTCCATTATTCAGAACAACAAAACTGAAATCCATGCACACTGCAAACAGTGATTTAGCCTTATTATTTATTGATGGCCTATAACACACTGCCAAAGCAGAAGCAATGAGATAAGTAAATTAGAGACCTTTGGGCAAGAATCTGTCTGTTGCGGGAGCTGTGTGCCAACAAAATTTAGGTGGCCAGATAGAAAAGTTGTAACTTAGAATGCCAGTACATCAAACTGGTAAATCGGATTGCTTGGCTGCCCTGAATGCACATACTATAGTCTGCATTACCACACCACTGCAATGTGAAGAACTTAATTCATACATACCACTCCAACGTGGTGGACCTAGATCATAAACATAACATGTTAAGTGATTCTGAATCATCCTAGCTTCAATTTTCATTTTCTGGTTTGACCATCTTGTCTGCCCAATCAGTTTTGCAGTATACACAGAAACAATACAACATTGACACTGAGTTCAAATAATAGTTTCCAACTTTCAATTATACTTGTCAATCAGACTACTTGAGGAAAAAAGGAAAAAAATATACCAAAGAGCCAAGTTCAGTAGGAATAAATGTATTGCTACTTATCCAGTTTCATATTTTTGGCTCAGTGGCTGAAATTTAGTAGTAAAGTCACAACCAAAGGAGACCCACTGAATCAACAGAACTTGGTTCATCTATACCCCAGAGCACAGAGAGAACTCCTAGTTCCCTGGGCTCCTTGCCCTCCGAAGATGCCAGCCGCAGAGTCTGGAAAAACATCAGGAAGAAAAACTTCAAGAACACGGCCTGAAAAACTGACAACAGCTGTCAGAACTTGGAACAGCTGACTTATCAATTCCTCACTAATGCAATGGGCCTACTTTAGCTGTGACTTACTACTTGTTTTCAGCCAGTAATTCCTACTGCAAAAATAAACTGGTTTTAAAACTGTATAGTAATAGGGTCTGCTCCCTGTAGTTTGTAGTTTATATAAGCCAAAACAAAGCACAGTAGTATACAGTGGTACCTTGTATAACAGACAGCTTGTATAACAGAAAATTTGTACAACATAAAAAATTCCAGAGATAGGGGAAATTTGCTTAACATAATTTCCTATGGGGAAAATCCGTACAACATAAAAATGGGATTACTCTGCTTTCAATGCATTCCTATGGGAATTTGTATAAAGGAAAATTTGCTTAACATAATTTCATTTGGAACGAATTAATTCCTTTATACAAGGTACCACTGTATTACACTTCATATATAGTTGGAGCTCCCAATTAATGGGCACTTAAATATTAGTGAAGTACATAAGTCAAGGAAAACTCACCTTGCCTACGTAACTCATTTTTCACAGCTTCCACTCCTCCCGTTTTCTCAATAAAATCATATATAACCTTGGACGTTTCTTTGTCTTTCAGCTGAGCCTCTGAAATCCCACACATATCAAACAGGTTTTTCAATTCTGGATCCAAATTGTTAACCTACAGGGAAAAATGCAGTTATAATAATATAGGTTCTGGTACTACTGTTTAAAAACAAAGCAAAACTATGAGCTCAATAGCAGGTTTTAGCAGTTTAAGACATGCTTTATTGATGAAGATATCTTTAACTTAAAAATAATATTTGATTGCTGGCTTGTAAAGAAAATGTAAAATCTTAACAACTAACTTGCAGATTCAAACTCTTCTGCTGCTTTTTATTCCATATGAACTTGAATCTCGGATACACATAAATGTAAAAGAGTCGAAATATTTAATTTGGCAAAATTAAAGTGGGGAAAGGAGAGAAAACAAGTCAAAATAAGACTAACAGATGCATTTCAGTAAGATATTTTCATGGATAAAACATAGCATGCAAATAATATATCTTCAATGTTTATACATCCTATGTTACAGGAAATATGAGCAAGTTAGGGTACTGTATTTGTATGCCTTGTGTCATAAAATGTGGATCTTGGTCTGCAAAAGCTCACCATGAAATAAATCTATTAGTCGTTAAAGTGCTACAATATTTTTTAAACTCTCCTCAATCCCCTTGTTATTCCTTTAATTGTGCAAACATGCTGAGTCAGACTAACAGGACTATTTCTTTTAAAATAAAACTTGGGTTGCTCATATAAAATGCTCAGTGTTTTTGAATTACACACTTACTTACATCAAAACCTGTATTTGGGTCCCAGCCAACATGTCCAATGTGTCTGGTATAAAGAAAAATTGAAGCAGGATTAAAACAGGAATAAAATATATACAACTGTTGTATTAGAACTGATACAAATACTGTATAATCTATGGAGAAAGCTAAAATGAGATCTTGATGGATTTTATACTCAGATGATTCTGAAGATTCTATAAATTCATTTGGACTAGCTAAAAATAGGGATCGGACAAGGGCAGATTTATCTTAATTGCAGACTAAAGCTTTATAAACCGCTTTAAAAGAAAACTTGAAAAGGCTACACTAAATTGGTAAAACACCTTCCTCATTTTCAACAGCTCAGTACTCAAGAAGACTATCATTGTGAAATGAAGAGTTCTGGCCCAAATAAACTTCTGCTGAATGCCAGACTACTTAGTATTTGATTACCTATCACGTACAGTGGTGCCCCGACTTAAGACAAACCCGACAACCCAGAATCCCAACTTACGAGCAGCTTCCAGTTTTCCCCTCCTGCCATCTTATGATTAAGATGGGGTTTCCCCGGAGTAACAATGGTGCGGGGGGGAGCAGCGGTTATTTAAAATGACTATTATTCACTGAGGCAAGCACCACGGATAAAAGTTATTATAAATATCATGTGCCGCTTCTCTTGAAAGTGGCCTGGGGGAAAGGTGCGCTATGTTTAAAATGACTTTAAGCAACCAAGCCAAGTGCTTGGCTCAGTTGCTTAAAGACATTTTAAACATAGCCTGCCTTCCCCCTGCGTCCCAGGATTCAGGAGAAGCGGCGTGTGATGCTTTAAATGACTTTTAGCTAAGCCCCACGTGCCTGCTGATTGGTGTGGGGGGGACCTTCCCCCACCCCAGTGCCAATCAGCTGGCATGCAGGGCTTGGGGGAGGGGGAAAAGGACCCCTAACTTTTCCCCAACACACCCCATGGGGGGGGGGAAAGGTGTGGGGTTTAAAAAATGTCTTTGAGCCACGGAGGTAGTCTCAGTGGCTCAAAGACATTTTAAAGGACCCACGCCTCTCCCCCCAAACGTGCCCCGTTGAGAGGGAAAGGCACTGGGTTTTTAAAACTTTTTTAAAAGCCCTGGGATTTTAAAACTGCTTTCCCTCCCCAAGCCCGGCATGCATTGAAATCCGTCCCTCCGAAATTGATTATTTGACTTTCAATGCATTCCTATGGGAAACCGCTCCCCAACTTAAGAGCTAACCAACTTATGAGCATGCACTCGGAACGGATTAGTCTTGCAAATCGGGGTTCCACTGTAATTGTTTTGCTCTGTGGTCTACTTCATTGTACAAGCAACTCTAAGTCAAATAACAGTTACAACTGGATGCTCCTACTCACTCTCTTATTTCAACAGTAATTTCATAATGATTTTAAAACTTCTTTCAGAGGAAACAATTCCCTTTTCTACCCTTATTTACCAGCCAAAAAACATGATCTTTCATGGAAATCTTGCTTACTGTAAAATGACTGTGTATAATACTACAAAGAGCAACATGGCATAAGAGCTTGTTTTAACAGACATTTTCAATTAAACTAGTGATATATACTGGACTTCAGAAAAATATGTCCAAACAAGGTGGAGCAGTGGTATTTGCATTTTACTAGAGTAGATATAGGCGTTCTAGAAAATGCAAGCAAGATTGAGAAGCCACAATATATATAGGCTATTTAGCATATCCTTACAAGTCACTGAACTTTGCTTTAGAATTCTGGGGGGTTAAAGATGAGGAAATTAGAAAACATGTGATGCCAGTTGCTATAACAAGAAGAAGGTATCCAGAAAAATGCCAAAGCAGCAGATTGACATTAGAAGCCTTGGTGGAAGCCAAAACTGTGCTCTGGGGAGGGTTCAGGCTGATGTCACTAATCTCTTATTTATTCTTCACCCAACTGATAGAGTAAGTTGTTTTGCATCCAGGCATGGCAAGACAACTGCAGATATTAGACTGACCATGTGCTAAAATTTTCTACTTTCTTGTATTTTTAAAGCTTGCTGCTGCCCTTTTTTGCAGAATCATTTTTATTCGCAAAAATCACTAAGATTTGGGAACAGTAGGGCAAGCCAAGTTACTGACAGAGGACATCTTCTTCATCCCCAACAGCTCATAGGGGTGATTTTCATCTACAAAATCAAGGTTCTCCACCTTCTCAAATGTGACCTAATTGAGAAGCACCCTACACACATTTCCAGGTAATAAATAATAATTGTATGACAGCAAGGCAATTTTTATTTACAGCAACCCTGTTCAGGGTTTTCTAGGTAGAGAGTACACAGAAGTGGTTTGCCATTCCCTTCTTTGGGGATACCCTGAGACTGCGCTGTTTGCCAAGGCAGCACAGTCTGGCTCTTCTGAGATGCACAGCGAGGAACTGGACTCCCAATCAATATATCCACAGCCAGAAACCTAACTCACTGATCCAGCCTTTATTTTCTATATTTTCAGTGTTTTCTATTGCAAAAAGGTATAACTATTCAGAAAGGTACATACAGTGGACCCTTGTATAACAAACGGTTTGTATAACATAAAATCTGTATAACATAAAAATTCTGGAGATAGGGGAAATTTGCTTAACAGAATCACCTCTGAGGCAAATCTGTACAACATAAAAATAGTTGTGATTAGGGATTACTCCGTTTTCAATGCATTCCTATGGGATATTTGTATGAAGGAAAATTTGCTTAACATAATTTCATTTGGAATGAATTAATCACTTTATACAAGGTACCACTGTATATGGACAGCTTCCATCAAAACACAAGAACAAACAGTTCAGGACCACTTCCAGATCATCTTAGGATGGACTGTCTCAATTTGCAAGGTGAACATTTGAACAGAAACCAGTTTGGACACTATTCACATACTCCTCGCTGCACATCTTAAAATAAACAACCACATACATCCAATTGTACAGTAACAAACTACAATGGGCACATTTGACAATCTATATATTGTTTCCATGTGTGACTGTCATGGCATAGAGATTAATGTAACAACCCTTCCCACTCACAAAAAATATGTAGACCAGACAGATTTTCTTTCAAATGGAACTAACTATATGTGACATTTTTAATATAAAAGTTAATATTATAATAAATAACAATGGGCCCTCTTACTGGAAATTGCTTGGAGTTCCGATATCCGCTTTTGTCAATCTCTTCTTTTTTGCTTTTCCTTTTTTCTTCTCTTTGGTATATGGAATATTGTTGACTTGTGAACTATAAAATCTATTAGTGGTGATTTCTGGGTTTTTGATGTCAACAGTTGCCATTGGTAGACTTGGACCTGTAAAGTACAAAGATAGTGTATACTTATTTCCATGCATTTGACCTATTGTATGTTCTCTGCGTGCCATCCAGGCATTACAAAACACAAATGAGAGCCTGAAGATTAAAATTATACTCAGTAAAAGAACCAAACATTTTTTACTGCATTTTCTTTGAACTCACATAAAGGTTATACGATTTCTATCAAGTTTTTTGTTTACAAAAACTCTGGGAAGTATGTGTATTTCATAACTATGTTTAACTGAAATAGACAAACTTAAAATAAATTTGATAACTTCTTACAACCACAGTGGCAAATGTCTCCCTTCATTCTATATAGTTACTGTTTAAAGGTCTAATAAGTAAGAGTGGGAGAAATTTGAGTTGGATGGTAGATTGGCTAGTATAGCATATATTGTTTCATTGTGACTGAACTATATACAGTACAGTATTAAGTGAACTTATTAAAAACTGGAAAAATCTTCAGCTTTTTGAAGTCCTTGGAAAAGAATGATAAACAAATATCAACCAATTTTCTATGTTGATATATGCATATACATAGATACATATCTTTGGTTTAAAATGTATTAGATGTGTCCTTTACCCTTATGAAGAAACCTCTTTCAAGAAGACTAGTAAAAGGAAAAAGATGAATGGCACACTGGTCTACCTATAAAGGTTATTTTGATGAATTCAAACACAAGACATCTACAACATTCCTGGAAGTACAGAAAAGCAAATATAAAACTGCCGACCTAAAAAGGCCAAATGGACTGAAAACATCCTAGAATGATATAAAGCATCAAAGCATACCATTCTCTTTATTATGTGTTGCCTCTAGAGTGAATAGTATTCATATTTACATGCATGGAAAATGAAGTTAAATTCATGAACTTTTGATACTAAAGGACAAAAAAATGAAATGCAGTAATCAGCTGCCAATAAATTTTCATACCAACACTTCTGCCTCATTTTGAAACTATACTGAAATTATTATATTATGTTAATGTTGTGGCAACCTGCACTGCAATCCTCAATAAATTCATTCAGAGTAAGTACCACCATGTTCAATGGAACTTACTCTCAAGTAATAATGAACTAGATTGCAGCTTCTGACACTTTTTTAAACAAGTGTCACACTTCCAGTAACCTATGAACAGAAAGAACTTTCAGTTTATTAATAACCAAGCTTACCACTCTCAGCAGACTTTGGCTGTCCATGAGCAACGCATGAATCTAATAAATCTCCACTTTCTTCTAACACTGCCATATTTATATCCAGCAGTATTTTACCCATCATAACACAGGCACCTTCCCCATCAGCTGTAGATAGCTCAATTAATGAAGATGAAAGGGGTCTATAAAGTTCATCATTAGGAAGAACATGACAATATAGTGGTCCTAAACATCCACTGAGGTTGATATCCTTCACATCCTCGGAAGAGTTTCCCGAAAACGTAGTACAAAACATTGCAATACAGGGTGAAATATCTGTATATTCCTCAAATGCTTCTAGCTCAAGCGCAATCTGCAGAACACTAAATCAGATTCTAGCTTATGCGTTAAGAGGAAAGTGGGTCACATGTTTCCTAGCAAGCTTTTTAAAAACTAATTCTGATAAATCCCCATTTTCATCCCAACCATAATAAGAGGTCAGCAAAACCAAAGCTCACTGCTTCACACTGAGATTTTTCTGTTACCAACTAAAATAAAACAAAAAAACATTAAATCCCTGGAAATTACAGGCTAATGCATTTTATATAACCATTAATGCCAATCTGTTTAATCTTACAATTTTACTATGTAATGTTAATAGTTTTTCAACAAAACTGTGGTCTATTTTAAAGCAGACAAAAACCTCTACACTTATGTTGCAAACATTCAGCTGCTGAGAGGCACACACAGGGAGAATGTTATTTCAAATCCACCGAGGTATTGATATTTGAGTCTCACTTATGACGTTGCAATTGTCTGAATATATTCTGCAACTAAAAGCCTCATGTCAATACAGTGGCACCTCTATTTACGAGCAGCTCTACTTATGAGCAATTCGACTTAAGAGCAGAAAACTGTTGGCATTTTAACGGCTGCCTTACATATTTTAGATGCAATCTGCTCTACTTACTTTATTTTTTCAGTTTATTTATTTAGATTTTTTGATACGGCTGCTCTACTTACGAGTTGTTCAACTTATGAGCATGCATTCGGAACAGAATAAACTCATAAGTAGAGCCACCATTGTATGGCAAATGGTTTAGTGTTCACTTCTTAAGGCATTCCAACAAAATCAGCATATGTTGAGAACAGGTAGTCACTACCCTACTAGTAATTACTTACCACATTTTCCCTCCCTTCATATCATAGACTTTGTTGCCTTTCACTGCCCTTCTCTGTTTTAATTTTCATTGCAGGTTTAAAATTCTACTATAGTGCAGCTAAGAACAAGAAATCTGCAGGTGTTTCTTTTATAATCAGAAATAAATACAAGTTTAGGTGAATACATTTCCTAAGGAGTATTTATATTTTCCTCAAACGTATTCTTGTTGTTTTGAGTCAAGAATTGCCTCCATATCCCTGCAGCCAGAATGAACTTTTTATGGGATATTTGTGGAAACTGAATACAATAGAGATTATATACTGTAGTAAACTCTGCCAGCATGAATAATCAAGAAGAAATTTCTAGACACAGACTCAAATATGCTATGAGGTGTGATATATGTAGAGATGTCAAATTACCAGAAATTGTGAAGCTCGGAAAAAAAACCAGAAATTTTTTTGGGGAAAAAACAAATGTTACATTAGCACTCCTCACCCCCCTTTACAGCTTGAAAACCGTTCTGTTACTTTAGGAACATAAAATATGACTATGGACAATGACTTGGCATAAAATTATCACAATTAGCATATTAAAATATAGTATATGCAAACAATTATTACAAACAGAATTTACTTTTTAAATAATATGTATTTGTAATTGTACATCATGCGAAAGGCAGGTCTGGATGAATCACAAACTGGAATTAAGATTGCCGGAAGAAATATCAACAACCTCAGATCCGCAGATGATACTACTCTGATAGCAGAAAGTGAGGAGGGATTAAAGAACCTCTTAATGAGGGTGAAAGATGTGAGTGAAAAAATGGACTGAAGTTCAACATCAAAAAAACTAAGATCCCATCACCTCCTGGCAAATAGAAGGGGAAGAAATTGAGGCAATGACAGAATTTATTTTCTTGGGCTCCGTGATCACTGCAGATGGTGATTGCAGCAATGAAATTAATCAAGATGCCTGCTTCTTTGGAAGAAAGCGATGACAAACCTAGGCAGCATCTTAAAGCGCATAGACATTGCTTTGCCGACAAAGGTCCGGATAGTCAAAGCTATGGTTTTTCCAGTAGTGATATATAGAAGTGAGAGCTGGATTATAAAGAAGGCAGATTGCCGCAGAATTTACGCTTTTGAGCTGTGGTGCTGGAGGAGAGTCTTGAGAGTCCTCTGGACTGCAAGGAGATCAAACCTATCCATTCTGAAAGAAATCAACCCCAAATTATCACTGGAAGGACAGAATGAAAATGAGATGGTTGTACGGTGGCATTGATGCAACCAATATGGATTTGACCAAACTCTGAAAGGCAGTGGAAGACAGGAAGGCCTGTCGAGCTCTGTTCCATGCGATCATGAAGAATCAGACACACGACTGAACAAGTGAACAACTGACCAACAACAATTTGTAATTGCAAATAACAAATGGAGTAACAATCTCATGAACTGTTTACTAGATATGTGGAACAAAAAAGCCCTCTACAGAACAATGTTTAAAAATCCAGAATTAACAATTCATAATTCCTCTCCGCAGTATTAAACAAAAATAAAATAAAAACCTCATTCTCGTAAAAAGAATTGAAAGGAGGGAATGTATAGAAGGAAGTAGAACTAAGTTTCAATGAATGGGCATTAAATTTAATGAGAATCATTTTGTTGCTCTGTATTTTCTTCCAGTGCTTTGAGGCCTAGTGAAGAGGACAGAACACAACTAAACACAACCACACACATGCAAAAACAAAAGTGAAACCTTTTTCTTTTTCTTGTGACAATAGCAGCATCTCCTAAAGGAAGAAATGCATCTTGTTCTTGCATTGGATAGTCCAGTTTGTACCCTAGGACTTGCTTGTGCTCAATGCACAGAAATTACAATAATCTGATACTATGCATATTTTTAGAAATGATTTGGAAAATATTAGAACATCCTGTCTTAAAATATTTTATTCATTATGTTAAAATAAAACATTCCCTATTATTAGTGTCATTTTTGTCATTATATTGTTGCTGATACTATTGGTGGTGATGTAAACTGCCCGGAGTTCCTTCGGAAGACAGGCAGTATATAAATAATAAAATAAATAAATAATTTTTTTTTCAATTTTTCGGAAAAAACCCCGAAAGTCTTCATGAAAAACACACACAACCCCCCCCCCCAATTTTCCAATTGTTTTCCCGGCCTTCAAATCTCTAGATATATGCCTAAAAGGAAAATATCTTGGTATCCTGCAAAAGGCAAAAAAGTTTCAGATGCAACACTACTGAGTTCCTTATCTGTTATTTTGTTCACTATATGGGAATTCAAGGACAAGACTTATGTTGCACTTTCTCTTACAATGTCCAGAATTATGCTGGGTATTTTAATTACAATGTATAAATTGAGGGATGAATTGCCATAAACAATGACTAGCTGCTTGCATTCCTAGTTCATGTTTTGGCATACGACCAGGAATGTGACCAGCAATATGTTAATCATCAGTGATCTGTCACAAAATTTGTGCAACTACATTTAGGAGTAAATTCCCAATAAGATTCTAGACAATATATAGATGAAATACCAAAAGATATCTTAAGACCATTACGGGAAGATTTTTTTTTTTTAAATCTTGTTCACTATAGCTGCTAGGAAATTACACCTTTAAAAATAGGAAATCTGCTGATGCTTCTATTTGGCATTTTCCTCAGATTAAAAACTGCACAAGCACTTTTCTGGATCCACTAAGTTCTATTTTGCTGTTTATGTTAAACAGATTGAACTTTATAAGCTTCTATTTATGTTAGGGCCTTTGGAGATATATGTGACAATTCTGCTAATTCTAAATAGCTATGGATATATAAATAACAGCAGGTTTGTATGTGATATAAAATGCAGGATCAGTATACATATGCAGACTGAGTGGCGGATGAGAGACAGAATGTTGGATACAAGGCTGAATTCTGACTGAATGATACTTTAAGGATGCAATGCAAGGTGGCAGCTTAGAGAGGTCTGTCTGTTTTTTAATAGTCAAGGGCTCAATCGCGGTGTCCATCTTGTAGTCACGAGGAGAAAAAGAGCTGAGGGAGCATATGTGCAGTCTGCAGAAACAATTTTACAATCTGAAGACTGGTCAATAGTTTGTGGAAACTGAATTAATACTATAAAAGATGATATGTCCATTATCAGCATTTCCCACTTCAGTTTTAACGACTTAATAAACAACCCTTTCCTTCTTTCCTTGTATCTATATTTCCAATGTCAACTTCCTTTTGTTTGTTCCTAAGAAAAAATCTCTTCATTACTTTATTTTTAAGTATAACTGTAAATATATTTAATAGTTATACAAAATAAAGTGTGATGCCCATGTTTGCTTAGGCTACAGAAAACTGAAACTTGAAGAAGACAAGGTCTTTCCACTTAACTAAACAGTAAAAATATTGTGTATGGTAGCGCAAGAAGGGACCACCTAGATAGCATCCTTAAAAAAAAAGGCAACCCCAAACATTTTTGACAGGTCCAAGGGGGGTTCCCATTTGAACTAATACCCAGTCTAATGACACTAAGAAGTAGTAACAGAGAGGTACCTGTGACTGCTTAGGGTAAAATAAACTTGAGAGTGGTATCAGAAAGGACATCTTTCTGGTTAATCTCTTAATATTCAATGAAATTGTTTATGTCTGATTTAAACACATACATAGATAATTTTGCTTATGAGTGATCAGTTAAAATATAATGAGCGTGAAGTTAAGTGAAACATGTTTATATAAAAATGATGAAAAAAGTAGTTACTATAAGCAAAAAAAAAAAAATCTTACCATTTGGTAGATCTCTCCTTTTCTCTGTTAAGGAAAAAACACAGAAAACACTATCATTCAGTTCATTAGTATTTCAAAGAAAAAAATCTAACCAAACTTTAATTCATTACAGTAAGAGTTTTATCAGCTCTCCCAATCCAGTTGAAGACCTCGAGACTTGCAAATGCTCTCTCTCCAGAACTGACATTCTCCCAGAGTGACAATTGGCAATCTTAGAATGTGCTCTATCGTTCAATTGGTAAAGGATTTTTAACCAAACCAAAACCATTTATACCTAACCACCTTGAGCAAGTATGAAGGTCTCATTTCTAAATGTAAGAGTGGAAAGTAGAAAAGACATAAATAAATGCAAACATACCTAAAATATAGGACAGAAGAATATTTATGGATTTTAAAATCAGTTCTGACTAGTTCTCCTGGATATAAACTACACGTATGAGGCATTATATTGACCTAAACTTGGATTTTCTTTATTTTAAACAATGGTGAGATGGGATTTTACTCTTACTTTAAAACTTCCCTTCTTCTCAAAAATCAGGGAGTTCCTGTTAAATCTAAACCTACTGAATGAGAGCCTTTATTTTGTAAGAGCTGATTGGGGTTGTTACTGAAAAGACATTCTGGAGGTCACTTTCTCTATCATAAAAATGGCATACACTGGAGGTGACTTGATTACACCCAACAAACTGACTTTTCCATTAATGAGGCTTACATAAAAACAGGCAGATTCAAAATCAGAGCGACCTTTGAACTTCAACAGTACAAATAGGAGGTTAAAAAGCATATGCATTTTTGTTTTACAGCCACTTCATGTGATGGGATATATAGAATATTAGTCTCCCAGCTCTAAAGAAATGAACATGTTGGCCAGAAGAATAGAATACAATTCTTCTTTATGGCATCCCGACTTGTATGTGTGGAAAGTCTGATGTGTCATCTGTATAGGAGGCATTCCATCATGCTTGTCCCTTATCTGAGTCTGAAGTATTTACAACACAGATGGGGGTTTATCTCCCCAGATTATCTTATTTTGTCTTAGTAGGCAGACACAAGATGCCCCAGTTCTCAAAATTAACTCCAATGATCTGATAATGGTCTGTCAGGAAACCCTGAGTATTAAAATTACTGTATTACACAACACATTTCAAGTATGCATTCCTGCTGCCTTGTGGGAATGGAAAAGTAACAGCAAAGATTTATTCTCCAGGAAAAATTATACTAGGCAATGTAATACTGTACAGACCTGGCACACCCTCTAGTGGCACAACAGAAAAAATACTTTAATCTCTTGTATAAAGCATCTGGATAAATCAATCCAAAACTAGAATGGAACACATATAAGCAACTATTATTTCTATAAAGCTCTGCTGGCATACATTTTAGTTGCATGGTATAGAAATGCTGTTTGCAAAAATATATCAGTCTACATGTTCTCCTACACATTTCCTATGCAGCTGCAGCTTCCCACAAGTATTATTTTTAGTTAAAAACTAAGGTTTACTAAAGCCTTCTGTGAGTTCCAAATGAAACCTAAGGGTTGCATGGAGCAGAAAGAAGCACAGACCATTTGGTGAGCACTGGTGTCCCATTCACACACATGCACCCCAAACACTATTTTAAATTAAATACAAAGGGATAGACTTGGAAAACTATATTTACCAGATTTTCGTTGCCGTCGGCCAAGTAAGTCAATTATTGTCTTTTGGAATTTTTTAGCTTCTTCTTCATTAGCAAAATTAACACCCACCTGACATGTCTGAAAACAATTTTTCTATGATTAAAACATATCTAAGAAGTTGACAAAAACTACACGCATGCTCTCTTTCTGTTGGCATAAATAATATATGGTAAAGCCCCACTAAAAGCAAAAGACATGCAGGTTTTTAATGTAACTGCTACTGACTTCAGTATAAATTACATGTGCGTTTTTTTTCATGGACAATACTCATTTAATTATGTTAATGGTGGAAATCGTCTTACATAAAGTATGCAACACAAGGCTAATGTTTATTTCAGATGTTTGCATATTGCACGACTCTGCCATTTAACAATAAAACATGTCCCAAGACACCCAAGACAACAAAAAAATTAAACAATACAAATTAAAATAAACTAACACTCCAGACCTATCTAAACATAAATGATGACAGGATCAGGTGACTCAAATATGTACAAGATCAAGAGATGGTCTCTTTAAAAGCTTCTTTGAAAAGCATGGTCTTATGAACTTCTGGATAGCTCAGTGACTTAGGTATCTGGCTGAGAGTTCAATTCCCCACTGAGCATCTGTGACAGAGACTGGACTCAATGATCCACGGTCCCTTTCAGCTCTGCAGTTGCTTGTCTCCTGTCGTGTTACCGCTTCAATCACAGTTTTCCCAATATTTGAGCCCCATATAATTCATATCTCCCTTCCCAGCTTAAACGAGCATACTTTCATACTTAGTTTCCTTATTATCCCATCCTTATTCTGTCTTGTATCTATTTTTTTATACAAGGAATATAGCCTATTTAATCTCAAAAATCTATTCAAACTCGCTGTTTAGCTCTTCAATACTAAGCAATTTAGGATAGATTTGGCTAACTTTGTATATATTCTATATATCATCCACAGTATATTTACCCATTCTTCCAAAGAATGACTAATTTCAGAAATCACCACTAATTCAAGTTAATATTTTATGGGCTATTGTAAGAGAGCTACCTCCTGGTCTATACGTTTCACTTTATCCATATAAGTTCTTGTCTTTTCCTAACTGCCTCTATTCTTTTAAAACTCTAACAGATTAACATTTATTTATATATCAGGTTTATCTTCACATTTCCATTTTTCCTTTCCCATATCATACTAATTAACTAGCGGCCTTAGACAATCAGAATACAGAAAACTTTGTTTATGTAATAGATTCATTTTTTTTTCAATTTTCCCTTTTTCTGCCAAGCCCCTCATCTTCACAGGTTATTCCCCACTTGTCAAATCCTTTATCTTCATGTTGTTGTATTATCTTGATAGTAATCTTTATGGTCCCAAATTTTCCTCTTTTTGGCACCCATATTCAGACAGAAAGATGCGCTTATCATATTCCATGGACTTAGCACATCGCAGGGTTTAGCCTGCACCAAGTGCTCCAGTTTATCAAGTTGAATTCCTCCAGATAAAGGGACCCTAATAAGGGTAAAGTTTGTATTCTCAAAGGCTTTCATGCCCAGGATCTGATAGCTGTTGTGAGTTTTTCGGGCTGCTTGGCCATGTTCTGTAAGTTTTTCTTCCTGACGTTTCGCCAGACTCTGTGGCTGGCATCTTCAGAGGGCAAGGAGCTCTGGGAGCACAGAGAGAACTCCTAGTTCCCTGAGCAATTTGCTCTCTGAAGATGACAGCCACAGAGTCTGGTGAAATGACAGGAAGAAAAACTTCCAGAACATGGCCAAACAGACCGAAAAACTCACAACAACTATAACGGTAAAATTCCTTGGAGGGGAAATGAGGAAGAGGCAGCAACAAAGGGAGAGGTATCAAACTTTGTGGAAGCAGGAAAATGCTTCATCTCCCCCTGGAGGAAGACCTTCGCTATGGCGAAGGCAAAGCTGTCAATGCAGGACATTAAAGCTGTAAATATTTGGCAAGTCATGAGTAGAATGCTTTTATCTCTTTCTATGGCAAGCTTCTCCTTGGTATCTTGAAAATCTTTCCTTCAAACAAGCACTAAGCCACCCTTCTGAGGAAGCGGCTTTTAGCAAATAAGGGGTGAATGTTTTGAAAGTCAAGCACAAGTGATTGTTCTCACATCATTTCATGAGCTTGCCTTTTTGCCTACTGTTCTCTTCTTGTGGAAAAATATTTTATGCCTTTGCTGCTCTTTTATGTGTGGTGGATTTAAAGAAAAAAATGCAAAGGAAACTACCTCATGCCTCTGTGCTTTCTATATGTTGAATTTAAAGACACAACTATAAGAGCAGCATTGGGAAAGTTGTTTTTTCTAAAAACATCATCTGACCTTGGAGTAACCACTTGTTTTGAAAACAATCCCTGAAGGCTGTTCCTCCTTGCTTTGGTTTCAATCTAGCCCAGTTACTCTCTTCTGTAACTCTCTTTTTTGCAAACTAAGTGGCAGAGACTATTACAAACTATATTAACCCTTTCTTCTGAGATATAAAACACAATGGATTGGGAGTTCTAAGATTATTATTATTAACATCCTCTGAAAAGTTTTGAGAGAGAGGGCTTGGAAAAGTTTGTGGGTCTCCTGTAAGGAGCTCATCCACAAGGACTGTACCATGACTGAGAAGGCTTGATTTCTTATGGTGGTCTTGCCACTGTGGCAATTGTTCAAAAGTAAAATATTTCTGACAAACTCCTTCAAAAGTCATGACTTCCTGTAAAATCTCTAACACTGTCAGGAATCCTATTAAGGGGCTGAGGACTGGAGGGGAGGTCTTTCAATAATGAAAACCATTGCTATCAGCAGCAGCAATTTTTGGTAATTAAAAACTGTCCTTGTCTCACAGTCCTCAAAGTCTTGCAGGTGATAAAAGGGATTTGTGATCTTTGTAGGAGGAAAGCAGAAATTATTATTATTATTATTATTATTATTATTATTATTATTATTATTAT
>JAHTLZ010003526.1:56493734-56533860 GCA_023846285.1 Phrynocephalus versicolor
CCCCCCCTTTTGCCTCCCCGCCGGACCCCCCTTTCGCATTCTCCCCCCTCCACACCCCCACCCCCAGCTTTGGGCCAGAGAAAAAATTATCAAAAATTTCCCAGTCCGCGGGGACAAAAAGGTTGGGGAGCACTGCCCAAGATCACCAGTACCTGCACAACTGTCCTCAACAAGGCCTTGTCCATAAGCCGAAGATGAAAAAAGGCTGACTTTGAAATGGCTGCCACCTGAGCTTCTAGGGACAGAACCAGATCCAAGACCACACCTGGACGTCTTAACTCTTTCCACCAGCTGGAGGGAAGAACTACCCAGACTAGGGAGAGGGCCACTATACCCAGCAGAGGATGCCCCAAGAACAGAACCTCGGTCTTCTATGGGTTGAGCCTCAGCTTGTTTGTCCTATTCCATTCCATGACAACATCCAGGCAGTGTCAAGGGTCTGAACAATCTCTGCTACAAAGATGGAATAGGAGAGATACAGCTGTGTGTCATCAGCACATTGGTGACAGCTAGCCCCAGATCCTTTAATGACCTCAGCCAGTGCCCTCATATAGATGTTAAACAGCATGGGGGAGATCACCGACCCCTGGAGCACCCCACAAGAATGTGTCCAAGGAGCCGACAACTCTTCCCCCAGCCTAACAGAGACCTTTGGGTAGTGGTTGGCATATAAATTGTACAAACAAACAAACAACCAAACAAACAGGGAATGGCCCCCAAGGAAGGACCAGAGCCAGCTCAGAGCGAAGCCTCCAATCCCCACCTTGGAGAGCCTACCCAGGATGATACCATGGTTGACAATATCAAAGACAGCAGACAAGTCAAGGAGGACCAACAAGGTAGAGCAACCCATCAGCCCCACTAAGGTGGTCACCTTGCAGCACGACCAGGGTAGTCTCAGTCCCGTGATGCAGCCTGAACCCAGACTGGAATGGATCCAGGATGTGATCCTCCTCCAGGAACAACTGGAGCTGCTCAGCAGCCACCTGGCTCAATCACCTTGCACAAAAAGGTAATGTTGACTATCAGACAATAGTTGGACAAATCATCCAATGCCAGACCAAGTTTCTTTAAAGGGGGCTTCACCACCATCTCCTTCAGGCGAGTGGGGAAAATCCCAACCCTGAAGGAAGTGGTGGTAATGATAGAAGCCCACTCTGGCATGCTCCCTCCAGCACTTTTAAGGAGCCAGGATGGGCAAGGATCAAACAGAGAGTTTGCCAGTCTGCAAATAGCCAGTGCCCTGGAGGCCTCAGCTAACGACAAGGAGACTGGGGTTTGTGTGGCACTCAAATACTCAGGTGCAGATTGGTACAACCGGAGGCCAGAGTGGCTGGGATGGCCTCAATTAGTTATCAGAAGTCCTTAAATGCATTCCACTTGTTATAACACAATCTTATAGTAGCATATAGCATTTATATTCAAATGCTATATGCTACTTACAGAACAATGCGTTTTTTTCTACCTAAGTACTATTTAAATTAGTGGCAATATAGTAGTCCTTACAGAGCCCTTGTCTGAATGAAGAGAGTAAAAAGGAGCACATAATACCATTACCAGTAAATAAGGGTAGCAAACAAAACAAAAACAGAAGATCACTACAAAGCTAAGGCTAGCAATATAAAATTATTTGAATATGCGACAAACAACAATCTATTGAAACTGGTTAGATGACAAGAAACAAATGCCTAGATTGGTTTTTAGGAACAAAGCTCCCAAGAAGTTGGGTAAACAGATGAAATTCTAGGTCTTCCTGTGAGATTTTAAAATAGGAGTGGTTTAAGTAGCTGCTAGTAAAAATCTTTATAGACTTGTGAGGGCTCAATTTGTGTTTTTAGAATAAAATATAGTTCCCAATAACTGTAACATTCAATCACTCAGAATTAGAAAGCACGCTTATGGGGCAAGGGTATGTGGCAGAGACTGCATTAGTGATAACATGGAAGACAGTTCTACTCCCCCTAAGGAGGCAAGTGGCCCCCCTTGCAACAAAGGCACTGTTTGTGCTTAGACTACTAACAAACACAGCACTTCATTTTTTGTCTCAATGGCTAAAATCCTTTTATACATTTATAGCAGAGACAATCCAATCACCAGCATCAAAATGGCATTCATTGAAAGAAACTTTTGGAGTGCATACAATTTATAATGCAACAAAGTTGTGTGCACCCAAAAAAGTCAAAGGAAGACTTTAATTTATGATTTGCCACTGCTGATTACACCATCATCACTGCGCACATGGAGTTTTACAACACAATTTCAGGCAATATGTTATGTCGGCTAATAGAAAAAAGTAACTTAATGATAAAACCCAATATATTTGTTTGGATATTTTTATCTCATGGCATTTTTTGTAAAAATGGAGAATTATAAATGGAAAGAAGTTTAAACTGGGGAGGTTTGTTTTTTCTGTGCAGATGATGGCATACTATGAGAATTGTAGTTATACATGTATGTTAATTCTACAGCATAACATGGCTTGTGGGGAGGACAATACTGACCATTGCTACCCTTAAGATGAAAAGCAATACACAATGGACCACAATATTGTAACTTCACACACATGCTAATGCAAGTTGAGGTGCCTTGATTCACTTTGTGGTAACTAACTACGACAAAGGTTAATTTTATTATTGGGCCATTTGAGCTGAAAATAGAACTGCCAATATAATGATTTTCTACAGACCTATAGTGCAGCTGTACTTGGAATACCACTTCTAGTTCTGATAGCTACAGAAGAATACTTACAAAGAAAGGTTTGAACAAGATAATTACAAAAATTAAGGGGCAGATAAACTCTGCTACAAAGAAACAATACAATATCTGTGGTTTTTTTAGTTTAGAAAAACAGGAAATAAGGAAGGACATGACAGAGGCACTACAATAATATATTGTGGAAGTAGTGCAGAATATTCATGATACTAGAACCTGAAATTATCCAACAGAATTAAATGGTGGGAGATACACAGTACTTAAAAGGTATTTTTAGTTAAACTATGGGATTTGCTACCACAAGAAATTTAGCTATGATCCAGGCCATCCAAGCTAAGAGACAAATCCAGGAGCACCCCAAACTTCACACCTGTATGAAGCTGAATCCAGGCTGAATCCCTATTCCTTGATCTGCCTTTTGGCTGACCAGGAACACCTCTGTCTTTTGAGGATTAAGTTTTTTTTCGGGGGTGTCCAACCTTTTGTGCATTAATTTTCATAATTCTGCCACCACTGTTAAAGCAAAAAAAAAAAACCAAAAACCATAATATTAATTTCTCTATCTCTCTTATATATGTCCAACTATCGTCCTATAGCCAGTGTTCCCTTTATAGGCAAGGTGATAGAGCGGGTTGCCGCCCTGCGTCTCCAATCGTTCCTGGAGGAGAACCATGTCCTGGATCCTTTCCAATCTGGGTTTAGGCTGCGCCATGGGACTGAGACGGCTCTGGTCGCTCTGCACGATGATCTGTTGAGGAGGGCTGACAGGGGTTGCTCTACCCTGCTGGTCCTTCTCGACCTGTCAGCGGCTTTTGATACGTCGACCACGGTATCCTCCTGGGGCGGCTTTCTGAGGTGGGGATCGGGGGCCTGGCCTTTGGCTGGCTCCGCTCCTTCCTTGAGGGCTGCACCCAGCGAGTGAGCTTGGGGGGTGATTTGTCGGCTCCCTGGACACTCTGCTATGGGGTGCCTCAGGGGTCGGCTCTCTCCCCAATGCTCTTTAACATCTATATGAAGCCGCAGGCTGAGATCATCCGGAGTTTTGGGGCTTGCTGTCATCAGTATGCTGATGACACACAGCTCTATCTCTCCTTTTCCACCTGTGCAGTGGAGGCCGTCCAGACCCTGGACCCCTGCCTGGCCGCAGTTTTGGACTGGACCAGGGCTCATAGACTCAAGCTCAACCCTGGAAAGACCAAGGTTTTGTTCTTTGGGGGTGGCCCGGATGGGTACAGTGGCCCTCTTCCCAGTCTGGGCGGGTCCACCCTCCAGCTGGCGCAAAGAATGAGGAGTCTGGGCGTCGTCCTGGATCCGGACCTGTCCCTGGCCTTTTACCATCTTAGGCTAATCGCCCAGATTCGCCCGTACCTTGATGGAGACTCCCTGAGGAGAGTGGTGCAGGCGCTGGTCATATTGAGGTTGGATTACTGCAACACTCTCTACATGGGGCTCCCCTTGAACCTTGTTCGGCAACTGCAGCGGGTCCAGAATGCGGCGGCCAGGTTGGTGGTTGGTGCACGTAGATTCGACCACATCACCCCCATCCTGGCCCGCCTGCACTGGTTGCCCGTTGCCTCCAGAATAAAGTTCAAGGTGTTGGTTTTGGTTTACAAAACCCTCCATGGCTTTGCCCCTGACTATTTGGCAGAGCGTATTTCCCGACGATTAGACCTGGCCTGACCCACCCGATCCTCCTTGGCCTTCTCACTCCATGTCGTCACTCCGAAGGAGGCCCGTAAGGTGTCTACTCGCAAGCGGGCCTTCTCGGTGGCTGGCCCCGCAGTTTGGAACTCTCTGCCAAGCGAGATACGGCAGGCACCCTCGTTGGCGTCCTTCAGAAAAGCATTGAAGACCTGGCTATTCAAGGACGCCTTCGGTAATTGCTAGGGGAGTACCTCTCCCCCCGCCTCTTGCCAACTTTGTCATTATCAGTTATAACTGCTATTGTTTTTAATTTTGTGTAAACCGCCCTGAGTTCCCTTTGGGAAATAGGCTGCGGTATATAAGTTTGAAAATAAATAAATAAATAAATATACCACCCATCTGAGAGCGAGGTCATTCTGAGCACTTTACAACATGTATGTAACAACAAAATACAAGTTGACAAAGCAATAGAAAATGATAAACACAGCATCATCAAACAATTAAATACAATGAAATGCAAATAAAAACAGTACGGGCAGGTAAGGTAAAATTATGGTAGGTATACACTAAACCGAAGTCATGTTCCAGCCTGTGGGAAATGCCTGTAAGAACAACCAGGTCTTCAATGCTCATTCAAAGGAACTCACAAAGGGGGCTAGGCAGATGTCAGGTGGCAAGTTGTTCCACAGGTGGGGGGCAATCCCTGAGAAAGACCAATTTCTTATTTTCCCCTTGTGGGCCTTCCTCTGCATTAATGCTCTCAAACACCTGGCCTGAGATGGCCAGGCATTACAGGTAGTCCTTACTGGGAGAAGGTGCTTTGCCAGGTAGCAAGGCCCTACCTAAACCACTTACAGCTGTTCTGGACCAGCTGGAGTCTCTGCATCAGCCTCAAGTGTAGACACACATAGAGAACATTACAATAGTCTAGCCTCAAGACTACCAGCACATGGGCCAGAGTAATAAGGTCCTGATAGGGTGATCTGCTGCAGATGAAAATGGGTGGAATGGGTCACTGATACTACCTGTGACTCTATAATTAGCATCAGGTCCAAAAGAATGTCCAAGGTGCGAACCTCACTCTGAAAATGGGAGAGTTACACCCCCGAAAGAGAGGGAGTTTCACAACCTGCTAACACTAGAGTCCCCCCCCCCACGACACACAGGGGTTCCTATTCGGGGAATCATTTAAAATTGTGCATCAATGTCTGGTTTGATCAAGTGAGTTCTTGAGGTGCTTATCAGGTATTTTGGTTCTAATCTTATTCTTTGTGTGCTTCATTAATGTAAATTGTTGTCACCTACAAAGTTCATGTCCAAAACCTGTACAACTGAGTAACCAAAAAACAAAAAAACTCATGTTTTAAGGAAGCTTACAATTTTTGTTTGAATCATACTCATCCTGGGCCGCATGTGGGCTTGGGTTGGACACCTCTGTTTTAGTTTATTCATTTGCATCAATTCCATTACAGATCTGCCACCAAAATAGCTGGGGGTGCATGCAGGTGACACCAAATCCTCAAAGCCGACAACCTCTTCCAGAGGTTTCATGCAGATGCTAAATAACACAGGAGACTGTGGTACCAAGCAGGCAAGCTGTGGGACAAAGCAGGCCAATGCCCAAGGTGTCAAATAAGATTCCCCTACTGGATTCTTTCCTCCAGGAAAAAGGGAGCCACTGTAAGACACTGCCTCCGACCCACCCTGAAAAGACAGACCTGAAGGCTACCATGTTTGATGCTACTGAATCATGGTATTCCTATCAATTTCTGTCCCCAAGCAATTCCCAGTTATGGTAATATGATAGGGCTTCCCTGTAAATATGCCTTGAGCTGCTTCACCTTAGTGCTACTGCTGAGAAGGTAGAGAACAGGTATAGTCATCTGAGAAATTCAGTTCATAAGATCACCTGCCAGATTTTACCTGCTAGGAAAGATATAAATCCATAAATAGGTATTCTCCAAAAAGCTTATCTACATCATGACCATCAACAATGTATAACAGGATGACCAAACTGTGCACTAGTTCCATCCACCTAGGATTCTGTTAGAAAGACAGCATCCAAGCTGAAAGTAACTAGGTATTCTGTTGAAAAAGATATACATAGTTCACAGGATGCTGCTGAAAGTATCTCTAACTACTTGTCCAAGTCCATAGCCAGAAAAAAAATCCATTACTAATCAAAACAAGATGCCAAACACTTGCAAAAAGGTGGCAGAGAAATTCTGACTTGGCTAGATATCTGTGGATGCCTGCTGGCAAGTGAGGCTACGCCTTCAGGACTGCAGAAGAGCACACAGTTAAAGCTAGCAGCTGACACATAAGCTTTAACTGTGCACATGCACCACTGAAGCCTGGGCATCCAGACTCAAAGATGAATCCAGAAGCACACCCAAAATGTGCACCTGTGGTTTCAGGGAGAGTGTAATCCCATCCACCACAGGCTGGCTCCCTGATCTGCCTATCAACTTGTGCCAAAATGAAATCCCAAATTAGTTAGCTTGCTATGTAATAAAACAAAATTCTGCACCATTGTAATTTGTTATTTATAAACTAGAAGTATTATGCAAATCTAAATAAATTCAAACTATATTGAAAACATTAAACAGCTATTTATTTTACAGCTCAAGAGACAGATTATAAAAATTCTGTAGAACTATACATAACAAGTTAGCTCCATGCCTGGCAGGCAGGCATTCTGGGGTGCTCTAAGTTAAACAACAAAATGTATGTAATGTGGAAAAAAAGCCCCCTGGCTGCTACAAGATGCATTTGTAAATCTCAAATTGATCAAATTATTTATTTGGGATTTTGCTATATACATGGAATTCTTCCTCTTTCTCTTATGTGTGCTTGGGCATATCATCTCAACATTAACTCGCCTGTAGCAAAATTACAATTCAACTGACAATATTTAACTTCTCAACTGTCTAAAATTCCAAACATAACTTGGCTGCACTTAATCTTTTACAGTCAAATATACTTCACATCGCAAATTTTTAAAAAATGTTGTTAGCCCAAAGAGTTTTTGATACTTCTGTTCACCTTATATCATCTTTTGCTGTCCACGTCTACTGTTCTTTTTGCGTTCAATCCCTTTACTTCTCAGGAGAGGTACGTCCTGGTCTTGTTAGTCACGATTCAGCTTCAGGTTGCTATTCTAGAACACCCTACAAAACTCATGTAGAGTGGTGGAATTCCTTCCTGCTTCCATATAATAAAGCTACAGGTTCAAAGGTTTTCCAAATTCCAAGGTATCACAGTCTGTGGCCTAATTACATTCAGAGTTATTAGCAAGCCTGAATTGATAAAAAGGGGCAGCTGTATGGGCTCACCACAGGCTTTCTGAAAAGGAGACAATTTATCCAATTGTCTCATCCCTATCCTGCCTCACTCTTTTAATCGCGGTATGGAAACAGAGAGGAGGTGGCAAATGGCAAGTACCGTACTTTGAAAGCAGTGTCAACCCACACACCAGAAAACTCTGAAAGTTAATAATAGACACCCTTTGCTAAGCTGAAGCACTTTGCATTATACATAATGCTAGAACACTGGGATTTTAAAAACAAAACAAACAAAAAAACCCACCTACTGCAATGACATTTTTCAAACACCAAAATCACATGGAGCTGGTATTTTTCAGAAAATACTTATCTTTATCTTAACAAGGGTAAACTACCAAAGTCTATATGAGAAAAGCTGTTACTATTTACACAAATCTCAATCACAGTCTCAAGGTTCTTTCTCTTATTAACAGCATTCACACTTCTACAGCTTTGCTGTTATTGTTAAATGGCTGGCAGAAACAGTGATGTGAATGTAGTCAAGTTGTCTTGCAGTTTTCAAGTCTGTATGGAAGTTTTGAAGCCCATCTGAAAATACTAAGCAGATTCACCTCTTCTTCAATAAAGAACTCTATGCATGTCCAATACAAAACAAAGCAGAATTCAGGAAAACCTATCACGGACCTGCTCATCTAAGAATGAGAAACACTCTGGTAGCTTTAAACCTCTCCACCTTAAATGCCAGTTTCCATCATCGTGTGCACAAAACAGAACTTACTCCAAGTAGTATCTAGCCCTATAAAAAGTACATGGCATAGCCAGATGCCAGGGGTGAGGAAAAGTACAAAGAACAGTAGAAGTATATGTTTAGCATTTGGAGTCAGAGACAAGGAATAGAAGCAATGTTGTGGGCCGTGACTCCTGGCTATGGCCAGAAACCTTCTCTTGATCCTTCAGTCTGTGCTAATTATTGAGCTATTTCTCTTCTTCCTTTTGTGTCTCAAGTTTTGGAGAGAGTGGTCCTTCCTCAGCAGGCCCATCAACCATTTCAATCTCCTGAGCTTTGAATGATATCCCAGTGGCAAAGATTCAACATTGTTCAGCAGAGTTGATGATGCCCGACTTGTCAGCAGCATTTTATACACTTAACCAACAGATTCTTCTCGCAGGACTCATATCGTTTGGGTGCCTCTAAAAATGCTAGTTCTTGGTTTTCTTTCTTATTTGTTAAATCATTGTTTCAATTTCTATGGTAGTGAAACTGCTGAATCCTTTCCCCTCACTATTGGTATTCCACAGGTCTCAGTACTGGGCTCAGTTCTGTTTTTTCTTTATATAGGCTTTCCTTGGGTGTCTTAATTACTAGTTTGGGTTTTCATTATTATATTTATGTTGATAACATTCTACTCTACCAGTCTTAAGAAGGTTCAAACTTTCTTGAAGGGCTGTGTACTGGATGTTCTCTCATCTTCTGTAACTGAGCAACAAGACTGAAGTACTGGCCTTTCATTCATATCGTCTTGCCTATCCATTTACTATCCCTCCTTTCTTCTGCCAAAGTTGTTGGCTGATCCCTGTCTCAGAGGCCACAGATCTCCTTTCTAGTTGTTGACCAACTGTCCTTCCACTCATTTGTGAATGCAACAGGCAAGACATACAATTTCCATCTTGCTAACATCCACTGTATCTTTCACTTACTGACTCCTGGGACTACAAAGCTCCTTGTCCTTGTCCTGGTAGATTCACAACTGGATTACTGTAGAGCCTCCAAATCTGAGGAATTCTCTTCCCAGTACCTTCATATTGAACTAGAATTGGCCAAATTTACTCAAGGCGTGAAGACCTATTTGTTCAACTTGAAGTTGGGTATAAATAGGAGTTGGGTATAAAGAAAGGTCAGTGATCCATGTATTTTTTTAAAAACTTTTAAACTGTTTTTAAGCAGTTGGTTAATTGATCACTGCATGTTCTAAGGAGGTACTGTGGTACCTTGTATAAAGGAATTAATTTGTTGCAAATGAAATTCTGTTAAGCAAAATTTCCTTTATACAGATTTCCCAAAGTAATGCGTAGAAAATGGAGTAATCCCTAATCACAATCATTTTTATGTTGTACACATTCACCCCATAGGTGATTCTATTAAGCAAATTTCCCCGATCTCTGGATTTTTTTTATATTGTACAGATTTATGTTATACAAACCGTTTGTTATATGAGGGTCCACTGTATATATTTGTCTTGATTACTTTATTTCTGATTCTAAATCTATGGCACGGGTGGCAAAGTTGGCACATGGAGCCCTTCCTGTGGGCATGTGACATCGTCCCCTCACAGCCACAGAACTTCCCCCTCCACATCACTGTGCTCCAGGCAGAGAGCCGGGCATTGGGGGGGGTAGCAGTTTGTGGGCTCCTTCATAGCCCCAGTTTATTCTCCAGTCACACCACTTTTGGGACACCCAGAGTGGCATACCTGAAGAGTAAACTGGAGCTACAAAAGCCCACAAGCTGCCACCACTCCCCCTGAATTTCCCAACAATGTAGCACCCCATCCGCCCCTCTGCCCAGGGCAGAGAGGTGGATCAGGTTCTACTCTTCAGGAAAGTGAGGATCAAAAAGAAAGTTTTTGAATTTCCCGCAGCCACAGAGAGGGTACTATGGCTGCAGGAAATTCAAAAGTCTGTTCTTCAATCCTTGCTTTCCCAAAAGGTGCTACCCTTCAGGAAAACAAGGATCAAAGAGCAGGGGTGCTGCCCTTCAGAAAACGAGGACCGAAGAGCAGGTTTTTGAATTTCCCGCAGCCACAGCACCCTTGCTGTGGTCGCGGGAAATTTAAAAACCTGCTCTTCAATCTTTAATTTCCCAAAGAGTAGCACCCCTGTTCTCCGATGTCCACTTTTCCCAAAGAGTAGCACCCAAAGCCAAGGTATCACTGTATTCATTTGTAACCTGAGGTATCACTGTATTCGAGGTTAAATTGTCGTATTGGCACTTTGCGAAAAATAAGTGGGTTTTGAAACACAGTTTGGGCACTCTGTCTCTAAAAGGTTCACCATCACTGTTGTAAAGCATGCTGACATCTTGAGCTGCTGAAGCTATCAGACAGAACTGAGACCACATTTTAATAGTTCAGAAAAAACCAAGTGTTGGTCCTTACACAACACAAAAGGATAGGAAATAGCTTCATAGGCTCGCCAATCCACTCCAGAGGTGGAGTTTGAAACTTACAGTCCTGATTTGTGCTTGCAGTCTGAATTTTTGAAGTCACCTTTAAGGACAGACCTGGCACAGACATGTACAAAGACTCTTAGGACTTTCTCTATTTTTCTGCACTATCCAGAAAACATTGATACACAGCCTGATGAAGACTACTTTAGGTTGGAAGCTAGTTTTTTTTTAAAAAAAGATGTCCAATAAAGGTATCACCTGCCCTTAATTTTGTATCACATTTTATTAATTTCAGCTATAAATTTAAAATAGTATGGCATAACAATGTACTAAATACTGCTACTGAAAACAATGCATGCAGAAAATATCAGAAAAATGTGAGTCTCCTAGGTTATTGAACTCTGATTTCATAAACACAGGAGAGCTAGGCAAGGATACAACCTTAGGTACAACCAGGAAATACTTTTAATGAGAGTTACAGCTTGACAGGACCCCCATGTTAGCTAGAATGACAGCTCCCCCTCCAGACCTCTAAATAGGATCTAAGCTGACCTAACAGGGAGATGATGAAGAAAGTTTACACACCTACATATTAGGATAAGAATGGATTAACACTTAAACTTTTTACACAATGTTACTGTTCAGTTTAGTGGGAATAGTGGGAGTCGTCAATGGTATCTGGTGAAGAACTTCCTTCACTATCATCTCCAGGAAGGCAACCATATGATATGGTTATTGCAAACTAATTTTCAATCTAGCAGTCAAAACTAGAAAATTATAATAGCCTATAAGAAACCTCTTCTCATTGAGTGACATGAGACACATTTTAACCCTATGGGAATTCTAATGTGTTTCTTAAATCATTTACAAATTCCAAATCCCTAGATGAATAATTACAACCTACTGAGAGGAGGAGAATGTCCCTTCAGTGTTTTGACATCATTGTTAGCCAAAACTCATTGTGAGGCAGTTTTCTGGTGCCAATGTATTACAATGGTTGGAACAAAAAGGTATCTTGGAAATTTTTGCCTAGCAATTTTTACCTTTTTTTTAAACACACTATGGGCACTGGCTGAAATTCAGCAACATTTCTTACAATTCTTCTGATGAGAAAGGAAAGGAATGTCTACTATTGGAAATAAAGTTATGTGTAGATTTTACAATAAAATGTGACTCTTGAAGACTAAAATGTTCTGTTCTGCATGGACCCCAAGGTTCTCATGCCTATATTGATGCCATTAAGAAAGAGAAGGAGATGCAGAAAGTACACAGCCTACATTTCTGTCAAAACTACAAGATCCTAAACAAACTATGAACTCAATTGTAAATTCAGTTTTTAAAAAGGATTTCTGCAACCTTTTCTGTACGATGTAGGGCTGGAAAAGTCTCAATATGCCATGACAACTAGCTGTGTAAAATTTACAAGATAGTTTCAGATCTTTAATGATGTGGCTCTTACAATTTGAAATACTTTAGTACAATTTAGTACACACTGTAGCTCTCCTATAATTCTTTAAGCGAATATTACTTAATTCTCATGGTAAATTGCTATCAATGCTTCATCTAAAATTTACTGTTAACCCTTCATACAGTCTATCTGCAAAATATTGTTTTGCAGTTAGCCACACAATCCAATTAAGATTCCTGTAATATAACCACATAAATGACTGAGATTTCTTTCAGTTATATGATTTGCATGTGAATAAAACAATTATTCTAAAGATAAAAACATACTTTGATTTAGACAATGCACACACAGTTGCAGGCAAGGCATTTTAGTGTGGGTAGGAATCTACTTTCTACCAACTCAGACTCCTCATCTATTTACTTCAATGTATACTTGACTGCCTAGAAAGATGCTCTGAGCACATCCAATCTTGCCTGATCTTGGAAGTTAAGCAGGGTCAGGTCAAGCTAGAACAGTACTTGGATGGGCGACCACCAGGGAATATCAGGTGCTGTAGGTGCCTGGACTAAGAACTAGCAAGCCACTCCAGTATTCCTGCCAAGAAAACTCAATGGATATGAGGTCACGAAGAGTCAGTCACGACTGTAACACAACAACATACTGACTGGGCAAGAATTTGCTACTGTTTCCATCAGGACTCTCTCCCTGGACTTGCTAGTGCAGGAACGTCATGCTTTTTAATGTAAAAACATGTGTTTTACTGCCACAAAATATGCACAAGCATTCGGCCAAGCACTTGCTTTGCTGTACATATATGACCCTTCCCAAAAGAGGAGCATGAATGCATCTTGAAGATGGTACCAATCACCAAGTTTTAAGTATTTTTTAAATTGCCAATGAAATTAGGCTGCTTTGTTTTAAAAATTGAGAGTTACTACTTAGGCACTAATTTGCTCAATACTCAGTTAACTATTAGAAATCAGTGCAGTGATTATGGATTTTTTTAAAAAATCAAAATTGTGTTTCATAGCTATGAAAACAGAAAAATAATGTCTCTAAGTCATGAATTCTCCTGTCTTGACCTGATTCTAATATAGTGACTGGGCAAATGTAAGGATTGCTAACTGTACTATTCACAGGGATGGGGTGAGTGGGGAGAGAGGCACTCACCTTCACTGCACCAGATAGCAACCAAGCTGATATCCAGCTGCTTTGTCCAATAAAAGTAACTAAGTAGGACAGCAAGAAAAATTCATATTTTACAACACCAGTTGTACAACACCAGTAACTCTGAGATTATCTCAAAATTCCACTTTTTCTATCTCTAAAATCCACAGCTTGAAACACTAAGAAGGAAATAACAGAAGAATCTACTGGGAACGTATTCTCCCACTGAACAACGGAAGTGTTAATAATTAATAATTATTTTCATGATATATCAAAGAACAGTGTTGAGCCATTATGCAAAATTCATCCAGGTCACTCTGATGTAGTGACCAGTATGATGTCAGGAAGATTCACAAGTTAAATTCCTACTCAAGTCATGAACGTACACTGTGTCGTGTCAGTCTCAACAGGCTAATGTGTGAATCACTGCAAAATTCTTCATGCACGAGAAAGCACTAGAGAGATAATTTGAAACATATATGTAGGAGTAGCATATTTCATGTAGAATCATAACAGGCTGGATACCTGTTATGGTCTGAACCATACCTCTTATGGCAGAACTATACAGTAATCTGTCAAAATTGGTCCAGTAGCATTGAGAAAAGGCACAACAGATCTACAGTGCCTTTCGTTTATTACTGAGAAATTGCTAGAAATGGACCATGATCTCCAGTATGTTTTTTCTGTTCATGAAAACCTACTAGAAGAAGCAGCAGCAGGACTTCTACAGATGCTAGTATGCTACTGCAAATCTTATTGGAGCTCACGCTTCTATGTGATATAGCCCACCTTCACCGGCTTTCAACAAGCCAGCAGTATATAATAACATTTTCAAGTCACTGATATGTTGACCTGGACCATTTCTTGCTCTTAATGTCCCTCCCCCCTCCCGTGCTTTAAATCAATACCTAATTATAGCAAGCTTTCACCCATGCTATTTCCTATCCAATAAGAATAAAACCTTAATTAGCTGAAAACACATCTACAACAGTTTTTTTTACAGTTAGGAATAAATTTGCTCAAATTTACATTTTAGGAGAGTAAAACAAAGGTAAAAAGCATAACAGCTGTGTGCAAATCAACTCAGAAAATAACATAAAGTACTGATAAGTAATATTTTCATTTTTTGCTTGCAAAATATATATTTTTTAAATCAGATTCAAACCAGAAAATTTCAGTGTAGGGGAAATACCTGCAATGATACTGCAGCCCTAGTGCTGTAAAAAGGACATTAGAACTTAAGACTCAGGAATGTTTAGTCTTCTTATAAGCCTTTCTGATTTTAGTGATGAAGTATACCACAGTCATAGGAAATATGAGACGATTGTTTAAATGAAAAGTAAAGTACAGCCCACTCCTACTTTGCCTGGCCCATAACATACCACTCATTTCCTGAAAGTTCATGAAACTCTGCAGGTGCAATCCAGACAGATTTAATCAGGCCTGCTGTAACTAGCACAAAAGTGTTACAAAACAGCTCTATTGTTGACACACTCATACTGCCATACTGGGATAGTCTCTCCTAGAACATACCTGTCAGAGACATACAGGCAAAGAGGAAGTAGGAAGGAGAATAATCACTTCATTAAACCTATGGACAGCCTCACTCTAGCACTAAACACACCTGTGTGAAACAAACCACAGGGTATGACTATACACCTGTGGAAGACTCATCCAGGAGTCTCTGACCAGCCTATCACCTTTGGCAAAGCCACAGCAATCCCAAGGATTGCAGCCAAGGGAAGAGAAGGGGGACAACTGGCAGAGATCACTTAGAGAAGGAGAAATCACAATGATCGTTCTTCTTTTCCTGTCAAGTGAGTACTGCCTGGAACTGGAAGCACTGTACTGCCTGGAGTTGTAAGATTTACCTGTACCCAGCATCCCACCCACTCTCCAAGGGAGAAAGAGGGGGAAGGTGGTGAAGGTTTCACCCCAGACCTCCAGAGTGAAAGGGACACATCACCCTCCTACACAGATACATGCACACACAAAGCTCATGCCCCTTTAGCCTCTGCTTCAACAGAGCCTGTTCTTCCCTGGCCCGTGGCCCTTTCCCACTCCCACCGACACAACGGGGAATCACGGAGGTGGGAGTGAGAGAAAAAAAAGGAAGCAAAAGCTCTTAACGTGGGAAAGGCTCCATTCCCGGGGGGGGGGGGATGTTGTGCGCTCTCTTTCTCTCCAGCCAAGGATCGTCCCCCTCCCCACTGAAGAAGGCAGGAGGGCAGCAGTCCTTTGGGGCGCAGCCCAATGCTGAGCCACCGACCCTCCAAGTGTTACCCTGAATGCATTTCCCGGGAAATTTCAAGCCTCACAAAGGTCAAAAAGGAACTTGCTTCCTGGTAATGGTGCCTAGACTTGAGGGCCCCTAATCCCACTCCCCCAAACCCCTTCCCTCCTCCTAAGCTTTGTCTGCCTCAATGCGCTCTGCCTTCTCCTAAACACACACGCACATAGATTTTACTTATGTCTTTATTTTTGTGAGTATTTTTACCCCACCTTTCTCCTTGGAAAAGGACCCAAGGGAGCTCACAGTAATACGGGAAAATATATACACCCCAGAACATTCAAGACATATTCAAGTTAAGGACAGGGAATTTGAAGAGGCATCTTAAGAATATTAAAAAAAAATCCTATTCTTGAAGTATCTATCTATCTATCTATCTTAGAGTATTTTACCCCCCCCCTTTCTTCTACACACACACACACGGTCCTTCTCATCCCCACCCCACCCCGCCAGCGGCAGCCACTAGGCCCAGCCGGGGCCCGGCGAAGCCTCCCGCCTCCTTTGCCGCCGCCCGACCCCCAACCCAACCGCCGACCCCCAACCCAAACCACCCCACACCCCACACCCGACAATCCCGCCGCTCCCTCCTCACCACGCATTTCTTGCCGAGGAAGCCGAAGAGGCTCTCGTTCTCTTGCGGGGTGAGGAGCATGGAGCCCACGTTGGTGACCCGCCGGGGCGGCGGGGGCTGCTGCTGTTGTTGGCTGTTGCTCATCGCGGCCGCCGCCGGCGGGGCCAGGCCGGGATTTCCACCACCACCACCACGACGAAGATGACGACGACGACCCCCGCCGCCGCCGCCGCTTCTTCTTCCTTCGGGCGTCCCTTCGGAGGAGGAGGAGGAGGGCGGCGGGGCAGCAGGCTAACCTTTCTCAACCCAGCAGCAGCAGCAGCATTGGGGCGGCGGCGGCGGCGACCGGAGACAGGAGGGCGGGCGGTGGGGAAACGCACGACTAGGCCGCTCCCGGCAGGCTCTGGCGCAGGGGAGGAAAAAAGGAAGGGAATTCGCCTCCCTCAGCCCTTTTTTTCCTTCTTCTTCTTCGCCGCCGCCTTCCTCCTTCTCCTCCTCCTCTTCCTCTTCCTCCCTGACGAGCTCAAACTTCCAACTTCACCCCGGCTCAATCCAACATGGATGGCAGGGCGCGGGCGAGACCAAGCGGCGCCGCTCCGGAGGGGAGAGCGCGGGGCTCCAGCCTGGTTTGCGAAGAAGCCGGCTTCTGGAAGAACGAGCGAGCCAGCGAGAGAGCGAGCGAGCAGCCGGCCGACCGGCCTGCCTCCTCCGAAGGGCCCGTCCCCGCCGCCGCCGCCGCGTCCGCTTTCTCACTCAGCTCTTCCTTTCCGGTTTCCCTTTTTCTCTCCCCCCCCCCGTTTCTTTCTCCGCCGGCTGAGGAGGAGGAGGAGGAGGGAAGGGGAAAAGAAATCAGTTCGGCGGCGTTGCTTCTGCTGCTCTTGCTTGAGTAGGAGCAGGAGCGCGGCGGCGGCGGTGTGGGGCCTAATTCCTCTCATAAATGCCGCCCAGGCCGGTCCAGTCGGATTCTTTGGCGGGCTGTCGTCAGAGAGGTGTCCGCGGTGGCCCGAACCACTGACGCCGCCACCTGGGAAAAGCCTCGGGCCTTTCGCTTTGGGGAGGCTGGGCTGTGGTACTCCCTGCTACTGGACCAGTCAGCCCTGCAGAGATGGTCCCGAGTTCTTTTTAGAGGGAGATGTGTCAAATCTGGCAGCATCAAAACAACACAACTAGAGATGGGCTCGAATAAAAAAAATGGCATTTCGTTTGGAGGGTCCGTTTCGGTTCGTTTCTGTTTTTCGCGAATTTTTGCAAAAAAAATGTTTTCCTTTGTTCGTTTCGTTACCATTTCGTTACCATTTATTTCAATTTTTTGTGATTTTTTTTTTTTAGGATTTTAAGCAATTCACTCCTATTGCAGTAACGGAAATGGAACGCACGACAACATTTCCTGTGTTTCTGTTCGTTTTGTTTCATTTTAGAGACAAATTTCGTTTGTCGTTTCGTTACGTAACGAAACGAAACGAAAAAATGAAAACGGAAACGAAAAATTGTTCATTTCATGCCCATCTCTAAACACAATACATAATGTCGTTCAGTCGTGTCCGACTCTTTGTGACCCCATGGACCAGAGCATGCCAGGCCCTCCTGTCTTCCACTGTCTCCTGTAGTTTGGTCATTCATGTTGGTTGCATCGATAACACCACCGTCCAACCATCTCATTCTCTGCCGTCCCCTTTTCCTTTTGCCTTCAATCTTTCCCAACAACAGGGACTTTTTCAAGGAGTCCTCTTTCCTCAGGAGGTGGCAAAAGTCAGTCCTTCCATTGAACATTTTAATTTACAATTAATTTTAATTGCAAGCCGCCCAGATACCTTTGGGTAGTGGGCGGCATATAACTTGTATGAGTAAATAAATAAATAAATAAATAATCACACATATACACACACACACACAATGGATGGTTGTATCAACTGATTCGGGGTGTTTTGTTGCTGAAACAAGCACAATTCTAAGGCTTTTTTTTCCAATGGAAAACCTCAGATTTGAGCCAGGCACCCCCTCAGGATTGTTACAAGGAAATGCAGCAGGTATACTGTCAAGCTCACTCTTTCTCTTTGGATCAAAAGCAAACACTGCCGTTCAAAGCAGTTTGTGTTGCCTTTTGGAATTGACAAGGCTTTCCCAGGCCTTATTCGGTCATTCTGTAAGCATTTGGGATCAGTCAAGGGAGAAGCCTGCCTTTTCCCTGGCCACTTGAGTCATGTCAACGGCCACACAGCTGGGAAAGGGAAAGGTCCTCGCGTGGACGCTGTACACGAGCAGAAGGCATGAACAAGCCAGGCAGAAGGGCTGAGGAGCTGGCCTCACTCCTGGGAACTGATCTTTCTGGATTTCAGAATGATTGGAAAAGGGCTTGAGGTGGGAGGTAATGATGTTTGCATTGTTTACATGGGTAAGCCCAATTACAATACAAGTTGGACTCCAAATTCACTCTCCCGTTCACCACTGATTTTTCTTGCCTGTGGAGGAGATTCAGAGGACAGGTCTTCAGGAGTTTTAAAAACAGGTCTTAAAATGCTATCATTTAAACAAACCTATCATTGTCACATACTGACTGAATCTTAGAAATTAGGAATTAAACAGTTCATGGTACATCTGAAGATTCTCAGTCATCCAGGTGAGTTTATCTGGAAGTTGAATCATGGCAACTGGACGTTTTTACTTGAGAGGTTGAAACATTTCTCTGCTCATCCAAACAGCTTTGTCAGTTTGGATGATGTCAGGAAGATTTGACAGGAAGACTGACAAAGCTATTTGGATGAGCAGCAAAACCTTTCAATCTCTCAAGAAAAAAAGTCCAATTGCCATGACTCAACTTCCAGACTTCATGGTACAAACTTCCAATGTACATTTTGTCATTCTCACCAGCAGGCCACAAGTCCCAAGTGGTTTGTGATACTACTGTGGTAGCAGTTTTTATTTGGGGGTGGGGTGGGGGTGGATTAGACTTGGGTTGTTGCCTTTTTTAAAAACATGGGGACATCTATGCTGCTGCTTATTTTTATTTTTATTTTTATATCGTTTTTGCTTTCTACTTTGATTTTGGTGTCATTGTTGTATTATAACTCGGGATTCCATTGGAAGATGGGCAGTATAGAAATATAAAAATAAATAAATAAATAAAAATAAATTATGTCACAGGTCAAATCCATACAGATAGCATTGATATAGCTCCTGTGACATTGAAACCCAGGTCTAAGACATAAATCTTTATTGGTCTACATGCAAACATCTCTATTTAACAACTTTCGTGCTTATTCTTGATGACAGAGATAATCATATTACCTATCAGAGCTGGGTTTTACAATATAGTATAGCCATAGAACTAGACTGTATGAGAATAGTACATTGCACTAATGGAGTGGTATAACAATGAAATAAATAAACAAACTGGCCGTGTGTTGTGTATTTAACAGCAGATTTGGGGTGTTTCCATGTAAAAATGCTGATCTGTGCCTTGGATCATAGCACTGCTTGGATTACTATTTTGAATTCTGCACACCACTATTAGAGAATATTGACAAGATGGAAAGTATCAAAAGAGGATCACAAAGAAGGGAAAGGGTCTGGGAGCTTGATGAAAGAGAAGATTAAGAGGTGATATGACAGCAGCATTTGAAGGGGGGAAGATGGAGCAAGCTTTTTTTCTGCTTCAAGGCAAGAGAACCCAAGCTAATGGATTCAAATGACGAAAGGGAAAAAAAACTACCAAGGGCAGCTTGACTAGAAAACAGTGAAAAGAAAAAGGAATGCAGAAATAGCACATAAATGAACCAGCCAGATTTGTATCATACTAGAGAAAAGAACTCCCTGGCTGAGATAACAGTTGTTTAGAGTAGTTAGTTAATTAGACTAGGCCCATTGAATCAATGGACATGTGTTGTGTTAATTCCTCAACAGGGTCCATAGATTCAAATGGGTCTACTTGGGTTGCAGCTTACTGCTAGAGTAGGCCCATTTAAATCAATGGAATTTATCAAGGTGTTGACTCACCAAATCCCCACCAATTCAATGGGCCTACTGTGTGACTTAGTACTCTAAGCAACAGGATTTCAGCCCCTGGTTGAAGTGTATTTATAAAATCTCCAGAACTTTTAAAGCTATGGGTATAAAAAGTCAGCAATAATTTTCAAAGGTTTGCTTGTTTGTTTGTTAAGGAAAAACATAACATGCTGGGGAAAAATAAGTATATGCAATTGTTATTTTCATTTCAAAGCAAAATTTACTTCCCTGCCTTAGCAATGTAAATTGCTTAATTCACCCCCTAGCATATGAAATTGTGCTGTTATTTATGAAATGTTAAAAATAGAAAAGCCTTAACTTATGAACAGGTAAAATTGTGAATATAGCTTGTAAAAAGGGAGCTGCAAACTGCACCCTGTGAGCACTAATCCACGAGCACCAAAGACCTCTCTGTCTTCTCTCATGAACACAGCTGTGTCTACTAATTACAGAAATGTATCTGAGTGTTACCTACATCTACAGTAGAGATGGGCACGAAACGACCATTTTTTCATTACCGTTCTCCGTTATTCGTTTTGTTACGTAACTGTACGAATAGCGACTGTTGTGATGGGGCAGGCTTGAACTGAACAGAACCAAGAAAATTTTCTTTGGTTCTGTTCGTTTCCGTTACTGACGCCGCGCCGCTTGTGTGATGAAAAATGGAGCAGTGGAGGGTGGCAAGAGGGGGCTGGGATCCCGCCTCCGTACACAGAGGTGGGATCCCAGCCCCCTGTCCAGCCATCTCCGATTGGTGAACAAGCGGAGGGCGGTGAGAGGGGGCTGGGCCTGGTGGAGCTTCTTTGCCCCCTCCCCACCGGAGCCGACGTGAGACTTTGCCGGTCTCGTCAGAAGAGGCAGGATCTGAGCCCTTATGGGCTGGGCTCTGGGATCTCAGCCGCGTGGTGGAGTAGCGACGGTGCAGCCGGCTCGGAAGCTGGAGCGGAGGCCGTCATTGGAGCATGGGGGGGAGTGCAGCGGCACACACCCCACAGGTTTCCCAGGTCTAGGCCGGGGGGGGTGCGGGGCGGCGGTCTACCGGGGTGGTGGCTCCCAGGGCGGAGTGGTTCCCGGGGAGAAGGGCCCCAGTTAGGGTGGTTCTGCACGGAGCTCCGGGGGTAGCCCGACAAGGGTGGCGGATGGCGGTGGATCGGTCCTTGGGGAGGGGGCCCAAGGGAGGGCAGCGCTTGGCAGTGCTCCGGGGGTGGTGGCCTGTTGGGGGTGGTGATCGGAGCAGCGCCCAGCTCCGGGAGGACTCCCCATGGCCACGGGATCACTCTCCCAGCAGGCTTGCCACCGGCTCTGGTGGCCCCCGGCCACAGGAGGGCTCCTCATGGCTGTGGGATGGCTCTCCCAGGAGGCTTGCCCCAGCCCCAGGAGGGCAACCCACGGCCGTGGGAACGCTCTCCCAGCCTGCATGCCGCCAGCTCCGGTGGCGCCCGGCCCTGGGAGGGCTCCCTGTAGCCGCAGCTTGCCGCACCCGAAAAACGAAGAAACGGAAATGAAGCAGGCCCCGGGCCCAAATAATGACTACGAAACACCATTTTGCCATTTCAGGCCCATCTCTAATCTACAGTATACAGTGCACATAAATTATTGTGTGTTTTTTTATTCCACAGGATCTCTACATCTTCTGAAACTCCTGGCAATTTCTTTTAGAAAGTACTGGTCTAATTTCAAATGAAAATTATTCTTTGCAGTGTTTCTAGGTTCCTCAATGTTCCACATTTTATTTAAACAAAAAAATAAAAATAAAAATGTGTTGGGGGAAAATGCAAAACAATTACATTTTTCTTTCTTTCTTACTTCCTTGCCTTCACATCTCCATGCCTAAACTCTCTATATTCATTGAAACAATTTATAGTCTTTTGGCTGGATAGGGCCTCCATCTTCCAGCAATCAGCTTCTGCTTGTAATCTCAGTAGAAGAAAGAAGAGCCTGCTGAAGAGCTGAGAACCTGTTGCTTGGACTGAGCTCTGGTTCGCATTCTGTGAATTTGTGGCATGGGATGAAAGCTTAATTCTTCGACTAAACGTAGACTAAATCATATTAACTTGATAGCTTTGCTTAAAACTTACTGGTATTTCTGCAGCATCAAGTCCTAATCTTAAACTTTCCCATGCATAGCATTTCATGTATTGGGACATAAATTGCACGTAAACAAGCTTCAGTGCAGAAATGTTACACCAGAGCCCGGAGGCTTAATTTACCAGATCATTCATTTTCAGTAATGGATCATATTGGCAACTACAGTACTAACTCAAAATGGAATGGCCTTGTAGACAACCTAGAGACAGTTAGGGGACAAATATAGGAAGCACACATAAAAATGTGCCATAACAATCTAACCCCTATATGTTCCCCATCTATGACAATTTTCTCTCTTGTCTCTCTCTTCCTCTGTCTCTGCGGATCACGTGGTTCACTTAATTGGGAGAGTTTTCTTGAGTCCTTTTTGTAGTCTTTCCACATTTTAGAATTGGTAATGTGTAAAATACAGAGCTGCCTAGATGCCCTGAGCATATCCGATACCTGATTTCAGAAGCTAAGCAGGGTCAGCCCTGGTTAGTACTTGGATGGGAGACCACAAAGGAATACAATGTGCTGTAGGTGCCTGGAGTAGGAACTGGCAAAACACTCCAGTATTCCTGCCAAGAAAACTCCATGGACATGGGGTTACGAAGAGTCAGTCAGGACTGTAATGACACAAACACACACACAATGTGAAATACAAGATCAGGAGCACAAATGTCTTTTCATTATGTGTTTGCGCTAACTGGACCTGGCCTGACATTCCATGGTGTTCCATGTAAATTAGTGGTTCCATGTAAATCAGTGGTAACCCAAGTGTTCTTGGACTGGTATTCCCAGAAGCCTTCACCACCAGCGGTGCTGACCATGGTTTCTGGGAGCTGCAATCCAAGCATGCCTGAGTTACCCAAGGCTGAGAACCACTGATGCAGACTAATTAAACATTGGTGCAGACTTACATAGATACCACATGAGACAAATTGATTTCCAAGCCTAGATACATGCTTAAAAAAAGTTGCCTGATTGTACCCTGGAACTACAAATACTATACTTGTTAAAACTGCTGTTGATGACTATCTCCAGCCATTTGGACACACTGCGCTTCTGGAACAGTATTTCTTTTCTGGAGCAGTATTAATGCTTAACACATGGAAGAGACTGTGTGCTGGGGATGGGGTGGAGAGTGGCGGTGAAGGAAAATGTACATCCCTGTAAATGATATGTCTGCCTATCTAGCCCCTCTTATTTACTTCAATGACCACCAAAATATAAGTAAATCTCAAAGCCTTTCACAACACAGTTGGACTTGGCAAGGTGACAGAGGTGTCCTGGTAACTGATAGAACAACAGCAGGTGGGTGACAGAGAGCTGTCCTCCCTCTCTCCCTCTGCATCTGCTCTTGTGCCTGTGACTCTTTTACCACAGGGCAGATCTATTGCTAGAAGAAAGATGGGCTATTGCTGCAGGCCAGCCCAGCATATGGAGATGCCTGTCAGGTAGTCTGTCAGGAACATTATAATGGAGTCGAGAGTCTGAGGTCTGAACATTGCTGCAGCGCTAATACCTTCTCCGGATCACCAGCTGTCTCTTTAGCATATATTTATAGATTAAAAGCTCTAAATATACTTCACAGGTAACTGTGAGAAGGGAGACAAAGAAAAGCCATTGGATCAGAGTGTGCTGTCTGGAAGGAGTGAAGAGAACATAAAAGAGTTAAAAGATTTGAGTTTAGAAGAAAAACCAGGGCATGTTGACAAGATAGCTCCAAGTAGTAATGTAACACCCGGGATGGAGGGATAAAGAGCTGTGAGGGAGATGAAAGTCAGCGCGAGGAGCTAGGAGCGTGTGCGCGCATGGCCACAAAGGAGAGAGAGGGATTGTGGGCATTGGAGGATGACAGTTGGAAAGAGGGAGTTGGCGCACGTGAGAGAAAAGAAGACAGTTGGGGTAAGCAGTTGAGGGAGAGAGAGGCGAGACGAAAGGAGTTAGAGGAGAGACGAGGAGGAGACCGAGGGGAAGAATATCAGTGGTCAGTAACTGTAAAGCCTTTGAGATGGCCAGAGACCTCTGAGAAGTTTAGGAAAAAATGGAGGAACGAGAGGTCCCCGAACCCGGTAGCTCAGTGGGCTCGCCATCCGTGTTGCGGGACCTAGTGTATGGGGCGAGGGGCGGTTACTCGCCATTACTTCTAAAGTCACCCGGTGGTCAAGTTCCCTTGTTTAATGTTATTTATGAAGATAATGAGCTGCAAGATGCAGTAAAGAATTCATGTCCACAGTTAACTCCTCAAGTGAGAGATCCTGTTTTACCTGTACCAGAGTTGTTGTCAAATAAAAACCCGTTTGATGTTTCTTATCAAGAAGCCTCTGACTTTATTATTGACTCGGAATCGCGGATGCGAGAAGCTGAACCCTCACAGTAACCATAGTCTAAAATGCAAATAATGAATCTTTTGGAGCAGAAATCTGTGTCAAGCAGACATGCAAACTTGCATAATAATTTTCGGAACAGCAGAAGTTGTAGTATGAATAAGTATAGATAGGATCTTTCAAAGGAATTGCAAAATTTAATGCTATATTAACATGGGCATTTGGGTTTTAACTTGACTGACTGTAAACCTTTTTAGGATCATCCAGCCCCTGACCTGTCATTTTACTCAAAATTTTGGAATTTGTTGCATTTAAATGACAGCTTTAAAACATCTTAAGTAATGGTTGAGATCCTGCTTGTGCAGATACACCACACAAGGCTGATGATGTCATGTTTTGGAAATAAAGTCTGATTTCCCTTCCTTGAAGGTCTCAAACTTCCACAGAGTCCCCTTCGCTGTGGGGAAGCCATTGTGAGGCATCAGTTCTCTAAAACTTCACCCGGACATCTGGCAACTCTAAGCCCTTCAAATGAATAACATCTGGAATGTCTACTTGAGCAGAATCAATGTATAAGAATCTCTTCTGTTTGCCAAAAGGCACTTCGTACGCATAAAAGCAATCATCTACCTATCCACCTGGGACATACGATGGCCAGGAATTTCAGAACCAAATACCAGAAAGAATTTTACAACTAGCGGTAAATAAATAAATAATGGACAGGGCTTTAGTATGTCTATAACTCTGTCTCAAATGAACTCGAAGAAGACTGGAATTACACGACGAATTTCCTACTGCTTGTTTAGTGTATTTCATCTTTAAATCGTAGGCTAGTTTTTCCCCTCCTTAAACAATGGGGAGGGGGGAGAACACAGTTTCTCTGAGCTGTATTCTATTTACCTCAGCAGAAGATGTTACCAGGTTACTTCTTGATATTGAATCATGGGGAAATATTGCTGACTTCAGGTATGCTCGTGAAGGATGCAATTAGGCAGAATATTGATTCGACCGTGACATTTCTTAGCAAAACCAAGCTCTTATTTCTCCTCAGGGGAGGGTGCTGTTGTCATCCATATAATATTCTGCTGCTTAAAAATAGAATGTTGTAAAGCTGTTGTAAAACAAATCCTAGAATATTAAGACTTAGACTTGGAAGACCTGCATTTGAACTCCTACACGGCTATACAGCATATCTTACCAAGCAACATTGGGTCAGTCACATATGCTAAGCTTGACCTGCCTCATTGGGCTGTGGTGAGAAAAAGGAATGGCGAAAGCCTTGTACACTGCCTTAAACTCCTTGGTTGAAAGGTGGGATATAAACCGAACTCATTTACTTAATTAGGAGGTTTCAGTAATACTAAGGGAGTTTCTTAACTGGACATATCAGTTGTCAAGCTTCTCCCCCTCCTGTAGTGTTACTGTTATATTCTTTCCACCACAGGCTGCCCTTTCCTTATCTCTGGAGGAAAACCTTGAGAGGATAGAATGAAATAATGATCTTTTCCCCTGTTAAGCTTTAGCAGTTTAGCTATTAGTTATCCTTCATACATGCATCTATTAAGAGGCCTGCTGAAATGATTTACTCCCATTTCATATAGGCAGCAGATAAGCAGGTGTCAGATGCTGATAAGTTTGTGGAGGTTGGGGTGTTGTTTGTTAATCACATAGCATGGATTTCAGTGTCATAGCTACAAAATGCATTATAATGGCCTGGGCTGAAACCTGACACTGAAATGTAAAAGGGCGCAGGTTTCTCCTTCTGGCTCCCAACTCAGGCTTCCACAAACACAATGGTCTTCTGTGAATGCTTAATGGCTTAAAGTAGCAGGAAATGCACTATGGTAATATAAAAGCACATAATATACTTTCCTTGGAAGTGGATTGAATTGTGAAGTCCACTGTGACACATAGGCCACTGAGATGCCCCATAGAATTTAACATCTTAGTTGGATGGTTGGAAATGAGACAGACTAGTGTGCAGATATTTTGGGTGAAAAAAAGTTTGCACAGGGACATAAGCCAATGCTGGCACAAGCCGTCCTGCCACATGAGGCCTGCTGAAGTGATTTACTCACATTTCATATAGGCAGCAGATAAGCAGGCAGATAAGCCACCACTGCTTTATGTCATTCACTGGCAAGGAAAAGAAGGAGAAAGAAAAGGTTTTCCACAGTATCTTTTTCCATGTGGGAACCTACCTGCATTCACCAGCTGCTCCTCAATTGGGTATATGAACAATGCCTGGGCCTGAGAACCAGTTGAGCCTAGGCATTGAGAGTAGGGGTGGCCCCGGGGAGCCCTCCCAGGGCCAGGCACCTCCGGAGCCGGGAGAACATTCCCGTGGCGGCGGGGAGCCCTCCTGGGGTCGGGTGATGCCGAAGGTGACAGGAAGCCTCCTGGGAGAGCTGTCCCGCAGCCGCAGGGAGCCCTCCCAGGGCCAGGCACCGCAAGAGCACCATGGATATTGCAAGAGGGGAGTGTGTGGAGGCCAGATCTCAGTCCCCTCTCACCACACCCCGCCTCGGTGCATGGCAGCCCAGCAGGCTGTCATTCACTGGGGTGGAGATCGCAGCCCCCTCTCGCCACCCCCACCTTGGTGCATGGCAGCCTGGCGGGCTGTCATTCACCAGGGTGGAAATCGTATCCCCTCTCACCACCCCCTGTCTCGGTGCATGGCAGCCCAGCAGGCTGTCATTCAACGGGGCGGAGATCGCTGGAGAGGGTGCTGCGATCCAGCCTCTGGCATGGAGGCCAGATCGCAGCCCCCTCTCACCACTCTCCGCCTTCCTCGCACCGGATGACTGCAGAGGGGCGAAGGGGTGAACTCGGCTTCCCCGTGCGGGTCATGACAGCACTGGGCGCTGTCATGGCTCATGCGGGGAAGAGCCCTTTGAGACCCCCCCTTCGCCCCTCTGCTTGCGGTTGGGAGGGGCTGCGATCCAGCCTCCACATGCGGAGGTGGGATCGCAGCCCCCTCTCCAGTGGTCTCCGCTGGAGATCGCGTGGAGGCGAGATCACAGCCCAGGCTCAGCCAATCTCCTCTGCCCAGGATGACAGCTGCCTGGCTGTCACCCCGGGCAGAGGAGATCAAGCCATGATCCCACCTTCATGCACAGAGGTGAAACCGCGGCCCAGGCTCAGCCGATCTCCTCCGCCTGGGATGACAGCTGCCCAGCTGTCACCCCCAGGTGGAGGAGATCGAGCCATGATCCCTCCTCCGTGTGCAGAGGGAAGACCGCGGCTCCCTCTTGCCGCCCTCCACCGTGAGTGCATGACAGCCGGCCTGGCTATCATTCACCCCCGGCAGAGATGCTGCAAAAGGGGCCACAAATCTGATCCTGCCTCCACATGCAGAGTCAAGTCCACGGCTCCCTCTCGCCACCCTCTGCCGTGAGTGCACCCGCGGCAGAGACCACTGGAGAGGGAGTCCTGGTCCCGCCTCCGCTTGCGAGGCAAGAACGGGTCTCTCTCTGACAGTCCTCTCCACTGGCAAGGACAGCTGGGCTGTCATCGCCAGCAGGGAAGAACAAACCTAACCTAACCAAACTAATTTGTTCCAGTTCTGTTCGGTTCATTCCTAAATTACTCTGGGCTTTGTTATTCATTCCGTTACGTAACGGAGCGAATAACGATTAATGGAACGATTTTTTTTTCGTGTCGTGCTCATCTCTAGTCAGCATACCAGGCAAAAACAAGATAAAAAATAAAAAGGCAAAAATACTGTGGGACCTTAACGACTAACCACTGTATTTTAATGAGAGAAGGAAGTAGGCTTTACCTGCTATCCTGAATTACATGTGGAGTTTATATTGTGACCTTCTGAAATATTTGCAAGAGTATCAACGAGAGGACATGCTATTATTAACTGCATGTTCTGCAGCTAACCTCTTATTAGTTTTAATTAATCCCTCACTTCTGATTAGTCTAAATACTTGTAGAAGGTGGCATATGAAAGGGGTATGCATTACTTATGCAGGTGATTTACACCCACTGGTATGGCAGCTGAATTCATAGTATCATAAAGGTAGCACACTCATATATTATTAGTAATTTCTGGTTGTCTAGTGGTCTTTTTATTGTAGCCTCTTGAAGTAGCATTGAAGCTGAACACATTTATTAAATGAGAAGTAATGCTTCAAACAAAGTGCCTTTTCCTATTGATAAAAGGTTTATATAGGCTGAAAAAGCTGGCAGTAGAAGTTAGGCCTATGTGACCATACCATATCACCCCCACTTAAATATACTGTTGTCTTTAGTGGGTAGACATCCCCAGGTTTTTATTTAATTACATGGGCTTGTGGTGATCTTATGTTTCCTAGATGAGGCATTTCCTGGGTGTAGCCATACATCCCAAACTAATATATGAGGCAACAGATTAAGATCAATTCAGTAATAGAGATTAAATGTTATATTTTATTATACCAAGATCTAGTTACTCACCTCAAGGTCAACCTATAGGAACACAATCTTTCATTTCAGAGTGGGTTTCAGAAGCTGAACATAGATCACAGGTACATCAACAAGGTGGTGGTGGTGGTCAGTAAGTACCACACCTGTGAAGACGACCTCATCAAGTCATTCCCCTTAGGACATCTTTCTGATACTTCACCAAGCAACTTGTCTTCACACTGGGACCAGCAACGTTTGAATTTTAAAGTCTCCTTACCCCCACCCCCTGGTCCTGAAGTTTCTAAAGTTTCTCCAGGCAAAAAGCAGGGAGACTTGGGATCTGAAATGGATGTGTGGGTAGGATAGGAATCATTCGGTTAATTCGACTCAGACTTTTCCAGCACTCCAATCCAGTTTACATGAGGGGAACTGTGCCAACAGAACTTTGCCCATTCAGGCTGATACCAATACTGTATTGGTTTTGCTAATGGTGAAACAAGTAAGCATAGGGCACATCACCCCCACACGGGGGGAGGACACCTCTACTCTGATCACAAGCGGTCTGTCCCCAAGTGACAAAAGGTTAGGTATAGCCTAGCAATATACGGTAGTCTCTTGACAATTTGACTTTGTTGGAAAGTTTGAAATTCCCTGAGATTAGTTTGCACAGCTGTTTTCAATAAGACAGATTTTGAAGAAAATAAATTAAGTTGGAAATAATACCTGGCTGAGGTAGCTTACTCTTCGGAGGCATTATAAAGCCTGTACTGGCAATTGCACATATTTTGTGGTAAATTTCATATGCAGATGAATAATGATAAAAAAAAATTTCTCCTACTGTTTAATCATAATGCTTCCAGAACATGTAATAGAGTAAGCATTATTACAGAACATGTAATACAGTAACCCCCGCCGATCGTGGGGGTTAGGGACCCACCCCACCCGTGATGCATGAAAATCCGTGATATGCGGAAGCAGGTGGGGGGGCGGGGGGCGGGGGGCGATCGTGTGCACCATTTGCTCCGACCTCCCGGGAGTTCGGGGCGGGCAGTGTACAATCAGACAAAGGCGCTTCCCGCCGCGGAGCCCAGCGCTGGGACTCTGCAGCCAAAGCGCCTTTGCAATCACACGCCACTTGCCTGGACCTCCTAGGAGGCGTGGGCGGGCGGTGTGCGATTCCCCCCTCCCTCAAGCCCTTTCCTGGTACCGTGGTCCCACGATATAGCAGAACCGCGGTACCGGAACTGCGAAAGGGCGGGGACCACTGTAGTGTGTTTACCACAAACCTATTTAACAACTGAATGGACAATTTACTGCAAACTTGATTATATTGCGTGGGTGTCATGTTTTCCCAATCAGTGCATTTCAATCACTGAGTGATCAGATGAGGTCAGTTTAGCATGTGGCTTTTAGAATGTGATGTCTTCAGGCTGCCTTTAGGCACTGCATTGTGGCTGTGCTTTTCTTCAGGAATTTCTCTTCTTTGGTGGATACAGTAACAAAAATAGCAAGCATTCACCATGTGGAAGGAATCCGGAGCAATGGGAATACTGAGACTGTGATCTTTTTTGGAAGAGAAATCTATATTTTCATAGTACAATCATAGAACAATCTTTGTCATAAACATCTGTACAATTGAGTTTAACAGCCTTTAAATGTTATTTGTCTATTGACCTGCTTTTCTTCCAGTAAAGGAACACAATGTGACACAGAACAACTAAAAGTACATATTTTTAAGATCATGGTAACTTAAGACATCAAGATTTAAATATGATTTAATTGAAAGAATCTTAAAAACATTATTCATTAAAGTGTAAAAATAAATTTAAAATGCTTGATAAAAATATTGTGCAGGAGGGGTTTCTTTCCAGTGGGTGAGTACCGGTATCTATCTATCTATCTATCTATCTATCTATCTATCTATCTATCTATCTATCTATCTATCTATCTATCTATCTATCTATCTATCTATCTATCTATCTATCTGTCTATCTATCTATCATGTTATTTACATGTGGCTGTGTGAAGGAAGAAAATCAAAATTGCATAGGATAAAGAAAAATATTTTTCCTGATATTAAAACAACCCACAAATTTTAACAAGGTTCCACCCGATCTTTCATAGTACAGTTGTTCCCCACCCTTTTGCAGTTCATATACAGCGGTCCCGGTATATTGCGAGTTGACAGTATATGAAAAAAAAAGACCCCCCCCCTGGGGTAAGGAGGAAAGGCCTTCCCAGGCCCGTCGGAGGCCCCAGAAGTGCTTCCCCGCAAACTGGAAGTGATTTCTGGTAAACCAGAAGTGAACTCCAGATCACTAGAAAGCACGTTTGGGGCCTCTGAGGCCCCAGGAAGCCCCTTGCAGGCCCGTTTGGGGCAGTGCCAGCCATGGGGTAAGTACAAGAGCCCCCAGAGAGCCTGCCCAGTCCCAACCTGACCCAGCATCTGCATATTGTGGATTTTCAATTATTGCGGGTCGGGTCCCTTACCCCTGTGATAGGTGGGAGTTTACTGTACTTAATTTTTAACTAAAACTATGTATGTATTCTCTACAATCAGCATTTTCCATCTTATCCACAGCCCTTTCATAACAAGTGCGGACAGGAAGTAATCTGAGAGAGGGTTTTGTGGGAAGTTCCCTCTTGCAACATATTTGTGGTTGGACAAGAAGTACTTCAACAGCAGCCTCTTGTATTGAGAATTATTTAGCACCAGTTGCTCAAACGTTTGGGTGATGTATAGTGTATAAATTAATGTGAGCATGTAAAAGCATCAGAACAGAATCTGATCCCAAACAGAACTTGACCCAAGGAAGTGTCATTGCATCACTGCCTGGTTTCTTAAGGCAATGCATATAAAAGAATGAGGAAGCAGAGGAAGCTGCCTTGTATCATGAGATCATTGATGCATCTAGTTTGGGATTCCCTTACAACAAGCAGTGTTGTGGTGACCCTTTGGTATGTCCTTAAACAGGCAATTATCTTTGAAAGCAGCAATAAATAGTTAATCACCAACTTGTTTTTTCACAAGCTGATGACAACTCCCTTCTCCTGCTTTCAAGAGCTTTGAAATCTTAAATTCTTTCCTCTCTGTCTTTTTTTTAAAAAGAAAGCTCCTGTGAATTCGATTAAACTTTTTTTAAGAGAAAGAAAGAGAAACGGATCAAAATTTCCATCTATTTGCACCAGCCAAATTAAATAGATCCAGCTGTTGCCAGAACAGACTGTAGTGCATTCTTCAAACGGCCAGTCGGGCAGGATGTGGACATGCCAAAGGGGGTACTGAAAGAAGACAGAATGTAGGCTTTCTCTTACATTCAAATGTTTAACGTGTCAAATTATCTTTGTCATGTGGTTGAAGTCATCTGGTGGTTTTGCAAAGTTCTTGTCCAGTGAATAAAACGAATGGAATTCTTACCATCCTTTGTGTCAAGGGCAGTATACACTTTGTTGGCATTCTTAAACGAAGAAATGGATATATGACCAGAAAGAGCATGATCAATTGGGACAGCTTTTTATTTCTTCCTTCGGAAAAGGAGGCAATCTTTTTTTGTTGTCCGCCACCAGATGGTGCCAAGACCAAAGTTTAAAATGCAGTGATCTTTTGAAAAACCACCCACAAAACAATATCTTTATTCCTTCAGTTCCTCTGGAATTTTTTTTTAAATGATAAGCTACAGTGTACCCTCATATAACAGTTTGTATAACATAAAATCTGTACAACATAAAAATTTTTGGAGATAGGGGGAAATTTGCTTAACAGAATCACCTATGGGGCGAATCCATACAATATAAAAATGGTCGTGATTAGGGATTACTCCATTTTCAATGCATTCCTATGAGAAATTTGTATAAAGGAAAATTTACTTAACAGAATTTCATTTGGAACAAGGTACCACTGTATTTGAATCCCACTTGAACCTTCAAAGAACAGTAAGAAGAAGATTTAGGTGCTGCACAGCAATAGAAGTATACTGTACTGTAACTCATAGGTTAAAAGTAAAGGTTCCCCCTGCATGTGTGTACTAGTTCTGTCTAATTCTAGAGGTGGTACTCATCTCCATTTTCAAGCCAAAGAGCCAGTGTTGTGCAAGTCCATAGCCATGCGGCTGGCATGGTGGAGCACATTTCTGCGCACGGAACACTGTTTACCTTCCTGCTTTTTATGGATGTTTATTTACTTGCATTTACATGCTTTCAAACTGCTACATTGGCGGGAGCTGCGGCTAACAGCAGGAGCTCGCTCCACTGCATGGCACCTTGGATTTGAACAGCCAAGCTGCTGACTTTGCAGCTGACAGTTTCAGCGCTCCAGCCCACTGAGCTACCACGGCCACTGTAACTCACATTTACCGATACCAACAAATGTCAGCTAGGTTTCCCCCCCCCCCAATTTGTCTAGTAGGGGTTAATTCTACGAAATAGGCATCATATTACTTTTCCTGTTATGAAAATTAATCTTACTGGTACCTATCCACAACTTTATTTGGTATTTTTGGTATTAATTGTATAAATGTATATGCATCTTCACAAAAGTCTTCTTGAATCTAATAGACCTTATTGTCAGGAAACAAGTTTTCATAACTAGCCTTCTTCAGTTATCATTTTCCTCATTCTCAGCAGCACACTTCTGGAGAAACCCCTAGCCCTTGCCTCTCTGCTGTTACTTTTTCTGTGTAAAGACTGATGTATCTGAAGAGGAAAGGTTTCCACTTCCACTCAAGCAGAAACTCCAGTTTTGCAGGGTTCTTGGTCACAGCTTAGTGGCAACGAAATGGGTTTCTATTGACTCTCAGGCTAACTTTGTAAACATCAGATGGGATTATTATGGACGTGCCATTTTAAGGCATTTAAAGTTGAATCAGATCTGAAAAACCAAATGCATGGTATTCTGGGCATCGTGTCAGATTTGCCAACAGACCTGGGATTGTTTTTATTTTTAAATGGCTTGTTTATTTATTTATTTATTTATTTATTTATTTATTTATTTATTTATTTATTTATTTATTTATTTATTGGATTTTTACACCGCCCATATGGCAGCGAGTTCACTTTATTCATGAGGGGGTGGGTGGAATGCAGGACTATTTTAATTCTTACTGGGTTTTATTTTTGAAGAAATCGTGTGTTGCCTTTATCATTATCCTTGCATATCCTTGCACAGGCAGAAGAAAATACAGATAAATATTATCCAGCTTATCCCAATGGCTGGTTTCAATACTGCACTTCAAAATGCTTTTCAAAAAATGAAAAATGAAAATGCAGAACAACTATTTGGAGCAGTGACACAAGAAGAGGATGTGGTCCCTGTTTCTGGATCAGAAATGACAAAGCAGTTTTTATTTTGTTTCTTATTCTCCATTTTTCCAAATACCTCTTCCTGCTACATTCTGTCAAGCCAGTTCCAGTTTATGGCCATTTTGCAAGCACCTGTTCTGATGGCTCAAGACGTGATTAGTACAATGAATATCGCAATAATGAAAGGAAACATAGCTAAAGTTTAATGATAATGTATGAATAGTATCAATTGTGACTTGAATAAAATCATGTTGCAGCAGCTTGTTCTGCCCTTGTAGTCCTTGTAGTAATAATGAAGATTTCAATGCCTTAATTCCAAGCTCCTTTTATTGTTGAAATAAGTAAGATACATTATCTCTAGTTCAATAAAAATCAGATTTGGAAATGATGCCCATGGTTTCAGGTCTGCTTTTGCCATTCTCACTAAATCGCCTCTATTTTTGATGTGTTAGTCATAATATGGAGGAATGTGTAAAATAGGATTCATTCACAGCATGTTCATATGGTGGCTATGGAGTTCTGTGAACAGAGCTCCAGGAAAAGAATGTTTCCAGGCTCTGAGGAAAATCAATCCTCCAAGTCTGGTTTAAGTTTGCAAGGAAGTTTGTATTGCTCAGAATTCTTGCTGTTGTCAGCTATTTCCATTGAAAGGATGCTGCCTGGATCCTATTGAGGAATTAGGAATAGGAAAGGGCCCCATACAAAAAGTTTTGTCGTTTCATTAGCTAATGAAACGGAACGAAACGGGGAAGCAGCATTTCATTATGAACAAAATGAAATGCCATTTCCCCCTCTAGAATGAGACAATTCATTCTATAGGAAATGGCAGGGGAGCTTCCTCAAGCTCTTCCCAGAAAGCCCCCCAAATTTGGAAATATTTTGGGGTCAGGGAGCTAAGTTATGAAGCTCCAAAGGGGGTGCTGCTAGGAAAAAACCTAATTGGAATTGGAAGCTGATCAGGCCAGCGATAGTGCTACTGCTGCTCCCCATGTTATTCCAATTAGAAGGTGTTTTCCTAGGGGTTCACCCTTTGGAGCTTCATAACTCAACCCCCTTACCCCAGATGTTTCCAAATTTCAGGGGTTGCCTAAAATCGCTTTCTGAAGGTACCCCTGCTACTTTGGTACCCCAAGGTAAGTAATTTTGAGGGCATATTATTTTTAAAAAACATGCACTGAAAAATACTTTTTAAAAATATGAAATCAAAAATTAGTTACCTTAGGGCTCCAAAGTATCTGGGGTACCTTCCCAAAATGATTTTAGGAAACTCCCTGAAATCTGAAAAGCTTTGAGGATAAGTGGACTTAGTTATGAAACTCTAGAGGGGCTGGGGTAGTTCATTGGCAAAATGTGCTGGGAGTTTGGAGGCAATCAGGGAGTTTACTCTATAGTATTAACTCCTTAATTGCCTCTGTACTCCCAGCACAGGAGCAAGGGGGGGGGAAACCCCTGCTGCTTTCTGCATTTCTCCCCTCCTAGCTGGGGTTTTTGACAGATGGGGTTTCTAGAGGGGGTACCCCTCCCCTCACACACCAACCTGTCAAAAAGCCCCAGCTGGTAGGCAGGGGGAGGGGAGGATGGCAGAAAGGAGTAGGGTCCTCGCTACTCCTTTCTGCATTTCTTCCCTCTCCTGCTTCCCAGCTGTTTTTTTTTTGAAAGGTTGTGGTGTGGGGGGATGCCCCCCTCTCCAAACCCCAACCTGTCAAAAAGCCCCAGTTAATGCCAGGACCCTGCCTGTCACAGAACCTGATTCTAAGGGGTTAAATGGTGAAGAGCTGCTGGAGGAGCCTTGCAGCTCATATCAGCAGGCAGCTGGGTCTGATGACTCAGCTGAAAACATATCTTCTCCCCCTAGAAGGGCCATGAGCAGGATTCTGCAAAGATGTGCTACCAGGAGGGCTAGGGAAAGGGTCTTTGATGCTAGATGGGGAATCAGGGCAGTAAGCCCTGAGTACTAGCAGAAGCCTTTCCAGGAGTAAGGGTGTGTTCCCTGTTTTGGGATAAAGCTGGTAAGCTCACCTTGAGTTCTCTGTGGGAGCAACGCGTCATTTGAACTTGCAACCACGTTTCTGTCTGTGACCTTGGCTCTGTTTCCTGATTTCAGACTAGCTTCCTGGGCCACAGCTTGATCTGTTCCCTTGGGTTTGGCATCTGGTTTCCGTGAGATATTCTGGTTTTGACTTGGACTGTTAATTGCTGGGAGTTGGATTCTGTTATTTATCTGGCACTTGATTGTTAGCAACGGACTTGAACTTGCCTGGCTTTCCACTAAAGATCTTGGCAAAGAACTGAACCCTGTTTGTGTGTGTGCTCTGTGTGCGGGGCTTGACAGTTAGTAGGTGGAGATTGCAAGGAAGAAGTAAGGAAGAAGCGGTCAAGTGAAGCTCTGTTTGAATTTACCGCTGCCTCCTTCCTTCTCCACTGCTCCCCCTCCTCCCAGGGAGGTTTTCTGGTCAGGGAGGGATGTAGGCAGTGGAGGCTGGCCCCACTGCCCACAGCACTCCCGGTCTAAAACACCCCCCTGGGAGGAGGGGTGGCTGGGGAGAAAGGAGCAATCAGTCAGGGAATTTACTTCTGCCTGGCTGCTCCTTTCCGTCTACCTGCCTGCCTCCCAGCTGGGATCAAGCTGTCAAAATCATCCGGAAGGCAATGGGCAGGAGGCTTTTGAATTCCCCAGCACACCAGCTAGAGCTCTGGTGCCATGGGGGATTCATTTCATTTCGTTTTGTTTCATAAGTAACTTTTTTTTTAAAAAAAATCATTATTTACGATACAAAATGAAATACAGGGGTGGGAGAAAATGGAACGAATTTTTTTTTATTTCATGCCCATCCCTAATTAGGGATGCTCCTCACATGGAGCAATCAAAGCAAATATGTTCTGTTTAATAACAATAGAACTCCAGTGTGTGGGAGCATAAGATAAAACATTACATTATCTAAATGTCATGTTTACTAATTACACCTGTCCAATTGTTTTACAATAAGTGATGCATAGATACTACTAAGGCTCAGTACCACTGATACTGCTAAACAATGTCTGGGGTCATGGAAATAGGCTGAGAGTATACCATAGCTTCATCTTTGAGCTAACATATTTTAGTAATTGAGCCAACTGTTGCTCACAAATGAAGCATCAACCCAACCCAAGCAGCATTCCTTTCTATCTGGAAAGGAAAGTGTCCATGTCTACTGTAGAAAACGTAATCAAATTTGCTTGAATGGCTCAATGTATGCAATAGTTGAGATGACTGTATACTGTATTTCAGTTTGCAGAGCTAGGTTCTTTAACTACCAATAAAAAAAAATGAAAATTACTATGCCCGCCTCGTGTAGAAAATACATGCTACTATAACCCACACTAAATGTGGGTTTATATGGTGTAGGATTAGTATCAGTATTTTTAAAAGGAAAACAATCCAGCATGAATGTATCTGCAGTCACCAAACTGTGACTAACCCCATTCTCTTCCCCCAGTTAAGCTGTTGGAGTACGTTCAGTAAGTAACCTTGAGTCGACTGCTTCTGGAATTTCCTCCACAGTTTTGCCTTGGCCAAGAAGACACAAAGCACCTCCAGATGGATTGAGGAGATGGCAATGTCGTTTGTTAATTTGTATTTCTGCTTTTGAGCAATTGTAGAGAGAAGAGTGAAGAAAGAATATTGTCGGATTTACCATGGACCATGGTGTTCCATCCTTAATAAACTGCAACCATCCATCCATCCCCCTCAGCTGAGCCATTATAAATTCAGAAAGTATTACGACTCAGCTAGCAAGAAAATTCATGTTCTATAGGAGAAATAATCAATTGTCATTGTCATCATCACCTAGTATATAGATAGATAGATAGATAGATGTAGATGTAGATGTAGATATAGATATAGATATAGATATAGATATAGATAGATATATAGATATATAGATATAGATAGATAGATAGATAGATAGATAGATAGATAGATAGATAGATAGATAGATAGATAGATAGATAGATATTCTATGTTTCTGTGTTCTAAAACTTCTATGTTTTAGGGTAGGGATAAAGCTAAAAACAGCTGCTGGGCTTTTCAGATCCATGGCCTCTGCAAGACATGTGCAACCCAAAGAAATAACAGCCAGTGTTAAAAATAGTTTTTGTTTGTTTGAGCTTTTCCATTTTCAGACAAAATCAGTCTACATTAATCAAAGCACGAAAGTGCAAGGTTTGGCTGGAAGCCAGTAATTTGATTGTCCAGCACCTATGATCTTACATACAAATACATAGTTCTTTTTTGGCACACGCTGTACAGTTAAATTACTGTATTTTCATGCATATAATGTGTGCATGATGTGCTGTTTTTCAAGCTGTGGGACCTGCTGTGTGTTATATTCATGAGGGGAATGGTAATCTTTTCAGTGCTTACAGCCTCTAAAGGTCTTAATTCAGCCCTGCATGTTACAATGATCATATAACTCTCCTGTTATAATATCTTCCATGGGTGGCCATCTGTTTCTGAGCCCAATTTAAACTGCTGGTTATGAAGCCCTATATGGCATGGGTCCAGGCTATCTGAAGAACCATATTTCCCTATTTCAGCCTTTAAAAAAATAAAATAAATACTATAGGGTGAATTTTCCATATTGTTTCCTGTTGGGCACTACAAAGGCAAGCTGAGATGGTAGTTAGACTCGTGTCTCTGACCTCTTCCTCCAGAAATTGATGCAGCTGACGTATCAGAAAAAAAGAAGAAGCTAAAAGCTGTAGCCATTTCCTGGGCAATTCTAGATCCACACTGTGTACCTACTCCTTTAGGGGTAGGGAGAACCCATTAAGAAGAAGCATAGCTCCATTACCCAGACCAATGGGATGAATCTTTGTTAGACTATGTACGTTATGCTATTTATTCATTCCCCAAGGAACAGGGTACACTTAACTACCACCCTGGAGGATACAAATAGATCTAGATTTTTTTCATCTTGAAATGTCAGGAGCCATTTGGATACTGGTCCCTCCATTCCACCCCACTACCTGATTTAAAAATGGTCAGTTGGCCATGGCCATATAAATCTGCTCAAAGATCAAGGGGTTCGAGAAGGTTTTCTGAGGAGTTGGTCATGGACTTTTGTACCTTCCAATCCCATCATTGCTACTGAAAGTAATATCCTGAAAAGTAATATCCATTGAAAACTGGATATTTGATTATGATAAAAAGAGAAAGAGGGAAATTAGCATTCTCTTTTGAAAGCACGATTTGAACCAAAAATGGTTACCACTGAGAAGGGAATAAATGGGAGATAAAAAGGGATAACAGGAGAAGAGTGACATTAGGTATTGAGAAGATGCTCCTGAGTGGACCCATGGAGAGTTGGACCAGATAACTCAGGCTTTTCCCATGGTGTCAAGGATTGTAGTATTGACAAAATGTCTGTAATATATATTTAACAGATTATAAAATGGATCCTGGTATGTCATGAGCTAGGCAAGAATGTGTATTAGGTCTAGGGTCACAGGTGTAAAGAAACATCAGTACTGGAAGGTCAAGATGATTAGCCACAGGTGGTATAGCTAAATCACCTCATCCCATGTAGTGTCTGATTGGCTGACAGGCCCACGCTACAGCTGTAATGTGGGCCACGTGGTCAGCAGTAAAAAATTAAATTAAAATAAAATCAAAATAAAATCAAAATAAATAAAATAAATTTTTTTTAAAAAAGGAGGAGCTACCTGGCTCCAGGGGTGGCCGGGTTGGTGCTGTAAAATAACAAAAGTAGTAGTAGTAGTAGTAGTAGTAGTAGTAGTAGTAGTAGTAGTAG
>JAHTLZ010003526.1:56552394-56580623 GCA_023846285.1 Phrynocephalus versicolor
AAGGAAGGAAGGAAGGAAGGAAGGAAGGAAGGAAGGAAGGAAGGAAGGAAGGAAGGAAGGAAGGAAAAAATGAAAAGTAAAGCATTGCTTCACATGGGTTCATCAGACATTGCTTACCACTAGACCAGTGGTTTTCAATTCCTCTGAGTATTTAGGACCTGGACTTCCAGAAGTCCTAACTAGCATGAGGGATTCTGAGATTACTGTGGCTGAAAACACTGGAGGGCCAAATGTTAGAAAGCATCACTCTACTGTTCATCATGAGTGGCAGTGTAAGGCATAAGCTGACTCTATGGTTGGGTCCAAGTGCAGTCATGCTTACAGGGTAAATAAAAAGGGCCAGCTCTACAGTTTTAAGATGATGATGCCCGCAATAGGGGCAGGGGGTCATGACAAAGTGCAGGTGAGGGACAAAGCTAGGGACTGCTCCCATGGAATATGACCTTGGGGTTTTTTTGTTTTTGTTTTTGGCCTTTCCATCTATGTGAAACTGTAGCTCAGTTGGCTCTCCTGGACTGGGTCCTACTTATAGCTGAAGGCGCTGCCTCTGTCCTTGTTCCTAGTAGTGCAGGTGAGGTGGAAGGCATGGATGTTAGTGTTTCTCCTCCTCCCCTTTAGGCACTCATAGCTCCATAAGGACCTCTGTCCAGGATTCATCCTTTACAACAATGGTTCTCAACTTTCCTAATGCCACGTCACGACCCTTTAATACAGTTCTTCATGTTGTGATAACTCCTTGCCCTGCTTGGGGAAGCATGCAATTCCCCTGCTTGGGGAACCATGGCCTGTCAAAGGAGGCTTGTGGAAGAGGCCACAAGCCCCCTTTGACAGGCTACTGCAACAGGTGCCATAGGCTGTTTTTACACGACCCCAAAATCTGATGCAAACAGCTCCCAGATGAAGAGCTTAAAATTGTTTTCCCACCAGCTGCGGACTTTAAAAAAAATTAAGTACGACCACGCCCACCTAAGCGCACCCCAGCACATTTTACAAGTACCTGGTCACCAGAATAAATTTTTTTCCAATGCGGATTGAAACCACTGGATGCCGGGCTCTCCTCGCCTTCTGTTTGTTTTTGCTGTCCCCGCTGCCCCTTTAACAGACAGGAATCCCTATGGGGCTGCTCTGACAGCAGATGGAAGTGAGCCTGCATTTTTTCTCTCCTTTTTTTTCTCCCTCCCCTCACTGCAGACAGGAGCAATGGAGTGTGGAAGGGTGGGAACACAGAAAGCAGAACAAAACCCCACGATCTCTGGTCCAAATTTAAGTTGCCAGCGTATTTTAGAAGTCGTGTAAAAGCGCCCATAGGGAACTTCCCTCTATACAGGCACCGCCAGCCAATCGTAGCCTCCAGTGCCATTGACTGACACCCCCTCCAACCTATCAAGCTGTAACTCACTCTTTCTCCCCTTCCTTCCCCTCCTCCTCCAGACCCAAGACGTTTGTGCCTTTTTCTTCACTGGCTCATGGCAACCCCCGTGAAATGGTTCTTCGACTCCCAAAGGGGTCCCAACCACTGCTTTTCAACATAGTCCCACTCCCTGGGTGCTTCTGGTTCTTCCTCCTTGTCTTCCTCCATGTAATATACTTGTCTCAACCACTCCTGAGCATCTCCTCTGAGAGTACCTCTTATTCTTTTTCCTTCTCTCCCTTCAGCTGACCATCCTCTTACTCTTGCATTTTTTTTTCCTAACCCCTACCCCAAGGTTCATTCTAATTTTGCTGGTCTCAGCCACAAATGCCTGCTTTTCTATCTGGCTGTCCTTAGCCCATGGCTCTCTCTAGTTGTGTCAGAGTAGATTACTTATTGCTTTGTAGAGTTTAAATAGTGTAGAAAGGGAAACAAAGAAGCATTTGGGTGAAGGTGAAATTGTGTGAAGAGAGATGTTAGTGCCTTCTTGGGCTTTCTTGGGCCACATATTTTGCAATAATTCTCAGTAGCATGAGCTCGAGGAACATCATAGGTAAGTAAAGAAATGGAGCAAGAATTTCCAGGTTTTTCATGAGGGGTTGAACAGTTGGCTTGAATCTTTCAATCACTCATTTAGACACAGGGCCTGCTACTTGTGGCAGTTGAGTAGGGATCAAGTCCCGCTGAGATCAGTGGGGTGAACTTTGATGTCTATAGGATTGTACTGTGAAATAACCTGTCTTTCTCTTTGTTTTCTTTTAGCACAACTGTTTAGCCGTGAAAAAATATGTCGATGGTCCCTTGGGACATTATGTCATTAATGTGACCTCTGCCACCAAGCTCTGTAGTAAAGTCCTCTGTAAGAAGAACGGCCGATGTATTCGTAGAAACAGCGATTCGGGTGCCTTTCTGCATTTACATCCCCAAAGTTTTAAGATCCGGTTTGATGAGATGAATAAGAAAGTTTTTGTGAATGGAAGGTTGAAGAAGAAAGATATAAAGGCGATGAAGGAGAAATTCATGTGTCAGTGCTATCAGGGCTGGACAGGTAAATTTTGTCAAGTGCCTTGTTCTGAAAACGAATGCCAAACCTATTGACAATAAATACAATGGAAAATCAACCTCTTGTTCCAAAGGTCATTGCCAAATTCTTTTTGAGACTTCAAACATCTACCTGATTTTAATCAAATGCTGATAGAGGTTTACTAATTTGATAAATCCTGGAAACAAAGCAGCTAGCCACCTAATAGCCTGGAAACTGGTAATGCCAGTGGGGAGTTGTAGGGCAATAACTACTACAGTGGACCCGCGTATAACAAATAGTTCGTATAACATAAAATCTGTACAACAAAAAATTCCAGAGATAGGGGAAATTTGCTTAACAGAATAGCCTATGGAGCAAATCCGTACAACATAAAAATGGTTGCGATTAGGGATTACTCTGTTTTCAATGCATTCCTATGGGAATTTTGTATAAAGGAAATTTTGCTTAACATAATTTCATTTGGAACAAATAAATTCTTTTATACAAGGTACCGCTGTGCTACAAACTTTGTCCATCTATCCAGGATACATAAATCAGTCCTCTTACTCTAGAACCATGTAGCAGAGTATTTTATACACTCACACCTTCTGTGGCATAGTCATAACAGGATTTGGGGGGAATGAGCTAAAATGAGTGAAGTGATCAGGAGGGGCCCCATTTGAAGGGCCTCATGACTCTGTCTACTACTCAATCAATAGTAGGGTTATACCTGCATTGGCAGAATAGCTTGTTATTTGGATCCCTTCCTGTGCTGACTTGCTTTACTGCATCCACATGTGCTTTGACTTAGTCAACCCACCGTGGTCCCCTTTAGAGGTAGCCTGCTTCTTTTTTTGCACTGCAGTAGGGCTACCATTTTTTTCAATTCAGACCCCCCTCCCCCCGCCGGATAGCCTGTTGTGTAGTTGATGTAAGAGCTAGCTCACATTGTTCAAAAATTTTTAAATAGATTTTTTCTTTTGATGGACAGAAATGAGATACATTGGAGGTAATTTGTGTAACATGCTAGGTAGATGCATTTCTGTTTCACTATGTCACTAAGTTTATGAACAACAAAAAAGAAAAGCCACTGGTGACCCACTGCATGATAGTTGTGGGAAATGTGGAGAAGAGGTTTTATTTATTTATTTATTTATTTATTTATTTATTTATTTATTTATTTCAATATGTATACCACTTTTAAAATTTGCATTACCCAAAGGGTTGCATCAGCCCTCCCTCCCCAAATCCACTGGTATTTCACAGCATCATTCCTCCCCATTATTTCTGTTTTAGCCTGGAGTAGGAACTGGCAAGCCACTCCAGTATTCCTGCCAAGAAAAACTCCATGGACATGGGGTCATGAAGAGTCGGTCATGACTGTAACGACACAACAACAACAACAAAAGTTGCTTGGGAAGGGGAAAAGAGATGAGTGGAAAGTAAATAAAAGTAGTCACTGGGGTGTGTGTGTGGAGACAGCTGGATTAGAGACTGGCTTTTCTCAAACAAACATGTACATGCACACACACATACTCCTGAATAAAAAAGTGCCTAACTTTGGGTCAGCTGGGCAGTGGGGCAAAGGCTTATTCTTCATTGCCTCCTGATAGAGGGAGAGGGAGAGGGACTCACAGACTGAGTCTATGGATGCTACCCCCCCCCCCACACACACACAACAAAGCAGCCCAGCAGAGCCCTGGCTGAGGACAAGGTTGGACAAAATTAAAATACAAGGACCTCCATGGTTCATCAAGGATAAAGACAGGTGAAAACATATCCACTGACATCGAGCATGCAGTGTGGCTTAATTTACTTTTTGTTTGGCGAAGCATCCAGTTGGTTGGGCTCTCTCCCTTCTCTTCCCACCCCTTCTGTCTGAAGAGGTACATCCAGGGCAGTCTCTGGCTTCAAGTAGCCGATAGTTGCAACCAGGAGGAGATGGTTAAAACTTAAGGGACACATCATGTATGGCCTGCACGGTGCCTACTAGACAAATCTACTACATGTGGTTTTGGGGGAAGATCTGCTGCTCTGCCAACATTGCAGTGAAATTCTGCCAGGTTCACAGGCTTCTATATGTACAATGGGAAAGAAAGACATCATTTTCTCTCAACAGAGTTGGGGGCCTCAGGCACAGTCTGTCCGCTACTAATCAAGCTGTGCTTTCAACAATACCCAGACAAATCAAAAAGGCTTCACTACCAAGGCCATAGCCAATGACCTCTACTTTATGGGTTTCAGTTCCCTAGGCCATTGTTCACCTAAAAGCTATGGATACTGTTGTCTACCTAACAATCATTCAGCTGATGAAGCTGTTTGGATGAGCAATGAAATGTTTATATCTCTCAAGAAAAAGAAGTCCAGTGGCCACGACTCAACTTCCAGAACATTTTCTCCTGTCTCTCAAACAACATTACCTGAATCATCTCTGGTGCAGCATAGAGAGTTCACCTCTGTCACCAAAAGCTGTTATCATAGCTCTGTCATCCCTTAAAGTTGCTGCCACGTTTTCTCAGGAGGCTTTAGCTTTCCATTTCAGGTCTCTGTTTTGACATCTCAATGGCTCTTTGTTGATTTTGCAGTGCTCATGGTAGGTGCCAACCAGTGCATTCTTTGAGCTTTTTCCATTTCTTCCAGGAGTTCATTTTATCTATGGAAATCCTTGATACAAATGGTGCCCGCTGTTTACATAGATTTTTTAAAAAATTACGCAGATTTATGAAGGCATTGTCTCTCACTGTCTGGTAGCCATTTGAAGAGCTGAGACAATGTTTATATCCAGATGTAGTACACCTCTTACTAACTTCTGAGATTGTGTAATGGACAATAACCACAAATTTCATGCTCTGCCTATGAAGTCTCTGATTGTTCCGGCTGGTTGACTGGGCCTTGAAATAACACGATGAACTTTGTTCTGATCCACCAAGACAAGTTTTATGACCTTGTGGTTCCCGTTTGGCAGCAAAATGACTTTGTTGAAGCTTACTTAATTATACCCTATTAATTAATGTACATGTTCTTATTAGCACCTTCCTTTCTGCTTTTTCAAGAGTCACCGTAAGTCAGAATTAACAGCACAGTTTATTTGTGACTCTGACATTCTTTGTCTTGCACAAATTCTAGAAGTAGGGAAGAAAAGCACAAAAGCAAGTGGAAAAAATGGTAAAGAACAAGTTTCATGTGGAGGTACCCAGATTCAGTTCTTGGCATTTTCACTGAGGATGAGATAAAAGCCTGCCTCAAACCCCAGTGATTCTCTGCCAGGCTGGGCTGAGGTTACATTACATGGCTAATTGAACCAATAGTTTGATTCAACGCAAGGCACTTCCCCTGCTGCCAGAGTTTATTTACTGTTAGACCCTAATGCTGTAAGTTCTGCTTTGATTTGGATTGCTGCATTGAGCAGAGGGTTGACCCCTTCCATCTCAACTGTTCTGGCAAATCGTTTTATTCTGGCAAATGGATATTTTGGTATTTCTTGACTTGATTAACAACTGTAAATAAAGATTCATTCATTCATTCCATCTAAACTATTCTGTGATTCTGTGATGGTTCTATGATCATTGAAGTTCCCCACCACCACCACCCTGGAAATATGACTACCAGAGGGATTTTACTAGGGAGTACTTGGGGACGTACTGTACCAGTTTACTATTCATACATTACAAATCTCTTATAAGCCAGGCACATAATTCCATTCTAAGTATTGCATTTTAGAACTTAAACCTTTGGACTTCCATAGAACTTACATTCAGGTAAGCATGGACTGGCTTGCAGAACTTAATGGGCAAAGTGTTTTCTTTGCACAAGTATGCTTTTGACCATTTATCTTCCCTCTGTCACTGAGTTCTCTGTGTACACATACAAACAAAGCAAAAGTGTGCTGTTTATATATCACCCCGTACTGCTTAAAGCACCCAACACATATGCACACACTTGGCAATTCAGCCCTTTATTGCCCCTTTCAACAGCACACTCAACAACAGTCACCCACATTTACTCCACAGCTGGAGAAGAAAATGATAAAAGCACACTTGTGGGAATTGGATGCTTGGCTTAAATTCTTCAAACCCATTCACTCTTACCTGGAAGTAAACTCCCTTGGGAATTGGCTTCTGATTGCAAAGGAGCCATGCTTTGAATTGAATTATACGACTTTGGCTCATAGAATTGTAATGAATATTTTAAGGCAGTAATGGCTAGTTTGAAGTAAGACACTCAAGTGGACTAACTTTAGTTAAATAAAAAGCCTCCAGTTTTACTTCTTGCCCTGAGTCACCTCTATAATGACATGTTTAGTGGAAAGCCAAGAGAAAAGGGTTTGGCATTCACATTCTCTGCTGCATGGGAGAGCTGCACAACTGATGGCAAATCAGAAGGTAATTTACACTTTTATTTTTTCCTTTCACATGGGAAAAAATTTGGACTTGCTGGAATACTTACACAATTTTATATTGTTCCCTCTGTGCACCTAGCACTAACTCAGAATGTCCTTTTTTTGTCCAGAGACTGGTAAGTTACTTTTTCTTAATTACATCTTCCAAAACAACTCAGCTTCAGGGATATTCTGGAAGTTGCAATATTATGTTTTTTTTTAAAAAAACCACACTAGCACCATGCTTTTTTAAACATTTAAATAGTGCATTGCTGATTTAGAGCAGTTATGTTACTTGAACCTGTCTTTCTGGCTTGCTTGCTGAAATCCAGTTCAGTTTGGAAACGCAGGGTCTGGGGAGCTACCTAGTTATTCTTGACTGGCGGCATGTGATACCTTTGAATCTAAAAGAAGCTCTAGCTGCCCACAACTGCTCTTCACCTCCAGGATGGCATTCATACTATTGCATGCTGAAAAAGCTAGCACAGAAGAGGGCAGACAGATGGCGGGGGAAGGGGAGAGTTTCCACTGCCCTGCCTTTGGTATGGCAGAATCACTTTGGTAAGCCTTAGAGATTGTGGGAAAGCAAAGCCTGATATGCTAAATTACTGTGTCCCCCTGCAGCTGGGATGGGAGCAGAAGACAGGAGAGACTATACTTGAAAGATGTGGCAACAGCTGAAAAGACCGCAGGGAAGCTCTCTTCCCCTTGTGGCCACCCAACAGACAGCTCTGCTTGTTTGAAAGATGGGCTCCGTAGAAATGGAGGGAGGGGTGGCGGAGCAGGAGAAGTGGCAAGGAAAACACTGCAACAGGAGCTGTGGTCCAAACTTTAGCAAGTCCCACAGGCACACGGGCGGGAGTGGGGGACAGTGATTGGTGTGGGAAGGCAATGGTTGCAGCCTCCTGACCCACTACTCTTCTGAAACTGCCATCCCAAGTGGCTGCCTGATTTGTGGCTGAGTACGTAGTCCTGGACATAAAGCAATGCTATATGGAGGAGCCCTGGGGCTGGAACAGAAAGGGAAGGGTACTGCTCCCAACTGGTACCCTCAAGGAGTGCCACTATATAGGCCCTGACCCCACAACCAGAGAGTGTGGTGAGCTCAGCACTGAGGCACCAACACTTCCTCCCAGTGAGACAAGAAAGGGTGTCATTTCCCAACTCTGTGCTCCAGAGGTGGAAAGCTGGGAGGAAAGGGCCATCAGGGTTCTCTGAAGAAATGTTCTTGTGGATCCCTTGTGGAAGTTAATCTGCTGCCAGTGTTGTTCCAAGCCAAGATTCTTTTCTTTAGGGCTAGTAGTAGTAATTGGGAGGGTGTTTTTTTGTTTGTTTGTTTCCTATAAATCTCACCACAACACCTATGTGCACATCCTCATAGAAACCACGGTTAATACTGGGACCCAATACCCAGCGTACTTGGGCTGGAAAATAAGACAGTGATTGCCAGCCTGGGGTACCCAATCATGGGTACCCCAGTGTACTGGGACTGCAATTCCCAGAAGCCTTCACTACCAGATGTGCTGGCCAGGAGTTTGGGGAATTTCAGTCCAAGAACACCTGGGGTACCCATGATTGGGAACCACTGCTCTAGAGGAATGTCTGTAGAGATTCTTAGTCATACAGGTGAGGTTATCGGGGAGTTGAGTCATGGCAACTGGACTTTTTTAAATTTTCAGATTGAAATGTTTTACTACACATCCAAGTAGCTTTGTCAGTCTGAGGAAAGTTTGTGCAAGGCTTCCAATTTATAGTTCACCTTGGTTTTACCCCAGCAGTGACCTTCCTGGTGAAGATGTGAAGTGGTTCCCATTTGCCTGGGGGTCAATGAAAGGGCAGCATGATAAATGAGAGACAGATCATGCCTAAGTCCCCCACCAGTGTTGAGAGAGAGTAGACCAGAAAGGCAACTTACTAATGACACATACATAATGGGTGTTGGGAAGGGTTGCATAGGTGTGACTTTTGCACACCCCAGGATCAGGGGCTTATCAGGGTGGCAGAAGGGTACATCTACCCTTGGGTGCAGCAATCTGGGGGTGCCTGGTGGGAGAGGAGGGGTAGGAAGCCCTGCGCTCTCCTGCCAGTAATCCTCAGGCTTGGCGATGGGACCTACTCCGTTGCAGCCTCCTCCTCCAACACTGTGCGCTAGGCAAGTGGCAAAGCAAGCAGGCAGGCAGACGTGCGAGCGTGGTGGCTGCATGCCCTCCTCCTCCTCCAACTCTTCCTCGCCTTGCTCTGGGCCACTGCGGGAGAGGTAAGGCGCATGTGTGCTACAGCGCATGCACACACACACACACACACACATGCCCACCCACGTGCCCCATGCTCCCCATGCCCACAGGATTTCCCCCCTTGCTTGGTGGATGCGATGGGGTTGGGGAGGGCTGGACAACTTTGTCCCCAGGCACCCCAAAACCTTGCTACGCCGCTGCCGAGGATTAGATTAAAGGACACTAATAATATATAAATTAATGAAAATCCTATTAAGAACTCCCCCAAAACCATAGAGCTAATCATGTAGGTCCCCCCTCTCTTCTGGCATGTTCAAGTCAGTGACTGAGAGTACAAAACTCCGAGTGCAGGCATTTCCGTTTTCTTACAAAGCAAAGAAGCAGGATGGCAAATTACCAGGGAAGGTTCGCTTGCTTGTATAATTGCCTGCATGCACAGCACAGATCCAGCAGGAACCGGGCTGCTGTGTGTACAAAAAGATCATTAGAATACTTGCTTCCAAATCTCTGGATCATGATAAATATTTTCCATTATATCTCTTATTTATTTATTATTTATTTATTTATGATTAGATTTATACCCCGCCCATCTTCCCGAGGGAACTCTGGGAGGCTTCCAACAAGCTGACCAATGCAGCAATAATCAAATACAAAATACAATAAACGGGATTGCACAATACAATACAACAGACAAACAATGGATTAAAATAAACAGTACTAGCACCCTTCGCATACAGACAATGAGGGCTCAATAGCCCAGCATCTTTAAAATTAACAGTTTTTTTTATTAATTTATATAAATTTAATTACATACAAACAACATAAGAAATGAGGATTAAAAAAACAACAACAAACAATATAAGTGCACCCCCATCCCACGGGTCCATCCATATCTTATTCGTTGCTCCGTCTTCTATTCTTCTAGTAATCTTCTTAAAGTTCTCTTCTCCAGAATTGTTGTGAGATATTCGTGGACTCTTTCCCTTTTCCTTCAACTAATACATAGTCTAAAAATTTACCCCAAATATCGTAGAAGATGTCTTTTTTCATTTCTCCTCGTTTAACCTTTAAACTGCAGGACAACTTGTCATTTATAGCTATATCCCAAAGTTCATTATACCAATCATCCATCTTAAATTCTAATTTTGACTTCCAATTTTTTGCTATAATTAATCTAGCAGCTGTCATAAAATTTGCTATTAATTCCTTTGTTGTAGCATCATAATCTTTGCTTATTAACAATGATAGTAATGCTATCTCTGGATTACAATCTATATCTATCTTAATCGTATTGCTTAGCTCTAGAAACACTTTTTTCCAAAACCTTTGGACTATTTCACATTCCCACCAAAGATGCATATAAGTACCAAGTTCTTTTTCACATTTCCAACATATCTTAGAGTAGCCAGAATTCATTCTATTTAGTCTAACTGGGGTTAAATACCATCTAGAGACCAATTTAAAGTAGTTTTCTTTTATCCTGACCGATAATGATCTCAAAATTCTCATATTCCAAATTTTCTTCCAGTCTTCTTTCTCTATCGGTACATTAAGATCTTGGTTCCAGACTTCTCTCAAGGTATTTAACTCCTTCATTTCTAATGAGTCCCCTAATATTTTATATATTTTACGTGTTATTCCTTTCTCTAAATTTTCCTGATAAGACTCTAGCGATAGATCAAGATTTTATGAAAATTAACAGTGATAGCAGATGGCGGGTTAAAAAAACCAAACTGAGTAAGTTAAACTTACTCTTGCCTACCATTGGTATAAAAGGCTACTTTGATGAAATGTGTAAACTGGTCGCTCCACATCTCATACAATCATTACTGCCCAGATTCCTGCTGGTGCTCATGTAAAGTTATACAAATCTTTATTTACATAAACACCTGCAGGATTCTCAGCACCCTATACTTAACAGTTGACCAGACTAAACCCAAACAGGGCCATTTATTTTTGTTTCCAGAAGAATTCAAGACCTTGCCGAAAATATATTCCGCATTCAACAGATTTCAGATTATGCAACTCCTTCCCCTCACACCACCTGAGAGCTTTATTTACATTAGGAATTGTAAATTTTTGTCTCAGGAGACCCTTGCAGAATATGCTGCCTGTATAGTCTGTGATAAGTCTATCTAGTTTCTCCTCATGGTAGGAGAAAAGTCATTTCCTGTTAATCTGTGCCGGGTTTAGAGAGTAGGAGTCTTTGAAAATGCAGGTTGGGCTAAAAATAAAATGGAAATGATAGTTTTGCATGTAGAGAATGAAAGTCTGGAAACAATTTCAGGTTTTAAATAAAAACAGCCAACCGATCTCCTGCAAAATACAGTTACGCTACTCCAGATAAGAACAGCCAACACATGACAGGCGGTCTCTCTCCTCTTATGATTTGTTGGCTCACAATCCACAAATAGAAACTATTACAGTATTATATTTTGATGCCTGTTTGATGCTCCTGCATCAAAATGGGGAGGTTTTCTGTTTGTTCCGTACAATTTATTACTTTAGATGCACCGCTCTCTCTAGTCTGATGGAACTAGTCATTTGATCAACATTATTAATGAAATATTATCAATAGAGATGGAAAAGAGCTATTAGCACCTAATCTTTAGCTTTAGTTCCATGGGTGACCCAATCACCTTAGTTCTTTGTTTACTTTTTTTTTAATAAAGAGGCCAACTAATTCTACATCTGGGCATTTCTTCTCAGATACAGGTAGGTGTTAAATAACACTTGTTTGAATTGGCTTTTGGGGGGGATTCTAGCCATAGTGGCTGGGTTTTATGGTCCCCAACGTTTTTAAAGTTCTTCTTTAAATGTATACATTCATTCACCTAATACTATAGAGAATGGAATATCAGGGCAGAAGACCAGGTCTAAGGTGTGGCCTTCAGGATGGGTTGAGTTAGATATCATTTGGGCCAGACCCATTGTTGACATGGAGGCCATGAAGTCTTCAGGCACCCCTGACAGAGCTGCCTCAACATGTTTGTTAATATCCCCCAGAACGATGAGCCAAGGGGACTCCAACATCAGCCTGGTTATCAATTCAGTAAGCTGATGTAGAGAAGTTGTTGTGTCATGGGGAGGGCGGTTCACCAAGAGAATTCCTATTTTGTCCCTGGCTTCTACTTTTAAGTGCATACATTCAAAACCCAGAAATTGGGGAACATGGCACCTAGCAAGTGGGATGGTGTTGTGGTAGACTATTGCCACTCCACCACCCTGTCCCCCTGGGTCTGGCCTTGAGTTCCACAGAGAAACCTGGAGGACAGAGTTGAGTGAGGCACCCCCAGCTTCATCCAGCCAAGTCTCTGTGAGGCAAGTGAGATCTGCTTGTTCTTGCAGGATCAGGTCCTGAATGATTGTTGATTTCCTATTCACTGACCATGCATTTACTAGCAAAGTTTTCAGTCCAGGGATCCTGTCACTACATTTTTCAGAAGAATTCAAATGTGTATGTACCTTGGGAGTTATCAATACCCTGTAGTCCTTCCTTCTTCTGCAGTGCTGAGGAACGTTATGATGGCCATGTCTTCCATTACCCAAAACAGTAACAAGAGGTTATGTGAGCAATATCTGTGGTGCCAGTTGCAGCGTTAACTTAGCGCAGCACATGAGGCACAGGCTCTGGCTGGCCTCCCAAATTTATGGCCCCAGTAATTGCCAGTAGAAAGGGGGTGGGGTGAGAGGCCTGGTTGCCTTCTCTCTCTGATGGATCTCACGGTTGCAGCTGCTAGAGAATGTAAGTTTTCATCCTAGTTTCTCAGTGAGAATTTCCTCTGTCCCATCATGGTGCAGCCTCTTGCTCCCAGCGTTTTAGGGAGATTCCCTATGTCCCATTATGCCTGTCTCATCCTGAGGCAATACACAACTGTCAGTAAAACTGCTCCAGCCCCTTATCTGGCTTAACCCTTTCTTGTCCTATCTGCTGTAGACCATCATATCCTCACCATCCTGTCAATGCATACTTCATTGCCTTCCAACCTTAATGGTCACCCAGGCACACTTTAGCAACAGCTAGAGTTTATCACATGCAGCTGGCCACCTGTGATAAAATCAGGAGAATCTGGATGAAAGATGGCTGGCAAGAGATGGAAGAAAAAGAAGAACATATGGGCTTTTCTTTCAACCTTTGTATGAATGTACTGATGCTGAACAGTCATTCACAATGTAATGCTATATTTTCATATTAACAGGCTAACAGATTCAAGCTTACCATGATGCAGCATCACATACTACAGGTTACTTGTCCTTCATGTTATAAACTCAGATTCAGTATTGGGAAAGGGTTAATATAATCATTTAGCTAATCAAGTACTGCTGTGGCTATCTCCCAATTAGATTTCTTAAATGATCTTGAAATTACAAGTGCAGGGAAGAATACCATGTTTGCTTGGCTCACTGGCTGGCAGTTGGGGGGTTGTCTATTCTTCTTAGTCAAGTCTCATGGAATCCACAGCTTTGTTTGCTTGTGGGGATGTTGATGCAGTTGGTCTACTATGATAATGTGTTCTGGTTATTTTCTTTCAGTGTCAGTAGATGGAGGCAATAGGGCCTTTAATTCCTGCTTGATGGTTAAATATCATCATCATCGGTTTTGGTTCTTGTGATGGAGCATCTAGGCTTGCAACGGTGGCAAGTGAAGAAGGTTCAGGAGAAGCCTTGTTGTTATATAAGGAACTGTATGAGTTAGTCACATCACAGAATGGTACAGCTCTTTCTTAGTGCTGTGTTAGGTACCCAGAAGACGGTTATGTACTGTATGTTTTCTTACTTAGGTTATGCCCAGGAAAAGAGTCCTGTGGATTTTTCTGTGTATATAGATCAGTTCTTTAGGACAATTGAGCTGTCTTTGTAATCAAAATGTGATATATTTGTAAAGCTCTGCTGATGTCATGTTTACTTGCAGTTACTCCACCCAAACATTACAGTCCAGGTAATAGATGCAGTTCAGCAGCTGTTCAGAAAATTGTTGTTTTCAGTTTTAAAATTTACTGTTAGAAAAACATGATTTTTTAAACAAGGCATTCCCAGTCCACGTTAACAATTCATCTCTAAGCCAAAACACAGTGACGTTACTTTTCCTTAAATAGATCTGTTTCACTTTAAAAGGGACATGAAATAGATGTCCAGTGACACCCAGTGGCAAAACAAAACATCTACAACTACACTTACAAATAATTTTAAAATAAGTCTAAACTCTAAAGTCATTTGTTAGTCCCAACTAAAAAACAAATTGTTTGTTAATTTCGGCTAGATCCAATAGAACGTACGTAAGTGCTGATATATCAGGTTATTATGGAATCAATGGCCTACTCTGCTTGGGACTAACAAGTGAATTCATGCTATACAACTAAATACAATATCTAGATCCAAACTAGAAGAGACCCTCTGAGGCCGCTGTCTCACCTGGGGAAGATCCAGATATTGTGAAAGTCTGGCTTTTCTTCCTTCTTGGTCACATGCCTGAAGATGTGGGATCTCTGTTCCCACGTACAAGGATTTTTTTTAAAAAGCGCAGACCAACCCCAGGGCCAGCAGGTGGCGGTAGGAAAAAAACCAGCGCTGACAGCCCAAAGGCCAGCTGATCTGCACTGGTGGGGGAGGGGAAATTAAAAAAAATTAAATAAAGCACTGATGAGCTGGTCGGGGCTAGAGAAAAAAAAGCAGAAAACCGGATCATATGCGAGCTCCCACAGACTTCTGGCTCACATTTTTTATCAGAGCAAAAAATTCCCAAATTCTCCAGTAGGTTTTGGAAAACTTGCTAAAGGGGGCGTAACTGTTTTTTTTTTTTAAATCCCAGTAGCTGTGGGGACAAGTTTTTCAGAAACACTTTATCATGAAATTTAATCAGCCTTTTAAGGGACGTGTGATAGAGCCCTGAAATTAATAAAAAGTCTCATTAACTTTAGTGGGTGCAGTCCATCTAAGATCAATGTTCCATTTACTCTGATGATTGCACAGTGACAAAAAAGGCCTGAGGAAGTTAACACAAAGCCATCTAACAAACCTAGAAGTCTTAAGATATGATACTGTAGGAATAAATAGTTAGCTCTGAATCCTGCTCCAATTCATCAGAAGTAAGCCGTAGTAGGTTTGTTGCAAGTTGCATCTGTGTAGGTACATACGTATGCATGGCATAGAAGTAAACATGCACAGAATTGTCAGAGACTCTAACTCTGAGTTTTTAAGCTTTAGTAATATTATCCAGATGTTGACTCATGGCAACTGTACTTCTTCTTTTTTTTTGTGAGATTGAAACATTTAATTATTCTTCCAAGTAGCTTCTTCAGTATCAGGAAAGTTGACGCAAAGTCTCCAATTTATAGTTTTCCTTGGTTTCACACCACCCTGGTCTGAATAGGCTCATTAGGTGGCCTGAATAGGCTCGTTAGATGTATAATGGCCTGTTGTGTGTGTAAGTCCCATCTATGCAGTAATGTTATGTTCTGATGACTAGAGATAAGCTTACTTTATACAATTAAACAAAATATTGTCTCATATCAATCAAAAATAAAGGACCTAAATAAAAGTTCAGGCCTTCCTGCAGTGAAATAGTTGCATCTTGTCCACAGTGCATGTATATTTTTTGTACTTTGTAAATACCACTGCCCTCTTTGTTATTATGATTGTTATGCTTTCTCTCTCTCCCTAAAATTCATGGTGCTACTTGTGGTTATGTATAACCAATAAAAGTTTGCTGGCTCAGTAGGGCCAGGAGCATGTTGAGTGGCCTGCATTCAGAGTTTAATAAACATAGAAAAAAGCAGGCAGCAAAGAAAGCTTATAGAAAGGAAAAGGAGGGAAGAAAAAGAAACTGCTGAATATATTTTACATATCCTTATATCATGTTACACCATGATCTTCCCAAGCACTATGGCAGATAGAGTCCTTTCAAATCAGAAGGTAGATTAACTACAGGATGCAGATGTAAACCAAGAGAATTAGTAGCCCCCAGGCTAGTATTTATTTATTTATTTATTTATTTAGAGTATTTTTACTGCACCTTTCTCCTTAGAAAAGGACCCAAGGCAGCTTACAGTAATAAGGGACAATATGCAGTCTAATACAATTAAGACATATTCAAGTTTGAGAACAGGGGATTGAGGGACATCTTCCACAGCATTAAAAGACAATATTAAAGCTACAAGAGAACACGAGCAGTTAAAGAGACAGTAAACATTCCATATAATCATGCACGGTAGACCATCCAAAAGTTGAATTACTACTACTACTACTACTACTACTACTACTACTACTACTACTAATAATAATAATAATAATAATAATAATAATAATAATAATAATAATAATAATAATAATGATGATGATGATGATGATGATGATGATGATGATGATGATGATGATGATGATGAAGAGGAGGAGGAGGAGGAGGTCTGGGTTTGGAAAAGACAGGTTTTTGATTTTGTGATTAAGATTTATCTAACATTACAATACAGTTGCAAGCTGTCCCCTGTCAGAAGTCGCAGTTCTCTTATCTTAACAGATAAGGGATATCAACTCTTACCCTCTTGAGGTCGGCCTTTTTGGTAAAACCAAGCTACATCTCATCTCAGCAACAAGCATACGGATTAGAGATGGGCACGAATCAAAAAAATGGCATTTCGTTTGGCGTTTGTTGTTTGGAGGGTCCGTTTCGGTTCGTTTCCTTTTTCGTGAATTTTTGCAAAAAATTCGTTTTTGTTTCCGTTCGTTTGTTGCCATTTTGTTACCATTTATTTCAATTTTTTGTGATTTTTTTAGGATTTTAAGCAATTCACTCATATTGCAGTAACGGCAACGAAACACATGACAAAATTTCCGGTGTTTCTGTTTGTTTCGCTTCATTTTAGAGACAAAATTCATTTGTCGTTTCGTTATGTAACAAAATGAAAAAATGAAAACGGAAACGAAAAATTGTTCGTTTCGTGCCCATCTCTAATACTGATATCAGATTGTTTAAGCTAAAGCAGCCAAAAGAGGTGAGGTCTGGAACAAAGTGTTACAGGGAGAGAAAAGTCTTATGAAACAAAAGCCTTACAGAGTGGATATAGAACTGGACCAAGTGGATTAAATCATACTTAACATTAGTTAGGATGTTTTAAATGTGATTTCAAGGGTCATTTTAGTGTTTGCAACATCCGTTTTCTGTTCATAGCTTTTTAATTGGGTACTTAGTGTCCGTTTTGTTGTACTGTACCTATATTTCAGTGGTTGTGGAACACCTTAAATTCCTTTATAGGGAAGGGGGAAGGACGGCATAGAAATAAAATAAACAAATAACTATTTGCAAGAATTGTTCCTATTATTGATGTTCTACTGAAAATTTAAATATTGCTTTCTATCACTCAGCAGGTCAACTTTACAGCCTGGTTTGCAATGATATTAGTGTGGAGTTCTGCTCTTCCCATGAAACCTGCCCAGCTACCTGTATTCCGAAGAAAGCCATTTATAGCTGCCTGGAATGCACCAACAGATCATTGCTCGATCCGATATAACATAACCATTAACCTGAAAATGTTCCATGTGACTGGAAGCCCATTTGCCAAGGCCAGAGGGCAGAATGTAACTATATTTTATGTCAACAGGCTGGGATATTATCCATGGTATAGGTCACAGGAAATCCCAGTTAATGGTGGCCTACCTCAAAATTTCAGCTTGCAAACACATCTGAAAAAAGCAGCCCAAGACATTAACTACTATATTCCTGATAAAAATTTCACAGGATTGGCCGTCATAGACTGGGAGCACTGGAGGCCGCAATGGGACCGCAACTGGAGTACTAAAGATATTTACAGGAAACAGTCGAGAAAACTGATTTCTGAAATGCAAGAGAATATTTCAACAAATGCCATTGAACATTTAGCTAAGCTTTCCTTTGAACAATGTGCTAAAGCGTTCATGAAGGAGACAATTGAGCTTGGGATTAGAAGTAGACCCAAGGGCCTATGGGGCTACTATTTATACCCTGACTGCCACAATTATAATTTCCACGACCAGAACTACACTGGCTCTTGTCCAGAAAGTGAAGTTCTGAGGAACAATGAACTGTCATGGCTGTGGAACAGCAGTGCAGCTTTGTATCCCTCCATTGGCATTAAGAAATCCCTTGGAAACAGTGAAAATATATTACATTTTTCCCAATTTAGAATGAATGAATCCATGAGGATTTCTTTGATGACATCACATGACTATGCTCTTCCAGTGTTTGTATACACCAGACTGGACTATAGAGATGAGCCTTTGTTTTTTCTCTCCACGGTAAGCTGTTTGGGGAATATGAACAACTGCAAATGGACTCTGAAACAGGAATAACTTGTTCATATTTTACCTCAGATAAGAAGTCATTAGATGGATTTAAGCAAATGTTTTTCATCCTTAGCTGTCTATCTTTAATATGGGTATAAGAATACTACCCTGTCTGATACTTTTATTTTTGAAAGGATTATGCATGTGTTGTCTGCAAACAGCTTCAAATGCTCAGAGAGGGGAAAAAATGCTACATATCATTTAATGTCCAAATCTAGAATGCTATTGTGCACCATAAACCCTAAAATGACAACTGGTGCACATGGTCATTTTGATTGCTTTTGGGATGCTGAGACATCCCTAGGAACCAGGTGTTGCATTCACTGCATCCCTGGGTGCATGACAACCAGCCAGAAAATTGCAAAAAAAAAAAATGCTTGCACAATTTCCCTTTAGCCAAAAATGGCTGAAATTCTATTGCACAGTGAAGAAATCTCCATAATTATCTATTGTATGCTGAGTTGCACAGCTCAGTATGAAACAGATTATGTCTATTAGAGATGGGCACGAAACGAGCAATTTTTTGTTTTTGTTTTTGTTTTTTCGTTTTGTTACATAATGAAACGAAAAATGAATTTTGTCTCCAAAATGAAACAAAACGAACCGAAACACCAGAAATTTTGTCGTACATTTCGTTTTCGTTGCGGCAAATACATTGAACTGTAATGAATGCTAACGAAACAGCAATTTTTCATTTTCATTTTTTCGTTTCATTACGTAACGAAACAAAAATGAATTTTTTTGCAAAAATTCACGAAAAACAAAAACGAACCGAAATGGACCCCCTAAACGACAAACGAAACACCATTTCTTTGAGTCATGCCCATCTCTAATGTCTATTGATATATTTTTAATTATAGCAATGTGCTATTAAGTTAACGCCTATATTACATTGTAATTGCAATTGCTCCCCACAGGGGAGCTATTAGCTGTTTCCAAACTCAATGATTTTCTCCTAAAGAGGCCCTTTGGAGTTTAATAACTCATTCCTCTGAACCCCAAACCTCTCCAAGTTTGGGTGGCTCACAGGGAAGGGTCCAAATAAGCTACCCTGCAATGATGGTGCTTCTAGGACTCAGGGGAGCCATTAACAAATCATTTCATTTCATCTTGTTCTGAAAATTATTGAAAAATTCGTTAGTAACGGAATTAAATGAAACTACTAAAGAAACAAAACAAAATGCTATATTTTTGTTTTGTGCCCATCTCTAGATAATATATATAGTGTTTGCATATTCATGGTTCTTTACATTCATAGAGGAGGGCTTGAAATTCCCCCCCACCCCAGCAGATACTGTGGTTCTACTGTAATGGACACTACTTGTAATTATGACTATATATTATGACCAGTATCAGAAGCAGAAGCAGGACACTTCTGTACAGCTTATTGGGAACACGAATATATTTCTCATGTCAGGCTTTTGGAAAAGCAGCACATGATTTATTAAGAAAATGTACATATGGCAGAAATTCCAATATCAATTCACAGAATAAAATAACAGAATATTATTAAAACATTCAATAAGAAAATAAAATGGCCTTACATCTCATTTACACTGACCAGGGTAGTCATGGAAATATTTAGGCAAAGAAATATCTTTTTGGGTAGAAACATTCCACACTAGGAGCCTCCCTCCTTTTCATGAGGAAACATTGTGTGCCCAAGTGGAGAAAGCTGTCCTCTACACCACACCCAGCTGAGCATTAATAATCTTTAATGCAATAAGCAAAGTCTTCTCCACATAACACGAAACCTGGACAGCCCACATGAAAGAAGATTCTACAGCCTGAAAGGTAAAATTAAAGCCTTAGTGTGTTAAGAAAATAGAGAATGTGCACATCGTTATTCATCTAATCATCTTAACTGACTTCACTAACTTATTCTATTCCCCCTTCCCCTCTAGATTGCTTAAAGAATTAACTTTTAAATCCAAATCTTTTTAATATAAAGATTCCCCAACACGACCACCACCACACACTGCTTTTCCTTAAGTGATGACAAAAAGGTAACAAACAAATTGGTTGACTTTATTTGACATTATCCCAGGATATAGACATATCTGAGGTGTTCCTTTGGGTGCTGAGAGTCAATGATATCTTCAGAAATGTTGTCTGTCAGAAGGTTACTTGCATACTGATGTGTGAACATGATATATACTATACACATACTTTGTGTGATGCTGAAATACAGTACATCTGCCCGTGCATAAACAACAGAACTAAATGTAGGTTGGGAAGGGCCAAGAACTTGTTTCCTGCTCCTTCTGTTCAAAGAAGATGCATGACTGAGTATGGGAAGTTATTTTAAAGAAGAATATATATTACAATTTGCTGAAGTCCTTCATAACTAAGCATGGTACAATAGATGAGGACAAATCTTCCTGAAATTAATCCTCTTTCCAAGCTCTCGGTTGGAAAATATTCCTTCATTCTCCATTTTATTTATAACCTGCCCTTCTCACAGTTAAAGAAACTCAGGGTGTCTTAAATATAATCGCAAGTAAATACAAGTAAATACAAATAATATAATAAATTATGATATTAAAAAGTAATACGTTTAAAATGTTTAAAATCAATGGCTGAAACTCAGTACTGCAACTTATGCTGTGCAAGGATGATGCCATCACTTTTTAAAAAAATAAAAATTAAAAACTTCAAATTTCTTTTTCTGTGAGGAAGCTGTTGGGGGTTGTGAGACATGGAGGAAAAGTTTTTAGCTTTACAATCACTGCCAGCAGTAAAATAATCCCAGTACTGGCAGTTTTTGGAAACTAAAGACTCCCCTACATGTCCCAGACCCTTATGGATACCCCACAATGAAAGGGGTGTCAAGGGATCATCAGAGTAGAATGAAGTAATCATAAATAATAAATCTGGATATCTGTCAAGACACTTATGTACCTATTTTGGAGCAAATATTTGCAAGAAAATAAAATAAAAAATAAAAATTAAATTCCAATAAAAACCTGTGCATGATGCCATCACCATAACATTTGGCAACAAGATTTCAACTGATAAAATAGCACAATGACTTAAAACATTTTAAACCATTGGACAGTGCACAGGGAAAGCTGACAAGTACACATCGTACAAGTCGTTCACTAAAAACCTGTCTACAGTAATTTGAAAAGTCTAAGCTTGCACCACAGGGAGGTGCCAATGAGAACTTTCCCTTTGAAGGAGTTCCACAGTGTGGTAGAAGCCACTAGAAAGGTTCTCTTGTGTTCTTCTCAGCCCTAGCATGTAGATGGCAGGGCTGACCGAAAGGTTTCTTCCAAAAGGCCTGGAACTGCCTTTGACTGATAAGGAGAACCTTGGTCCTGTTCAAATTATGCTTCAGGTTGTTATTCCTCATCGAGCCCATTATGGACAGCGGGCAGTGATTTAGTACCAAAATAGCTTCTTTGGATGTGGATGGAAAGAAGAAATTGAGTTGGGTATCTTTTGCACATGGGTAGCAGCAATCCTCCAACCTCTGGACGACTTCATGTGGTTTTAGGCACACAATGAATGACACGGGGGTGGGGGTGGGGCAGAAGACCAATATATGAATTCTACAGGCTAAAGACTAGGACACTAAAGTCCATTAGCAGCAGCTTCTGAGCTCATTTCTCAAGAAAAGGCAATCTCTTGGGGAGTGGGGGCTGTGTGTGTGAGGAACTAAGTGTGGCTTTAAAATTAAATATATTAAAAGCTTCCTCTACTTATGCAAGCAGATAAAATGGTTCAGTCATTGATCTATAGGAGCAGATCGATTCCAAGTCTCCCTCAGCAGACCAGCCCTTATTTGTTAGTTTACTTCAGGTGGTATTTATTATTTCAGTCATTCGTTCACTTAGAGGCTCTAGATATGAGAAAGAATAAAAATATTTATGCTGACTTACAGTTCTTCATATATTAATAAACAACATCACATTGTGTAAAAATGTTAACTTGTTACCTTGACTGATCTTAATCAGCTAACTAGCTTCACTATGGACTAACTGGCTGGTTACACTTCATTTTGTCTTCTGACAGACTCCATAACTAATCCTGACAGAACCCTGACTGGATAAATGTGGGGAAAACAGTCTGACACAGAGAGTCAAAAATGGGCTGCTACTGAGTTGGCTGACAGCAACCTCAGTTCAGAAAACTCCGTTCCAACTTAAAGTCCCTTAAAAGTCATTGTATACAGGATATATTGCAATATATCCAACACAATCATCCTGCAAAGGGGTGACTTGAAGACCCAGTCAGGGAGATAGCCTAAAAATGCTCTATACCTGATGGTACTGAAATCTGCTGAAAAGTCCAACAAGAATAGGGAGCCAGTTCTCTTGTCCAGTTTCTTGTGTAAGTTGTCTAGCAAGGTGACCAACATCATTTCACCCAATAACCATGACACCAGTTCCTTTTGTATTTCGTCCTGTAATAATGTCTGAGGCCAGAATGGAATGATCAAATTGATCGAGGAATCCTTAGAGCTGAGATAGCAGCATGTACTTTAATACCTTAGCCAAGAATCTAATCTTAAAGAGTGACTGGTGCTTACCCAGCATGCTGGGATTCAAAGAGGGAATTCTCAGCAATCATATGTTGCAACTATGCCTGATTCTGGCAAGGGGGCAGTCAACACTTCATTTACTCATGCAACTAATGCTCCAAGCTACTTTTATGAGCTGGGAAGGGTGCATGCGGTAGATCTCAGATCTACAAGCTTCTGCCCATGTCCTCCAAAGCTTCTGCGTCATGCAACTTCTTCATAGTGGACCACTGAATAGTCTACATTCTGTTCTTACTACACAGAGCATAATTGGTCTTTGACTACTTGAAACTAGAAATTGTCATAAATTCAAAACTGAATTGCAAAATTCATTCAAAAACTGATAATTCATCAATGTGTATTCGTATGAACTGATATCTCCAATGAATATGAATTTGTTTGTTTTTAAACAATTTTGATTCATCATTTTGTTGGGCTATAAAATGACCCCAAGGCACCTAGAGACACCAGATTTGCAGAGAAGCTTCCTCTGAATCTCCTCTACAATTCCTCCAAGTTTGATAAAGATTGGTTTCCCCAAGCCAGTTGCTAAAGGGCATATTTCTGGGGTGGCAGGGGGGATTTTATGGGTTTATAATCAGAGAAACTTTCCAGGGGTGGGGGAGGGCATTTTTCAGATATCTGAAATCCAATCATCACCCAATGTGCAGGATTTTTAGAGGAGGTTCCTGGTAGCTGTTGTTTTTCTTTTCATGGGCATGGCAGTCAGAAGTAGGTAATGTAAAGAAATGTGATCTACAATATAGCCATAGAAATTTTACATACAAAGGCTAGACTCATATTGTTGCTTGTGCAAGAGAAATCACTTAAGCCATGGTAACAAATTGCCACTCAATAATAAAGTGGTGGTTGCATCATATGGCCAATTATGATTGTGGCCAGGAATGCACTTTGCATTTTGTCTGTGAACAGCACATCTATTGTCAGTACTTAGAACTGCAGAGCTGGAGCAGACTCTATGGATCATTGAGTCCAGGAGGCCCAGTGAACTCCCAAACCTCTTGCTCTGTAGTCAGAGACCTGAACCACTGAGCTATCCTTAATGTGTTTTTCTTACACAAGCATAACACATGCAATAAGAATTTCATCAGCGATGGAAAATAAAGTAAGGACTATTGCCTGCATCAAAGGTTTAATCCAACACATTCCATTGACTGAACCAGTTATCCCAGTTCTATGACTCAAATGATGAATAAGGCACAGAATATAATCTGTGTTAATATTTACTGATTCAAGTGCATCATTTCTTCTGCTGTGTCCAGTGTTGGAAAAGAAACAGCAAGGGTTCTTCAAATACTCTCTTTACAGAGCTTCCAGATCATCAGCAAATTCACATACTGAATATAAGTAGCAAAATTCCCTTACTGTGGAGATAGCATTGGCAGGCTTTGAAACACCAGATGATGTAAAAGAGGAATACAGTAAAGTACAGTGGTCCCCCACCATTTTGTGGTTCATATAGTGCAGTCCTGGTATGTTGCAGGACCACAGTATATGAAAGGCAAGGCCCCCTGGGGTAAGCTGCAAGGGCCCGTTTGAGGCCTCCCGCACTTACCCCAGGCCTGGTGCTGCCCCGAACAGGCCTCCGATGGGCTTCCTGGGCCTGTCAGAGGCCCCAGAAGTGGTTTCTGGTGAACTGGAATTCAGTTACGGAAAACCGGAAGTGAATTTTGGATCACTGGAAACCACTTCTGGGGCCTCCGACAGGCCCAGGAAGCCCGTCAGAGGCCCATTTGTAGCAGCAACAGGCTATCTGGGAGGCCCCAGATACCCCCCAGTCTCAACCTGACCCAGCATCCACATATCATTGATTTTCCATTATTGTGGGTTGGGCCGGGTCCCTAACCCCCACGCGATAGGCAGGGGATTACTGTAAAACGATATATGAAACATGGATGCCATCCTTAGCACCTCAATGGAAGGTTTACTGACAGCTGACAGGCTCAGTCCCTCATGATCTTCAGAGTTCACACTAGGATTGTTCACCTAGGCATTTTCGGCAAGAGAAGTTGAGACGGAACTGCAGTGTATAGACTGATGTTATTTTCCTCTGTTTTTATTATAGCAAGACTTCATAAGTACAATTGGAGAAAGTGCTGCCTTGGGAGCTGCAGGAATAGTTATTTGGGGAGACATGAATTTAACTTCATCAGAGGTAAACCAATGCCTTTACTCTTACTCCAACGACGACCTAAAGCAATAGACAGAAAGTTCACTCTGTACAATTCAGTTTTATTTTACTTATCTTTTAAGTGTGCTTTTATCTGACAAGTTGCATACAGGTAGCCTGCGAAGATCATAGTCACATAGCCAGTAACCTCGTGCTAGGGCTAGAATCTTATGGAGTTCAACTATAGAACAATAAGAACCAGAGGCTCATTCTGGGGTTTTGAATCTGTGTTTTAGGTTAACTGTGTGTTTTTCCAGACTGATAGATCCTTCTGTCTGACTGAACATTTGCCTCCAGCGAATGTTCTCCTGCCTTGAGATCTGATGTGGGTGGCTTGCTTGGCAATAAGATAATACGGAAGCAAAAAACCAAGAAAATGTGTCAAACATTGTTTCCTTTCTCCAGGATTAGGGAGGAAAATGAGGAATTTAAACAAAAATTCTCAGCATTCATTTTCCAAAAGATTCTTCAGGACTAACTTGCTATCAAGCTGACTTTATCATTGCTCATAAATATGGAAAGCTACAATTGACTTCAAAGGCCTTATAGTACAAGGAGGTGGGGAACTGAATCTGTTTTAGAAGGATCTTATGCTAAACCACATTTTCAGAATTTCTGATCATTAGTGTTTGGGTTGCCGGAAATCTAGGAAGAAGTAAAGGTCAAAAACTATGAATCATCCTTTCCTGATATGGTAGAGAACAGTATGTAATCCAGACCTGAATTATACAGGCAGAGATTGTGTATAAAATTCTTGTATTTTTAATAAATTGATGGGGTGTGTGTGGAATTTCAACAACTGCACTTTTGTCATCCAGTGATGCTGTATAATAAAGATAAAGAAATGACATTCAAACTACGCATTAGACAAGATATTATCTGAGGATACTGTATAGTAAAACAATTTCACTGCATGCAGCTTACTAAGTTCAAACTTGCTTGACAGTTCTCACCTGTCAGCCATCATTTTTCCCACTCAGGTGCTAAGGCTACAGAAGACCTGTTCTTCCTTCAGAATATCTTAGGTTTAACACAAAATTGGTAGCCAAATGACAAGATCTGAGTCTAAAAACTAGATTTTTTAAAAATGTTTATTTTGACTCCAAACTTGGACAATCTATGCATTCTTTTAAGCTCAAGTTACACCATTGAATTGACAGGACAAAGAGAAATCTTTTAGTTCTTAAAGCAACTCTGCTTCTAAGGACAGACTACCTGTATAGTCATGCTTGATCAACAACAACAACAACAACAACAACAATAATTCTTTTCTACCGGTGGAGCTTTGGGACTGTAAAATATCGTTAAAATGAGTACCTGGGGGGGGGCAATGTGTAGCCTGCATACTATAATTAAAACTGTAAACCGCCCAGATACTACTTGAAGTGGTGTGGTGTGGTATATAAGCAGAACACGTTGCTTTGCTTTGCTATAGCTTGCCCACGGCTACACAGGATTGGTATTTTGTATTAAAGAGGGCATCAGGAATGATTTCACACTCTGTAATGCTTGTATTTCCCTTCCTCCTCTTCCTAGGTGAACTGTACAAAGGTGAAGCGATTCATTGCTTCTGAGTTAGGTTCCTATATCATCAACGTAACCAAAGCAGCAGAAGTGTGTAGCTGGCATTTGTGCCAGAATAACGGGCGGTGTATACGAAGGAACTGGAGAGCCTTGGACTACCTTCATTTAAATCCCCACAACTTTCAAATAGAAGTCTCCGAAGACCAGGGATTTAATGTGAAAGGGGAAGCATCACAGAAGGACCTTCGAATAATGGCAGAGAAGTTCACCTGCCATTGTTATCAAGGGTTTGAAGGCGTGGATTGTGGGGAAGTTACAGTGCCAGGACATTCTGCCAACGTAATCTCATCTGAACTTGTAGTTTTCATCAGCTTGGCTTCCATGATATTTATCATCACTCACTGAGACATCTGATTTGATAGTCATCCAGTACTTAGTCCTTTCAGGCACAAGGGTGCAAATGTTGTTTCATCAAACAACTGGGGGAATATAAAAGCCAGTACATTCTTAATAACCATGTGCTGTGAAGTCAGATATGACTTAAGCTGACCCTTTTAAGGTTATTCTAGGTAGGCAGTATTCAGAATGAAGTGGTTTGCCATTCCCTTCTTCGGGAGTGGGGGATTCTGGGACAGTGCAGCTTGCCCAAGGCCACACTGTTTAGCTCTTCTCCCTGGAGATACAGCGGGGAATCGAATTCCCAACCTCTAGCTCCACAGCCAGATATCTGAATCACTGAGTTATCCACATATATTCTGTATGCAATCTTATCCTTTTAACAAATGAGTTCCAACTAGGTGTGCGGGCAAAGTTTGGCATGCAAAGTGCATTGTCTACTGAAGGGACTTCAGGATGTTCCCAAGAAAGCTGCTTGTAGTTGCTCCTGCATGGGGCTTCAAATTGCACTATTGCTAATGCTGCTGTCAGAGAAGGATATGGAACCTGCCTTTAATCCTGTTTGGAATATATAGTGAGAGGGGAGAAATGTGTGTGCACACTAGAGATGGGCATGACTCAAAAAAATGGTGTTTCATTTGTCGTTTGGTTGTTTAGGGGTCCGTTTCGGTTTGTTTCCATTTTCGTGAGGTTTTTTGCAAAAAAATTCGTTTTCATTTCATTACGTAATGACCCGAAAAATGAAAACAAAACGAAAAATTGCTGTTTCGTTACCATTTAGCACAATTCAATGTGTTTACCGCTCGACAAAATTTTTCGTGTTTCGGGTCATTTCGTTTCATTTTGGAGTCAAAATTCATTTTTCGTTTCGTTACGTAACGAAACGAAGAACGAAAATGAAAACGAAAAATCGCTTATTTCGTGCCCATCTCTAGTGCACACCCAAACCCAGCACACCCAGCTGTTTGCAGCCTGACCTCCTCTGGTGAAAAATTGTGTGCAATGAGTGCAAATTTTAAAGGTAGATTATAGGCATACCCAGGCAAATGTACTTAAACACCTCCCCAGAGTCAGGAACCTCAGTAACATCCCTTTTGAATGTACTTAGAACCTTCTTTGCATCTTTGCATTGAATCTGCTGTATGATTATGCACAAGTACAGAATGACAGATATTGCATGTCATCACGCATTCAAACTGAACTCCTGAGTACGCCTTGTATTAAATCTAAG
>JAHTLZ010003526.1:56584432-56651249 GCA_023846285.1 Phrynocephalus versicolor
TTTTTTTTAATCCCCCACCCGATCATGCCTGAGAGGGTGGGGAAAAGGGCGGGCTTTTAAAAAATATTTTTCCCACCGAAGCCCCGTGCTACAGCTGATCGGCAGTGGCTTGGGCAAGAAGGCTTGGGCATGCAAGGTTTCCCTTGCCTGGGGGGAACCGCTGGCTTTTCCCCATAGGAATGCATTGCTTCAATGCATTCCTATGGGAAAACAAAAAACAAAATGAACAAAATTTCCGTTTCATGCCCACAAATTCATTTCATGCCCATCTCTAATCTTAGGTCTCTTGATGGATCCTTTTTCTATATCCTGCTTTTGGTGCCTGGCAGTAACTCAAACTTGCAGGGTCAAAGTGATCCCATTAGATTTTCCATACTTCCTAGCCATTAAAATACTTTCCAGCCATTAAAAACAAGAAATCCTAGTCATTCCTCTGTTAAATGGGTAACAGTCTCCCTCTGCAAGGTTTGAGGCTGAAACATATTATTTTTCAAAACTGAGGGTATTTGTACAGGACCCCTAAACTCCGTCACAAATGGCTCCCAGCTCCGGAGCTTAAAATTGTTTCCCCATCAGCTCCGGAGTTTACAGAAAATTAAGTGTGGCCACGCCCACCTAAGCGCAACCCAGCACACTTTTCAGGTACCTGCTTGAGGAGGGTGAAAAATCAAAGATCCGAATGTAAAGGAGTGAGTGCCCGGCTTTCCTCGCTTCTGTTTTTTTTTTTTTTGCCTCCCGCCCCTTTAAGAGAAGGAATCAGGATCGGGGAGGCTTGCACCGGGAAACGGAGCTGAGCCTGCATTCTTTTGTCCCTTTTTTTCTCCCTCCCCTCACACAGACAGGATCAAGGAAGTGCGGAGAGGTGGGGACGCAGGAAGAGCAACGAACCCCCAAGATCTCTGGTCCAAATTTAAGTGGCCAGTGGATCTTATGGGTCGTGTGAAAAGGCCCTGAGAATATTTTATTTTACTGTTTATTAGTTTGTAAACTGCCCAGAGTAGCCATGTAGCTAGATGGAGCGGTATATACATTTAATAAATAAATAAATAAATAAATAAATAAATCTTATTTCTTTAAAACCAAGGAATGCAGCTTATATTCATTAAATTTCTAATAAAAGGCAAAAGAAAACAGGTACCTGACTTATGTTTTTCCAACAACAACAACAACCACAACAACCGCAATAACATTATCTAATCAATTCTGACTTACAGTGACTGTTTTCAGAGTTTTCCTGGTAGAGAATACTCAGAAGTGGTTTACCATTCCTTTCTTCTGGAAGTGCCCTGGGATTGTGCAGCTTGTGCAAGGCCACATAGGCTGGCTCTATTCCCAGGAGGCACAGTATGAAATTGAACTCCCAATCTCTGGCTTCACAGCCAGAAACCGAAACCACTGAGCTATAATTGGGCGGGGTACTAATTCAATAATAAATAAATAAAATAAATAAATAAACTTCTTCCCCATTAAACATTATGAAAAAACAGCTTTTCCACCCATCATACGTGTTGGACTGCAACTTGCAAAATTGCTAGTCCATGAGACCAGGCAGGTGTAAGAAAGGCTGCAGAAAACCCTGGGTCAGCAAACATTCTTTAAAACTCCTGAGAGTACAATATGCTCAGTCCATGTTTCTATAGGGGACACATTATAATGGACTTACCGAGCTTTATTAATGAGCTTGAGAGCACCAAAGATTGGGTGTCACTGAACATGATGGATGGAGATTAGTAACCAGTGACAAGTTCTACCAGATTTTCTTAAAACCAGCAACAACTGAATAAGGCGTTGCTCCAAGGGACTTTGCCCAGCAGATTAGCTGCTGTGTTGTGGCCTGCTTAGTGAGGAAAGCTTATAAAAGACACCATTTGTCAATATTGACATCAGCCTGTAAGGGATAGTCTACCAACAGAGTTTGGAAAGAGAAGATGAAAAACAGTACATGATTATGATTAATTTGCTTGCTTCCAAGAAAATAATTGGCTTCTCAAACTATACATAATGCAACATTTGTTAGGAATGGGCAGCCTTGCAGTTGTACTCCTACATGGGGTCTGAAGGTCAATCCCACAGAATTTAGTGGGATTTATTTCTGAGCAAATCTTCATAGAACTGGAGAATCAAAAGGGGACAACAACAACTCTCCTGACAGTGGAAAACCAGCATGGGACCTCCTACTGTTATATCCCAACCTAGTATTTCCTCCATACTTTCAAGCTTATCATCATTGCCACAGGACAAAAAGCATTCAGATGTCTTGGTCCAGAAAGATCCCTTCAATTTTTAAAAGCATTTAAAAACATTTTATAGATGAAAAGTGACAAAACCCCTTTTTAGTCTTCTATGATTTGTAGTATTTGTTGTACAGCTTCTGACTATGGAAAACATTGGCAAAGCTTGACCAGGAGTTCATTTAAGAAAAACAACAACACTTCCAGCTCTAATGGACATTAACATTGCAAACAGGTGGAATATTAGGGTACTTATTGTATCCTATGTCCAGCAATTAAATCAAGAAAAACAAATTAAGAAGAGAGATCATAACTAGACTGTACGTTCCTCATGTTCATTTCCAAATAAATGCTTCTGTACTAGGTTGTTGTATAGTTGTTTGCTTCATTTTTGACATTCTGGGGGGTGATTTATATCTATCAGGTTTAGAAATACTTGATGAACTTGAGTTCTTTTGTTTGGGTAAAAAGATGGGATGCAAGGTTTTACAGCAAGTAAAACATAGAGCTGATGCTCACTTTTTGCTTTTAATTAAGTGGTTTTAATTTACTTACACTTTTTGATACGACTGCTTCCACCACCTTCCTGCCTGCATAACTATAGGTAAGGCTATTGCTGGCAGGAGAAATCTAGGAGTTTTTACCCAAAAACATAATGTCATAATAAGCACTGCAAATAAAATAAAAGTATCTTGTGGCGCAATCTTTCATAGACTTGAGTCAATGTGTTTAGACTCTTGTCCTCTTGTCCATGAAAGGTTATTCCAAATAAAGCATGTCAGATTTTATATGACCACAAAGCTCAATTTTTCTGCTGCATCAGCAAACTATAGACTAAGCGCTCTTCCAGCCAGAACAGCATTTGTTCTGTGTCCTGGAGTCCTGGACTAATCTGGGCTGAATTTTCCCTCATGTTCACATCACTTCGTATCATTCCTCCAGCCCAAGTTCTGGGATCATCTTCATCATGTCCAAGCCCTTGGTCTGTTTTTGGCTTCGTTTTGTAGTGTGACAGCAAGGTTTAGCTCTATAGTGTCTCCCAAGAATTTTAGGAGTCATGGCCAACCAACAAAAAGACCCAACAACTAAGAGAGCAGGGGGAAGCCCACTTGAACTGGATTGAAGAAAGGAGGTGGTTCACTGGGCAGTGGCAAACAGAAGTATGGTGAAAGTACTGAGCTGGAGCAGAGAAGGATGCAACTCCCAGTAAATCCCATGGACTTTTATCAGCAACCAACTGAAAAGTAAATGGACAACAGTAGCACAATTCCCATGTCTAGAATTATGCTAAGATAGTTATCCCTTAAGGAAACTGTGACACATTTCAAAGAAAACACATTGTTTTAAGAGCCTACGGGCTAAAGAATTCATACAAAGTAGAATTATATTTATATAAACTTATCTATGGAAGACTGACACTCATAAACTTATAACATGAACCATCCATAGGCATCCAGTAGGATCTTGACTGACTGGTACCATGGTATAACTTGAATAATATATATTTTTAGAAAATTGTCCTTGCAACTTGTGATGTCAGTACACAACAATACATTCTGCAATGTAACACTGCTTAGCTTATGAAGCATACCACCATGACAGCCAGATTGCTAACGGGCTAGTCACAGACATCACATAACCCCATGTTAGAGCAGCTCTGCTGGCTGCTGATCCATTTCCAAGCACAATTCAAAGCTCTGGTTCTGACCCCTGAAGCTCTAAACAGCTTGGGTCCAAGCTCCCCTAGGGAGCTCATCTGACTTTATGAACCTGCTGAGGATCTGAACATCTGTTGGGCTGAGAAATATGCCTGCATGAACTCCCAAATGGGTACTTTGTGCCCATTTCGTTAGTTTTCATCTTTAAACTTGGAAAACTGCCTGGACAGAGACTAGTGGTATAATGGTTTGTTTACTGCAGCCCAACTCTTCTCATGAGCCAGGGTTGAACCCAAGAGTCAAGGTTCACCCGGCCTTCTATCCTTCCAAGATTGGTAAAAAAAAGTACATGGTTTGAGGTGGAGGTGGAGGGGGAATATGCAGCCTGCATAATTAAAATTGCAAACTGCCCAGAGAGTGCTTTGGATCTTTTTAAAGGAAAAAGATGGAGGAAAACATTTTTAAATAAGCAATTTGAGTTGAAGGCTGACAAAAAGGGGAGAAGCATTACTATCTAATTAAGTGGCTCACCATGTAGCTGTGCATCACATAAACTAAACCAGGCATTTCCAAACTTCGGCCCTCCTGATGTTTTGGACCACAACTTCCAGAATTCTAACCTTAGATTGCCAATGATAAAGGACTGTGGGAGCTGTGGTCCAAAACATTTAGAGGGCCGAAGTTTGGTCATGCCTGAATTAAACGCTGCACTATCAACTCCTCACACAAACAGAACGGTAAATATGAACCACACATTACTGAATTCTTTCTGCAGTCATACGCACAGCCACAACATGGGATCAACATGACAATCTGTGGTAGCTCTCTGCCATTGTCATAAAAACTAAAGTTGCAACTCACAAGCCTTGAGATACTTTCAGTTGACAGGTGGTATAGGGGGATTAGGTTAAGGCTGGTCCATACCATTTTGCTCCTGAAAAAAAGTGAATAGTACCCAAACCCACCCAGAATATCTCAGAAACATCCTGTTTTGTTCTTTGCAATAAAAAGACAACAACAAAACTAACTAATGGAAAACTAATGGTCTGGGTTTTTTGGATTACAGCATGCTCACTTCGGGAGGTTGCACAGCCTTCCTCCTCTCAAATATTTCTAATTTTCTCTCTTCACCTTCCCACCCAACCCAAGTTTTTAATGTCAGCAAACTGCTCTCTGGGGCTCCAAGTAGTTTATGAGAAACACTGTGAATTCAGTTTTCTCTCAACACTGTGAGCTGTTTTTTTAAATACATTGCTATCAAAGGGCTCCATTCATCAAAGTTTACCAGGATGAGTTTCCCTGGATATATATTACTGATTTTCCATGGGCCTCAGAACAAACATTTGAGTGAGAATAGAAGCAAACATTTTCACACCAGGTATTCTATAGAAGTGTAAACTGTAAACCAGCCACTGGGTGGCATCTTGAAGCATGAGCAGTGGCACCATCCCTGTTTGTTCTGTAAGATTCATCAAACCTGATTTGGGGTAGAAAATTGAACACCATGAAGAGGCAGCATTTTCTTTATAACTAGTCATTCAAAGGCAGAACTCTGCATCTTTGAACTGGTACTCAAACATTTTGCTATCCAGTTATTTATTTCCTCATGTCCAAACAACAGCATATAATTCACTGGTGATAAGGATGTAAGGAACAGGATGTAAGGATGTAAGGCAAAGAAAAACATTGATTGGAAAAAAACACACAAACATTTGCAAAAATTAGGGAGAGTCTAGTCATTAAAATAGAATGTTGCAGAGTTTTGAATTTCTGGTAAAATTCCTTTTGCTACACAGCAAAAGTACAGAGATTCACAAAGGAAAATAACTACAAATTCCCCAGAGGCCAACCCTTTCTCATTAACGGGCACTTAAATTCTTCAGCTCACTCTGAAGGATTTATAGAAGAAAGAGTAAACAATGTCTTTGTTGGAAATTACAGATTTGCATATGCTGCTTTCATAATTGCACTCATACTTAGCAACCAACTGAACTGATCAACTTCAAACAAACCACTGCCCCCAACAGATGGAAAAAAGAGAAAAAGCACTCACAGAGAGGCAGGGCTTTCGTTGAATTCAGAGTCTGGAAGGAATGAAGGGCTAGTACTGAATCAACAGTTGCCGCAGTCCAGAAAAATTCCTCCCCATCACACAAACAACAGAAACCATGCAAGGCTGCAGACAAAACTCTTGCAGATCTTGATATTATGTGCTCAAGATGCCAGGAGATGAAGCTCAAATACATAAAAGAAGAGCAGAGAGGCAGCTAGGTTAGTGGCTGCTGACACTGACTTGTTTAGAGTGGTTGGACCTAAAATGGATTGAGAAGAGCTCCAAACAGATCCTCTCAAGGAGCAGGAATGGGAGCTAAAATGACAGACAAGTTAAAGGTAAAGGTAAAGGTTCCCCCCGCACATGCATGCTAGTCGTGTCCGACTCTAGGGGAGGTGCTCATCTCCGTATTCAAGCCGGAAGAGCCAGTGCTGTGCAAGTCCATGGCCATGTGGCCGGCATGGCTGCAAGGAAACACTGTTTTACCTTTCCGCTTTTTACAGCGGTACCTATTTATCTATTTGCATTTACATGCTTTCGAAGTGCTAGGTTGGCAGGAGCTGGGGTTATCAGCGGGAGCTCGCTCCACTGTGTGGCACCTGGGATTCAAACCACCGAGCTGCCGACTTTGCAGTCTACAGTTTTGGTGCCTTAGTCCACTGAGCCACCACGCCCCAAGTGACAGACAAGTTACTGTGTCAAAAAGTGTTAAGTGTTTTTTAAAAAGGCACATTCTGGGCTAGACTTCCTTAAAAAAGCAATATACCGAACAAAACTGTCATTATACAGTCTACAGCATGATCATAGAATATTGTGCACAGTATGATCATCCAAACTTAATATAAATATTATAATGCTAAAAATAAAGTAAATAATGAAGATGGTAAAGTGATAAAGGAGTGGTAAAATTGATCTGTGAGAAAAGGAAATAACTTTTGAAATGTTAGAAAGAAAAGTAAGTAAACGGGTGTTTGTTTATGCATGCTCAGGAGAAAGGGAACAAAGAAATCTACTTTTCCCCTTTCATAATGTTGGAAGCTGAGGTCACCCTTGAAGCTGGCTGCCAATCAGCTAATGGGCACAGTTCAAGGTACTGGCCTTATTTATTTATTTATTTGTTGCATTTTTATACCGCCCATCTTCCAGAAGGAACTCTGGGTGGTTTACAATCGAGAATAAAACCATAATTATGTAACAGGTAAAAGACAGAAAAAGAAGAAAAAAAGAACTGGTAAAATAAGGAGGGGGAAACCCTCAGCAAGAGGCGACGTGGGCAGCAAAAAAAAAATTAAATGAAAAATAAATAAATGAAAAGGTCGCCATAAGTCTCCTTAAAAAGGAAAGTTTTCAGAGCCTTTTTGAAGGCAGGCAGGGACTGTGCAAGGCGCAGCTCACTAGGAAGATGATTCCACAGCGTAGGGCCCACCACAGAGAAGGCGCGGTTCCCTGGGTGTGGCCACCCTAAGTGAGCACGCCTGCGCCATTCTAGTGGGCCTGACCCCTGTTGATCTACAAAGCACTGTATGGCCTGGGTCCTAGCTACCTCAAAGATCGAATTTCACAATATGAACCGGCTCAGGTCTTAAGGTCATCAGGCGAGGCCCTTCTCTCCATCCCGCCACCCTCACAGATACGTCTCATGGGAACCCATGAAAGGGCCTTCTCAGCAGCTGTGCCCAGACTCTGGAACTCCCTCCCACTCGAGGTCAGGGCTGCCTCATCTCTGTTGTCTTTCCAGAAACAGGCAAAGGCCTTTCTCTTCAGGCAAGCTTTTCATGAACGATGGTCTACCTATTATGTGTCTTTTATATGTATCTACAGGATCACATAGATTTCCTGTTTATAACTACTTATAGCCTTGTGGAATGGATTTACATTGACACTATGTTTTCGGTGTTTGTTTCCATCACTCATAACTTTACATGGAACTTTACTCTCATTTTAACTGCTCATATTCTCTTGTAGCTTTAATGTAATGTTATCTATTAATGCTGTAAAATGTCCCTCAATTCCCTGTTCTCAATACTTGAACATGTCTTAATTGTAATGGACTGTATATTATCCCTCATTCTGTAAGCCATTTTGGGTCCTTTTCCAAGGAGAAAGATGGGGTAAAAATACTCTAAAATAAAATAAATAAAATAAACCCAAGGAAATTCACCATCACTAAGAAAATGCTTCTTTATATGGTGCATAGTTCAATGCAGCAGATAGCTTTTATGATGCCACAAGAGACAGTGATGACAGTCAATGTTGTCAGAATCAACAGAGTATTAGACAAATTTGTGGATAGTACAGCCTCTAGGTTATGTATTACTGTTGATATTAGAGGCCATGCTTGGCAGAAAGAGCAGGAAGATCCTACTGCACTCATGGGCTACATATGGGTTTCCCTTGGTTACCTCACAGGCCATTATGTAAATAAAATGCTGAACTAAATAGCCTTCAGTTGAATTCAGCAAAGTACAGCTTATGACACCCTCTTATGTAACCATGCAAGCTTCCCTGAGCCTTGTGGCACAGTGGAGAACCTGCAGTTCTACAGCCAAAACTCCGTTTAAGGCCTGGGTTCAATGCCAGGTAGCCATCTTGAGGTTCATTCAACCTTCTATTATTCTGAAGTTGAAAAAGTGAGCTCTGAGTATGTTGGGAGGACGGCAAGGTGTCACTTGGATAGTTAAATTGTAAACCATTCATAGAGTGCTTTATCTGATATTCCCCTAAACTGATTTGTTTCGGTCAGAACAAGACCGAAATGTGGGCAGAAAAGTTTCATTTTTAAATCTGAGGTCTTCTGACAAATCTTTCCTATGTGCCCTCTGTTTCAAAATGTGGGTAGGTCAGATGCATGCAACCATTGTGATTATTATGAACTATGTTTGTGTGTGGCTTTTCACATTTGCTTTAATGGAAACCAGTTGTGCACATAAAGGAAACAAATATAGATCAATAGCTGTTCTACTGAAATGAATGGAGCAGCTTTAAAGGTTTAAAGGTCTGCAGGCATGTATGGGATTCTACACTCAAACTTATTCTTTGGAACATTTTTTCAAAAAATAACATTAGATTTGATAAAACAACTCAGCTACAGAGAAGGAAAGATAATAGAACAAGAAACATAGGAATCATTTTTTCAAAAGAAAAAAATATTTATACATAAGATTCTATAAAAGGCTTCCAATTATATTATAACATCTCTATACATAGTTGTTGTCTATATTCCACAGTCAATGATGTAGCAAAGTCCTTGATTTAATGAATTATAGAGGCACACATTTACTCTTCCAATGCTGTAATATGTCTTTTAGAAACCATGGAAACATGGAAAGTCCATTTATGTTGGCTGATAGTCAATCTTCAAGAAGCAGGCAAATAATTTAAAAGTGCATAAGCATCAATGAAGATCAAAGAGTGCTCCAGAACAAAATTAATATGAGCAATAGCTCCCCTCCCCCAAACAAGCCTAAACGAGAACTTGATCATGACCTATGTCAGAGAGATGGATCAGCACACACTCTCAGACAATTTGTGCACACCTCTCCTAAAAAAGCATTGTGGCATCCAATATACTTGAAATGTGTTTAAGTAAGTTTAGCTTAAGACCCATAAAATATATCAGCTAAACTAGATAATGTTGCTTTCCCTGGTTAAGCAAAACAGAACAATACATGTTCTTGTTTTGTTATTCTCTAATTTATTTAATTAATATTTATTTAAAATATTTTACCCCAACCTTTCTCCTTGAAAGGACCTCTAAGAACTTGAGTGTCATATTTATTAACTGACAGCAAATATTCATAAACAAACAGTGTGGTGGTGGAGTTTTTTTTCCTGGTTTGTTTCAATGAACATTTCCAAAAGTGTACGAGACTTTGAGGCACTCCATGCTGCTGGACCACGTTTAGATATTGGCAGATGGTGTACTTCTAAAGAATGTGATTCATCTGAGAATGGTCAGTCATAACAAGCCTTTAAAGTAGAAAATGCCCAAAATGTATTGTCATGTCCAATTAATTGGTCTAAAGTAAGAACTGTTTTTATCTGTCCAACCCCTCCATTAAAAAGAGATATTCCCAATTTTTAAAATCTGGGTCATCCCATAATGTTCATTTAGCATGGGAAAATGGGTGGTCCTACTTTTGCAATGACTTGTATGTGCCACATTTTTCTTGTTGCGGAAATAATGGGGGGGGGGGGAGAGTCTGTTTTAACATATGTACACCCCAAAGCCATCCATTTTACAGATACATATGGGACAAGAGGCTTCCACAAGGGCCTGGAATGGATAATCCAACTGTGGAACATTGTTCCAGTAACTATAAGTAGTTAACATACACACTTGGTGATATGAATGAAGATCAGGAAAGTCAAATCCATCTCCAATGAATGTGAGTTACATTCTGTTGGAAGAAATTTGAGATGGTATAGAACCCCACATAAATTTCCATAACACATTGGCTGAAATCCTGTTGTTTAGCATAGTATTTAACTATGCAAGAGAAGAGGAATTAGAGTAGCTCCATTGAATCAGTGGGGATTTGGTGAGCCAACTTCCCTATCATTTCCATTGATTCACTGGGTCCATTCTTGCTGCAACTTAGATGGTTACTTCATGTCCATTCTCGTCCCAAGAGGAAGTTTGTTGCGTGTTGATGTTGGTCATGGTCACACGGTCTTCTTCGGGTTCTGTCCCTGTTCCCATGTATGCCCGGGTGTGATGGATGATACCGGCATGACTGTAACCGCAGGTCCTCATTCTGTGATGAGATGTGAAATTCCATGCCTTTGTTCTCTGTTTTTTTTTCCCCGGCCCCGACCTTCCATTTTTCGATGTTTCGATTCTCCGAAGACTTGCCTTCAATGCATTATGGAGCTAAGTTTGAGGCATTTGTCCTTTAATCTCTCTGTACTGCGTTGCTGACTCCATAGGGAATGTACTGGTGAATGACACTTCACACTCCTGCCACTAAATGGAGAATGGCACGTTGCGTGATGAGCCTTACCTCACGGCCACTCGTCTCGGAACGAGAAGCGTGATGAGCAGATTCCCAAGGCCGGGGAGGGGAATCTCTCATCCTGCTTAAATCGAAGTTCAGGGGGTGTGGTCGGGACGAACTCCCCTCATCCCGCAATGGACGTGCAGTTAGATTACTTCATACTGGTCCCAAGCGATGAGATGGACAGGAAGTATCAGCCTTACTATGTTAAGCAACAGGTATTCAGTCAGTACTGGTTGAAATATCTGCTGGGCACATGAAAAGAGATTGCACAAAGTGCATATAACATTCATTCTGAGTGTATTCTACAGCTTTCTTGCCCCAGAAAGGCAAATTTAATGGTGCCAATCTGTCTAGGTCCAGTGCAATCTCCAAAACCAATTTATTAAAATTAATTATTTTCATTGATGCTGGAATGGAAGACTTGGGTTTGGAGATAAACAGTAAAAAGACTATCTGCATAAAGAATAATTTTAAATTTGACAGGGTTTTATACGAGGCCATGCATGTTACATTTTTGTCTAACAGCACAAGCTGTCAGTTCCAAACACAAATTGAGTATAAGAGGGGAAAGGAGACAGCCCTCTCTGGCACCTTTGTTGAAGGGAATTGATGCAGACAAGACACTGTTACTCAATATTCTGGATTTAGGAAATGAGTGAAGCATCTGAATATATTACTGAGGATCAGAGGATATCAAACTTTGCAAGCACAGCAAAAATAAACTGCCAGTGCGTTTTCTCAAAAAGCTTTTTCAGAGTATAGTGATAAAAAAAGCAGCCTGATCAGGTTTCTCACAATTAACAGCAATCAAATCAACAACCAAACTCGTGTATTATCAGAATCCTGCTGACTTCGTATAAACCCTACCTGGTCTAGATATATCAAAGTAAAATTGACCTTCTGGGTCCTGTTAGGAAGGATGGGGGTTAACATTTTAGCATCAACAATGATTAAAGAAACAAGTTTAAAGCCTGCACACTGTGCAGCCTTTGGATCAGGTTGATTGACTTAGTCAAGAAGACATTTATCATGGACGGATCAAGAAAACCTTTACTATTGCAATGCAGCAAATTTCTAAAGGCTCAGTCTAATCCAGTAAGCATGACAGAGAATCTTTGAATGTTTTGAGTTGCCAGTTTTTTGTCACCCTTTCCACTAGGGATTGACACTTCTGTGAGATCCATGTCTATATATGCTTTCCCATACCATGTCCAGTTTATACCTGTTTCCTAGATATGGGGGACAGTTGTGTGCTAAATTCCAGAAGGTGCTCCATTTCTTCCTGTTATTTTTTAAAAGCTATGCTTAGAATTGCATGCATTTTTCTATGAATCCTCCACATGCTTCAACAACATTGAATGCATTTAAGATGGGCACGTGCTGTTTTGCGCAGGGAGTGGATCCATCTTCATATATCTGCCAACATGAGGTTTCTGGAGCACACATTGTGTTTTCCTTGTTCACAGTCCAGGAAGCATGGATCAAAACATGTCCTTTGAATATCAGACTGGAATTTGAACCCCCATAATCTCTATTCATTAAGTGTAGACTGGATTCTTCATAAATGTCAAATTCTGCAACCACAGAATTTTATATACAGGAAATAATTTCACTACCAGAATTCAAACATGACCTTGCCACAGTCTTCTCTTTCAGTGGACAACAGCTGGCTTGCCTATCCCTTAGGAAACATCCAGATAAGCTAGAATCCCAGAGAAAGTCTAGTTTATGAGGACTCAGGGCAGCTAACAAACCACAGACCATCCCTCCTTCCATAGTTTGGTTACTGCCATTTCCAAACACAGCCTTTGGTTTGCCTGTCCTTTTAATGTGCAGATGCAAGGAGCATTATTCTACTCCCTCCCCTTCCAACACAAAATGCCTTTGTTGCCTTTCCCCTTCATGCATGCTCTTTATGTAACAACTGGAACGATGGGAGAAACTGTTACTATTTACCGTTACCACCGGTGTTTCAGAAGGGCATTTTGATATTTCCCCAGCAAACTTTGCATAAAGCCAATACCCAGCTGTTCTGTGAGAATAATTGGCAACCTCCCCCAAGCGGCTCTTCTTACCCATCATTCCCTTTTTGCTATTTTCCTTTTGAAGCTATTTTCATTTCTAGCCCTTTGCATGCATTTTTAAAAACCAACCTGTGGAGCTGAGCATTGTTTGCATTGTTAAATTTTAGTATTCTGAGTTGAGAGTGAAATGAGCTCTGACTCTTTTGTCCTGCTTGTGAAAGAGGGAGGAGGGGTGAGAGAAAACTTGGAATAATTTTTGTGAGACTAATAGGTTCAGAAACTTCAGTGCCTCTTACATTTTTTCTCTACAGACTGCAGTATGAGTATAGCCTTTGCTTAACCAATGTTAAGCCCTACAAAGGCTCCCTCGCTGGCGGCGTTCAAGAAGAATCTTAAGACCATTCTGTTTCGAGAGGCCTACGGCGATGTCTAGGGACCCGGTCTGTTTTTTTTTCCTTCTTTCCCCGCCTATTTATTCTTGGATGTAACTGTTTTAGCTAATTTGTTGCTTGCTCTTTGTATTTGTTTTTATCTGTTTTTTTAACTTGATGTTGTGAACCGCCCTGAGTCCCCATTGTGGGAATAGGGTGGTATACAAGAGCTAAAATAAATAAATAAATAAATAAATAAATAAATAAATAAATAAATAAATAAATAAATTTCCACAAAAGAAGCATCAAATGCAGACTTTATCCCCTCTTGAAACATAGAGATAATTTCCCCATTATCTCAACCTCTTAGTAGTTCTCCTTCTAGCCTCCTTTGAATCATAATAGCTGGAAGAAGTACAGTTGCCAAACAGTTGCCATTGGCACTGCTGATGTTTTCCCTCAAAGATAGTTCAGCCTGAAATGTCAGGAGCCTCCATGGCATTTGCAACTGAACTCGCCTAGCAAATGTGTTTACACTTCTTTGACTTCTCTGTGTTTATGCACTTGAGCCTTCACTTCCTAGGCCTTGGGGTGCTTCACTGGCAGCTCTAACCATTCAAGACAGCTGGACTCAAGAAAATTATCTGCGTTGTGTCTTTAAAATAGGCAGCCGAAGAACAGCCAGAGGTACAAATTGTGACACGAGGGTAAAATGCTGGCACTGCTGCCCCTCCTCTTACTGTGAACTCCTTGTGCAATGTACTCTTGTCTTGCTTTCTATAAAGCAGCTCAGCAAAAACTCGGAGTTAAAGATAACTTTTCATGTATGCACATGAATAGTCCCTGCACCGTCCATTCACTCACTCATCCATATGCTATTCTTTCTCAAGACACTTCTCAGAAGTAGCTTGTGCAGGTCATAGAACACATTGGTAATTAAAGAGCATACACACTGCAAAGTGGGAAAATGTTGCTCCTGACTGCCGCCATGTGTGCCACCTTCCATCTAAGAAGGGATGCAAGTAGATACAGAGGAATATTAGAGCCAAAGGTTATAAAAACTCAGAAATGAGTTAAAATTTAGGGTATTTGTACACGACCCCTAAACTCCGCTGCAAAGGCTCCCAGCTCCAGAGCTTAAAATTGTTTCCCCACCAGCTCCGGAGTTTACAGAAAATTAAGTGCGGCTATGCCCACCTAAGCGCGTCCCAGCGCACTTTTCAGGTACCTGCTCTTGGAGGGTGAAAAATCCCAGATCCGCTTGTAAAGGAGTGAGTGCCCGGCTCTCCTCGCTTCTGTTTGTTGTTTTTTTTGCCTCCCGCCCCTTTAAGAGAAGGAAGGACGACGACGGGGCTTGTGGAGGCTTGGACCGGCAAACGGAGGTGAGCCTGCATTCTTTTGTCCCCTTTTTTCTCTCTCCCCTCATGCAGACAGGATCAAGGAAGTGCGGAGGGGTGGGGATGCAGGAAGAGGAACGAACCCCCAAGATCTCTGGTCCGAATTTAAGTGGCCAGCGGATCTTAGGGGTCGTGTGAGAAGAGCCTTAGATAACATATCATTTAACTGCTTGCAGCTCATTTCTTCATGTTATATCTATAGAACTGTGTTTTCCTCCCCTTCTCTCTGCCACACATGAAAGCCCCTGGAAAAAAACATAGAGAGAGGGTTTGGGGGAGGTGGTGGTGGCTTATGTCTCTATTGATATCCTGGCATCTAGGATGATATAAAAAGTATCATGCTTTTAATATCATGGGTCTCTACAAATACAAACTGAAAAAAGACAGGGTTGCACACATTTTAAAATCACAAAACCTTTTGGGATCAAGGTGAGTTATTTCATTTTTGAGCCCATGTTAGAAATACAGCAGGAATGAATGTTTGTCCACTGTTTTTTAAAAAATGGACACGGCTCTCAAAGCAGTGCCCTAGTAACTGAAGCCAAACTTGGTGGCTAGTGAAAAGGCCTCATTTATCAAAACAGCACATTGACTGACCTGGGGTGGAAATCACATCTCTAGTTATTTAATACTGTATTGGGGAAAAGAGATTAAGGCCATAAAATGCCCATTTTGGCCACTTTGATGGCATTTTCAAGAACCATTTAACTTTCATTTCATACACAGGAAACTATTTTTTAAAGTATTCTCGAAGGCTTTCACGGCCAGGATCTGATAGCTGTTGGCTGTGTTCTGGATGTTTTTGTTCCTGACGTTTTGCCAGACTCTGTGGCCAGCATCTCCAAAGGACAAGGAGCTCATGGAACTAGGGGCGTTTATACATGACCCCTAAACTCCGCCGCAAATGACTGCAAGCTCTGGAGCTTAAAAATGTTTCCCCACCAGCTCCAGAGTTTGCAGAAAATTAAGTGCAACCCCGCCCACCTAAGCGCGACCCAGCACACTTTTCATGTACCTGCTCTCCCGTGGTGACAATCCCTGATGCGGTTTTAAGGGAGTGAGTGTCGGCTCTCCTCGTGCCTGTTTGTTGTCTTTTCTGCCTGCCGCCCCTTTAAGAGAAGGAACCAGGAAGCCGGGCAGAATCAGGAAGAGAAGGAATCAGGAAGCCGGGTGGCTTGCGAGGTGAGCTGCATTTTTCCTCCCTTTTTTTCTCCCACCCCTCACACAGACAGGAGCAAGGAAGTGCGGAGGGGGTGGGAACACAGCAAGAGCAACGAACCCCTAAGATCTCTGGTCCGAATTTAAGTGGCCAGCGGATCTTAGGGGTCGTGTGAAAAGGCTCTAGGAGTAGCTAGTTCTTTGCCCTCTGAAGGTAGCTCCTTGCCCTTGACTTCTGGTTCCGGCTACACCACGGCGAGACAACTTAATAAGTGCTCCAGCTTATCAAGTTGAATTCCATCAGATAAAGGGACCCTAATAAGGGTAAAGTTTCCTTGGAGGGGAAACAAAGAAGAGGCAGGAACTGTAGCCCATGAAGGGAGTGTCAGCAAACTTTGTGGAAGAAGGAAAATGCTTCATCTCTCACTGGAGGAAGACCTTCTCTTCTTGTGGAAAACTATTTTATGCCTTTGCTGCTCTTTATATGTGGTGGATTTAAAGACAAAATTAAAAGGAAACTATCTTATGCCTCCGTGCTTTCTATATGTTGAATTTAAAGATGAAATTGTAAGATCAGCATTGGGAAAGTTGTTTTTCCAAAAAAAAAAAAAAATCATTTGGCCTTGAAGTAAATGCATGTTTTGAAAACAATGCTTGAAGGCTGCTTTGGCTTCAATCTAGTCTAGTTACTTTCCTCTGTACCTCTTTTTTTTTTGGAAACTAAGTGGCAGAAACTATTACAAGCAATATAACCCTTTCTTGTGAGCTATAAGACATAATGGATTGGCGGAACATCTCAGAATTAGATTTTGCCAACATAATTCTATCTGATTTGCAAAAAATTGTAGATATCTACACAGACTCAACCTCTGAAGATACAGATATTTTAAATTCTGGTAAAGTCACAGAGGCAAAACAGAGTGGTGGATAACACTGGGTCTCTAGAAAAAACTGAAATTAGTTCTGATAGGAGATTGTGCTAAAACAGACAGCTGATCTTAATCTACAGGCAAACACACCAAGATTGATCCAGGATAAATATTTGGAGATGCCAAATTCACAAAATATGATAAACACATCTACTGAAATCAGCTTGAATCAAGAGATTAAAGCAGAACAAAGGGTGGATCTCAACATGAAGACAACCATGACAAGAATGGTGCAGGCCAAACCCTTAGAGGTGCCAAGTCCACGGAATATGATAAATGCATCTGTTTTACTTAATAAGGGTGCCAAAAAGAGGAACATTTGGGACTTTTTCAGTTGCAGAGTGGCTATCAAGATTTAAACAACTAATGAAGACAAGGGATTTGAGAAGGGGAAAACAGCCTATTAAGATAAGGGACTTGGCAGGAAAAGGGAAAACTAAACGAAACAAAAAAAAAAATCTGGTTTAGTATTACATAAAAATGTTTTCTGATTGACTAAGGCCACTAGTTAATTGGTATGATACAGGAAACAGAAAATGGAAATGTGAAGACAAACCTGATATATAAATAAATGTTAATATGTTAGATTTTAAAATAATAGAAGCAGTTAGGTATAGACAAGAACTTCTATGCATAAAGTGCAACATATAGAACAGGAGGCAGCTCTCTTATGATAGCCCATAAAGTATTAACTTGAATTAGTGATGATTGCTGAAATTAAGCGTGGGTAAATATACTGTTGATTATATATAGAATATATATAGTTAGCTAAATATATCCTAAATTGGTTAGTATTGAAGAGCTAAACAGAGAGCTTGAATAGATTGCTGAGATTAGATAGGCTATATTATTTGTATTAAAAATAGATGTAAGTAAAGATTGATAGACTAGGGATGGGATAATAAGTAAACGAAGTATGAAAGTATGCTCATTTAAGCTGGGAAGGGAGATATGAATTATATTGGGCTCAAATGTTGGGAAAAACTGTGATTGAAGCAGTAACATGACATGAGACAAGCAATGTGATGTAATGTAGAAAATAAATAAAATGCTAAAAAAATAGCCCTTTGCCCTCGATACCGGCCACAGAGTCTGGTGAAAGAACAGGAAGAAAAACTTCCAGAACACAACTAAACAGCCCAAAAACCTCACAACAGCTATTTTTTAAAGCTTAATGAACTCCAGTTACAATGAGAGGCAGATAGTAACACCTCTGTTTTGGAGAACAAATGATAGAATTAATTGGCTATTCAGCCTGAACAGTACTTTCCTTAAAATGATTGCAAAATCATTAGCTGATAATGGTAAATAAGTATCCTTGTGAACAAATAAAATGCTGATAGTAAATCACTAAAACCTTTGCTTTCGGTGAAACCAACTAGACCTCCCTAGCATATTTTGATCCTACAGAGTTCGCACTAAAAATATTTGGGCACAGAAATGTTGCTCTGTTTCCCAGAGAGATCAAGATGTAATGCTTTTTTCTTTTAATAACCCCTTAAGTATTAATCTAAGACATATAAGGTTTTGAAAACTTGGTAAAATTTATAATGAGTTGATGATGTCTAATATATATCTAAGGTTGTAGATTAGACAGACTAGCTTAACTTTGTACTTCACTATGTTCACTTCTTGTATTAGACAAAAACAGATGTAAGCATATATCTACTACATATTGAATTGATCAAATATAATCTAAACTGTTCAGTTAATCAAAGAATTAAGTTTTGGGATCAGGAATACTGCTAAGACTAAATTAGCTACTACAATATTGTAAACTATTATCTGTATTTTTTGTACTAGATCAGGCATGCCCAAACTTCGGCCCTCCTGATCTTTTGGACCACAACTCCCAGAATTCTAAGCTTAGATTGCCAATGGCAAAGGACTGTGGGAGCTGTGGTCCAAAACATCTGGAGGGCCAAAGTTTGGACATGCCTGTACTAGATGAAGACAGAGATAAGCAAAGATGAACATAATGTTGATGGAAAAATATTAGAACAACATTAATGGAATAAAAATTTAGTAAATATGGAAATATGAAAATAATCTTGTTTAAGATGAGAAGAGAATTATGAAACAACTAGGCCAATTTATTGGGAAAAACTTATGATATATGCAACACGGCAGGACATAAGCAATGCATCTGCTTTTACTTTTGTTAGTTTAAAAAGAAATTTTAAAAAAATGTTGCTCTGTTTCCTTCAAGAACATACACATGCAAGTGTATGTGGTAGAAATGCCGGTCCCATTCCTCAGCCATGAAAGGACTTTAAATATAGTTATCTGGAATGACATGATGAACACGTGATTGAGTAGGTGGTGGATTGACCCACGGAAGCATTCCATAATCCGTTCAGCAGATCTATAGAAACAACTTCTGGATACCTCTGAGCAATGCAGTGCTGAACATCTCACCCACCCACCCCTGCAGATTTTGATCATTCTCAACCCATTTGATAGAACAAGAAATGGCTTTTGAAAAGTATGTCAAAGGGGAAAAAATTCACATTTGAGATTTGGGGTTCTTGTATGTATTGGGTTTAGGATGTGGCTGCAGGAATGTGTATTGTATTTCATGATGGCATCATCTCTGTATCAGCTAGAAGCCCCACGGCCACCACAAAATTCTGCGTCATGGGGGAGTAAAGGTCTGTGGAAATTTGGGGTCAATTTATGGCAATGCATTCACTTCACCTTTTCTCTGAAGCTGAAAGGCAGGATTGCCTTAGCTCACACCGACTCCAGCCTGGGCATCCGTTCCACCACCACCATCAAAGTGCCCCTAAGGGACACTAGAGAAAGGACGTTGTTGAAGGTGAAGCAACGTGGTAAGTAGTCTTCTAGCACAGTTGATTATTTTCTTTTTGCAGTGGAACTGTCCCCATTTTTTGCAGGGGAAAAGCCAACAAAATTGGCGCAAGCATTGCTAATGGTGAGTTCATCTCCAAGCCAAGAGGTGAGAATTCCCCCACCCCTCAAGTTTTTCCTTCTGATAAATTGGTAAGTGATCAATTCTGGAAAAATCTGATGGCCAGTTTTAAGCCCTCAAAACCTGTCATAGACCTCGGAGCAGCTGCAATTTGTGTTACTGAATTTCCTTGTCAAACTAGTGGGACAGAACCATTTGAAATAAAAGTCAGCAAAGCAAGCAATGACTTCCCCCATTAATGACTCTCTGTTAACAAGCTATTTAAAGAAAGCAACATTGCTTTCTCAGTTTTCAAAAGTAGCTGAAAGAGTTACTTTTTGGAAGCATCTGGATGCCAGAGGATGCAAAACTCATTCTCCAGTGCACATTGGTGTTCACTTAACCCCTCAACAGAACATTAGGCACCAGCACCAGCTGCAGCTTGTGCCACCACCATAGTTTTACCCCATGTCTAGTTAGGTCACCCATGTGTAATTATGGCAGTAACTAAAAAGAATCAGTTGCACTGCAAACAGAATATCCATTGTCAAGAACCAATTATATAATATAGTTGTTACATAGAAAGGCAGTGCAGTTATATGATACTTAAAAAAGAATTTGCACAACTAAGTGCTTATTTGTAGTGATTTTCCTCCAAGTTCTGGATATGATGAATTTTTAAAATGCTGTTTTGTTCAGCTCTGATCTATATATAGCCAGGGGGATACAGGCAAAAATTATTATGAGTAAACCTGAGCAGCTTCCAACTCAACTCTCTAGAGTAAGCACCCAGATTATCACAGTTTAAATATTTAATCATAAATAATGAGAGTTAAAAGCATTCTGACCCAGTCAACATCTTGGTTATGATAAAATACTTGGGTCCTAACTGATAGTGGGAAGAAACTTGTTTAAATCTATATATTTCAATGTAATCAGGTATGGACGAGTTTGCCAATTTAAACAAGGAGAGTGGTTGTTTCATTAAGGACAAATTCAACGTTGTTTTTTATTCACTCATGTGTATACACTGTTAGTCTTCAGTTGCAAGCACGGAGTTTACAGTTTTTGAGTAACAAATCCTTTTAGTTAAATGAAGTTGCTGGTCTCTCCAGGGACCTTGGAGTACATAAGGAGGCTGCACATCCAGAAGTTCCATCACTGGCTTAGAGATTAGAACGTTGCATTTTAAAAGTCACCCATTGCATTACTCATTGCTTTTTGGCAGCCAGGTTGCTTACATCATTGCTCTGCGTGCACAAATAATTTGTTGCATTGTATATCATTAACGCATTCTGTGACCATAACAACAAATCAGAAAGGTGCAGAAAAATAAACTTTGATTCCATCTGGAGGTCAGTTCTGACACTGTAGCTTGGAAATATTCTATTAAAAATATTAAAGAGAAAATAAAAGGATAATTCCTTTCCAGTTTACGAGAGATGTATTGCCCATAAACTGCCTTTTAAAAATATCCTTTGAAAACAACTAGGTGCTTCTTTGTATAAAACTAAACATCTTACGTATGAGTTACTATGCCTTAAAAAAACACTACAACCACTAGTTACATTGTTTTACTCAAGATGACTAGTTATACATACTGTATATTACTTGTAACTTTTAACTTCCAAGGCACAGTATTGTGAAAAGTGGAAATATTCAGGCTTCAGGGTAAACCAAAGCTTGAGAACAAGTTGAGAAGGGGGCCAAGAAACTTGGTGGAATATTTCAAAGAACAGGCCCCTCTTCCTTGAAGACTAAAAAGAATGGCATAATAGAACATATTCAATTATTCTTCAAATGCTGTCCAATTCCAATCAGGGGTTTGTCTCAATCAAATACGCACCACCAGAACGTGTCTCAATGGCCACTTACTGGGTGGATAGGCAGGAAAAAAATATCTATATTGTTTAGTTTGCCTTCCTTATCCTACAGCCTTACAAGCGGGGTGAAATCCTGCCTTTAATGTCCTCATATACTCCATGGGAAGAATGAGAGTTTTGACAAGAAACTGAAGAAGTGACACAGACAGCTTTGCCTATTCTGGCAGAACACTTTGTTTCATTTTGGGTTCCAGTTCCTGTGTACGTACACATGTTGTGGTAGGCTGCCACCTCCCTTCCACCCAGGACTATCCTGTAGAGATGGGCCCGAATTTAAATAATGGCATTTCGTTTGTCGTTTGTTGTTTGGAGGGTCCGTTTTGGTTCATTTCCGTTTTTTGTGAATTTTCACAAAAAAATCGTTTTCATTTTCGTTTGTTTTGTTACCATTTTGTTACCATTTATTTCATTTTTTGTGATTTTTTTTAGGATTTTAAGCAATTCACTCATATTGCACTAACAGAAACGAAACGAATGACAAAATTTCCGGTGTTTCTGTTTGTTTCGTTTCATTTTAGAGACAAAATTCGTTTGTTATTTCGTTACGCAACGAAACAAAAAAAAGAAAACGGAAATGAAAAATTGTTCGTTTCGTGCCCATCTCTACTCTCCTGTATTTTAACAGTTGTTAAAATTGTGTAGCGTGGTCTTCCCTGTCCTGGGAACAACATTTGGCCAGTGCAGATAGCTAAGATATTGATTTGTTTCCTTTGCCATAAGAACTTTCCAAAATTCACCTTGGGAACAGCTGAGGTTTTTCAGAGTTTCAAAGGATGAGAAATAGAAACTAGAGATGGGCACGACTTAGCGGTATTTTCGTTTTCGTTTTCGTTTTTCGTTTCCGTTACGTAACGAAACAAAAAACGAAAAACGGCTCAGAACTGGAACGAAAACGGAAACAAAACGACTAATTTCGAGCCAATTTTCGTTTTTCGTTACTGGAAAAACACATAATGGAGCTAAATAAGAAGAAACAAAAAATTTTTGTTTTTGTTTTCGTTTTTTCGTTTTCGTTACGTAACGAAACGAAAACGAAAAATTTTGAAATTAGCTCACGAAAACGGAAACGAGCCGAAACGGACCCCTAGCCGAAAATGAAAACGAAAACGAACAATTTTTCTGAGTCGTGTCCATCTCTAATAGAAACTGCTTGGTTCTTCTGTTCCTACTAAGAAGCAGTCAACACCAGAAGAAAAACAACAGCATAAATGAATGGCCAAATGTCTGAGTGCAAAACAAAGGCTTATGTGTTTTGGCCTTATTTCTCATTCCATGCTAGCCCTTTGGCTCCTCTGCACCATCTCCTTCAGGTATTTTCCAAAGAATACCCTTCACCATACAAGATATTGCAATATTTACTTAGGTCCATCAGCTTGTTGAGTAATTAATCATGAAATGGAAGGAAAAGGGATATGTTATGGCATTTCATAGATTTGTACTAGTCCCAATAAATTAAGATCCATTGACTAATTATCTGTAACCAGGAAGCCCTGATGCATATTTAGGACAGTTTGTAAAGTGCACTCATGATAAGCATGTAAATGAGAACTCTTCCACAATGTCCCCTAGTCTGCTTTCTCAAGGCAAAACAGCAGTTTTATAATACAGCTTCATAGAAGTACCAGGGATTGTTTTAATTCATTTGACTTGCTTTCTTCATCAGTGCTGCCAAACATTATCTTTTTCTTTTCCCTTGCTTTCTATCTCAACCTCCTTGGCAGCATATAGAAGTTGGGGAAAGACCAGTAACCTGCTCCCCACTTGCCCACGCTTGCTAAATCCTTCCTTCATCTCTGATTTTCTGTTTACTTCGAAATGGGTTTATTAATTTCAAAGTTGTTTGAGAAGTCCACAGACAACAGAAAAATCTGGTGTATGTTCCTCCTTTGGGCAGACCTCAAGAAGCAGGAATGAGTAGAGCTTTCCAAGTTACAACATCTAATAACACCATAGAACTAGAATCCTATCCCTATTTACTTGAGAAGAAAACCAACCACACTCTTTGAGATTCTATTCTCAAGCAAATAGAATCAGATCCTCATCATATGAAAGCCACACACTGCCTTCCTTTCTTGGTAATATTGCACTCATAAAATGATAGAATAATTGAGTTTTAAAGAACCTACAAGCAGGAGCATATCTAGGGGAGGGCAGAAGGGTACATCTGCCCCAGGCACAGAAATCTGGGGGTGCCTGGAGGGGGAGGGGGAGGAGGAAGCCCTGAGCCCTCCCACAGCCTCACACCAGGCAAGTAGCAAAGCAAGCAGGCAGGCAAGCATGTGAGCGTGGTGGCTGCGCCAACCTCCTCCTCCTCCTCTTCCAGCTCTTTGCCGCCACTGCGTGCACATACACATATCCACCCATGCTCATGCACACCCCACACCCACCTCTGCAACCCTCCCGCTACTGTACACATGATGAGTGTCAAAGCAAGCAGGCAGGCAGGCGTGCGAGTGCAGTGGTTGTGGCACCCTCCTCCTCCTCCTCCAACTCTTCCTCGCCACCGCGGGAGACGTAAGGTGCACGTGCACTAACGCACATGCACGCACACCCACCCACCCACCCGTGCACTCCACACCCGCAAGATTGCCCACCCCCTTTGCTGGGTGGATGCGATGGGGTTGGGAAAGGCCAGAGGGGTGCAAAAACAGTTCATTTCGTGCCCATCTCCAGTACACAGTCCTCTAGAGAAAGTCTAAGCAGTTCCTCATTCTCTATCAAATACTCAAAACATATCTCTAGTGCGATAGCTGTGCTAGTTTGTCAAAGAACAAACAATAAGAATTCTAGCCACCTCTTAAAAGACTAACATTTTTTATTTGGAATAAACACTCATAAATTTGATGAAGTGGCCTGCAACTGCAGAAGCTGACACCAAATAAAGTGTGCTAGTCTTCAAGTTGCCACTGTATGTTTGACTGTTTTTAAAAGGATCATTTCAGTGCAGTGCCTCAAAAGCTTTTAGATGATGCACCAGTCCAAATGGTCGCCTTCTGCCCCTGTCTCTAGCTTAATCATCACCAGTAAGGTGGCAGAACTGCTCTCACTGCACCCTTGCCTCTCCCACCCCCAATATTCTGATCAAGCCAACATTCAACAGAGATGCAACACTGTTCGGTTAGTACTTCCGTGGGCCCATGGTACTCTTGGGCTGCAAGAACTACTGATCCACTTTCCCATTCTGTCCTGCCACTGCCTTTCTCTTGCTGTCAGACTCTGGCTGAAGCAGCACAACCAGCTTCTAGAGTTCCTTGTCCTGCTGCAGCCTCAGTTCTGTGTCAATGTCCCTGGATCCAAACTCAGCAATTGTCCACAACAAACCACCTTCCCCAGTCTCCTGATAGTGCCAGTCTGCTCCAAGTGCTTCATTGTACATGGTCTTTTTGATTCGTGACTCAGGAAGAATGGATGCTCCCCCAATGGCTCTCTTGATATTGGAAGCCATTTTGGAAGCTGAACAGGTTGTTGTCATTCAGATATCCAAGCTACTTCCTTCCAACACCCTTGAGAGACAAATCCAGTGCAGCCCATCGGGAAATTCAAAATTGACTCTGCTTTCATCTCTGAGTCATTTTGGCACCAATGCTATGAGAACAGCCAGTTGGTTGTGAAGCTGATTTTGTGTCAGAGATCTCAGAGGTATTGCTTTTTTGTTGGCTCTTGCCACAGGTTCAGTTGGACCAATATGCATTGCCTCTGGCTCTGTCTTGACACTGCAAGAGCTTCCAAGCATTACCATATACACCAAAAGGAAACAGTCTAACTCTGCCTGTGTTACAGGAGCAGAGAACAGCAGAACATTTGATATTTTTAATGCTGTTTGATAAGCAAATTCACATGAGGATCTCGAAAATTATCCCTTCCCTCCGAGTCTATGGAGGTCAACATTGTTTTTTGATTTAATTATCCTAGAATATTTTGAATGTGGGCACTTTGCATTTCATGGAGTGCTAAATTAAAGAATGAAGAGCTGCTTTATCAGGTAGACAAACAAAAGAAATAGAGTGATTATTAAGAAATTCAAGCTCTTGTATCCGAGACACATAATTTGTCATGATAGATATATTGCAATATGTTATTGAAGATAACAAAGAGGGCAAACATAGAAGAGGCAGAAGATGGATATCTAGGGTGAGTAACATCCAAGATAGGTTGGGTTTTTAATAGAGAACAATTAATCCACATGGGGAGAAGTAGGTAGAGATATACCATGATGGTAGCCAACCTCAGCAATTCATATGGCACCCAGAGGGTTGGGGCAGGGATTTTTTTCAGAAATCCTAGACTCCCTTTGGAGACAAAAGCTAGCTAACATGCAGATCCTGGATCTTCTCTGTCCACAGAATCACATAATATTCTAGAAATTGTTCTTCATCTTGACCATTCAACATTCCTCTTCATTCTGATTATTTGCTTCACTTCTCCTTGCATTATTATATCCCCTGCATATAATGCTGGAAAGGAAAGAGTTAAAACAAAATTGGAGAGCTTCTCCCTCCCCATGTCATGGACTGGAAGGCTCCACACATCCCTGTGGAAAACAGGGCATGCAACTAGCTAGAGGATGGGAAAAAAGATGCTCTTGTCTTCCTTCTGTCTCCTATAATATAGTGTCAGGTCCAGAAAATGCAGTCAGCCAAAAGCAAATAAATTATTAGGACATAAAATCCGGGGGGGGGGGGTGGCTCCCCAAAACACCATCCAACTGAACAAGATAAAAATATTAGCTCATAAAGGAGAGTATAGAAGGTCCACAAACATGACAATGTTTCAGCGATGGTTCCGTCACATCTTGTATGATGACTGCTCCTGGACAGAAGAGAAAAGTAAGGAGATCACATTGTAACATCTGCATCTGACTTAATCATAGAATTAGAAGAAGCGTATAAAATTGTTGCAGAGTGGTGTGCTGCTGGGTTGGCTTCCAGATACTATTCTCTTCCCCACCTTCTGCTTCTGCTCATCTCCAAATGCTTTGGAAACCTGGCAAGTTCTTCCCAAAGAGCCCCTGGTGTATGAGTGGTGTGCATGACAATTTAAAACAAAACAGCTCTTCCCTCAGGGCTGCTGCCAGCATCAACTGATTTTTCTGCTTCTTCTGACTGAATAGAATAGAATAATACATTAGAAATGCATTGTCATTGCACAGATACACAATATGTACAATGAAACTGAGTGTTGTTCCAGCACTATGCAAACCAAAAACAACCAACCAAACAAAAACCACACAAACACCATTCTGCTTAAAATGACCCAAAATGCTTAAAATTTGCTTGAAGACTTAAAATGCTTAAAAACTAAAATGCTAAAAATGGACACTAAGCTGCAGCATTTAGCCCATATACCGCTCTAGGGTAAACACTATTCTTTAATTTCTTTTTGTCCCAGTAGTCCTGTATCTCCTGCCAGATGGCAAGAGATTTAAAAAAAATGATATCCAGGATGCAATGGGTCCCTCAAAATTCTGGAGGTCTTCCTTAAACATCTGGAATTATCCAGTTCTTCCAAGGAGGGAATGTAGACAATATTCTTTCCATGCCATCATGGCTTGTTCTAGCCCCCAGACAAAGAGTAAATAAAATGATTAATACTATTAAGAATAATAGTCCTGTTAATGCTATTAACAATTGTCTAGATAGCTCCATGATTTAGGTATCTAGTGGCGGAGCCAGAGGATGGGAGTTAATTCTCCACTGTGTCTCCTGGGAGAATAGCCAGCCTATGTGGTCTTGGGCAAGCTACACACTCCAGGACACCCATCCAAGAGAATAGTAAACCATGTGTGAATGTTTTCTACTTGCAAATCCTGAAAAGGGTCGCAATCAAGTCAGAATTGACTTGATGGCTCCTGATGGTGATGATGAAGGTCGTGGGCAAATGTTAAACCAGTTAGGAGTTAATGAAGTTAAATTACCAAGTTAACAAGGTTTGGCCCTCATTCAGTTAAAAGACAGTAAGTAGGCTTGCATCATTAGTTAGAAAGAATTAATTTCTTCAAAGCTTTGTCCATAATCCCTAGGCTATCATGTTGATGGGAATAAATCAGAAACTGGGGTTTCTTCCAGGCATTTTATGTGGATATGGAAAAGGTCAGGTAAAGGGAATCTTGTTATCACTGTGTATAAATTGGTGTCCCCCATGCATCGCTACTTAGGGGACCATTTTCAGGAATTATATAATGATTGGTGACATGGGTGGTGAAAAAGTTGCCAAGGACTCTGAGGGAGTAGCAGCATCTTGCAGTTTTAATATTGCTTCTTGACAAGGACTTTCAAAGACCTTGTGTTGTCGATTGTGAAAATCAAGACAAGGTGTCCTCCCACTCTCTCCAGAGAGATGACTTGACAGGTGACTAAACCTTTCTTGATGATGGTTGGTGGAACAGCAAGCTCTAGCATACCTGAACGTGACAGTTGGTCTTAGGTAGATTCAGGACAGGTCACATGGCACAGACCTCTCTCTTTGTAGGTATCCCCCAGCATATACTGCCTGAGGTACACGGTCTATTCATGACTAGGGTAGTGTAGCATTTGTGGGTGAGAGACACCTCCTTTCCAGTCTAAGGGACTCCCTTGTTGAACTGGTTGTCTCAATCTGCCTAATGGGAGGGCTGGGATGAAACAGACTATCAATTTTGGGATGAAACAGACTATCAATTAGTTAAATATGGGTACCAGACTAACCTTTATCATTTTAACTGGAGCATAGCCCTGGCCTGCAGAACAGTCAGATATGATGTAGGAACAATTTCCATAAGACTCAAGGCCTTTAGATTGATTGGTATATACTTCTAGCTAGATAGCCCTAAAGCAATTAGTGTTAATATATTCTAAAATTATTGACTTTTTGACAAAGGCTGGGCTGTTTTATTGCTAAACTCGCTTAGGCTGAGAGTCGCAGAAAGGGGCTGAAAAGAGTAACATTCATTAGATATGTCATGATTAAGCTGGGCCAAAGGCAATCCTTTAAAGCAGAGAGCTATCAGGTAAAAAATAGTCTATTAACTTTCACACACAACTCAATTACAGCAAGACCCAGGGGCCAAAACTGGCCCCTTACATAGTTGCCTGCTTTTCAGTGGGCATATACGAGAGACAGGTGGCACATTCCCCCTTAACATCATGGTAAAATAAGGTGGGCCACCTGTTACCTCTGGCCACCCATTAAAAGGGTGTTTTATCATGATGTGAATAAAAAGCCCCAAGTTCTTGTCCAAATACCCCCTCCCTCCCTCCTCCTCTGCAGCAGCAGAGAAGATGTTGGGAGTGCCTGGTTCTTGCTTAATATGCTTTGTTTTAGAAACAATGGCTGGTAACCTATTGCTTGTCCCCATGTAGACCCACTGGTTCAATTGCTGAATAGTAAGTATGTAAATCTCATTGACTCAGTGGGCCTACTCTAGTCAAGACTAGCTCATTTATTGTTACCTCCAAAATAAATAAAAAAGTGTTCTGCTTATATACCGCCCCTTACCACTTCAAGTAGTCTCTTACAGTTTTAATTACAATATGGAGGCAACACATTCCCCCCCCTACCCAGCAGGTGGGGTACTCATTTTACTGACCTTAGAAGGATGGAAGTCAACCATGAGCCTGCTTATCTGGGATTGAACCCCAGGTCGTGAGCACAGTTTTACCTGCAGTACAGGCATTTAACCACTGCGCCACGGGGCTCCTAAACTAGGGAAATTATTGCTTATTCCCCTAGTACAGTTCAGAACTGTAGTGTGTTTTAGAATCTTGGTTTGCTAGCTGTGCACTCTTTAAGCTGATCAGAGCCCCCCTGTCCCCCAATTTGGATGTAATTAATAACACAGGTTAGTTTAAAACAAGAAGCTGTTGCCACTTTCTGATCCCTTTTTCACTGCCACACCAGAGGCCCAAATATCACCACGATTCATGTATCATGTCCTAAATTACATATGACATGGGCTGGCGACTGTTAATATTGGCATTTAAGAACTGTTTATCATCTTTCTTCTTCCCACCGGTTTATAGTTCCTCTAGAGCAGCAGTTCCCAACCTTGAGTAACCCAGATGTTCTGGAACAGCAGTTGCCAGAAGCATTCAGCACCAGCTGGGCTGACTGGGGTTTCTCAGAGTTGCAGTCTAAGAGTTACCTGGGTTACCCAAGTTTGGGTACCACCGCTCTAGACTTCATCCCACATCTATCCTTGGATATGTACTGACCTGTACATAAATGATCTCAGAAATGCTACTGACAGCATCATGGTGAGCTTATTTAATAGAATGATTGACAGGGAGAATGTGCGGTCTCTTTCCCACTCATTATTGTTCTTTCAAAAATCAATGGTAAAGAAGATGTCTCTACAAGAATTCTGCAATCGAAATCAAAATACGGTAACTTACATCTCCTCTAGGGGAAAGAGCAGCACAGTATTTGTCACCATTCTCAACTGTTCAAAGATGACAGGGCAGAATATAACCCGTAATAATTAATGCATTCATCTCTATTTGGAAGAGATTACTTTTAGAAGTTGAGATGCCCCCATGATTGCCCTCCACTTGATAGGTATGTGAAAAGCATCCTTGAATGCTCATTCCGGTTATATTGCACTCTAAAGTAAAAAAAAAAAGCTTTATTTTTGATGATCATTGTGATACCATCCATGTGGCAAACAACACTTGTTAACAGCAATGCTCTGCTATTTTGAAGTGTTAGTGGGGAATCATTCAGGCAGGAGAGCTTTCCTATGAGCCTAAATTATGACAAAGTGCTACTTCTCTTCCATAACTAAGCTAGCCATGACTGATTGATATGCAGGCAAGCATGATATGCTCAGAAGTGGAGAATAAATGGATGTATTCAATCTCAGTGCTTATGTTGCTGGGAGTGTGTGTGATTTAAAGTGCCTTTGAGGCAATCTTTTCTGAATATGAAAGAAGAAGTAAAGGATCAGAAGGCAGGTTCTCTTGTATTGTCGACAGGTAAGATAAAAGCGCAGAAGTTTTACGAAGTTTACAATAAGAGTAGAAGTGAACTTGGCATGGATTTATTACCACATATAATTAACTCACCATGGTATGTTGTATGTTGGTTTTGTATTGTTTGACCCAGTCTTTTCTTGCCGGACTATATGTTTGTGGTATGGGTGGATGTGGTTGTCTGCTTTTATTTATGCTTTTTTTGTTATTGGATATTTATTGTTGGTTTTTCTGATACATTTATAGAGATGGCCACGAAATGCCAAAATGGCATTTCATTTTGTTATTTGTTTTTTATTGTTTTTTGTTTCATTTAAAACAAAACAAAAAAAATTAAACAATTATTTCATTTTTCATTTTGTTTCATTTTTCATTTTTCATTTTTTTAACTCGCGCCAACCAGCTGGCGGGGGGGGGGAGTTGGCGCTTTTTTTAAAAAAAACTATTTTTTCACATGCTGGCCAGCTGGGCTGCGGGCCAGCTCAGTGCATTTTAACTTTTAATTTTTTTTTACTATTTTTTCATGAGCTGAACAACTGGCCCGTGGGCTGTGTCAACATGGTTTTTAACTTCTTAATTTTTTTCTATTTTTTCACGCATTGACCAGCTGGTCCGTGGGCTAGGTCTGCACATTTTAAAATTTTTTATTATTTTTTCACATGCTGAACAGCTGGCCTGCGGGCCAGGTCAGTGCGGTTTTTAATTTTAATTTTTTTTTACTATTTTTTTAAATGCCGACCAGCTGGCCCATTGGCTAGGTTGGCACATATTAATTTTTAAATTATTTTTTACTATTTTTTCATGCGCTGACCAGCTGGCCCACAGGCTGGGTCGACACAGTTTTGATTTTTATTTTTTTTCTTCATTTGTCGTGCTGACCAGCTGGCCCACAGGCTGGGTCAGTGCATTATTTTTTTTTTGAATTTTTATTTTTCTTATTTTTTATCTCCCACCTGATTGTGCCCAATTGGGTAGGGGGAAAGGGCGGGATTTTAAAACTTTTTCCCTACCAAAGCTCCACACTACAGTTGATCGGCGGTCACACCTCAGGAAAATGTCCTTTAGAAATTGGGTTGGGGAAACCCAATCTTCACAAAGCTTGGATGGATTGTAGAGAAGCTTCATAGGAAAAAGTTACCTCCAGGAAGCTTGCCTGGGGGTAACTTTTCTTGGGGATGATATTTGGGGGTGCCTAACTGCAGTCTAGAGCCCCTGAGCAAATCCGAACTCATCTGATCTCAGAAGCTAAGCAGGGTCAGGCCTGGATACTACTTGGATGGGCGACCATCAGGGAATATCAGGTACTGTAGGTGCCTGGAGTAGGAACTGGCAAGCCACTCCAGTATTCCTGCCAAGAAAACTCCATGGACACGGGGTCACATAGAGTCAGTAAACACTCTAACAACAACACAAGTAGTAGTAGTAGTAGTAGTAGTAGTAGTAGTAGTAGAAGAAGAAGAAGAAGAAGAAGAAGAAGAAGAAGAAGAAGAAGAAGAAGAAGAAGTCAGAAATCAGAAATTCAAACTCTACTAAACTTAGAGGAATCATAGGCGAGAGTCAGGAGATGCTTCCCTCATATTTCAGTTTCTCTTGTTACCTTGTAGGTCATTTTATAGCCTGACAAATTGATACATCAAAAATTCATTCATTTCATTCGTTGGAGCACTCCATTTATAATGAATATGAACTAATGAATTTTGACAAATTGGCCAGATTTGTCAGAAAATGTGATTCATTTTTTTCCCAATTCATCCCCGTCTCTAATAAAGATAAATTATCTTATTTAAGCAGTTTTATTTTAAAAAATCATATATTTTGGCAGGGACACAATAGAGGAAATTAGTATAATAATAATAATCATAAATCCTTGATCCTGTAAACAATTTCCTCTCTTTTCAATGTCCTTTATGCTTTATCCTTATGTAACATCAGTGCCAACTTCCAGTTCAGAAGGACAGAATGATTCTTTCCAAATCTACTACAAGTTCTTTTGTGCTCAATTAAAAAAAAAAGGGGGGGGAGCGAGGGCTTATTGTGAGTCAGACAGGAAGTGTAGGCTGAAGGAACACGAAGCCAATACTACTGTTTGAAAAGTCAAGCAGGTATGGGAACAAAGACAGGGAGCCATTTTTGAAGACAGTGTCGGGCAGATGGTGCTGTTGAGCTCAATGAGGGGTGACTGCTGGATACAGAAATGCCAGGTGTTACACCTGTGCCAACTCTACCTGCTCTGTTGGACAGCACAAGTGAGAGTTCTACTGCCAGGTTACAGCTCTTAAATCACCAGCAGGACAGGAAAAATCTGTGTTGAAAATAGGGGGTGGGTTTTATGAGCCCATTAAACAATCTCTCTCCCGCTTTGGTTATTGCAATTATACCATCCTTGTTCAATGTCACAGCTGCTCTGCATTATTCATTTGAGTATAATAAAAGCAAGCAGTTAAAGAAGAATCCCTGTAATTAGCATGTTAATCAGCCTGTTCTTTACTAGCAATGACAAGCATTCCCTCTCTTATAATGCGCCGTTATTTAAGGAATACAAATAAATTAATCACGACGAGTGGAAAAGACTATATATATATATATACTAAGACCTACCTTTTAGAAAAATGTATTGCTTTCAGTCTGGAAGACCATGGCATTTATTACCTGGGCAAGCACTGAGTTCCAATAGGGTTAAAAGGGGGCATCCTTTGACATGAAGGGAGTAGAATGCATCTCACACAATTCCTCTTTCCTCTGTTCCCCCACCTTTGGATTCCGTCACATTGCTGTGATTCTAGCATCCAGTCATTGGGCACATTCCTGTGCAAGACATAGCAGAGAGAGGATAGAATGAAATAAAGAATACTGTATTAAATTAATTTACATGCTGCCTTTCCAACAAACAAACAAACAACAAACAACAACAACAACAACAACAGATGCTAAGAGCAAGGAAATACAAATACTAAAAATGTAAATGAAAAACTGAATGCCTTAAAAACAATAAATTAAATCTCCTTCATCAGCTGAGCTGCTGCTCGTACATTAAAGGGCTGTCCAAATACAAATGTCTCCAAAAATCACACTACCTGTAACAAAAATAATCATGTGCCATCAAAACAAGTCTGGCTTATGGTGACCCTTTCCAGATTTTTACAGGTAGAGAATCTTCAGAAGTGGTTTACTGTCCCCTTCTTATAGTAATACCCTGGGACTGTGCAGTGTTCTCAAGGCCACACAGGTTGGGTCTTCTCCCATGAGACACAGCGGGTAATCCAACTCCCAAGTGATACCTAAATGCCGGAGCTATCCATCCTAGCCAGACTGGTTCACCTGCAGTCTGCACAGTAGGAAAAGACCTCACAGAGGAAGTATCAATGGGTGGAGTACCTTTTTGGTTCTATGGGGCTACCTTTTGAAATAAACAGTATGAACACAAAGGACTTGGCAGGAACCTGACATTTTAAATTAGATAAGTTATGCAGCAAGAATACAATCAGAGCAACAAATGGATACTGCTTTTTAAAATTCAATTCACCACCAAGGTGTAAGAGCTGTTTGCATATACATCTCAGCCTCAGGACATCAGGTCTCTCAGAATCTCTTTTTGTACAATGATTTAGGACACAAAAATCACTCATTTTAGAAGCACTGAATGAAAACACAAGGAGTACAAATGCACAGTATCACTACAAGGAATATACCGCTCCTGTACATACTGTATGTATCCACATTTTGTCGGAGGAAGTCCCGCCCATGAGACATGTCGGCAGCTTGATCTTGGAGCTCCATACTGAGATCTGAAAAAGCCTTAAAAATTACTGTTTAAAGCCGTGGTGCCGTGATTAATGCGTCATTAAATCATTCGGGGACGACAGGAGAAGCAATTTATATTTCTTTGAGAGTGGATAAGCTTGATTTATTAGTGATCCACCTACTTTTGGTTTTGCCTGTTTTGGCTGGCTGTTTGGAAATCTGCACAGAGAGACAGATTAGTGCAAGCTCCAATTTTGTTATGACATTCAGGAAATGGAAAGGCTGTTGATCTGGCAACCTCCCTATGAGCCAAGAATTTTATTTGTGTTTAGATCGACAGTATTTCCCCCAAAGTTGCTTGCAGACCTTTGCACTCAATTCATGAGATTCAGGGGCACTGATAGGGCTGGCATGTGCTACTCCATCTTTCTTACACTTGGTCTTTTGCCCAGTTCAGAGAAACAAAGGAACAGAGCTTAAGAGAATGTAGCTTGCTCGGAGACATTTGGAGAGCTTCCCATGAGAGTGAGGATTCTGAGATCAAATTTTTAATACACATTTAATATATTGCTAATCAGTGTTTCAGATTGGCTAGGTTTCACAGTTTTCACCTTTTTTACAAGCCCACCAGGGGGTCTTCTCAAGCTCTTACTGATTTCCCTCTACCTTCAATGTGTGAAACAGAAGGGGCTCTTGGCATGAAATATGCCAGGCCAATGCACCATAGAACTGTCCATGCTGAAAGGCAGGAAGGATCCAAGCACAGCTTTAAATCAGGTTTCTCAGCTCTAGCATGATACTATATAGAATAGAATAGAATAGAATAGAATAGAATAGAATAGAATAGAATAGAATAGAGTTTTATTGTCATTATGCATATGCAAGATATGCACAACGAAATTAGAGTGCTGTTCCACTACACACTCTAAGCATACATACTTCAGTCCTGTGATTTTTGCTGATTGGGTGCCATCAGCAAACGTGCCATGCTCCCAAGAGCAGCTGGTCTTTGAAAAGACAATCTTTTGAAAGGACTTTCCATATTGTCTATAATATTCATACAATTTAATATTAGCCTGTTGTGTGGGATGCTCCATGACTTAGATCCCTCTGTATTTGTACAACGGAACCAGGTTCTTGCATTTGACTTATTTATATCCTGTAGTATGAAAGCAAAAAGTAGTTTGCCCTTCATTTTTGATGATGGTCATCTTCAGATTCATGATTTAGGAAAAAGGAGAAGGAGTAAGCAGTTAAGGCTGAACAGCCATATGTTGGTGGACACACAGGTGTCTAACTAGCCCAATATGAGCCTGGAAGATATGGAAGCAGTGGGGAAAGACTAGCAGATCCTGGTTTGTTGTCCTGTTGAGACTTCTTGCTCTCTCATTTCTCTCTTCCTTTGTGCATCCTTAATCATTTTTGTTTCACATTCTTCAGTGCTTTGCTTCAGAGTGTTCCATCAGATGTTTGAGTGAAAGCTTCCCAAATGAGATCGTCTATATGCTGAATCCTTTTCATGTTGTCTTCACTGTATCCTTGAATCGGTTCTTTGGTCAAATGACAGCTATACTATAGTCTGAAGAACCAAACTGTGCAGGTTCTACAAAACTCTACAGTTACCGGTGAAAGAAAATTTAGCATGTAACCCAAAGGCTTAACTGCTGACTTGGAGATTAGGAGACCATTTTATACTTCAGTAATTTGTCATCTTATGATTGGCGATGGGAATTAATGCAATTTCTTCAAGATAATGATTGGATTTCTTTAATTTAAATCAATTCCCTGGCATCAGAGTGAATAACAGGCTAAGCAAACTATTTTTATTTCAAGATGACATTTCTCCCATGCTGCCAACCATGAATGAGAATCTCACCAATTGAGGGTGAGGTCTTCCACAGTAAGCTATTGCATGGGCAAAAGTCTCCATACTCAGGGTAGAAGCAGAGGCCAGAACTAGCCCATGGCTAGAAAAGGGAACATTTTGAACTAAACAGAGCATTTGAGTTTCACAATGCTACCTTTTCTCACCTTCAGAATCATGCATATCAGCTTGCTTGGTTTGATGATTGGGCTTTAGGATTTAAGCAATGTCTTTGAAATGGGATTTCACCAATCCAGAAATGCTGCCTGGTCACCTCTCTGCAACATGGACAAGCGTTCAGCTGCAATTGTTTGTGGCCTGTATCTGGCTTCTGGCCAGAGAAGGCAACAGGTATGATGACCACCAGCCACAGAGCGAAGGCCCTTCATTCAACAGAATAGAAACTGTGTCTACCCATCTAATTAGTGTCAACTAACATAGAATCTCTGAATGAATGGGACTTGAATTACCAAATTCTGTTCATTTATTCTAGGAGGGACTAGTATCTGGGTTTAGCTCAGTGTGTGTGTATTGGCATACAATGGCCAAACTCCAAATGGTATAACGTTTGAAGGTAAATTGCCTCAAGTTACGAAAGTATTGTAGGCTTTATCAATCAAAGACAGGGAATATCTATGGTTGGGGCAGTTTGGAACTAAAAGTATTGCTGTTTCCTTTATAACCGGTGTAAAATTCCTAGTAGGATTTTGGACTGAGAAATTGAGCCTTCAATCCTGTTGTCATACCCTACTAGAGCAGGTAGAGCTGGCATAAATGATTCAATGGGTATATTGTAGTTTGGGGTAGCAACTAAGTTTAGGCCATTGTCTGTCATCCATAGTTTAGAATACTTCTAATAACTGCAATGATTAATAATGTTATGGGAATCCAATGTACTTTTGGGATTTAATTTGAGCCATGTCTTGTCATTACATGTTTTTTACCCTTTATGTTGCATGAAGGTAGTAAATATATTTTCTCATCCTCTTTTGGCAAACTCTGGGGCATTTTTATAGGTTTTGAAGTATTGGTCAGTTCAAGGCAATACAACTGCCTATAAACTGCTGCAGCTGTAAGAGCCACTTGAGCTGTAATCTATTTTAAAACCACATAGTGATATTGATTTGAGGGGGTACTTTTTACTGAAACTTTCCCAAACTTTCCCCATTGGTCGACATAATATTTTGGCCATAGATAACACATCTACTCTGATTGGGCAGCATCCTTTTTTTTCCCCTTACCCATCCTTTAATCATTTCTCTGACATACAGAGATCCACCTCGGCCCGTCCCGTTCGGCAGGCGCGAGCGCACTTGCTGCGGGTCGCCACTCCTCGAGAAGCCCGGAAGACGAGCACTCGGACCCGGGCATTCTCAGTGGTGGCCCCTAGCCTTTGGAATTCCATCCCTACTAAAATGCGCTCTGCAGAGTCCCTGCTGGCCTTCCGGAAGGCTTTAAAAACCTACCTTTTCCAGGAGGCCTTTGGCGATTCTTAATTCTTTTTTTTTCCCTCCTCCTCCGCCATCTCTATGCTTTTGTTACTGAGGTGCTAGTAGGTTTTACTGATTTTAAATCCATTGTTGTAACTCTGTTTGTTTATATCTGTAACTTTGTGTGGCTAACATAGCCCTTGTAAGCCGCTTAGAGTTCGTTTGAAGATAAGCGGGGTACAAATGCAAAAATAAATAAATAAATAAATTCACAGATGTTGTATATTGTTGTCACGGCATGTGATACATGTTCTTTCTGTGGAGATGCACCATGCTGAAAGAAGGGCAGGTAACCGTCCTTCAGATATGATGCCTACTATCTGGATTACCATGGTGAATTAAGGCCTCCCTCAAACACAGCCTAGAACACAATAGAACACAGGCTGAGTTCTATTGTTCATCTCAGCTACAGGACACCCATTGAATAGATGGGATCTTTTAATTCAGTTCAAGGTCAGTTCCATTAATTCAAAGGATCCATTGAATCTTTCTATTTGTCTCCTAACAGAGACTGCATGACATCTTGGCTGTTTAGATGCTGAGTGTGGAAGTTCTAAAAACCTATGCTGGCTGAAAACCTGTTGCCTAGCTCAGTGAGTAGTATAAGGATGATGCCATTGTCAGCAGCAAATCGCCGCTGATTAAAGACAAATAGCTGCTGATGAAAGGCAATTTCAGAATGCAGGTGACTTGTACACAATATGATGAATTTGAGCCCACCTCGGTGCCTTTAATCAGTGTTGATTTTGCCACTGCTGATGATGCCATTGGACACGCAGTTACACAGTGAAATTCCAAATCAATCCAGAAGGTTCGTCAGCTAATAAGTGTCTCCCCTTCTTGTTGCTCTTTCCTCATTTATTTTGCCTTGAATGAAAAAAATCATTCACCTTAGTACTTTGGTCACCATTTTGTTCTTAGTGGCTTGCAATAAACCCCACATTTTAAATGCTTTCATATTCTTTTATACTGGCTTGTGTTACAGCCCATTATTCCATGCCATACACTACAACTGAGAATGCAGAGCATCTTACAATGTGCATTCTCAGAGCCAGCTTTATATTTTGGTTGCATGTGGCATTTTTCATCTTAAGGAAATTGTTTGGGACTATCTCTGTTTTGACTTCTGTTGCCTGACTATTGCACTATTTTTAAGTCAACCAAATTCTAGTGTAGATCTGTTGTAAAATGTTTTGTTGTTGCATTATTATTTTTTTACCTGTATTATTCAGCCTCCTTTACTTATTTCCAGGGACTTTGTTAACACATTTAAACTGACTGACTAACACTTTTAAACTTCATTGATTTCACCCTATCTTTACACCCTTTGTCCCTGGGTCTTTCAAAGCCTTTTTGTTGTTAGTACAAGTTTCAAATTATATTTCTTAAATCTTTGTTGACTGACCACATCCTCAGTAATATCTTTCTTCTCACATACATAGCCACAGTGATGTCATGATTGTGAAATCATACAGTGTGGTGTCATATAGGTGTCATGATAAAATTATACTGTAACAACGATATATAATATATTTATATATAAACAATATATAAAGTTGGATCACTTAGTTGTTTAATTGGTATGATTTATTTTTTAAAAAACAACTCCCCCCCCCTTAATTTGAGGTAGTGATGCCAGGACTATGATCTGAATTCACATCAGCTGAAAGATGAACTTGCACTAGTGTAACAATATTTTGTTGTCTATGAAACAGGATTAAATCTATCCATTACTTACAATGTGGTTAGTGCTTTCTTGTGGAGTTTTCCATGTATACAGTCTCCTTGGTATGGTAGTAATCAGAATGTTGAGTTGATGTCTAAAAGTTTGTGTACTTTACTGAACTGTGTCATCCATTTATGTTTCCATCTAGGTATGATATGTATACATGCAACATATATGCTAAAATCATGTTGACTAGCATAGTAAGTCACATCTAGAGCACACCCATTGAATCAGTGGGGATTTGGTGATTAGCTACTCCATATATTCCATATGTTCCATTGATTAACTGGGCCAATTCCACTGGCAATGTTCTGTGCTAAGCAATATGATTCCCACCACATTATGGTGGTTTTCCATTGCCTTCCACATCTCAAGTAGTACTCCTAAATAGAGATGGGCACAAATAAAAAAAAGGTGTTTCGTTTGTCGTTTGTCATTTAGGGGGTCCATTTCAGTTCATTTCCGTTTTTTGTGAATTTTTGCAAAAAATTCATTTTCATTTTTGTTCGTTTTGTTACCGTTTTGTTAACCATTTGTTTCAATTTTTTATGATTTTTTTTAGCTTTTACAGCAGTTCAATGTATTGCTGTAATGAAAATGAAACGGACGACAAAATTTCTGGTGTTTCTGTTCATTTCGTTTCATTTTAGAGATAAAATTCATTTGTCGTTTCGTTGTGTAACAAAACAAAAAACAAAAACGGAAACGAAACATTGTTCGTTTCGTGCCCATCTCTACTCCTAAATATAATGCCTACCATGATGTGAAATCCAACATCAGTCTGCTTTGCATTTGCTTTCTGTTTGATACTGACTTAGAATGTGAATCCCAAAGCATCTCACCTAGGGTTGCCATATGACATGACCTGTTTTAGGGAAGATGTTCATGTGCTTAAAAAGTTGCTGTCCTTTTAAAAAAGGTATCCTATGTTTGAAGGCTCGACACTCCAAGTACTATATGATCTAAAGCTGAAGAATTTTAGAGGGAAATCAGCAAAGCTGAAATTGCCCGACAGTACCAGGAAATGGGACAGCAGACTCAGCAGGCAGGCAGGTTACCTGACCATGGTCTTCCTCACTCATGCAAACATACAAACTGTTAAATTAGCATATGCAGTGGAACGTCAATGGCCAACTTAACATCCACTGAATTTTTCTGGGTATGCAGGGTTTTGAATACAAAGCAAATGATTCCGCATCGAACACGCACTGCACTATGCCATATTGGCTATCAAGTAATACCTTTATTAGACTAGTAAAACCTCAACGACAGTCTAGCTTTTGAGTCCTGCAAAACTCTTTATCAGGCTAGGCTTTGCAGAACTGGAGGGCATCCAGTGGCTGTGTTGCACGGATGCTCTTGGTACTAACTGCATCGCCAACCCCTCAAAAACAGAAATGAGCTTTGAAAAGTCCCCAGTATTCATTTTAAAAGAAGGATGTTGTTCCCTAAAAGGTGTGCTTGAACTCTGCCACGTTTTAGATAAGAATTGTGTTCCTAGAAATGTACCTTTTCTATTTGAGAAAAAAAAATCCATTGGGAAATTAGGTCCAATGTCTCCCTTGGGAGACATCCAAGGGCTGTAAAACTGGTCTTGGGGGCCCCATCTGATTACTTTTACAATAAAAAACAAAACATTTCTCCCCCTACCCATGGATGTAAAATCAAAGTACAGTGTGATAAAAGTAATGAACAATATTCAGTTTATTAAATTGAGTCACTTTACTTGCTTACATGGTTGAGCACAGCACCATGATTCAACAGAGCATTGTTTCTGACAAACAATCACTATTTTTCATTTAGATGTTTGTTCTTTGATTCAGTTATGATTTTTCACTGCAGTATGTTGACCTACTTACTAGACAAGGTTGTTTTGTTTTGTTTTGCTGTAAGAATGATTGCTTATCTACTTTTTGGCTTTAAAAATGATTCTGAATATAATGCATTTGTGGCATTCAAAGTGCTTTATGGCCCATATTCTGCAAATAATGTGAATTGCTTTGAACATCATAAACGCATGACACCTAGAATACTGAAAAGAAAAAGAAAGAAAAACCCAGATTAGTAAATCATCTCATCAGCCTACTTGATGTTTGCCTGCATTTCAGATTAGAGATGGGCACGACTCAGCGAAAGTTTTGTTTTCGTTTTCGTTTTTTCGTTTCGTTACATAACGAAACAAAAAATGAATTTTGACTCCAAAATGAAACGAAACGACCAGAAACACGAAATATTTTGTCGACCACTTCGTTTTCGTTATGGCAAATGCATTGAATTGTGCTAAATGGTAACAAAACAGCAATTTTTCGTTTTCATTTTCATTTTTTTGTTTTGTTACATAAAAAAATGAAAATGATTTTTTTTGCAAAAAAACTCACGAAAACGGAAACGAACCAAAACGGACCCCTAAACGACCAAACGACAAACAAAACACAATTTTTTTGAGTCGTGCCCATCTCTATTTCAGATATTTCAGATATCTGACAATGCATAGTTGTATTCCCATCCTGCCTCCTTCACAGATTAGCAGACTGCCTGGGGAGGTAGGGAAGGGCAACCTGAGCTCCTTCCTGGACTGGCATGACACCAGCGAAGGAAGGCCTTGGTGGTGTACCAATGATGATGAGTGGGCCTGCAAGACAAGGGGGTGGTTAAAGACAGTACCGGTAGCATCATGCCAGAAATTCAGCACAAAGCACTTTATCGCAGTTCATGTCCATCTTTAAGTACTACCCAGAACCTAAGTCCCAGTTCAATGGAGCACATTGTCCTGTAACTGCTTGTAGGATTACAGTAGTAATGGGCAAACATCAGTCATCCAGGAACCAGTTTTTTTTTTAATTTTTTTACTCATGGGACCAGCTGTAGGTCACAGCGCACGGAGAAAATGAAGTGAGAGTTAAACAGCAGTCCCCTGCTACTTTTGTAAACCCTCTTCCTTGGATTTAAAATGGATCGTAGGCTTGTAGTACATAAGTTTAAATCAGCCTGAGTTAACACTTTTACTGGGCTACTGAGAAGGTATTTTAGTGGTCAAATAAAGGATAGCACTCACCTCTTAATTCCGATCTCTCTATTGCAGGTGGAAACAAAGCATGAGCAATGTTTATGGTTTTGAAGAACTGCATCTTTAAATGCTTCCAAGCATGTAACCATGGCAATAATTCTCCCCCCCCCTTCCTTTTTTGACTATGAAGGGTCGTCTAGGAAGGCCTAGGGCACACAAGTGGACACACCCCATAGAGGGCTACTGTTGCTTGGTTACCAGTGACAGTTTCTGTCCTCCTATTTTCTCTGAATAATGTAATCACTGAAGAGGAAAATACATTTTTTCCTTACACCCTATCACAACTATCTGCTTTTTTATTATGCTGTCAACCATTTTTGTTAGGACTAGAGAGACATCAAGAAGGATTCTGAGTTGTACAGTATGATATGGAGTAGATTAATTGTACTGAATTTTGAATCTCAAGGATCATCATTCATTGTATATTTTGTATTAAGCTTTGTTTTGAAAGAGCTGTACCTCAGTCTGACTGTCTAAAATGCCACTGCTAATCCTATCTCTTTCAGCAGATTACAAACAGAGGGTAAGTCTGCATTGTAACATGCAATGGAATAATAGAATGCTATTCCTTCTGTGCATGAGATCTAGTACTAAGCCTCCACAGTGCCTAAGAAAAAGGGCTTGGCTGCAATGTTTTGAAGAAGGCTACCTCATACTGCTTGAAATCTGATAGTAACTGGAGTGGGATCATTAGAAAATCCCCCATGTCTGTGAAGATCCTCAGTCACCCAGGTGAGTTTATCTGGAAGTTCAGTCATGGCAACTGGACTACTTTTCCTTGAGAGATAGAAATGTTTCACTGCTCACCCAAACAGATTCATCAGTCATCCCCAGTGATTCAGTGAGCCTACTCTAGTGATATTGGCTACTGAATGAATGGATCTTCCCATTCTCTCTTTCCCACTTCTACAGATCTCAGCCTTATGTTTTGAGATACAGAGTGGATTGCCATAAAATTGGGCCCTGCCACCACTTGTTCAAATAACCATATAACTGAAGCAGTATAATGCAATGCCTAAGTGTAAATCTTAAATGAATAAGAAGAAAAATAAATACATACCAAAATTTGGCATCAAGAGAAAAGATATCTAGCCCATTGTTCTGATAGACTACATATTTCTGTAGGTAGGGAATATTTACTTTGGTAGCCAAGCATTCAACCATCTGATTTCTCTACCTCCCGCAGTAAGTGATTGTTTACAAATAGTTTTAACTCCACAATAACTGCTTGCATTACATATGTACAATAAAGGGAAAATGTATTAGAATCAACTCAATTTACTTGGGTTGGTTTTTTTTAAAGGGTAGGAATATGTCACATTATGATGCTTAGAACATCTTTTGGTTTGGCTATATCATTTCCAAATTTGGTTAATGAAGTATTTGCTCTCTCTCTCTCTCTCTGTCCTCTCTCTTGCTCTCTCTCTCTCCTGTATATATTGTATCTCTATCTCTATCTCTATAGAGAGAGGTTTATATATATAAATCCCACTGCCACCTACTGTATATCCATGAACAATTAGGACTTGTTCAATCAATACTTATGCAAGTCTGATTGATTATATGGTTCTCCTCTGCTTGAGATTAATGACAAGATTTGGCTCTACATCTCCATTCTTGAATTGAGACACCTAGTTTATCTCTGGAGAGGGTTGTGAAGTGCCCACCCTTCCCTGTAACAATAATTTAATAATTTAATTTATTTATTTATTGTCATTGTGTGTATATACACAGTATACACATACAACGAAATTCAGACACCCAGAGACCAGATTCAACACGCACACACACAAATCTCCAAACACTCTCACACACATTAAAAAAATAAAAATAAAAAACCCTTCAACACACACACATAAAATCCCTGAATATTCCCCCACCCACCAACCCCCCCCCTTAAAAACACAAACATCTACACAACAGGCTAGGTAATCCTGTCCAAGTGCTCACTACTGGTGGTTCTTGAGTTCATTATTAAGTGCAATTATAGCTCTGGGATAAAAACTGTTCAGAAGACGTGTGGTCCGAGTTTTAATTGTTCTATATCTTCTGCCAGAAGGCAACAGTTCAAAGAAATTGTGAGCAGGATGAGTAGAGTCCCTCAGAATGTTGTGTGACTTCCTCAAACAGCGAGATGTGAAGATGTCATCCAGGGTTGGTAGCTGGAGCCCAGTAACATTCTGGGCAATTTTAATTATTCTCTGTAGAGCTTTTTTGTCCTCTACAGAGCTGCTCCCATACCATGATAGCATACCATAAGTTAGGACACTCTCAATGGTGCTGTGATAGTAAGACAGAAGTAGATGCTGAGATAAGTTCATCTTCCTGAGCATTCTCAGGAAATACAGCCTCTTCTGTGCCTTCTTCACAACCATATTGGTGTTTACAGTCCATGAGAGGTCCTCTGAGATGTAAGTGCCCAGATATTTAAAGCTACCAACCCTCTCCACCTCCTCACCATTTATGTACAATGGTAAATGTACATCTTTCTTCCTCCTGAAATCAATTATAACAATGCATAAGGGGCTGATTCCTATAGGAATCGAGACTGACACACCTACCCATTTAATCCAGAAGCAAGAATTGGGGAGAATAAACAGTAATGTCTACACTTTTCTAAATTTATTATCGAAGTTCAGATATTCCAAGTATGAACAAAATGTTCTAAATTTATTATCAAAGTTCAGGTATTCCAAGTATGAACAAAATGTGCTCCAAGGAACAGAGAGGTAAAAAGTGTGAGCAAAAATGTGCACTAACAGATACAGTCACAAAGTAAGTTTTATTTTATGGATCACTACCTGCAAAAGTGTGTGTGTATTTTGTGTGTGTGTGTGTATGTGTGTGTGTTGTGTTGTGTGACATCAACTCAAAACTGACTTACAGTGATCCTAATAGTGTTTTCAAGGTAATTGAGGTGTTTATGGAATGGTTTTACCAGTGAGTTTCCATGGCTGGGGACTTGAACCCTGTTCTCCAGAGTCTTAGTCAATCACTTTATTCACTATACCATACTGGGAATCCTCCCAAAGAACATAGATCTGGACTCTGGGGAAACAGAGATGCATACAAAAGATCTACAATACATGTATTAGAGATGGGCACGACTCAGAAAAAAAATTCGTTTTCATTTTCGTTTTCGTCTAGGGGTCCATTTCGGCTCGTTTCCATTTTCATGAGCTAATTTTCAAATTTTTTTCGTTTTCGTTTCGTTACATAACGAAAATGACAAACGAAAACAAAAACAAATTTTTTTCGTTTCTTCCCATTTAGCTCCATTAAGTGCTTTTCCAGTAATGAAAAACGAAAATTGGCTCAAAATTAGTCGTTTCGTTTCCGTTTTCGTTCCAGTTTTGAGCCGTTTTTCGTTTTTCGTTTCGTTACGTAACGAAAATGAAAAACGAAAACGAAAACAAAAATTTCGCTAAGTCGTGCCCATCTCTAACATGTATATTTTGTGAAACACAATATATGCTACTGGTTATTTTTTGAAAAATTCAAATTGATGTAAGAATGTGAGAGAAAAGAATTGATTTTGGAAAAATAAAAGAAATCAAAGTTTACAGATTCATCCGTCTCTACTCAGGAGCAATGCATGACTGAAAGTGGCATATACTTCTTGGCAGACCTATGGGACTGGCTGAAACTGCAACTTATTTAAACTGGTTTCAATGTTTTATAAATTCATATACTGTGCTTACACTTGCTTAATTCAAGTCCTGCCATGCAGGCCATGTGCAGAACTGCTGGATTAGTGGTAATATTATGGGTATCTTAACAATGTTTCAGCTGCTGCATACCACAGAGTTGAAATGACTGGCTTCCTTTATCTACTCAAGAGTGGAAGCAGAAAAAAACCCCCAAAACCTGGGATCAGGAATAAGAGTACATAATGACAAAAGTGTAAGACATTCTCTTCCTGATAAATATGTATAGAATTGAGCTACAAGACCGTTATTTTCCCTGTTAATAAACAAAGGTCATAGAAAAGCATATGTCATTTGTAACATGGGAATATGCATAAACATGCTTTTAAAAATACATTCAAGAAATCTCTTAAATATAAGAATATCTGAAATTATCTATATTTTCCTAGTGTTAGGAATTTATAATGATGAGAAAATATTAACAGACCCAAATGTGCTGAGAAGGCCTTACTGGGTCAACCTGACCCATCATCCTCTAAGACTTGGCATAACTGCACATTGCGTGGGTGCCAATCTCCTGAAGAGCAACATTTGGCGGTTAGCCAGGAATAAGGAACCAACTTGAAATATCAAACAAAACTGGGAAATAGGGTCAGGCCAATCTGGGTTTGATGGCCAAATGGCTATAAGCCAAGAACAGGAGCTAATGAACAGGCACATGTAGGCACGTGAAGGGGCGTACAAAATACATAAGTCTGAGATCATAGACACCATACAAAGAGTATATAAATCATGGGAAACCATTTGAGCCCTGTCCAGGACAGCAGGGCAGATCAAACAGACTGGCCTGTGTGTGTCTTGGAACCTTAAGGGAATCTTACTTAAGACCCTTAAGCTAAGATGTCTACTAACCTACTTTCTGTACTGTATTGTTCTGTGTTGTATCTCTAGCTGTCTTTAATAAACCTTTTGCTATATAACTAACTCAGCGTGGCAATTTTGATGAACCACCAAAACTCATCAATGGTGCATTGACAATATATTTTTATTTTTAAGGACTATTTTAAACTTATCACTAGTATTTTGTCCTCATGATCCCACAGTAGAAGCCCACATAGCATTGCTCAATCTGGCAGGACACGTTGCCTCAACTAGTACTGGTCTGCCCAGGCCATTTGATTGTGGACTTGTTGTACAACATGAGAAAAGAAGGGTCTAATGGGTTGTAATGTGGATAAAAAGGTCTTCTATAGCTTTACAGAAAAGGTCACATGGTTCTCTGGGCTTGGGATAACGTTCCCAATTCTATGAATTGATATCTTTGTAGACAAATACACGTTTTAATATAAACTGCAGCTATTGTGACTATTAGGGGTGTGGTGGCTCAGTGGGCTAGAGCGCTGAAACTGTTGTCTGCAAAGTTGGCAGCTCGGCAGTTCGAATCCCGGGTGCCACACAGTGGAGTGAGTGCCTGCTGTTAACCCCAGCTCCTGTCAACCTAACAGTTTCAAAGCATGTAAGTGCAAGTAGATAAATAGATACCACTGTAGAAAGCAGGAAGGTAAACAATATTCCATGCGCAGAAATGCGTTCAGCCATGCCGGCCACATGGACACAGACTTGCACAACACTGGCTTTTTGGCTTGAAAGTGGAGATCAGCACCGCCCCTAGAGTTGGACACAACTCACAACCTTTACCTTTTTTACCTTTATTGTGACTATTACTATATGTACAAATATCACCCACTTCTCATTCAACTATACTAACAATTCATATTATGTTTAGGCCAACCAGCTCTAAATTTCTAGCTATGCGTCTTCGCAGGACTGCCTATGGAGTTCATGGCTGAAGCAGAATTCAGAGCAGGAACTCTGTCATTTGCTATTCTGTTTCTTAGCAACTGCACCACACTAGCTCCAAAGAACAGAGAGGTGTGTAACGGAGGCTGAAGGCATTATTGTTCTCATCATTGCCACTGGCAGTATCAAGCAAGCTGCCTGGTAGCATCAGCAACTCATCAAAATGCATAACTTCTCTTCTTTTGAGTTAATAAAATTGCCCTAAAATCTATAACACCTCCGAAGAACTGCAATAAATAAAGAAAAGCTCAATACTTCCTGCTTGAAATGAAATAATAACACAACAGGATGCAAATGAGTTTACTGGTCAGTATAGACTTGAGCAAGCTACTCAGTCCTGGAATAAGTACTACTGCTGAGTAGTTTATAACTAGGAAACCTTGACAAAGGCAGCCATAAATCAGAATCGAGTTGACAGAATATTGCCGTCATCATTATCAGTCATCATCATTGTCTGCATCTGTGGCCCTGTTCAGATATTCTTGTTGATGTATGCTGTTGAGTCACTTCTGACTCAAGGTGACTCTAATGAGGTTTTTGAGTTATGTGCCTAGATACCCTGAGCACATTTGATCTTGCCTGGTCTCAGAAGCTAAGCAGGGTCAGGCCTGGCTAGTACTTGGATGGGTGACCACCAGGGAATACCAGCTACCGTAGGCACCTCGAGTAGGAACTGGCAAACCACTCCAGTATTCCTGCCAAGAAAACTCCAATAACACAACAAGAAGAATAAGTTTAAAGGGTTATTTACCCGGGGAGCCTCCAAGGATGAAGGGAGAACTGAATGCAAGTGTTCCAACTATTACAAGATGCTGCCCATCACATCATATTGGCTCTCACAGTTGACCTCAAAAGAGCTTAAAGTGGGGGGGAGAAGCCCATTAGCCTTCCATCTTGTCCACTCTATTCATGGAGATCTCAATCTGAAGAAGAGGCATTTCTGAGGAGCATCCCCTATTGCTTAGAACCCCAGAATGAGGTTTCTTGATTGTTTATTTTATTTTATTTATTTCTTGGAATTCTATACCATTCTCATTAGTGCCGGGCAATACTCTGAGTGGTTTTACAAATACAAAACATAAAATAGATAACATAAAACATAAAAAGCATCAAAAACCATTACAATAACAAAAAATGGAGATGACACAGCAGTCACAAAAATAATAATTATACAGTATAAACCATTCAGAAGGGGAAATAAAAAGCTCAGCCAGGTTTTATGTGGAGTGCCTCCCTGTAGAGCATGTTTTTTTTAACTGGCTGCTAAATAAAAACCTACCTCTTTTAGAGGATTTATGGGCCTCCCTCACTGTGGCTACCCAGAGGAGCCCTGAGTGGGAAGATATTGGGGTGGGGGTGGGGGTGGGGGGGTCAGGTGTATGACATTAAGGAAAGATGTTCCAGCACGTAACATGGACCCAACTATGGAAGGCTTTGTGTGTAAGTGTCAACAACACCTTGAAGCTGATCCTGATTCAATAGTTGATTACGTGGAGTTGCTCACAGGTAGAAAAATCTCTCATGTTCAAGTAAAAGAAAGCTAGAAGGGGGGGGCATGCCTTCCATCCAGTGATTACTTTAACCGGTTTGTAAGCAGGCTTTCTTCACAAGGGTTTCTTTATAAATATGATCTTATGTTTGGGGAGTTTTTCAGTAGTAATTCAGAATTATATAGTACTTCTTGGAGTTACTGGCATTTACTAAACTGAAATTGTAATCAGTGTCAGAAGCCTAACAAACTGAAATAAACTGACCCAAAAATCCAAACAGGTTTTTTTTGAAAACATATTTCATGTTTCTGTTCATTTTATAATGCTTAGATATTCCACTTAGGTCAGAAATGGTAATCTTGAATTAAAACTACACCAAGTACAACTAAGCCTTTGCTGGTGTTGCTGAGTATTTTCTCTCTGACCAGTGGAGATGCGATGTGTGCAAAGACCAATGTTTCCTCTTGAAGTACCCACAGGGCAAGCTGATGACAGCTTTACACTTTACTGGAAATGGATAGAGGACCACTTGAAACTCATGTCCCCAAAATCATTCTGGCATGCCACCAACATATATGTTTCTTTTGGATTACCTCACAGAAATTATCTTTAAATGAGACGTTACTTAGGGAGATCTATCATGCATGAATAAATCCAATAAAATAATAATTTGGCTTAAATAAGTAAGACATGCATGATGAGGTGGGAGGCATAACCTGTGGGCAATGCAAGAAACTGTTATGTATTATGAACACAGACAGACCCCCCCCCACAAAATGTTCCAGAAGCAGTGAGTTGTTCACAGACCTGTCTACAGGTTTGAAGAGACCTGCCCAGGTGTCCAGTGAGTCCCCTGTTATCTTGATGGTCTGGTATATCTGACACAAATGAAAAACAATAATGGCATTATTGTTACAAATTTTCTCACAAATGCCCTAGAGTTGATCCAGGGTAGCGTGAGGTATCATCTAAAACAGTGATATAAATATCCAGTCACCTACTGTAGAGGGGTTTTAGTCCAGGATTAACACTTGTGGGTCCTTCTGAGGCCCCTATGAAAAGCTGCAAAGTATTGTGGCATGGCAGCTGGGTGGAAGCATAGTTCAAATAAATATATAGATAGTAGGCTGAGAGGGTGACAGTGGCTGTTGTGATTTTTGTGTCAAAGGACAGCGGCAGAGAGAAATCCCTCATGGTAGCTGCTACCCTGAATGCTAATCAAAAGGGAGGGGGAATATTTTGCTACATGGCCTCTACTTAAATACAGTATTAGATGTATATAAGCTGTAACCTCCCCACTAACAAGCAGCTGCACTTCTGATAACATCCTCAGAGAAAATTGTCTCTCCGTCAAGGCCTCTGCATATAAAAGGTCTTAGGCCAGAGTGTAAGGTATTCATCCTCCAGAATAGATATAATTTACAAATTAAATTCAATAATTTGTTACCCTCCATTCATTTAAGGTTTCAGCACCAAATTAAACTGTCAGGTTAAAAAAACCCACCCATTTTAAAAACATTAATGGCATCAACTTTTTCTTTTCTTTTCTGGAGTAATTTCTGAGGGATTGGTTTAGCCTTTTAAAAAGTTAATTTAATTTTTAAAAACAATTTAATTATTAATTATTCCTTTTCATAATTAATGTAAAGCAATTTAATTTTGTCATTTTAAAATGGTTTTATTTAAGCAATTTGATGTTAGTAGGTTAGCTTTCCTAAGCTAAGTCTTTCTTTCTGTGGGCAAAAGTCAGCGTGAACAGAATAAAACTGTGCCTGGCTTCTTTTGGATGTAGCAAGAGCTATTAGGATAGCTATCTGCAAAGAAGTTTGGGGTTCCTATAATCATTATGAAAACATGGACAACATGCTACTGTGAGTTTTCTGAGTTGTAAGTATTTAGAGTAGGTTAGGCAGCCTTTATTACTGTTCCATGTTGCAGTTGTTTCCAAACGATTCTAATAGCAAAGTGTGTTGCTTATATACCACCCTATGGCATTTAAGCACTCTACTCTAGACAGTTTAAAATTTAATTCTATAGGCCACACAGTGCCCACACTCCAGCAAACTAGGTACTTAATTTACTGGTTTTGAAGTCTTGAGTTCATTGGGATTGAGCTCAGGTTGTGAGAAAAGTCTTGACTATAGGACTGCAGTTTACTCATTGCACCACAATGCTCCTTTCTGTCACTGCTTTTTGCCTTGCTTTCTTCTCTAATCTGATTCCTTGCTCACCATTCCCTAAATAAAATAAAAATCTTCAACACATCTGGTGTGTTTATTGGGCCTTTGAGGGTAGAGAGAGTCAGTTCTTGGTTCTCGATTCAGTCCAGATTCCTTGGCCGGTGGACAGAGTGGCTATTGGCTAACAAGTTCTTCCCTGTCATAGGGAGGGTTTGTCTCTGAGGGCTTGAGTTACTGGGATTGGTTGTTTCAAGGAATGTTACGTGGCTCTGCCAAGGATGAACACAGACAGGGAACATAAAGGTGTTGGTCTTCCATAGACCCAAATGCCCTGAGGCCTGGGTATATTTCTATAACCTTTCAGAGTTGTGTGAGAAGAAGGAATTTCAGCAGGTGTGTGGCTTTCAAGACACAGCTTCTGAAATGGTGTGCTAACTGTTGTCAAGTTCTTTTCCACATCACTTTTAAAGGTAGGAGAGCCATTCTACTTTTTCAGGAACTACCCATGCTTGCATACATTTAGCCAGTACTTGTAAGCAACTGTGCCAACACACACCATGTAGGTTTAAATGTACATTTGTGGGTGCCGAAGAAAGATGGGCATGTACTGCCAGATTGGTGGTTCATGCCAACTGATCTTTTGGATGAACAGGTAGGTGTGTGACAGTTTCTTTGGTGGGTGCCCATGGAAGGGCAGGGAAGCCAGGGTGAGGCCTCTGAGTAGGGACCCACGGGCAAAGGTACGGCTTGGAACTAACGAACGCTTGTTTGTCTGAAGAATGAACTGGCATAAACCGCCAAACCACTGGTTTATGCCAATCCCTAGTGCTGAGTCTGCCTTATATACTTATTTACTTAATTTAATCACTTTATTTTTATCCTGTCTCTGAAAAAAGGGACTCAAGGCAGCTTACAAATGACATATCCAGTGGTAATCACAATAAATTACAATATTAAAATACAGTTAAACATATGCCAATATTAGAAACTCATTTCCTTGTGGATGTGCAAAAAAGGACGTGGGCTCTCCTCATGCATTATGAATGTTTCAAGTTCCATACGCTATAATAATGAAAATTGCCCTTGATTTGGGGAATCATTTTCTGTCTGGATTGACAGAATTTTAAATGAAAGTGTTCTTTAATGGCTTTACTTCTAAGCATTGTGCTGCATCAAAATGTACTCGCAGTCATCATGTGGACTTTTAATTGTGCCTCATAACAGGAAATTGAAACTCAGCCATTTTGAATTACAAATGATTATATTGTGCTACAAAGGCATCAGTTGTCTTATGTAGAGTGCGAAAACTATTCATCAAATATACTTTCGATAGGAATATCCCAGCTCTTTAAGACAAAGAAAGCTATTTTAGAAATACAAAATCTTGTTATAAAAGACAAAACTATTTTATCCAGAAGGACATCTGAATCTGCAAGTGTGCTGCTTACATGGAAGATGAAGATAAACCTTACAGAATTTACCAGCTGGTTACATAGTTCAGTGAGTTAATGAGTTGGTTACAGAACCATAGATTGGAAGTTTAATTCCTTACTATGCCTCCCAGGACAAGAGCCAGCCTAGGTGGAGAGGGGAGATTGCACAGCTCTTTTCAAATACTTAAAAGGTTGTCATAGAGAGGGAGGGCATGATCTGTTCAACTTCTCAGTCATCTCAGAGTGCAGGACATATAATAATGCACTCAGACCAATAGGAAGCCAAATCTATGCTGAATACAGTAGAACCCCAGTATCCGTTGGGGATTGGTTCCAAGCCTTCCTGTGGATAATGAAAACCGTGGATAAGAGAGAATGCCAAAATGTCCCCAAAACTGCTGTTTTGTGATAGTAACTTGCTTTGCAGCTGCTGTTTTGCAACAGTAACTTGCTTTACAGCTGCTGTGTGTGACGATAGCTTGCTTTACGGCTGCTGTTTTATGACAGTAGCTTGGTTTACAGCTGCTCTTTGTGACAGTAGCTTGCTTTGCGGCGGCTGAATTATTTATTTATTTAGTTCCTCTGCCAGCTGTGGATAACTGAATCAGTTGATAATGAATCAGTGGATACAGGGGTCCTACTGTATCAGGGGGTGGTGGTGGAAATTAACTTTTAGAGCTGTACAACACTGGAACCAATTACCACAGCAGTGAGCACTCAATTTCTCGAGGCATTCCAGAGAATATTGGACAACTTTCTGACAGATCTACTTTGACTTGGATTTGTGCATTGAGCAGGGACTCTGTGGCCATACAGGTCTCTCCCAACTTAAATATTCTGTGATTCTATGCAGCCTTGGGAGAGCTGCATAGTCCCAGGGCATCCCCAGAGAAAGCGAATGATAAACCCGAGATATTATATAAATATTGTATACAAGTATGTATTGGCATGCAAGGAGAATGACTGGATTTTGATAGGCAGGAATAGGTTGATTGTTTACTAGGAGAGTCTATTAAAAACTGTTGAGATAGAGATGAAATGAAGGAGGATGCAATTAGGTGATATGATACTTGACTGTAGATATGCTTTTATGCGCATATTCAATTCATTTAAAAAAAAGCAAAACCTCAGGTTGTCAACCCACAACAGGATATAGTCCCAGTTTTAATAATGGACAAAGTAGTCTGAGCTAGAGACGGGCACAAATAGAAAAAATGGCATTTCGTTTTTTTGTTTTTTGTTGAGGGGTCCGTTTCGGTTCATTTTTGTTTTTTGTGAATTTTTGAAAAAAATTGTTTTTGTTTATTCATTTTTCATTTTTCATTTTTACCTGCTGTTTGCACGTTTTTTTAAAGCATTTCCGTGCACAGGCATCCCCCAATGCCCCAGACCAGAGGGAAAACACTCAAAAAAATTGATGCTGGCAGAGACACAGTATAGGCACACAGGGAGGCTGCAAAGCCAGCGGCGGGCGTTGCCCAGGGTGCAAGGCAGCCGCAGAGTGACTGCACTGCGGGGCAGGGGAGGATACTCACCGAGAGGTACGCAGCAGGCATGCACACAGGGAGGCTGCAGGACTGAAGCTAGAGAGAAATCTCTTCTTTCTCTCCCCTAAGAGCCAGGCTACAGCCGGCAGGAACACAGAGACACACACCTGCCTGGCTGGCCTAAAGTGAAAATAATGAGTCGCAGAGACAGCAATCCCACCCTAACTTCCATCAGAGACTGCAAGGAGGATGGGGGCTGCCAGAGCTTTTTATGCCCTCGGTGGCTGCCAGACCTGCCCAGTCTGCAACCTGGGCATGCTGTTAGTTGAAGTTGTCCAAGAATTTACATGATCCCATCACATGACTTGCTTCCATTTTGTGGCTGGTGACATCCATTTTGTCAACCTTAAAGGGAAAAGAAAAATACATCACGATGGGAGAAGACAAAAACAAACATTTTAAGGACCCCAACCCCCCCCCCGGTAGGTATTATCAGACAGTATAAATAATTATCACTGCATTTTTATGGATGTCCAGGGCATTTTTTAACATTTAAAACAGCTCATTTCATGGTGCGTCACCATTAACGAAAAATGAAACGTAACAAACCTAATTTTCATTGTTCTGTTCGGTTCATTCCAATTTCATCACAATGTTCGTTATGCATTTCGTTATGTAACAAAACAAATAATGAATAATGGAAACAAAAAAAGGTCATTTTGTGCCCATCTCTAGTCTGAGCTAATTACTTCTCTTCTACAATCTAGTTTGTTCCTCTCCTTGTCCACTTCTCTAGTGATGCCTTAGTTACACCTCTGGCACACCAGTCTCCCTGGACTCCAGCTGTGAATGAGGAAGAAAAGGTTACTAAGGCAGATTCATAAACAAATTGTTTCCATTTAACTGAGAATAATTACTGCTAGAATGGTACAGGTACTTAAGGTTTTTTGTCACTTTAGCCCTGCTGGTAACTGACGCAGTACTGGGGTGCTTTCTGGTCACACCAGCAGTGGTATGGCATGGGAGGTGGGACAGAGGATCAGTTTCTCCAGTCACAAAACTCTTAGGAGCACATAAGCTTCCCCAACTAGGGGACTTGCCTGCCTCCACCGCTAAAAAAGGGATCTTGAGAAGCTCCATGGCTCCTTCACAGTTCCACCTGGGGAGCGGCTCCCACATAGCTGCATTTATCCTATAGGTAAATAAGTGGAAATCACAAATCTTTGCCAACCAACTGCAACCCACCAAAGAACTGCCATTAATGTTCTTCTTCAAGGCTGTCTGGAAGAATCTATTTTTACATTTTGTTGCAGGGGCTACTTGTAAAAGCAGCACGAAAAATTCCTAGGAAGGAAACATGGATTGGGTGAGAACTGGGTGTTGCAAATGGAAAAGCGTGTCTGACACAGAGGACTGGCTGAACAGCAGAGTTGGAAGGCACTTTGATGAGTGTTACGCAGAGATATCCACCGTGCCACCTCTAACGGAAGAGCTTATATGCATGCAAAACTGGTCATGGTATATGTATATCGTCATAAAGACCACGCGGACGACAAACCATGGATGCTGATGAGCATCGTGTGCAGCACTGTTTCTTTCATTGTGTGTCTTGCCTCGGGGTGCAAAAGCCACCCATGCTCAAAACCGAGTTTAATAAACCTGACAGCAAAGTGGGAGAGAGAAGGCTCTTCTGGAAGCAGCTGTCTCTTTACATGAATTCTTTCTTCCTATCCATGCAGTGCAGCCTTGTTTTTCAGCCCGAGGCAGCAGACAACATGGACGGTGACCCAGGTCTTCCCCTTCAAAGCACGTCTGGTTTCACAGCAGTCTGCCTTACAGGTGATCTTTCAGAAGGGGCGGAAACCAGCATAAGCTCATGCTGTCAGAAAGATTAGCGTTACGAAGGGAAACTCATATATGCCACTATTAGCATTGTTCTTCCCCTGTTCTTAAATGTGCTTATCCCTCCAAAATAATTTTGTGTCCATTGACAGTATCTCTTTTTTTCATATTGCAAATGTGAACATCACAGACAAAATGGGAACTCATATGGTTTCAAACAAGAGCCACCTGTAAAATTCTAGCTATTGTTGCCACATTTTCTCATTTCTCGTGGACTGCAGAAGCTTTCACCTGATTAGTCAACGTGGAACATCTTTGTATTTTGTAATGTCACTTCCAGCAACTGACAGAGGAAAACTCCAACACTAGGAATGGGCCCCTTATGAAAAAGGACATACTGTCATTTTGTAAACTTATGAAATGTTATGAAATGAAATGAAACGAAACACCATTTTTTTGTTTTGGAAACAAAATGATTCATCCTATTGGTGAGAAGCCTCTTGATCCAGCTGTCTTGAGAACAGGGGGTTTATTTTTAAACTGATTGATTTGTTTTCCTTCCTCTCCTCCTGCACCTCAGCTGTTACTTAAGTCTGATCTTGATCCGCCTGACTGAAGCTAGCCAGCAGCTGAGCTCTTCCCTTCCCTGCACTGGCTGTCCCTGTATCTGCAAGTTGATTTAAAGTTTAAACTGATTGTTCCTTTCCTGATTAAGTAGGACTGTGGAGGTTATTTTTATATGTTTTCCTTCCTCCTGCTGATCAGCTGTTGAGCTTATCTCTTTGATCTCTCCATGCAGCAGCTAGCCTTAGGGTTTCCTGCTCGTTTACAGAGGGTTATTTGTTTGAAAGATTTAAGGAGGGTCTTTGATTTAGGGCAGTGGGCTCCCTGTTAAATAATAAAAAAAGGAAAGCTCCCCATTATTTATAGCCTGATGAATTGTTTCGTTTTGTGATGAAAATTCTTTTAAAAACCCGTTATCAATGAAACAAAATGAAATGAAGATAGAAACAAAACAAAATGCCATATTTTCGTTTTGTGCCCATCTCTATCCAACACCATTAACAGGTTTTCAGTGCCACCCTCAGAACTCTGAAGAATGCCAGTAATGAGTCTGACAGCTCTTTGTTGTTTACTACATTTCTTTTTCTTTTTTTAACTGCTCTTTCAGTTCATTTTCCCCAGGTTAAAATGTTGGCAGGCTGGTTCTGCTCCCTTTCTTTCTGCACTTTTGGGAAGCATCAAATCAATACAATTATATCCTGACCACACCATGAATCCTATTTGACAAGGAGTTCAAAGAGTTTCAAAGAAATAGAATGGGAGTACCCATAGGATTCTGTCTTGTTGTTGCAGTCTTCCAGCCCAATATATCCATGACTAAATCCACGTAGCTATCATGAAAGTACTGCCATGGGCTTAGCTATTCCTGAGAACAGTAATTATCTCATATAAAGCCACCTCACCTCAGCTACAGGAGTCTAGGATTAAGGATTTATAAATCTTCATTTGTTCAAGTTCACCCTATCATCAGCTGATTGTAGAGTGATTTGATCACAAATAAACTCCAAAATGCCTACATATTGCAAATTACAAACAGTCCAAAAAATTTAAACAGAAGTTGGAGACTAAACTTATCATAGGCATCCCACAATACAAATATCCATTTTAAAATTGGAAAGTTGAAAACCACTATAAAACACAGCAAGATTGAACTACTCCCCAACAATGAAATCTTAAATAGGACAAATGAAGCATAGCCAAAAACAGACTGTGCCATTTATATGCTGCCCCTTAGTGTTTAAAGCATTCTCTGGGCAGTTTGCAGTTTAAAGATAGCAAACTCCAATTTTGGACCAGCAACTAAACTTCCTCATTCTCTTCCCTTTCCTTTATTCCTGCCTTGTTTTTACTCAAGCCTGTTCTGTCCTCCCAAATTTTATTCACCTTCTTTTAGCAGAAAGAACCTTCCTCTTTAAGTTCCATAATCTCCTCCACCTGCATTATGGTCTTTTTGATTCTCCATGGTTTCTTTCCCTCCCTAGACTTCCACTAAGCCCATTCACCACATTCAAGCCCTGACAGCATTCCCCCCTCCATGTACCTATTTCCTGGGCAAAGATTTATTTTCTCCACTCGTATATATTTTTCCCAACTTCCTTTCTAGTCTGCAGGGTCTCACACGCCATCTTTCCACTACCATCCATTTGGTGGGAGTTGGGTGGAATTATATATGCTGCCCCTTAGCGCTTAAAGCATTCTCTGGGCAATTTACAGTTTAATTGTGTAGGCTACAAATTGCCCTGCCACAGCAAGCTGACCTTGGAAAGATGGAAGACTGAGTCAGCCTTGAGCCAACTATCTGATTCTGTCGGGATCGAACTCAGGTAGTGAATAGAGTCTTGACAGCAGTACTGAAATTTAACCATTGTGCCACGAAGCTCCTAAACAGGTGATTGTCTTGTGCTGAAATGGCATTAAAGTAGGCACCAGATGGAACGCAGAAGAGGATTCATGGTTGAGGGGGACTACTGCTGGTAAGGCCCTCTTTTAAATGGCCACTTGGAGGAGATTCAGAGCAGGACTTCAGCTCATGGGTTCAAGGCTCAGGTAGGAATATGTTGGAAAAGGTGGCCCATTTATTCAGCTACTTGGTTCCAAGCACTTTTGGTGCCATGGTTTGTGCCAAGTGGACACTTCTGAACTGTTTCCAGGGCAGTCCCACATGCCGTGCTTTGCAGTTATCTGGGAGGTAATCAGGCCACGAAGCTGTAACATTGATTATCTCTCTGTCATTAGTCTCATCTGGTAAACAATGCAATGTGCCACACTGACAGAAATGAATCCATATGCACTTCTGAACGGTGAACCTGGTGGCTTAACAGGGGGAATTTATATTCCTTTCCAGTTCTAGCTGGATGCCTCTTAACCTGGACAAGTGAATCTTCTATTAACAGTATCTATGGGCGCTTTTATATGACCCCTAAAATCCGAGGCAAAGGGCTCCCAGATCCGGAGCTTAAAAATGTTTTCCTACCAGCTCCGGACTTTTAAAAAAATTAAGTACGACCACGCCCACCTAAGTGAATCCCAGTGCACTTTTCAAGTACCTGGTCTCTGAAGGTGAAAATTTCTGATGCAGATGTAAAGCAGTGAGTGCCGAGCTCTCCTCACCTTGTGTTTGTTTTTTCGTCCCCGCCGCCCCTTTAAGAGACAGGAACCACGACGATGATGGGGTTCGGGGCAGCTTCCACCGGCAGACCGAAGTGAGCCTGCATTTTTTTCGCCCTTTTTTCTCCCTCCCCTCACACAGACAGGAACAATGGAGTGTGGGGAGGTGGGAACACAGGAAGAGCGACAAACCCGCAAGATCTCTGGTCCGAATTTAAGTGGCCAGCGGATCTTAGGGGTCGTGTAAAAGCACCCTAAGTTGCCAATGAAGTAAAATATCCTTAAAAAGAAGGCTGAGAGGGGATATGATAGCCATGTTTAACTATTTGAAAGGATGTACTATCGAAGGGGGGCTGGCTACTTTTCCATGGCTTCAGAGACTAGGACTCAGAGCAAGGTTTCAAACCACAGGAAAAGAGATTCCATTTGAACATTAGGAAGAACTTCCTGACAGAGCTGTTCAGCAGTGGAATATGCTGCCACAGAGGGTGGTGGATTCTCCTTCTTTGGAGGTTTTTAAGCAGAGGCTGGATGGCCATCTGTTGGAAATACTGTGATGGGGGTTCCTGCATGGCAGGGGGTTGGACTGGATGGCTCTTGAGGTATCTTCCAGCTCTATGATTCTACGAAGTGTGGTTATGCACTGATTACACAACTCTCCATCCCTCATATGCAGCATACTGATAACTTTGCACTCAGTGATTTACCGTTGGTATCAGACTTATTGGTTTGTATATACTAAATTAAATGGAAAATAGGACTAAACCGTACCTGAAATTGAAGCAATAATGGCTTTGGCACAGCATAAATGTCTTCAGCACTGTCTTCTGAAAGAAGCAATCCAGGTCTCTGTGGAACCACCACCACCCAACTCAGACAATGTATCCCAAACTATGGTTGATGGTATCCAAACCACTAAGAGGTTTAGGAGAATAAAGAGGGTCATGTTCTCCCAGCATGGATCATCTTGTAGAATCACCTCAGGAGTTTTAATGCCAAAACCCAAGTGCAGATACAGACTATCTAAATACGCAGGATGCTTGCTGTTGGTACATCCTTATTAAGGTTTTCTAAGTCTTATGGGCTTTTCATCTCCTGTAATATATGTATGTACTTCAATGTGCTCAGCACTGTATGTGGCTGGTAATGGAGAAGGGGATGTGTCAGGGTAACACTGCGTCCTGCAGAAATCTCCTCCTGTGCAAATTTTATATTCTTCCTAGCTGTATACTATTTAATTAGCAGGCAAAGCCAACTGAGAAGCATCCATCTCGCCCCCCCCCCAACATTATAGCATGGCTACCCTTCACTAATGATGTTGGCCCGAGTTAATTGTTTTTCTGATGGTGAACTCAGGTTTACTCAAGATTAGGAAAGAGGGTCAGCTGGATGAGAGGAGACCTAGAGGCTAGAATTTCAAATGTGCTATATATGAAACTTCCCCAAAGCATTTTAGAAAACATTTAATGGGGTTTTACTAAAAAAATAGAGAGAAGAAAGACATTTCCATTAGTCAGTTTCTTTTAACAATGGCTTAAAGATTAATGTGCAGCAGGATTAATTTTCTGAATGGAAAATCAGTGTATTGATGTTTATGTTGCTAAGCTTTAGTTAACATTAATTGCTAATGCTTAGAGCATTTTGATAAGAGATGTCAGAAAAGGTGACTGTAAAATATAGAGTGGCTGGAAAGTGCTGTTATTCATCTTCCCAAACGATGTAAAAGAGAAATAAACACACATGAATAATCGATAGAATTCCAATCTAGGTGGAATTAAAGCCACCAAATTAGAGCAGGCTCTTTGTTGTGTTTGAATGAGACTTTCATTTGTGTGTGTGCATGTGTGTGCGCACGTGTGCATATCAAAATTGTTGGCTAATCAGATTTGACATAACAAATGACAACAGGAACATTTTGTGTCATCCTTAAAGGGAAAAGAAAAAATACATTGGGATGGGAAAAAGACAAAAACAAATGTTTTAAGGACCGCAACCCCCTGGTAGGTAATAATTTCAAATAATTATCACTGCATTTTTACGGATGTCCAGGGCGTTTTAATACCCAAGAAATCAATATTAGGCATCTGGGAGCCATTTTGGGTCAATGTCTCCTAACTCCCCTTAAAGGGGAAAAAAATACAGTGATCTGATTATGAGAAAAGACATAAATGCACGTTTTAACGACCCCACCCCCCCGGTAGGTATTATCAGGCAGAATAAATAATTATCGCTGGGTTTTTACAGCTATTCAGGAAGATTTTTAACATTTAAAAACAGCTGATTTCATTGCCCATCGCCATTAACGAAAATGAAATGTAACAAACCTAATTTTCGTGGTTCTGTTCGGTTCGTTCCAATTTCATCACAATTTTCGTTATTTGTTTCATTACATAATGAAATGAATAATGAATAATGGAACAATTTTTTTTCCATTTTGTGCGCATCTCTAATTGCAATAGTCTAATCTTGAGATTAGACTATTGCATTAATCATAATAGGTCAAGTTATGCAGTACTTCTGGTCCAGTATACAGTAAGAAGTAGATAAACTATTACAGGTGTTGCCCTGCACTTTGTCAGTGAAGATTTTGAGATAAGAACCTTATGGGTAGTCATGCAGCATTGGGCATGCCAATCTGCAATATCCTCTTAGTTGATACTTGGGCATGAGAAATGGATGTATAGATTTGCCATGGAGATGTCGTGAAGGTCAAGAAGTGATGGTGATACATGATGTTGATAACTGTCCTCAGAAGAAACTGAATTTAAGTGAGCTGCTTCTTCCAGACCAATAACACAGTAGGTGAGAGCAAAGTAAATAACCAGAATGGAAATTAGAGCTAGAAGAAGGAGATTTTAACTAAATTTAGGTTAATTAATTAAAAGAGGAAGACATCTCATGTAATCCAATGGAAAAACATGGTAGAGAAGCAGTGAATACGGTTCATATTCCACTTCCATAACTGAAGTTGTATATCACCATTATCCTAAATATAGCAAACTCCAGTTTAGGAGTCTGTTCCCTCCTTGTTTTCACTCAAGCCTGTCCTGGCCTCTCAAATTTTATTCACCTTCCTTTTAGTAGAATGAACCTTCCTCTTTAAGTTCCAATGTTTGTTTGTTTGTTAGATTTCTATACTGTGCCATCTAGCAACAGTAACCATCTGTGCCATCTAACTACCAATTTGTTGGGAATTAGGTGGAATTACAAACAACTATTTTGGTTCTGATAGGAAAAGAAAGACCAGTCTTGGAAAACTACAAGTACAAGTCTGGAACTTTTACCCCACATTTTGGACAGCCTAACCACACTGATTCCATGAGCTAGTATGATGACATGGGATATTATTCATGACTCCTCTGGTGATTCAAAGACAAAAAATTATACAATGGAAAGACAAAATGGGAATTTGGTTATGCTTAAAATAAGGAGCTCTACTCTCTTGGCCTGGGATGATCTGAAAACTGACCTGCCAGTTAATTTACCTTGATTTCAAACATTAGGTTAGTTATTAGCCTACATTCACTAAGGGAATATTATAAAAATCCTGTTTAATGGTCCCTATTCTTTTGATGATAATTTATTAAGTAACCAAAAGTAATATATTTTTTTAACCCTTCCTCTTCTAATGAGAAATTACTAAGTGGAAGGTATAACTCTGTGTAATTTGTCTTAATTCTAAAATTTTAAGTATAGCTTTATAACTTTTTAATTTTTTGATAACTTCATGAGAAGTAGCTGAGAATTGTATTATTTATAGTTTGCATTTGTTTAAAATACAGTAATAGAAAGTCAACACTAAAATTTAAATGTAAGGCTACCATCTGAAACACACTTACTGGTAAGGAAGGCTGATTGAGCATTATGAGTCTCACTTCAGAATAAAGCTGTATAAATTCTGTAATGTATTTTGTTTGTTAAAGAACTTCAGAACAGCCTTTCATCCATATAGATCGCAGGATAGCATTCGAATGCAATAAAAGTCATAAAAATTCCAAAACACCATATCAACATAAAAAAGAAAGCATGAAGTGAACACAGTAAAACAAAGGGAAACATGTAATGAAATATCTGGATAAACAAAATAGTTTGGTATTAAGGCTAGTCATAAATCCAGTGCCAAACAGGTAGACTATTGCAACCCAAAACATCCTCTCTGTCGACGGACTATGCTCAGGGTACTTGCAAAGAATTACCCTTGAGAATCATAAGTCAAGGGGGAAATTGCTATAGGGAAAAAGTATAGAATTGCATTTCACTTCTGCACGGTTATACATAAAGACCCCAGCCTACTCTGAGATACACTAGAGCCTGGAGATTAAGCCAGCAGACTCAGGCTGAATGGTTAGCTTCAGGAAGACTGCTGCAACATATGTCTTCAGATCATTCCTTGGGAATGCCTCATCCACCTTGCACCTAGGCAAGAAATAATTTAGCATACTTGTTTTCAATTGCTGTCATAGTTTTCTCCTCTCACCCTTAAGTTAGAAATAAGCAGGCAAGGGGAAAATCAAGTTTAAGCTATTGTGGCCACCCCCTTCCACCATGTCCCTTTATGAGACCTTCCTGGGTAATTTTAGCAATATAGGGGATGATTTTCTGCAGCTGTGAGTGTCACACATGACATGGAATGTTGCAAAGACAGCCAGGTTGTGAACATTTGTAAGTTAAGTGAGGGGGGAAAAGACTATTGGGGTTTTTCTCAGTACCAGAGTAAGCTTTGCAAAGATACATGGGCTGTTAGTCCTACAATAAGCAAGAGTAGCAATTAAAACCTAACAATTAACCTTTATTAAGAATGTTACATTAAAAGTACAAAAGTCAAAACCGAACATATTTACTTAGGTAGTCATGTGACCTAGAAGGCATGTGGAAGAAGAGTGATGGCATGTTTGCTCCGCAGAGGAAGAAAGTGAAGCTGAAAGGTGGAGAATAGCAGTCTAGGAAAAGATGCAGAAGAAATTATCAGTCTGAGAGAGCGAAATGGAGAGACAGCCTCCATGGTTTCCTTATTCCCAAATGCCTCCTGTGGTCATCTGGGCTAGGCAGATGCCAAGAGAAAAAGGAGGACAGACACCCGTTCAAAAGGGGGAGACACGGTCCACTGCAGACTTACAGCCAAATGATGAAAAATGCAAGGCAGAAGTTAAAAAGGAAGGGGAAATCTTCAGACGCTGGAAGACACTGTTCATTTCTGCCCCAAAGCACTTGGGATGGAAACCTTCCTCAGGTCACTTCAGAAGTAAGTGCAATAGGAATAACTTCTGCAGTTTTCTCCATTTCCTTTTGCAGGGTCAGTCAAATGGAAACACACGAGAGAATGTGAGAAGCATACTATGAGTCTTGCTCTCTCTCTCCCCCTGCCACGCCATATGATTCAAATTGTGGGTGATGGGGAAGGGATGATGACAAGAGCGAACTGCCATTCTTAGCTATAAGGACAATGCCATTTCCCTTTCCATAGGCCATGAGTGGACAGCACATCTTCCATAAGCCCCATACAGTGCCCAAGCATATACAGTATATTTGTAGGTCTCATGAACCCTTGAGAAAATTGGCAGCAATGGTGAACAAACCCATTCTTTAAACCTACCCTTCCTTTCTGAAAAGGAAGGTGATGCTCTCTCTTGCAGATCAACAAGGCTTTATGGTTTGGAACCAGGCTGTAATACCTCCTGCACCTCAGAGAGCTGCTGTACATGTGCCCAAATTTCAGTAGCTACTGTGAGAGCAGCAGGGCTGTTTGTGGCTGCTCCTAATTGATTGATGCTGATGGGGACGGGGACAAAACAATATACCTCCCTCTGTCCACATGAAGTTTCCCATTCCTCCTATAGACAAATGCAACGAAATTCAATTTGCAGTTAATCATATATCTGGCTGATGGCTCATAGCCTTTGTACACGACCCCTACACTCCACAGCAAATGGCTGCAAGCTCTGGAGATTAGAAGTGTTTCCCCACCAGCTCCGGAGTTTGCAGGAAATTAAGTGCGACCACGCTCACCTAAGCGCGTCCCAGCGCACTTTTCTTGTACCTGCTTGAGGAGGGTGAAAATCCCCAGGTCCGGATTTAATCTGGTCAGTGCGGGGCTCTCCTGGCTTCTGCTTGTGTTTTTTTTTCCTCCCGCCTCTTTAAGAGAAGGGGCGGGAGGAAAAAAAGCAAACAAGAGAAGGAATCAGCACGACGGAGCTCCGGGAAGCTTCCAAGGTGAGCCTGCATTTTTTCCTCTCTTTCTTCCTCCCTCCCCTCACGCAGACAGGAGCAAGGAAATGTGGAGTGGTGGGGAGGAAGGAAGAGCAACAAACCCCTAAGATCTCTGGTCTGAATTTAAGTGGCCAGCGGATCTTAGGGGTCGTGTGAAAAGGCCCTCAGTCTTGTAAGGATTGTAAGTTGCTGACATTTTATACAAATAGCTGCCTATGAACATACCTATAGGACATATCAGCTGAGTTCAGAAAAGGTGATCTGCAGACAGTCATTTGAAGGGTAGAGCAAATTTTTGCCAACATTCAATGACACTTCAAAAGTAGGGCACTGAATGTTAACAAAGCATGTCAACATCAGTGTTGGAAAAGCAATGCTATCCATTTAAAAAACAATCAGCTTCTAACCTGGTGACTGGTATTGCCTTTCAAAATTATGTTGCACCTCTAATATTAAGTGTCAAGTTGTCTTGGAACTGATATTGAAAAATAAACTTCAGGGTTCAGATCCCTGCATAGGGAATCAAATTAGACATTTGATTTCCAGCGGGAATAGAACAACATGCAGCCTTGCAATCTTTTTAATGTTGGCAAAGCAAGGTTATTGTGAAGTCAGGATTGATTCTGTAGGAAGACAAAATCGAATCCTCCTTTACAAAGTTGAGTGCAGAGAGATGAGAATATAAAAGTTGGAGAGATTTATAAACAATCTGCTTGGGGGGTGGAGAGAAAAAAGGGATAAAGGAAAGTAAACAAGAAAAAAGGGAGAGGATATTTCTTAACCCCAGAAGGTAATGCATGAAAAGCTACATGAGAAAGCTGGGTCCTACATTGTCCTGTCATTGAAAGTGACCAGCCAGGAAAGATGAAAGTCTTGCAAAATACCAGTAGATATACTATGCTTAACACCATCACCACCACCACCACCACCAACAACAACAACTATGCAAACCAATATATTATGGAAAGAATGGAATGGAAGATTAAAAGAGGCCAAGGAAAGGTAATAGATAGATAGATAGATAGATAGATAGATAGATAGATAGATAGATA
>JAHTLZ010003526.1:56655663-56673567 GCA_023846285.1 Phrynocephalus versicolor
CCCATACCACTTCAAGTAGTCTCTGGGCAGCTTATAGTTTGATTACAGTATGCAGGCTACACATTGCCCCCCTCCCGCCCCCAGCAAGACGAGTACTCATTTTACTGACCTCGGAAGGATGGGAGGCTGAGTCAGCCATGAGCCGGCTACCTGGGATTGAACCCCAAGTCGAGAGCACAGTTTTAGCTGCAGTTCAGGCATTTAATCACTGTGGCACAAGGCTCTATTCTATATCAATCATATTGCAAGTGCCTCTCAATTTAGCTGTGACAAGAGCTGTTTGCATTTCAGAGTGATGGTCCAAATTGCTCTCTCTCTCTCTCTCTCTCTCTCTCTCTCTCTGATATCTATCTATCTATACACACAAACAGGTGGGAGGAAGGGAGAGAGGGATGCATGTATGAAGCAATAAAAATATTTTCTATTTCAGGTATTATGTTAATTAGAAATCAAAATTAAATTACTACATGCTGCATGGTTTCATCAGTATCCAGTAAGTGCATCTGTTAATGGGACTAATGAGAGGGCAATTAGCAAACCAGTTTTCATTTTTAATTCAGATTCCTATGCCCTATTTAGACTATTCAGGAATTTTCAAGTGGGGTTTTAGATTGGTAAATATTAAGGGTGATGTGATGACATATATCAGACCCTATATGCTTCCAAAGGTATGCCTTTCTGCAGCCAAATCTGGACAAATGCTAATATAGATACCACAGAACTGAGCTGTACATGTATAGTTTCCTAGAAATCAGTGTTAGGAAGCTGCAGTGGTTCTCTTTTAACTCTTACACTTGATCAGATGGGCCTTTGTCCCACTGTTTGGTGTAAGCAGCACATTTGTTGGGTCTTTTCTCCAACAATCCCATAACCTGATTGTAGGCTGAACCAATCCGGCCCCAGATTGCCCCTAACTACACCTTCCTGTGCCCATGTTGTGGCTTCTACTTTTTTTTATTTGGGTAGAAGCGTGCTAGTTCAGTCCATTTCCAGTGTATGTGATTGCTTATGGGCCATAATTTAGCAGTAGTAGCTCATCTATCAAAGCTGCCAAAGCTCCTTCTGCTGAAAACTTCTGCTATTGTGAAATGGCTTAATAAATGAGCCACTTCTTTGCCTCGGCTAGACCATCTGCTAGATGTACTCCTGAGCACAGTGGTGCCTCAATAAACCAGGTAGGGCTCTGCTGCCCAAGGGGAGTGCTCAGCTGCACCAAATGACTACTTGGGAATGCAAGTGTCCCCATGTGGATGGCTCATCTAGAAACCTCTGGTTTATTAGGGCTGAACCCAGAAGGGCAACCCTGAGTCTGGAGCGGAGGCTGAAGCAAAATACATACCATGGGGCCTTTTCAGCTGTCTGCATCTCTTAAATACCCAGACTCCTGTTGTGTAGTTGCCCTGGTATCCAACCAGGGATTGTTTATTGGACTTTTATTTTTAATGCATCCCAACTTGGTTTATGGACTTCTTAGGTAGGACTTCCTTTGTTTGGAGGGCCAAGCTTTGAGTTCTCCATGTCTGATCTATCTGCTAGCTCTATAAAGCTTTCCTGGATTTAACAGGAGACCATTTGACCTTACTACTGGAAATCACTCTCCAGGAATCAGGAAAACTACACTAAAATTGGGAAGAAAGATCCAGACTTGTTGTATGTAGGTCTGGGAACCTTATTCCATCCTTTTCCTAAGCACTTGGCCAGGCCTTCTTTAGTCACTCATTATTTATCCTTTCATTGTTTATCCTTCCATGTCTGTTTTCTCCTTTTCATTGTATCTATTTGGTTGTGTTATTCAGCTCACATTATGATACAAAGGAGAAAAGATATTGTGGGTGCATTTCATCACATTTCCATTAAAATACATGGCAAGATCCAAGTGACTTCAGGGAAGCCTCTTTTTTTTTTACTGACTAGCTTTGTTCTCTTTCAGTTCTGCGATTGTTTGCTGCTTTTCATCCATCTTCATTCCCGCAGCGGTTCTTGTTTCATGTGCATCCCTTCATCATCTCCCCTCTACCTTTATAATGTTACTTCAGTTATAAAATTTGCATTGCGTCTTCCTATCTCCTTCCAAGGAACTCTCTCTGCATGCCCCTTCATTCATGTCATTTCTCTCCCTTGTTTTCTTTTCACGTCCTTGTAAGCACTCTCTCCCCCTCTAATCATAATTCACTTTCATCAAAAGATAAATGTTTTGAGAGAACAGGATATCATAGAAGACATCAGCACAGCTACACAGTCATAACAAGAACAGGTGTATGAGCTGGTCCATGCTTACTTCTCTATACTTTGCCTGTACCGAGAAATAAGTTCTACATGGGTTCCCGTACATTTGAACTGGCCAGTGGGACTCTCCGGTCAAAGCCAAGGACAGGAAAACTGTCATTTTTTTCTTTTCACATTTGAATGGTTTAAAACTCTTGTCCCCAATTTATGAAGAAATTAAAACAAGTCATGCTATTAATTAATGCAATCCAAAAGGAAAGGTACTCAAAAACTAAACTAGGTGCCTCATCCATTGTTACAAGCATGGTGATCCATCCCATCTCTGTAGCTGAAGTTGGTGTATAGCTGTTGTGAGTTTTTCGGGCTATTTGGCCGTGTTCTGAAAGTTTTTCTTCCTGATGTTTCACCAGACTCTGTGGCTGGCATCTTCAGAGGGCAAGGATCTCAGGGAACTAGGAGTTCTCTCTGTGCTCTGGGGTATAGAGTGAGTGAGACTATAGGGTTTTTTTAAGTTGTGGGAAAGAGGAAACTTGTCCTATGCAGGAGAATAGGTGTTATTCATTGTATCGTGATGAAGGGATCAAGAAGTTTCACTGCAAATAGCGGTGGCAGCAATCCTTGTCTGTGGTTGATGGCTGCCGTTAGCTGTTTTATTATGTGAACTGATCACTGTTGCTTCTACCTGGGTGGGAATCATTGAGCTTCGACCTTTTGCAGACTGTAGTTTTCAGTACTGGAAGCCAGGCTTTGTTGATTTTTACACTTTCTTCTTTTTTGTTGAAATTTATGTTTGTGGATTTCAGTGGCTTCCCTGTGTAGTCTGACATAGTGATTGGTAGTGTTGTCCAGTACCTCAGTGTCCTAGAAGAGGATTTCATGTCCAGTTTGTTTCAGGGTGTGTTCAGCTACTGCTGATTTTTCAGTTGTTTTAGTCTGCAGTGTCTTTTGCACGGTCTACAAGTGTTTTGATTATGAAATGTCAGGAAGAAAAACTTCCAGAACACAGCCAAACAGCCCGAAAAACTCACAACAACTATCAGATCCCAGCTGTGAAAGCCTTTGAGAATAAATTGATGTATAGCATTAACACTATTCTCATTTGAATTTGCTTTTTTCCCTTGCCTTTTGATGCACATTTGTTGGTTGTTGTTTTTGTTGTATGAGAGGGAAGTGGAGAATTGTGGCTATTTTTAGAAAGAAACTGAACAAAATTCTCAAAGATATTCATCCTAAAATCATCTTTTAACAGCTACTTGCTGATTCAGATTATGGCGTGCTTGTCCGTGAAGAGGTTCCCAACAACCTACAAAGTCCAGATGGTACAGTTTCACTACCTGTCAGTGCAGATAGCCTGAAAATGTCTATGGAGGAGTGCATATATTCTAAAAAAGAATGTTGAGAACACCACATTAATGACAATTAATAAAAACAAATAGTCTTAAGAAATGCAGTAAAAGATCCAAAGTGAAAAAGTGAAGTATGCTGACAAATGCAACTACCTGGGAAAGCTGTGATATAATATGCAATGAATGTCATAATAGTGAGAGGCTGGAGCAGCTTCCCTAAAATGAAAAAATGAATATGCAACCAAAAGTTAAAATTGACTTTGAAAATTCACTGTGCAATGTGAATTATGTATTATTGGTTCTTTATTATCTAGAATCTTTCCCTGTTGATAGAGTCCTTTGGCAGTGGAGATTTGCAGCAATTAAAACCTCCTTTTTAAACTAGTTCTCATGGAATGAAATGGATTACTCTTGTGTTGGATAAATCACAGGAAAGAAGGAGGATCTTTCTAATTATCAAAAATCTCCACTGCTACTGACATCATCACCCTTCTTTAGGAGCAACGCATGCAACAGGATTTTGGCAATTAAAGTGGGGGGAGGAACCACTAAGACCATGGGGAAAATATAAAAAAGAAAAGGAAAAAGGAATACTTTGGTTGCATAATGAGAAACGAAAAGTACAGTTGAATATGCAGAGTCAAATAAATGGGAGAAGAAAAGAACATACTGCCTGAAGAACATGAGAGACTAGCTGGGATGCAGTACATCATCATTATGCAGAGCTGCTGCATCCAAATTCAACACAGGTTCCCTCCAGCCCTAAAGTTATTCTCTAACCACTGCACTATGCTATCTGTGCATTCCTGATGCCTTCTTCATTTTGACAGTCCTAAGTCTTTGTCTCACTAGACTTCGGAGTTGCCCTTCTGAAGCAGAAAGTGGTCAGCCACCAAGAACACAGCAAGCCTGGTTAAACAGCAGCACCGATCAGCCCTAGGTATCAACATATGGCCTAATCCTGTGAGTCAAACTGCCGTTATAGAGCAAATGGCATGCTGCAGAAGTTGAACTCCCACACAGTCTGAAAAATCTGGGCATTTTTCCTGGAATAATTCAGCTGGTTGTGGCCGACACTTTTCTATTTATTCTTGCACTCCAGGCTTGACTTCTAGCTGAAATTCCCTTTCTAGCCTCTGTATCTTCCACTTCAGTGGTTTCATCCCCTCATCTTACTCTTGCTCTTCATGTGATATTAGAAAGATGCTGAATTATTCAGTTTAGAGGCCAGAATTCTCTGGAGGTGTAGGGAGTGTTTTAGTCATTTCTATACTGCTAAGTACCCATGTAATGATCTATGGTATATACAATGTCTTGTTTGAAAATTACGCCTGTAAGAAAAAAATCTCTTTTAATAATCCCAACTTTATGTCTAAATTTACTTTAGTAACAGGCTCATGGTTGACTCAGCCTTCCATCCTTCCGAGGTTGATAAAATGAGCATGCAGCTTGCTGGGGGGCAGGTGCAATGTGTAGCTTGCATAATTAAATTGTAACCCCCCCCCGAAACTACTTGAAGGGGCGGTATATAAGCAGACCACTTTTTTCATGCTTTTCATTTCTAATTCCAATTCAGTGATTGCCCACGACACATTCGCCTCACCCCAGCATTATCTGGCCCTGCCTTCCTTGCACATGTATGCAGAACTACAGCTAAGTAACCAGTTGTTCCTTTGAATGACACATACCAGAATTAAGCGGCCTGCCGAGCGTCATGGACAAGTTTAAATGGGCTGCTCTTTGACCTTATGAACTCATGTGTCCGACCCATATCTGCACCTGCTCAAGTGGATATTATAATTCCAAACACAAACCACCTCGGATGTGATGCTGCCTTAAGTCATAACAACACTGTCGCAGAGAGAATGTCTCTTGCTACTGACCTACTTTTATATCCTGCTTCCCGGAAGCTTAGTTTCCCTTTGCCAACCTAATGATCTCGTACGCAAAACAGATCTGTCTGCAAACGGAACAAGCCTGATAAATAATACACTTCGTAAACAGCTTTTGTGCATTACTCTGGGAGTGTGTGTGTGTGTGTGGGGGGGGGCAATTCAGCTGATGAATGACGTTTCCCAACATGCGGAGCAAATATTTTGCTTTGAAAAACATCGAGATCATTTATTTGGGCAGAGTTTTGGCTGTTCACGACCCCACGACGTGGTGGTCACTGGCAGCCATTACAATACTGTGCTAGGGAGAGGAATGGATAATTCTATACATGATTTAATTCACTACTATCCTGAGATGTACCTCCTGCAAAAGTGCCTGCTTCGCCTTTTTAAAAAATCCTCACAAGAGATTCCTTCAACAGCTTTTTTCTCTGGAGTAATGTTCTTAAACTTACGATCTTTTCTCTAATGTGAGGTGACTGTTTCCCTAAAGCCGGGGGGAGGGGCAGACCCTCAAGACACCTTCTGCAGTTCCCTAGAGCCCCCCATTCATTTAAAAAAACACATAAAAAACAGTGTGATCCACCACCTAAAAATCACAGCGCAGCTCACAGCCACTCTCCTGTCTCCTCTGCACCTTTTTATGTGTTTATTCCATTACATTTTAATGCCTCATTGATCAAAGACCTCCTTCTTCTATTAAACTAGTTAAATACAATTTGAAATAAAAAGGCGGTAAGCACCGAGTGATCAATAAAATCAAAGGAGAAACACATATGAATATACTTGGTTTTTTAAAAGGTTAGGAATGAGTTAGGAAAGTGATTGGGACTTACTTTCTCCAGTTTTCTGTTTGGGGTCATTTTTTCCTGAAATATATTTTTCATAGTCTCTTTTTTGGGGGGGGGGTCCCCTGGAATGCTGGCTAAACTAGAATTTTGCCTTTGCTTTGGTCCAGATCTCCCACCTAAAATGGGCCTGTCCCCTTATTTATTCTTACTACACATCTTAAAAAACCCCAATAAACCCCCCAAAAACTCCACCTTACTAAATTCCACTGGTTGGCCACAAATGTAACTACACACTGGCACCCAACCAAGCTGCACTAGATCTCCAGAAATGGCATGCTTATATTGTTGCCCCCGTTTTTACTGAAAACTCATTACTCTTGTACACTTTTAGCATTCATACCTTGACCAGGGGCTGGTCTGGAAGGTAGTAACTGACAGTGACATTTCAAGACTCCAAGCCGTGGTCTTTCAGATCAATTGCCGTCTGATCTTGTCATGTGTCCAGACCACTGAAGGTGCCGGGGCTTCATCTGGACACTTCTACCTGCTTCAAAGCTACAGCAATGCCCTGAATGTTATTTGCCCCACTGCAAGATCATAAATGATCTTTCCCCCTCGTTGCTTGGCATTATTACAAGGCTTCACGGTTTACTGTTTGTGTCTTTTCACCGCTTGTATTTTGATCGTTTCTCCTTGGTCTTTCATCATCTTCTTTAATTGTCCATTCAAAGGAAGAACATCAGAGGGTTTTCAGTGGCCAGGGACAAGGGATGGGGAGGAGCTAAGGTGCCATGTAGAAGGTGGAAGTGGTGGCCAGGGAGCCCTCTATGCCGGCTCTGGCAGGTCACCTGCATCATGCCTTCCTGTGGCTCATGGGCAAGGAATTGTTTGTTACCCAATTTGCTACCCCAGATGCTTCACCCAGGAACAGATGTCCCCCCTTGCCCCCCCCCATAGCTACGCCACTGTAGGACATGTTCCTTGTGCTTTGGCCCTTTCCAGTTGGAACCTTTTGGGACACTGTTGTTACTCTTCTGGGATTCTTTCACTGGCTCTTATCCCTCGATGTTCTCAATAAACCTTAACGGCATTCAGTACTACCTATAGATTTATGATGAAGTTGCATCCCTCCATTCCTCAATTGCCACCTCCAATCCTGCATCTGCCTTCACTGATATTTCTGCTTGAAAGCTTCACTACTTCTGCCAGCAATTATGGGTGGAGGATAAGGTCAATTCATGGTGCAGTGGAGAACTGGAATGAAATACATACAGAGATTGCCCAAGAAAATGGAAAGACTGGGTACTAGTGAGGGTGATCTTTTTGGCAGGCATAGAGGGGGAAACTTAGACCATGAGATGCAGAACTCTCTGAAGAGGAAATGAGAACAGTATGCTTATTCTTGTACAAACTTGCCTCAATCTGCATGTGGCATATTAGCCTGATTTTGTTTTGTAATTCATCACTGTGAGATAACCAGAACATTGGTCTCATGATTGATTTCTCAGGCAGGTAACTCTGAAAGATTGGTATGACGAGAGAGAGAAAAACAAAGTGTGCTGCTTATATATTACCCCATAGCACTTAAAACACTCTCAGGACAGTTTATAATTTAATCCTGTAGGCTACTCATTGCCCCACCACCACCCTTGTGAGCTGAGTACTCATTTTACTGATCTCAGGAGGATAGAAGGCTGAGCCAACCACAAGCCATGTACCTGGGATAGAACCCTGGGTCGTGAGCACAGTTTTGGCTGCAGGACAGCAGTTTAACCACTGTGCCACGAGGCTCCTAATGTTGTAAACAACATTGCATTACCTCATTGTAGTAAATGTTGTCAGAGGAAGATGACACCCATTGGAGCAGAGATGGATAATAACTGTGCTAAGAGATGCCAAGAGAGACAGGCAGGGGTGGGGGCGGGGGGGGGGAGAGAGAGAGATGGGGAGGAGAGAAAATACATTGCAAAGTGCAGAGTGATAATACAGGAGAGTTAAAAGTGAAAGAGGTTAACAGATAAGGAGCAGGGGAGATGTGTATTGTGGAGAGCTAGGAGCAGCTGTAGCCTTCGATTTGTAAGCTTCAATGCCCAGAAGCCTCTGCCAGTGTGGCCAGAGGTAAGGGACTGTGGAAACTGCAATCCGGAACTGGTGTAGGGTCAAAAATTCCCCATCACAGAGGAACAGAATGGATTATCGAAGGAAGAGAATGGGCAAAAAGCCAGTTAAATAGTAACAAAACTACAGTCATGTCACTAATGGAGGGAAAAGCCTACTGGATTAATAAAGCTGCCCCTCAGACTGTTCTGAGTTATAATACTGTTCTAATAGCAAGAGGCCACAATCAGGTTCTTATTTAGCTGAGAGTAAGCACAACTGAGCAAAGGGGATTTACAAAGGAGTAAATACATGTAGGATGGCATTTTATTTGCCAAATGCCCGAGGGAGTGAATGAAGAGTTTTATGACTATAGCCTTGTTATTCCATTTGCAATTCTTCCTTATTTACTATCTAATTCCTAGCTCCCTCATATATATTTAATGTGTTTCTGTTGAGAAAATGTGTGTTGCATATGTCCTTGGCTCCAGTGGTGTTCTTCTGTCTTTGTTTCTGCAGATGAAATGGGTGCACTTGAGGGTTTTTTCAAGAAATCAATAGCATTGTTATCCATGCCAATGGAACTTTGCAGTTCTGTAGGCTGAGGTGGTGACTGCTAGTTCTGGCCAAAGTTAATGTGGCAATTTCTGTACCGTTTTGACATGATTCACTGTGATGTGATAGTCTTTTGGCTTGTAGGACTCCATAAGCACAGGACAAAGCTTGTGCTGGCCATCACCGAGTGAAGTAATCACATGTGGCCTATAGTTAGCTATAGTAAGTCAAGGACAACAACAGTGGCAAAGTGCTGGAGGGCAGTGTGCCTTGTGCCTGTCCTGCACCCCTTAAACTAGTTTCTATCCCCCAAGCGGAGGTGGATTATGGTTTTCCATCCTCACAGTCACAGTAAGATTCAGCTGCCATGCCAGCTGGTTTCAACTCAAGGAACTGGGATGTGCCATTTTGTTCTTTGAGTCCAGCAACAAAACGTCTTGCGCAACCTCTGGGAGCCTCTGAACCAAGTCTTGTAAGTTTACCATTAACAGTACAGAATCACACCAAAGTCACAGAGATCACTAAGAACTGCTGTACACAAATCACGGGAATATGTTTATAATGGAGTGAATCCTATTGCTAGCTTATGCAATGATAAAGGAAACCACATTAAGGTTGGTGGCAAATTGCCATTTATTAATATAGTGCTGGTTGCTAGTTGCTAGTTGCATTCCAGGGTCTGGTTTTCTTCACATACTTTACACAAGAGCTGTTATTGTCTCTTGTTCTTTTAAAATAGAGCAACACCAAAAGCCATTTGTAAATGGGTGGTGCAAAGGCAAGGCAACCTCCATGTCCAAAGGAGGGTCACTCACTCTTCCCCACCCCCATGCGGATGAGGAAATCAGTTAGAAAACATCCTGTGTACGTGTATATGTATGCACAGATAGGCTTCTACATACTCCTGCTGGATGCATAGGCATATTCAACAATGTATATGTCTATCTAGTGCATTACTAGAACTCACAGTCCTACTCCGATGTTGTTAACACCTAACTGTTTACCTTAACTAGCCCAGTTTGTGTAATCTTGGGCACCATACACACCCCTAATCTTGTTCTCGCATAATTCAAAAGTCTTACTAGGATGCTCAAAAGTTGGAAGTGACTCGATGTCACACAACAATCTATTATTGTCTATTCTGATTTTCAAGAACTTTCTAGAAGTTTTGGCAAAAGTCCTATGTGAGACATTTACCTGGAGCTCTCAGGGGAAATGCAACAGAAGTATTTGGTTTTTGCTGCTTTGGCAGGTAGAAGAGAGACTCATTGCTGGAATCATCCCCTTAACACATATTTGTAGGCTATCCATTTCATAAATGCATGTCCATAATGTCCCATGCAGACACACTCAAATTTGGCAGCTATACCTTACACAGCAGACTAGATTATGGAAAAATCCAGTGTCTTTGAGTCACTGTTGTTCCATTTGAACGCTAGAGGGAAGTGTTTGTAAATGCGGCTGTATGCCTGAGAGTGGGAAATTGCAAACAAGGTCTAGGCCTCCTCACTGAAAAGAGAAAGCTGTCCTGTGCTTCTCATTGATGTTGGCATGAGCTGATTTGATGAAAAAGATTCTTTCCCAGAGGAAGACAGAGTGTTCTAGTCTTAATGAGAAGACTAGAACTTGCTGCCCTGTATACCCAATCACCTCCATTTGTGATTTTTAAACTCATTTAGCTTGTGAAACAAAAGAATTCAAGAACCTTGACAACAAGTTAGACACAGCTGAATATGCAGAACATATGCAAGATTAAACTGCAAACACAGACATCTCACTTCACTGAAGGTAAAACTATGTGTTGTGTTTGGACAGTGCAGGTGGACTTCAATTTCTTTCTTACTTCCAAGTAAGCACACAAAGGTCTACTCTTTAACCATGAATGTGTAAGGAAGACTTAATAGTTTCCTTTAACATGCTTTTTTTCTTAACCATTGTTCCCACCACCACCAATTAAGTTACAGAAGGAGCGTTTTTCACTTCTCTTAATTTACAAATTATCTTGCTTTGTTTTGTGATCAGCTTTCAGAATGGAGAAATTCTGAAACCTCCTGTTCTTGCAAACAGTAGCACTCCACTTACTCTGGATTAAATGCAGCTGTTCTGTGAACTTCCCAAAAGGGAGTTATTTTGAGAATGTACAGTAGACCCTCATATAACGGAGGGTTTGTTTAATGAAAAATCCGTGCAATGTAAAAAAAAATCCGCCCCTCCCCCCCATGAGCCCCTTGGAACAAATTCAGCCGCCAGTGCGCCCTCCTGCCTGCGCGGTCCTGCCCAAGCCCCCCGCCCCAGGCCAAGCGGCGCACCGCACCCCCCCCCCCCGGCCCCCCCCGCCCCCCCCTGGGGGCTCCCCTCTTTCCCCAACGGCCGCCTGTGCCTCGCGGTCCAGGCCATGGACATGGTTTCCTTCTAAGGAAGGAAGGTGGCAGCAGCGGCAAAGAGAGGGACCGCTTTCATACCCCTGGGAGGACAAGCTCCGCCATGACCACCCACAGTAGGCGCCCCTTCTCTTCCCCCCCACAACCCGGGTGGCGGGTGCCTGTGTGAAGGGGGTGCGTTGTGGGAGAGAGGAGGTGTGTGTATGTGTGTGTTTGATGGGAGGGGGCGGAGAGAGAGAAGAGAAAGACCAGAGCCTGTGACGACAAGGAGAATGAAGGAGGCCGAGCGGCCGGCGATTCGCGGCAGATCGTCGGAGGAGGAGGAAGAGGAGAAGGGAGGAAAGAGTGGGCCAGCGGGCGGGCAAGCCACGCAAGCCGGAGAGCGAGCCGGAGCGCCCCCATCCCCCGAAGAGGCACAGCGCTCGGGGAGGCTGCCGGGCGCTCTGGATGGCCACCACTTGAGATGCGCGGCGGGTGGGATTGAAGGAGGAGGAGGAGGAGGAAGAGCGGGCGGAGGAGGAGGAGGAAGAGGAGGAGGAAGAGTGGGCGGGGAGGGCAGGTGATGGAATTGAGCCTGGAGGGGTTGGCACCTCTTCACCAGGCCAGAGACCTCCTGAGCGCAGTAGCGGCGGCGGCGGCCGGGGCTCACGGCCGGCAGCCCCCCCTCCTCCTCCGGCACCCCCTCCTCTTCCTCCTCCTCCTCCTCCTCCCCCTCCCCCCAAGAACTCACCGGCTCCCTCCCCTCCCCTCCGGGAACTGCCTCCCGCACGGAGAGCGGAGGAGTCCCCTGGCCTGGGCAGCCCCTCCTCCTCTTCCTCCTCCTCCTCACCGCAGCTGCCGCCGCCGCCGCCCTGCAAGGTGATCCGGAAGAAAGCCGGCCGCTGCTGCGCCCTCCTGCCGGCTGGCTGTCTCCATGGCTCCGGCAGGAGGCGAGCAGGGGGACTCTGGGCATGGTCCCGCCCAGGCCAAGCAGCGCACCCCACTCCCTCCCCCCACCCCCGCGACCACTTCCGCCTGACCACCTGCGGCCGCCCGAGGAAAGAGGGAAGGAGGGAGGGGAGAGGAGAAGCGGCAGACACAGAGGTGGGTGAGCTAGGGAGGGGCACCCTTACCTGGCACCTGCACGGGGTCTGCTGCCTGCCCACCCCCCTCACCCCCTCAAAAAATAGCGCCGGCCCTGGCGACAACAAAGAGGATGATCTGCACCGGCTCCTTCCTCTCCGGTAACCTCATTACAGGTACTCTTGACTATGCACTGGAACGGATTAAATCCACTTTCAATGCATTCCCATGGGAAATCACAATTTGTATAACAGAAAATTTGTATAACGTAATTTGATTTGGAACCAATTAGTTACGTTATACAAGGTACCACTGTAGTTATTATGATTATGGAGTACAGATGGGCACGAAATGAACAATTTTTCGTTTCCATTTTTGTTTTTTTGTTTTGTTACGTAACGAAACGACAAATGAATTTTGTCTCTAAAATGAAACGAAACAAACAGAAACACCGGAAATTTTGTCGTGCGTTTCATTTCCGTTACTGCAATATGAGTGAATTGCTTAAAATCCTTTAAAAAATCAGAAAAAAAATTGAAATAAATGGTAACAAAATGGTAATGAAACAAACAAAAACGAAAATGAAGTTTTTTGCAAAAATTCACAAAAAATGGAAACGAACCGAAACGGACCCTCCAAACGACAAACGAAATGCCATTTTTTTTATTCGTGCCCATCTATATTATGGAGCAATGCCTCCCATCACTAGTAATGTACATTGCCCTACTTAGCTCTAAATGTAGCAAGGCAGCTCTACTGAGTCCCCATTGTTTATTCACCTGGATACATCTTGGTATCAGCCTGTAACTCTTACCCTTTCAACATCATTGGTCAACTGGGTCAAGGAAGCTTAGAAACTAATTCTGATTGCTCTTGTGGAATAATGGGAGAGAGAACCACACAATTGGAATGACATATTACAGACAGACATATATCATTTGTTTTGTTTTTCTAGGCTGATGTTAACAAGAATCTATTTTAATATTTAGTATTGGGGGAGGTTATTTGATGCCTTTAGTGGCATGTATGGTGGATCAGATACACAATTAATCTAACCTAATAGAAGCTGAGCACTTAAATCTCTTGCTTGGGTTGTTGAAATTTTACTTTCAAGTATAATCTACAACTATTTTTAGCTGGACTGGGCAGGGGTCAAAGCTGGTTTTTTTGGGGGGGGGGGGTTAGATTAATTTCTAATGCAAGGCCCACTTTAACTTCATTAACGTGTTGGCTAAGTACTTAGTTATGAGTAATTGTATAAAACTGTTGCTTTAAGGCAATCCATCTTTCCCTGGGAAGCAAAAGACTTTAAAGTCACTTCTACAAGATAACACTTCTACTCCCAAAGTTTCTGTGAAGTCTTGCCAAGGGTCTCCTAGTTCACATGAAAGCAGTTGCCAAAGGGAGAAATTCTACAGAGAACCTGGGGAGATGCTTTACTTTTTGTCTGTCCAAAGGGTGCGGGATGAGAGGCTAATTTAATGATAATTTCAAATTTAAAGCCCCTGCTTAAACTCTATGCCTGCAATCCATCCAGTTCTTTTTGTGGCTGATGACTTGTGTCGGTGAGTGCAGTCGGTAAAGGAAGGGAAGCACCCAGTCTTGATTTGAGTATAGCATTAGTACTTGCAGGTGCCATCCTAAGGGAAATGCCTTTTCTTTATTGCCATGTCATGCCAGGCCATAAAAGAGTGCTCCCTAGGATACAAAACCCATGGTGCAATGTGGCTGTAAGCAAAGAAAATGGTTATCATAGCTCCATTGATTTAAGCAATGGCACTAACTTGTCCTTACCAGTCTTTTTCTGCTCTTCCTCCAACTCTTTAAATAATGTGCAGGAGTACATATGCTACTGCTGCAAACATGCACATTTTGTTTTTCAGGAAAAAGCATACATTTCTTTGAATGTTCCTTGGCCTTTGAAAAGGGTATGATTTGCTTAGCCACGGTTGCTGACAAGTGATAACAACACTTTAATGAGTATGTGTTTCTCCAAAATACAAACTCATTTATGCAACACATTTCTTAAAAATTTTAGATGCTCAATTTGTGGTTTAAGGACTCACCATCAACATAATGAATTGAGCAAAGAGAAATTATTTATGCTGATTCCTTGACAATTTTGACATGCACAGTCCTCATTCGCATAATGAGGGAGGAACCACTTTAGATTCAGGGACAAAATAATGAAGTCAACTGACATTGACGAAGTTATTTTGGAAACTTATCTGCTTAAATGTCAGAAGTAATCAGAATGAAACCCTACTGTAAAATGTGAAAAATAGCTATGGAATATAAATTCTGGATATATCTCTGTTTCTGACTATTATGCTACTTTAGGTCTTTCCCATATTTCTTGACAAGCGGAGATCAGAGTCAAACCCTTTTAGTGGTCCTTAAAATCTTCAACCTTCAAGATGGATTGCTGACTTCCTCTCACAAAGCTGGATAGGTGGCTGGTGTTCAATGAAGTAACAAACCAGTGTCTGGACTAGTGGTTCTCAACCTGTGGGTCACCAGATATTCCTGGCTGCAACTCCCAGAAGTCTTCATCACTAGCTGAGCTGGCCAGGATTTCTGGGAGTTGCAGTCCAGGAACATCTGGTGACCCACAGGTTGAGAACCACTGGTCTGGACTAGACATGGGCATGACTTGGCGAAATTTTTGTTTCCGTTTTCATTTGTCGTTTCCGTTATGTAACGAAACGACAAATGAAAATTGAGCTGGAAATTGAACAAAACGAACCGACCCATGAAAATTGTGGTCATTAGTTTCGTTTCCATTACTGGTGGCGTGCAATGAAATGAGCTGTTTTTTAAATGTTAAAAAACGCCCTGGACATCCATAAAAATGCAGCGATGTTTATTTATACTGTCTGATAATACCTACCAGGGTGTGGGGGGTCCTTAAAACGTGCATTTATGTCTTTTCTCAGATCGCTGTATTTTTTTTCCTTTAAGGGGAGTTGGGGACATTGACCCAAAATGGCTCCCAGATGCCTAATATTGATTTCTTGGGTATTAAAACACCCTGGACATCCATTAAAATGCAGCGATAATGCGAGAATTATTTGAAATTATTACCTACCAGGGGGTTGGGGTCCTTAAAACGTTTGGTTTTGTCTTCTCCCATCGTGATAAGGATGACAAAATGGATGTTGCCAGCCACTCCAGCCACAACATGGAGGCAAGCCATGTGATGGGATCATGTAAATTCTTGGAAAACTTCAACCAATAGCATGCCCAGGTTGCAGACTGGGCAGGTCTGACAGTCACAGAGGGCATAAAAAGCTCTGGCAGCCCCCGGAAAAGCTTTAAAATCGCGTAAAAAGCGGGTAGAAACGACAAACGAAAAAACGAAAAACGAAACGACAAATTTTTGAAAAATTTCGCGAAAAACGGAAACGACCCGAAATGGACCCGTCCCGAAAAATGACAACTCGAAACATATTTTTTTCTGGTCGTGCCCATCTCTAGTCTGGACTATCCCATGTCAAACTCCCAATGAAAGCCTAAACATTCCTTCACATTAACATTGGGGTGGAGGTGGGGGGCAGTTCAAGTGTTTGGCAAATGTGCAAAGAGCGAAAGGGGGCTACACCTGTTTCCCTTTATGATCACTCCCGTCACCTCCTGCAAATGGAAGGTGACGAGTTTGAAGGGAAAGGTTCTAATTCCCATAAGCAGACCAAGTGATATGGGAACACATGTCCCCCTTCCCCTGAAACCAACTATTGACTGGGATTTGATGACAATTCATGTGTGTAAGTTTAACTACATAAGTCACCCTGGTGAACTGTGGTTAACCAATTACATACCAGTTGTGTTGCAAGTTACCTGCCCAACTGCATCTAGTATTGCAACTGGCACCTCATTTGTTAGAGGCAATTCACCACGATAAGTTACACTGTTTAACTTTTCCCCATACATATACTGGTATGTAGAATGAATACCATATATGGAAACAAGTTCAAGAGACAACAGCATAGCCATTTAACTCAGCAAAATCGAGCTGCTAGAAAGTCTGGCAGTTTGGTTAGCAAAACAAACATCATAAGGCAAACCTTCTGTCCTCATTCTTTGTGATCCTCATGCTTTATAGACATCAAAGGCAAATTGTGTGAAAGATACACACATCAAGAAGGAAGCCCTCGGCTGTATAGTTTTGCAAAGGGCAAAATGCCACAGCCAGAAAAGCTCACTGAAAGCAATAAGATGGGTTCTTTTAAAACAATTCTCCTTTTGTGTGCTTGAGCCCAGGCAACTGGAAAGGTTCTTCTCATTTGTTCACAAAAGTCAAACTCCAGTGAGGTCATTGTGGAACATTCCATTGGTTCCCCAAGGAAGATGAAAGGCTGGCATTCTTCGGTGAGTGTTTTTTTGTGGGTGCCAACCGGAATCTACCTCTATCAAAAGGTGTCTTTACATAACAGGACAAAGTCAAAAGCTCTACTTCCTCCCCCAGGGCTTCTTGGGAGGCTCACGATATTGTGGGCAGTGTAGTTCCTTATATATAGCCCAATGGGCAGCAAAGGTACACTTCCTACAATCCCCTGAGCCTCCCAGGAAGCACTTAGGCAGAAGGTCAACCCCCAGCCACCTACTTTCCTCCTCAGTTGGGCAGTAGAGGTCAAGCTCCAGAGTGAATAAAGCTGAGACCATCTGATACCTACAAACATATTCTTGGCTTCTATGATGAACAGGGTTAGTTCTGCATAAGTATTGTTATTTATGAATATTGATGTGAGTGTTTAGAATAGCCAATCAGTGAATTGGTGGGTGTGGCTAAAGACTAGAAATGTATAGAACCCTGTGGTCAAAGAGAGAGAAGCCAGAGAATCCTAAAGCAGTTAAGATCTATGATAGTTATTTAACAGTCAGTCAGGAGTGAAATCCTGAGGCTGGTTAGGATGTGGGACAGAGCTTGATATATATAAACAGAGATGGGCACGGCTAGGGAAAATGACGTTTTCGAGTTGTCGTGTGTCGGAGGCAGCCCGTTTCGGCTCGTTTCCGTTTTTCGTGAAAATTCACAAAAATTAGTCAGTTTTTTTCCATTTTTCGTTGTCGTTAGTACTGGTTTGGGTGGGGTAGCGGGCTCCTGGAGGCAGCTGCAGGAGTCAGCCAGAGCCACAAGTGACAGACTAGCAGACTCTTTGCACCCGCTGCGTCTCACGTACTTACATGTAGTGCAATGCAAGTAGATCTGGCTTAGGGTTAAGATGGGTTAGCGCAAGGGCTAGGATTAGGCTAGTGATGGGTGAGGTTAGGGTGAGTATTGGGGTGCACCTCTGGGTGCCTCTCTGACCCACTTAGAAGGACAGTGTACTGGCGTATGGGTTAGGCTTAGGCTTAGGGTTCGGGTTTGGGCTACGATTAGTGGGCTGTTTATGCCCGATTGGCACATCCCAGAAGTCTCTGTGGTCAACCTGGCCAAGTGGCCATGCGATTGGTGGAAAATTTGCATGGTCCACTCCCATGGGCGAGCCCATCATTGCGAATGCGCAGGTGTAAAAAAATAAAATAAAATAAAATAAAATAAAATCAACGGAGA
>JAHTLZ010003526.1:56674067-56707900 GCA_023846285.1 Phrynocephalus versicolor
GCAGGCTGACTGCTAGGAGCCTGCTTTTAAGGTGAGCTCCTTCTTAGTAGAGATGGGCACGAAACGAGTGATTTTTTGTTTTCGTTTTCATTTTTCGTTTCATTATGTAACGAAACGAAAAATGAATTTTGACTCCAAAATGAAATGAAATGACCCGAAACACGAAAAATTTTGTTGACCGCTTCGTTTTCATTACGGCAAATACATTGAATTGTGCTAAATGGTAATGAAACAGCAATTTTTCATTTTTGTTTTCATTTTTTGGGTCATTAACAAAACGAAAACAATTTTTTTTGCAAAAAACCTCACGAAAACGGAAACAAACCGAAACGGACCCCTAAACGACCAAACGACAAACGAAACACAATTTTTTTAGTCGTGCCCATCTCAGTTCTTAGCTTAAATGGGCCACCATCCTCCCTCTTCATTCTTTGCCTCCCCCGGGCGGGTGGGCAAAATGGCTCCCATGCTACATTTGTGGTGCTGGTAGAGCATTTCAACAAAAGTGAATATTTGTGTGTGTGTGTGTGTGTGTGTGTGTGTGTGTGTGTGTGTGTGTGAATGTATATATCTACATTATTGTCTCTGTGAGTATTTAGCACTACAACTATAGACATACTGTTGACTACATGCTGTCCTTTTTTGAAACCACATACTCAACAGCAGTTGTGGTTCAATCAAAATGGCATCTATTATTAGAAGCCATGATTAATGGCTGATTTTTAAAAAAGGAAATAGCAAATGACAGGTTTGCCATCTATTTTGCTCCTCAATTTGACACTAAAAAGATCAATAATCTTTATTTTATGTGCATTAGGCTCTTTCTGTGTGTTGTTAGAAATCACTCAGATGTACACGTGCTAAATAATCATTAAATGCCAGCAACAATTTAACATTTGCCTTCTGCCTCCAGAAATATTTTCAGCTGAAGTCAAACTATTAAAACTGAGAAGGATGGCAACAAAGATATTTTTCTTTAATTTCAGTGGAACCAGGGTAAAGTTAAGGGTAAATAAAATTAAGGAGAAAAAACTAGGCCCAAGTCTCCGTGGGTACATTTGCCTTCATGTAAGCTGAACAATTTAAAATCTTTTTTAGAAGTGATTAATTTGGACTTAGAAGTTATCAGTTATTCATAAGAACATGAAGTTGTCTTATTTAATTGGATTTGAAACCATTCAGATATAAAGGATAATCTTTGTAAAAAGTGCTCGCTTCAAGTGCCAGAATGAAATAAATGCTAGTGTTGTTGTTGTTGTTGTTGCTGCTGCTGCTGCTGCTGCTGCTGCTGCTGCTATTATTGTTAAGATGTCCATAAGGTGTCCAAATGGCCTCTGTATAAAACTACCCTGTTTTCCATTCGTGAAAAACTGCAACACACACAACCACAAGTGAAGAAGGGAAGGCTTATATTGGTCAAAAGGATGCAGTAATGATATCTATTGCGTCTAAACCTTAGTATTCCATCCAGTGAGATGGCAGCATTTGCAATTTTGTGCAGTGTATACAAAATAAGAGAACAGGAGAGAACACAAGAAAATAGTTTTCACAAATAGAAGAGCTATCACTGACAACATCAAAAACATCTCACAGGTGAGGTCACTTTTGTATGAGAATAAGACAAGCGAGGACTGAAACCTCCATTTTGTATACCTTTAGTTTAGCATACCTTTAGTTTTGTTTACTTTTGTGTAAACAAAACTCAGTGTGACTAAAATCAATAATAATCAATCATTATCATGAGCAAATAGTAAAATAATACCGTAATATAAAAGCAAACATATACACTAAAACAAAACCAATATGTTTTAAAAATACAGTGGACCCTTGTATCACAAACGGTTTGTATAACATAAAATCTGTACAACATAAAAAAATTCCGGAGATGGGGGAAATTTGCTTAACAGAATCGTCTATAGGGCAAATCTGTACAACATAAAAATGGTCATGATTAGGGATTACTCTGTTTTCAATGCATTCCTATATGGGAAATTTGTATAAAGGAAAATGTGCTTAACATAATTTCATTTGGAACGAATTAATTCCTTTATACAAGGTACCACTGTACAGTCAATGAGGTCAATATAGCAATATAGCAATGCATCAGCAGTTAAGATTTTTATGTTTTAGCTTATCAAATGGTATGAACTTGTGACAAGAAAAACTGGTCAGGATGTTGAGATTTTTACTCCAGAAGGGAAATTGTGTAAATTATGACAGCTAATTGTAGCCCATTAACTAGGTGCCACTTGCATATCTGGTCAGTGGTCACATGTCAGTCACATAACTAGGCACGCAACTTTGTTCAACAGCTGAAATTTGCTGCAGTGATTTAATGTGAGTTTACTTGCTCTAGTTTTCTAAATCCCACACAGAAGTATAAATAAGAGTATTGACCCGAGATTTGAATGAATGTTTGTCCATGACCCTTAATGGCCACTGACAGACAATACGCATGCTATACGTCTTGCATTTCTGTTATATTTCATCTTATAGTCTTCTTGCCACTATATAAGCATATGTTTGCTGAGGGTACATTCCAAGTAGGGTGTGGTCATTGACAGCTATTGTCAGATAAAGCCTATTACTCCTAAAAGTGTCACAGGACACTTGGGTGTTTTAGATAAATCTGTTGGTGTTAACGGTGACAGGATTACTGTCATTCTGCAGCTGACTAACATGGCTCTTCCTTTGAAAACAAGTCGACACTAAATGAAGTACTTCCAGTAGGCTACAAGGGTAACTGGTTTCGCTTCATTCCTCAAGTGCTGGGGGTGAGGGTCGTGGTTAGAGGAAGCTGCTCATTTACTAGAAGGAGAAGACATATAAAACCAAATGACATTAAACGTGTGCATAACTAAATGATCCTTCACTTGAAATGCAGCTACAGATGGTTGTTCCCGGCCTGTATTTTCTGCTGTGTCTTAGCAGTCAGCTGAGCAAATTGTTATGCAAATGGCATCTTCTGAGGGGAGGTACAATCGCTTGTTGGGTCAAGGCATGCATTGTGCCACTCTTGCATCCAGAGGTAACTGTGCCACGCATTTCCTAAAGAGGCCAAACCAATTATCAAATCACATAGCTCTGAGGACAGAGCATTCGTGTTGATATCCATGCATAATTGAAATCAACCGTTAACAGAAGACTGATCAAACAGTTTGGGTCCATAGGGACGGCTTGCATGTGACCTGGGGATCTTTCTGGAAGGCAGCACGCAAGCACAGTGTAAAATAAAAAATAATTCAACAAATGGGCAGCAAAATAGGTCGCTGCATATTTTGTTTCAGGAGCCTAGCATCAGCAAATTAATTAATTAACTGCTTTATGATGAAGTCCTGGGGTAGTTTATTCAAAGGAGAAGGCCAGCTTTTCTTGCCAGGGGAAGAGACCAGTTTAGAGGTAGGAAGTACATTTGTATCCAAAGGAAATTGAACAAAGGGTGACAGTGACATTCATGCACATGCAAGACAGTTTCACTGATGTGAAATATTGTATTTGTTGGAGTTTTTAAGAAGGGGGTGAGGGCATGGCTACAGTCAGTGCACAGGCACAATTAGTATCAATTGTATTTGTCATCCTCAACTGTGGAATGAATTACAGTGGAAACCAAAGCTTTGAGTCACAATACTGAGTTCTGAGCTCTCTTTTATGTATATGAAGATTTATCATGATAGGCCATGATCTCATGAGTGTGCTACCAGTTGGTTTGAAGACCATAGACTCTTTTCTCTTAGTTGTGTTTCACACAGGAGCTGAAACGCTAGGAACCATCTCATCACGTGTATATCTTTGTTCGTACACACAGCCTTTTTTTGGCAAAAAACGGTCCTTGCAAAAAAGTATGTCATGTTTACATTCAGGTTTGCACACCATTAGATTATTGTTATAGTAGTGTAGAAGCTTGGGCTGCCCTTCCCGGCCTCCTCCAACAGTCAAAATCTCAGACGAAGAGGCAGGGTTGTGCTTTTCTCTGTGCATCCATTCAGTGTTTGGCCATTGGGGAGGCAGGGAAAGGTAGCCTGAACTCCTGGATGGACTAGCCCACCACCGGAGAAGGAGGACCACAGCAGCATACAGTGGCATGTGAGTGGCTCAGCCAGATTGGGGCGGGGGGATGTGCAGCTGCATAGTTCAATTCATACAAAAGAGGGATGACATGCTCTTCTGGAACTCAGCTGTTCAAAAGGTTTGAAAGCTCATTTTTGGTACTAACTCCCACCGTTCTTTCAGCTCTTTATCATTTTGATATTTTGTGGGACATTTCTCCTTTCATTATGAATAAGAATTGGCATGTGAAAGATGCCTCCAAGAGTCTTGTCCTGCTCCTTTGACTTGCTGCTCCTTGGTCTTGCATCCCTCCCTGCCTCTTCCTTTCCAAACAGCTGGGTCATTGATCAAAATTTCCTTAATCCACCTCTAGGCATTTTCAGTAGCTACCCTTTATCACCCCCCCAAAGGACACAATCAACATTCTTCAGCCTGCAATAAAAACGCTGATATCTAGCAAGGACCCATTTTAATTGGCATGCCACTGTTCGTGATGTAATACATAGATAGGACCAAAATTTCCCAAAAATTTCCCCAAAAATCCCAAAAATCTGCCCCAAACCAATCTCTTACCCAGAAAGAAACCACAGACCAAGCCCCACCTTTGTGATTCCAAGATCATTTCAAATCGGAATTGGTTGTAATTAAATTAGCCCCTATTATACCAGTTAATTACCCAGTGCTTAACTTTCCAATTTAACTCTCATTATGAGCAATTTATTTTCAAGGTCCTGGCACCCTTTTTGCGTTATGGGCCATTATTTCAGCTCACAAGCCTTTCAGCAAGAAAAAGCAAAGTTCAGTTGTGAGCAGCCTTAGCGAAAGTAACACATTTACTTAAGTGCATTCTCATGCCTTTTTTGCAAGCAACTTTTGCCCCGCCCCCTTCCCCCCCCAGATCTTAGACATCAAGCAGACTGCTGTTGGAGAAGATAAAACATTTGTCTGCGACTTCTTTCCTTGCTTCCCCTACTTGGGGAACAAATGGAACAGACCTTGGCAGTTTTTAAATAATCCACAACCGCTGCTGGTTTGTTTCAAGGCAGGTCCATTGAATTGTGGCGAATGGATAAACTGCTTGGAAATAGTCTCCCCGAAGGCTCTTCTCTTTACATGAGTGCCTGGCACCAATCCTTGTTCCTTTTGCAGTGGTAAGTGAAAGCCTCTTGCATTCAAAGATTTAAGTGTCTGGAAAGAAGGTCGTCCTGCTGGCATGTTATCTTGTTTTATTGCTCTGCTGTGTCTTGCTTTATTGTGCTTGTTTTTAAATTGTGAGCTTGCAAATTTGTTGTAAGCCACTCAGAGAGCATTTACTGGAGGGTAGACTGTAAACATTCCAAATAAACAGCACCTTGTGTATTGTATTAAATGGCTGCTTTTCTTCTGGTAAAAGGGGTGTATTTTTCCTTACTGTGATGGTTGTGACTTGGCGTATGGCTCTTGCACTATTCCTTGATGTCTCAGTTTTAGTATAATCTGGACTACAGTGGTACCCCGATTTAAGAGCAGCTCGACTTAAGAGCAATTTGATTTTAAGAACAGAAAACTGTTGGTGTTTTAACAGCCGCCTTACAAATTTTAGATACGGTCTGTTTGACTTACAATTTTTTTTTCATTTCTTCATTTTTTAACTTTTTCCAATTTTTTAGATAGGTACCCTGACTTAAGAGTAGTTTGACTTAAGAGCATGTATTCAGAACAGATTAAATTCGTAAATTGAGGCACCACTGTATATAGACATTTATGTAGAAATTTCATAAAAATGAAGTTTCCTTTTACCTTCCACTGGATTATTTATGCCTATCCTCAGGAAAAACAGTTTCCACACTTATTAGGCAGTGACTTCAACAATCCCAAAACAAATCAAAAAATACTTCACACCTCCACCAGCAAGACCATGGCTAATGATTCATACTTTATGGGTGTTGGGAAGGTTGCAATGGTGAGACTGTCATGCACCCCAGGTCTTTGTCCACCTAATGAGCCTGTTGAGACTATTGTGTGCCTAATGAGCCTGTTCAGGCCATTATGAGCCTATTTCAGGCCAGGGTGACATGAGGTCAAAGCGGATTATAAAATGAAGGACTCACAACTAGCTTTCCTCAGACTGACAAAGCTGTTTGGATGAGCACTGAAACGTTTCAGTCTCTCAAGAATAGAAGTCCAGTTGCCATGACTCAACTTCCAGATTTCCACTCTTCTTTTCGTTATCTGAAAATCACAATTTTTTTTATCAAAAACAAAATGACAATGGATTTCTAACAGCCTTTTCTTTTGGTTCTCAACATAATAAATCTTGTTGGTTGTTTGATAATTCTTCATGCAGTGCTACAGGTAAGGATTACCCAATGAAACGTAAATGGTATGGACTGACGGGGGTGGGGGCGGGGGAGAAAGAAATGCAACTCCAGATAGCACCTAGTCAAGCTATGTAGTTTGTCATCTGAAGATACAGTGATGATATGGGCAGTTTTTAAAAGGGAAGAGGCAGATTCCTGGAAGATAAAAGCAGTCAGTAGTTGATAGCTGTCACAATGACTATGGCCCTGTTCAGGCTTTCACCATCATGTGCAGCCATATTCCTCTCCAATACCTCTCTCACACTCTGCATATGGATTCTGAAGATGAATTTTCTGCTTGCCCGGAGGTGAAAAACAGAGGGAAGATTCTTGATATGTACTATCTTTATATGAGCAGAAACCACTAATCTTCAAATGTAGAGATGTAGAGAAAATCACAATGGGGATGTCCAAGTGCTAACTGTATGGACATCTAGGTTGCTGATGCACCATTCTAGCATTTCAACAAACAGTCTTTCCAGAAGTTACAAAGTACTATAAGAAGCCTTCACAAAGTACTTTTTACTTTAGTGGAATCAGATAATGCCTGGATAGGGCTTATGGGTTGAACCAAATCTTAGTGGTCTTGCTCATATTAATTCTCTGGATATAGTTTGCTGGGAAGCATAAGCAAAAGGGAGTGTGATTGTACTAAGGTTGTAAAGAACACTTGCTAAACATTTCATTCTCATGTAATTTGGCACTACCAATTCAAGGTGAGATTCCTTGTTTCCAGGCAGGAGTCAGACAAAGAGGATTAATTTTTTTTCCTAATCAAGGTCTACGTGATTTGCATAAACAGCTGCCATAAAAAATGGAGTCTTCTCTTTTTAAGAAGAAAAGCATGTGTGCGCACACATGGGTGCCTGTGTGTACGTGTGTGTGCACGCGTACACACACACACACACACACACACACACAGGTCTGTCTCCTTGATGATGATGATAATTCTGTGTGGCTATTCTTATGTTTCTTTTCTTTCTTGTTTCTTCCTTTCAGCCTCCCCTCTGGAAACCAGAAGCTTCTCCCATTTATTTGTTCAAGAGTTCTCCAGCTCAATTCATTTCCATCAGGTGAAGGAGAGACAGGGGAGAACCATATTTCCCTTTCATTCTGCTTTTGAAATCCCTCAACCAAAAGGGAACTCTTTCTTACCTGCCTACTCCCTCTCCCACTTCCCCTGGTCCCTTGGAAGTCTCCTTCCTGTCGAATTGACCTATCAGTTTCCTCTCATATACCTTTCCCACATTCTCTAAGGGTATTTGTACACGACCCCTAAACTCCGCCGCAAATGGCTCCCAGCTCCGGAGCTTAAAATTGTTTCCCCACCAGCTCTGGAGTTTACAGAAAATTAAGTGCGGCCACGCCCAACTAAGTGCGTCCCAGCGCACTTTTCAGGTACCTGCTCTTGGAGGGTGAAAAATCCCAGATCCACTTGTAAAGGAGTGAGTGCCTGGCTCTCCTCGCTTCTGTTTGTTGTTGTTGTTTTGCCTCCCGCCCCTTTAAGAGAAGGAAGGATGACGACGGGGCTTGTGGAGGCTTGGACCGGCAAACGGAGGTGAGCCTGCATTCTTTTGTCCCCTTTTTTCTCCCTCCCCTCACGCAGACAGGATCAAGGAAGTGCGGAGGGGTGGGGATGCAGGAAGAGGAACGAACCCCCAAGATCTCTGGTCCGAATTTAAGTGGCCAGCGGATCTTAGGGGTCGTGTGAAAAGAGCCTAACAGATGTCACCTTGCTTCTCTTTCCCTTCTATCCTCACAGGATCATATTGACTGCTACCGCACTTTAGATTTTCCTTAAAGACAAATCTCCTTAAAAATCACTGTCCGCTTTTCAAATCACTGTTTCTGAAGAGCCCCCTTGGCCACGCCAATTTTTGACCGCTGTGTTAGTTTTTCTTTCAATGACCACTGGGGGTGGTGTTTTTTAAAATCAGTTCCTGCATCCCCTTTTAAAGCGTTTTGGTTGTATTTGCAGACATACTATGCCGCCTTTAGGTTTAAAGCCTCTAGGTTTAAAGCGGTTCAGCCAAGTGCGAACAGGGAAGCCGATTGCTAAGCATCCACTGAAGTGCGTACTGCTGAACTGCTGTAGCCACCACGTGATCGCAGGAGGAGATAAGGCGATGCAAAATTAAAAGTGGCTGCTCATGGAAGTGTGGTAGCGGCAGATGTACAGTTAAAAAATCCTGATCTGTTTGGTAGAAAACTGATAATAGAATAACCTTGGACTATTACAGTTCAGTACATCACTACACAGTAAAGACTCCTTCATTGGTTAATGCCTTTATAATGCATGGCAATTAAGACTCGTCCAACTATCAATCTCCCATGTTTTTAGAATGGAGCCTGATTTGGATTGAATGTCAAGCATTAGCTATCTATCATTATTTTAGGCAACTTCTTCACTCCTAATTACTTCTCCAATTACTGTAAAGGTTTTCAGGGCACTTTATTTCTCATCTGAATTTATCAAATACTCCATTTTCAAGATTCACACTTTTGTCCTGCTCTGCTTTGGACTGATGCATTCACATACTTTTCTTGCAGGGAATGCCACTTTCTGAGAGAGGACAGGAGGCTCAGATTTGTGTTTCAGTGTGCAGTCAAACTGCAGAGCTGTATGGTTACTGGAGTATAGCAAATGGTATCTTACGGTACTCATGCCAGCCATAGGTTCATTAAAACAAAGATAGTTTGGGGACTGGCCAATTACCACCACCCCCAACCACCACCACCAGTCTATAAAGAAATCCATTAGTATTTAAAACCAGAATAAATGCTAGTTAAAAAGCAACTTTAAAAAACAAAAACAAAGACCAGATGGAATAGCATCGTTCTGGCTACCTATTTGAAGTTTCATAAAGATAATGTCAGAGCTGCCTAGATGCCCTAAGCACATCCGATCTTGCTTGATTTCGGAAGCTAAGCAGGGTCGGCCCTGGTTTACTACTTGTATGGGCGACCACAAGGGAATACCAGGTGCTGTAGGCGCCTGGAGTAGGAACTGACAAGCCACTCCAGTACTCCTACAAAGAAAACTCCATGGATATGGAGTCACGTAGAGTTGGTCATGACTGTAACGACACAACACACACACACACACACACAAGATAATGTCAACCTAACTGTTCTTTGAAAGAAATTCCATAACCCAGGTGCTGCTACAGAGAAATATTCCCGTTGGATGCTCCCATTGGATGCTCTTGCAGTGTTGAGTGCTGAAGATCTCAAATTCCTGGTCTGTTTATATGGGAGGTAGTGATTCTTCAGATATCATGACCCTAAAGTGTGTTGGTCTTTTTATGACAAACCCAGCACCTTAGATTAGGTCAGAAACAAATCAAAGACCTGTGAATTTGGTTGAGGATCAGTGGCATATGATCTGTGAAATGCATGTTACACAACAGACCAGACAGTACATTTTGCACTAGCTCTAGTTCCCAACATCTGTGGAAGAGCATCCCCATGTACAGTGCATGACAGCATGTGTGTGTTTGTTTATTTGTGGGATAATTAAGGAATGGACCACTGTAGATATCCATGATGTTTCTTGTTAAAGGCAGAGCTGGCACAGCAGCCAAAGTTGGCCAAAGGGACTTCAGGCCATATCACCCATGTGGCCTTCTAGAACCTTGGTAGAGCCAAGAGCAGCACAAGCTGTCAACCTCTGCCTTCAGAGCACAGACAAACTCATCCAAAACAGCTTGTCATCACAGTCCCTGGTTGACTGTTTTGGTGATTAATAGAACTAGGCTCTCTTCTCAAGAAAGCTTCACTTTCATTTGCCCACCTCCCATTCTTCACTACACTGAGCAGTAATTCATGATTTCTGCAGCCTCCTTTTAATCATTCTCATCCAATTTGGTAGAGGAGAAATTCCCTTTGAAAGGAATGTCAACAGAGGCATAAATTTTGGAGATGTTCCTATGAACAACATTCACAATTCAGGATTCCTGCCCTAACCTTCCTTCTGAGGTAACTGAGGAACATGTGGGAATCTCTCATCTTGAACTGAGCCATTATCTCTATGGCAGTCAGCATCCTCCCCAACTCCTCACACTCTAATTAAGGCCTAGGGCAGGACTCTTTTATCCAGTTCATGGGGAAATTAGAGGAAAAATTATAGCACATTAATTTTGCCTTTTTAAAGAGCTGGATCAACACTGCCATCCATCACATCTGCTAAAGGGCTTTCAAGGAAGCACATCTATTGGAAGTACCTGAAGATGAGATAAAATGTCGGCACACTGAATGGAAATGTTACAAAAGAATGGAATTTGGAAGTTGTTCAGTCCTGAAGAATGGCATGAAGTGCTGAACCAAAATGTCTAAGAGTATATTTTTCTAAGGAAATTTCTAATATTTTCCTTCTTACATTAGGACCCTCATATCTTATTTATCGTTACTGGTATTAATGTAAACTACTGAGAGTGGCCTTTGCTGCCAGATGGATAGTAAATAAATAAATAAATAAATAAATATCCATGGGATCAAGATCCACTGATTCACTCAATCACGGTTTGACAATGTTAAAATATCAAAAGAAAAATCCTAGAAATATATTTTCTAAAGCTGAATTACCAGAACTGCCCACTAGAGGGAGACAGAGACCATGCTACATATAGTGTTTGCTATTTTAAAAAGCCTCCTCTATAAACTACATTTTTTTTTCCAGCATTCATCATCCACATGTATAGGGACCTGACTGCACACACAAATTGTCTTGGGGGCAAAACCTGTGCAATCAACCTAATAGGATGATTGAGATGTCGGTGGAGGTGGAGATGGGGGAGATTTGCCACCCTGTGCCTTTCTGTGGGGTGACAAAATAGTATTTGCACTATTCTGCCCCTCCTGCTGGAGGGGCAGAAAGCTCCCTGCCAGAAGAAGTGGTGACAGCTGTTAGCCTTGACACTTTTAAGAAAGGGTTACACAAGCTCCTGGAGAACAAGGGTATTAATGGCTATCATTATGGATGCCTAAGGACAACCTCCGGATTGGAGAGATAGGCAGGGTATCTCTCAATGCCATTTGCAGGGGAAGACGTCTGCTTGGGAATACTTTGAAGCAAATGGTGAGCCACTGTGTGAGACAGAATGCTGGACTGGATGGGTTGTGTGGCCTGTTCCACCAAGGCTGTTCTTACGTCCAGGTGACACAGACCCTAGTTGTGACTCTGACAGCAAGAGAAGATCAGAACCAATAGTAGAACATAGGAGTATTTTGTGACCAAATAGTATATATTCCCTGTGATCTAAGAAGTGAAAGAAATGCTAAATAAATAAACCTGACAAATGAGCATTCAAATATATACACTTTCAAAGTTTCCTTCAGTATCTAGAATAGTTCTGAGCAGCTACACTTCATTGCCATCCAAACAGTAAGAGGCTCGCTGACTGCAAAAACTTATAGCTAGCTGAGCTCTCTTTGAAAAGGCAACATCAATGTGCAGACTTATCTAACCCACATTAACATTCATGGGTATTACAGATGGTAATGTATTTTGCAATGATGAGGAAATAAAGTACAGTCTCACATTTCCTCTCCCCCCCTTAATACTGGGGAAGGAAAATAAGCCTACACAGATAATGGAAATGCCAATTCATTGGTCAACGTGCCTTCATTTCATGGTATAACTGCTCAAAGGGCATAGCATGGCAGCAGTAAATTTATTCATAGTTAGGGTTGGTTTTTTTTTCTTCAAATGCTTAAAGCAAGAGGATCTCAAGCACAGAGGCCCCATTTGTTCAAGGAGGAAAAAGATCAAAGCTAATGCCTATTAACTTTATGTATTTGTAGGATGTGAAAGAGGCATTTATATTCCTCTATAGGAATATAAAGAATTTTAAAGGAGAAATCAAATGGAAGTTTATATGCAAAATCCTGGCATATTGTCTGCTGCAGATCATGTTACATCTTTGATTCCATTACACTTTCCTTGCTCCACCTCTTAGACCCAGAAGCACCGTTAACTAGCAGGGCTCTTTGCTTATAGACTTAAATGATTTCTGTTTCCGCCTTTCCGGTAGACTATCAGCAGGCAGATTCGAAAAATCTATTGGACCCTTTCTATGTAAAAAGCAACGTGTTCTGCTTATATACCACCCCATAGCGCTTCAAGCACTCTCTGGGTGGTTTACAAATTTAATTATGCAGTAAAATGTTTCCCCTATAAGCCACTTTGAGGAGAAGTGATGCTACAAGGGGAAAAACAAGATGTGAGGAGTGATTTTCAGAAGGAAAGCAGAGTAGGTTCAGAACCATCTGTCTGTGTATCAGTCTGGAAATGGGAAGTTGCTCACTTGAGATTCATTGGACACAGATCTCCTTATGGTGCCCTAAACAGCTGTTTACAATATCCTATAGTGGTAAGTTTAAAGATGAAGAGCTGAGGGTGTTCAGGGATGATCGTATAGAGAGTGTGTTGGATTCAAGGCCACACCATCCCTTACACAAGCTATTAAGAGTTGATCAAGATAGTGCTTCTCTGTTCATACCTGAGGGGGTACAGAGATCTCCCTTGACTTTCCTTTCAGTATTTGCCCTTATACATAAACTCTCTCTCTCTTCCCCCCCCCCCGCCCAAAAAATGAAATAGCTTTCATTGATAGTAGTAGAGTTTTCACCTTAAAAGCAAGAAAATAAATCATGTGCTGAAACAAGGCAAATATTGAGAAAAGAATCATCCTGTGAGGATTTAAACCTGCTCCATTTTGGATTTTGTCACTGCATGCCTACTTGTGAGAAAATGACAACTAGAGGAGTAGCTGTGCTTTACATCTTTAAAGAGAATAACATAGCATTGGCCAATAAACTACTTGATGTTAACGCTTGCTGATTTGTATTCTCCATTGCATAAGCCTATTTTCAACGGCACACATTGGATTTGGATTTTTACACCATTTGCCTGGATAGAAATCATAATTGCTGGCCCCAAATATAGCAGGGATTACCTTTTCTAATACAGCAAAACAGCAGGGCTTACTTGAAAAAATGTTGTGTGTTGGTGGTGATTAAGTCTGGAAATCAAAGTGTGCATTACACAGGCTGAATCTTGACAGCTGTAGAGGCTGCTGGAATTTGCAGACTTCTATTCTTAACACCAAGGCTTTGAATCTGATATTAAGAAGCTGTCGGGTTTGTCCTATATCACCCTCTCAGCTGTCTTTCTAAAGTTACTTGCAAGAACAGGCAGCTGTTCTAGGCTCTTCCTTTAAACAAAAGAAAACCTAGAAACAAAATCCAACTGGAATAGCATCTGCATACAACTTGGGATTCCGAAAGCAGTCTCATTATAAGGGGATCTATACCAGTGGTTCTCAAACTTAGGTGCCCAGACTATAGGTCCCAATAACCCGGGCTAGCTACTAGTGAAGTTTTCTGGGAATTTTAGTCCAAGAACAACTGGGCACCCAGGTTTGAGAACCACCAAAACCACCTTTCATGCATCAGAAGAAAACATGAGGGGCCTGCATGGACTAATAGTCACCTCTTGCATGAAAATGCTTGGATCCCATTCCTTGACAGGCCACATCCTGGCAAGGGTGAAAAGACCTTGAGTATCTATTGACTATGAAAAGGGTTAATCTGCTTGGCCCTGAATACCCAGTCATATAGAGGAACTGTATATGTACACTGATATGTGTGTGTGTGTGTGTGTGTGTGAAGTTGCTTCGTGTACATGAAATGCATGACTGGATTGTGGTTGTACAATAGTAAAAGTAAGCTTGGAGGTGCAGGGACTCAGTATGACAGTCCCTAATAGCTCAGGCATGTCCAAAGTCTGGCCTGGGAGCCAAATGTGGCCCAATTTAAAATTTTGAGTGACTCTCAGCCTCTTCTCCATGCTGGCTTAGCCTGTCACTCATCCCCGCCTGCTGGCCCTTCCCCGTGCTGGCTAGAGATGTCAGCTTGCCGTTTTATGTTTTGCCTGTCCTCCCTGCCTCCATCCATCCCCTCAGCCACCTGTCCTGCCTACCTGCTCCTTGCTCTGTTGCTGCAGCGTCTTCCCCATGTCCTTGAAACAGCCGCCGGGCCCTCGGGCACCTTGAAACTGGAGCATTTGGGGCTGTTGCAAATGCACACTGACCACTCCCTTTCTTCCCTCCCTTCAGGCTGAATTGCTGCCCCCCCCCGCACATTTTTCACCTCACCAAATCTGGCTCTCCTTGCAAAAAGCTTGGATGCCCCTGCTATAGCTGATCACCCCCACTTTATGAGTAGCATTCAAAAATGCAAGCAGGTGGATAGGTCCATGATCAGCAAAGGAGGAACAATTTTTTTGGTAATGCTAATGGCTCTGAATTGTCCACCCAAGACCAAATCACCTCAACTTATCTGCTTTACCCTGGGAACAGTTTGAAAGTTGACATTGTTCCTTAGGAAATTTATTCCAACCCTGTATGCAATGGAAATCACAGCTACACTCAGAGGTTTGTTTTCCTTCCTCTCCCTCCATCCCCGTAAAGTGCCACATTCGCTAGACTTAATTTAAAGGGTGTGATCAGACAGAGAACCTGGATGGTGCTGCTGGACAGGGTTGTGGTGCCATGTGCAATCTCTATTAAAGTTACCCTTCTGTGCTCCCTGTTATGAGCCTTAAAAGGTCTGGACTATGCAGGGGCCAGCATTGGAGTGGTTCTTGGTTTCATATATATCAAGTATTCCACAGGAAATTGCTCACACCAGACTGCGCCACAGGCAGGCCCAAACACGAGCTCTATTGCTCTCTGATTGCAGACTTTGAAATGCTTGGAACCATCTGTTTCCAGAATGCTTCCCAACAATCTCTTGTCTTTCTCCCATTACATCAGATCAGAAATCTGTTGTAAGCAGAGTTTAGGAAAGTTACTTGTGGACTACCTCTTCCTGGAGACACTAGCTGGCGATATTCTCGTGGCGTCCATTTCCAGCAGCTGTAGAAGTAGTCAGTGTCTTGAAAGAACCTAGAGCCAGAGAATGATTTCTAGGAATAAGAAACAATGAATTAGATGGCAGGTACAGGGAGACAGGAATGTATACATACCCAGGGTGAAAGTTAGGAGCCAATGCAAAAAGCAGCTTTGAATTCCAGTGTCTGCAGTTTTTAAAAAAGTGCTTTTGTCAGGATTTTTCCTGGCTTTTAGGAGATTAAAGAGGCTTTTAAGAGGGATTCTTCAATAAGAGAAGTTATTTTTCCCTGGGATGAAGTGTTAGTGGTATCACTTTAAGATATTGATCCAACAGCTACTGCCATTATGGGTATTTCCCACCACCTAGGGGAGGAACTACAGCCGTAAGGAAGATTGTCCGTGAAGTGAATTTGTCTCGGCCGGGAACTGTGTGCATCCAGAATGAAATTAAAGCAGTGCTAAAGAAGCATTTCCAGTTTCAGCCATGTGGTAGTGGTGGTACCTTTGCATCAGTTCACTTTCAGTTTACCTGCACCTGACTACACAGTGCTGAAAGCTTTCATTTGATTTGGCAGAAGGAGAAGTTATCAGGCAGGGAGTGAACAGTGGTGTATCTCCATGATGCACAATGCTGCTCAGATTAAATTTAATGCCAAGCCAAGCCAATTATGCTGCTTATATATACACTCTCTGGGAGGCTTACAAGTAATTATGCAGGCTACACATTGCCCCCTCCCCTGTGAGCTGGGTACTCATTTTACTGACCTTGGAAAGATGGAAGTCTGAGTGAACCTTGAGCCTGCTACCTTGGATTGAACACCAGGTTGTGAGCTGGTCTAACCACTGCAGTAGAGTGGTTTAACCGCTCTGCAGTAGAGTGGTTTACATGCTGTGCCACAAGGCTCTTTCATTCCTTGTTAAGAGTGCTTAGATCAGAATTCTTTGCAAAAAAGTGTGCTGGGCCAGCAACGTGGACTGAAAATATATAACACCTCATGGGATGGGAAGCCATTTGTAGACCAGTGAGGAAAATCCACCTTCAGAGTGCTGGGCAAGGGGAAATCTTTGTGAGATGGGATGGAACCTGAGGAAGAGGCTCATGGGATAGAAGGATAATGAATGTTGATTGTATCCCAATGAATTACTCCGAAGGACTAATTTAGGAGCAGAACAAGGGGAGATAAACATCCATATGATTTCATGAAAGAAGAAAAGGCAATTTTTTGAGCGCATTATATGGGAAGGGAATGCAAACATCAGAGTGGATAAGATAAAACCCCCTCATCAGGCTAGAGATTCATTGTTTCTTTTCTGTCCTTCTCATTTTTTTCTGGAAAGTTCTTAAATAGTTCATTTAAATTTCCTGATTCTGTTAAATCCTGATAAAACGATTTCTGAAACACCTCTCGTATTTGACAAGTTAGAATAAATGTGTTGCCCTGAGATGTTCCCCTCCTACTGTGAAAATGTCTATTGTAGGTCACTGATGAATATATATTGGCTCAATCATGAACCTCCAACCCCCTGTTGTTAACCTACTTCTTTTGCTAACATCCTCCTAACCTTTCCGTAATAGTCTTGTGTGACCTAGCCTAATCTTTGCTTGCTACCAAACTGTATCTTAATTAAAATCTAGCAGGTTACAAAAAAAAGGGTTGCATAAATTTTAACTGTTCTTGTTTACTAGGCTCTGTCCATGTTCTGTGTTTTGTTTTGTTTTTTTGTTTTTTGTTTTTTGTTCCCTGAGAAAATAATTGACCTTATTTTTAAGTTGTGCTTTGGGGAGTACCTTATTAAATGTTTTCTGGGAACCAAATTATATACAGTGGACCCTTGTATAACAAAGGGTTTGTATCACATAAAATCTGTACAACATAAAAAATTCCAGAGATAGGGGAAATTTGCTAAGAGAATTGCCTATGGGGCAAATCTGTACAACTTAAAAATGGTCGTGATTAGGGATTACTCTGTTTTCAATGCATTCCTATTGGAAATTTGTATAAAGGAAAATTTGCTTAACATAATTTCATGTGGAATGAATTAATTCCTTTATACAAGGTACCACTGTACTATATTATGTACTGCATTGTGTGTTGCTGCAAATTTTACTGCAAAGGAAGTATAAGCAGAGGGATGGTTCTCCCCAGGAGTTCAGCACACACAGAGAGGCAGATTATTTCTTCCCTTCTGTGGATGAAGACAATGAAGATTTCTTCTGTGTGTCTTTTATGGTGACTAGAATACATTGAAAAAAGTTCTAACTCTGAATTATCTCTATGAAGATCTCAGTCACCCAGGTGAGCTGAAGTTATTTGGAAGTTGGGTCATGGCAACTGGACTTCTTTTCTTGTGATATAAAAACATTTCACTATTAATAGTAATCAGTAGCCTAAGAAATGTTTGTGCCTAAATAGTTGGGTGTTGGGAAGGGCTGCATAGGTGGGACTTTCACACACACACACACACACACACAGGCCATTGTACGTGGAACAAACCTATTCAGGCCGTTGTCCGCCTAATGAGCCTATGCAGACGAGGGTAATGTGAAAACAAGGTGAACTATAAATTGGAGGCCTCACACCAATGTTCCCCATACTGACAAAGCTACTTGGATGAGTAGTGAAACTTTTTGATCTCACAAAAAAAGAAGTCCAGTTGCCACGACTCAACTTCCGGATTCTAAACCTGAATTGTTCTGAAAACACTAAATGTTAGAGTATATGCAGGGTTGGGCCTCAAAAGTCTTTTCAATTTGCAGTGAAAGGAGTTGGCTACAATCCCTGGAAAGCCACTGCTAGTTTGTGTAATGTCTTTTAAACATCATCTTAAGTCTAAGATCAAGTGCCACTGGGCTTTCTTTCTTTCCCCTCCCCTCATAGCCCCTTTGCCAGCTCTACTAACAAAGCTACCATGGAGAACTTTCCAGCTTTCCAGAATGATATTATTTGGGACTTACAGGGATGTAGTTTGGAAGAAGATGCAGACAATAAAACAATAATATAACACTTTCTTAGAGATGCTGTATGACTGAGCTTGATGGGGTTGGCCTGGAATTAAGACATGCCACACGATGCCAATATAACCCATCAGTTAGCCAAGATCTCTCTCTCTCTCTCTCTCTCTCTCTCTCTCTGTCTGACCAAAGATATAAGGCTAACTATTGATGTTTGGGTCAATTATTTTGCACAAAAATAAAACAAAGCAAAATACAGCTTCCCATGTGATTTGAAAAAAGACTGAAACTATCAACAGTTTGACAAGATCTCATATACATTTAAAGCAAACATAACAGGGCAAATGTTGGAATGGGTGGTGTGTATCAGCTTTAGCCACCAGCCAAAGTGAGGTGTTTTCCTATGGCAACAGAAAAGTGTAGGCAGTGGCACAACCACCATTATCACCATCAATACCACCCAGGTTCTGGCCCAGCCACCATCATGCCTGTCAGGCCAGCTTCTTTCTTCCCTGCTGTGAATATCTGACAACTGTTCGCAGAGTTGCCTCCAAACTGTGTACAGAAATCCATAATGAATCCATAACAATGAATACTAAATATAAGATAGTGAGAATTGTGGTTCATAAACTGAAATTTTCCAAGTTCCAATATTATGTAGTTTACTGCCCTTCTTACTTGGGGGTCCTTCACAGCTCTACAGTCCTATGAACCTATGATTCTACATACAGTAATTTCCTATTGGAATTTCAAGTTCCATGTTATCTTCAGGAGGCTTCTGAAAGCTCAGCTAGTTGTTTCCCTGGGAAGAAGATTCAGCCCAGCATATACGAGAGAGTGGAAGGAGGGAGGGACCTACACCTTAGGAGCTTCTGCTTGTCATTGCTGTTGGGGGTCACCCTTATGATTGTTGTGGATCTTAAATTTCATTAATCAAACAAAGGGTATTATGTTCTTTTTGAAAAACTAGTCCCATGTGCCTTTGCCCCCCCCCCGCCTGGAAATAAAGAGGTGAGACAACTTCAGCTTTTGGGTACAATGGGCCTTAACTTTATTTATCACTTATCAACTTATTAACTGGGTTAGTCAGGACCTGTGAAGGGGACCTGAGCCGTAGTGCAAACTGGTAACGAGATGGGATGCAATACTTCAGCCAATAAGCTCGATATACAGGTAAATTCGCCCAGGAGAGCAGCCGCCCACCTGCTGAGCATCGCGATAGGATGGGCGAATCTGGAAGCCCGGCACAGCCCTCGAGATGCCTCAATTCATATTCCAACAATCATTGTCTGATGACATAGCCAATGGTGATCGACTGAATTCGAGGGCTGTATATCGCCGAATGGGCTGCCTAATAAAAGCTTTACCTGAATTCGGTTACCAGTTGCACTACCCACCAAGTTAGTGACCAACAGGAAAGAAGTCCATCCCCGAGGTGAGAAGAATGGGATGGGCTGGCTACTCCCGGCCAATCTGAGTAGCCACCAAAAATTCCCATCCGGCCCCAGAAGGTGACCAGCTAATCTCATTCTCTGACCAAAGGGGGGGAGGATGGGGCCGAGGATCTGCAGAACACACAGGCTTGGGAGGGGGAGGGAGCCTACTTATAGACTCCCATTCCCAGGCAAGAAGTCCCAGATGGGCGCGAAGTTTTCGCACCCAAAGTCTGGGACTGGGTGGCAAATGCACCCTTCCCCCAATGAATGGGGGTCAGAGCAGCCCTTGTTTTGGTCTGCCTCTTTGAGCTGCTTACTCAGACGCAAGTCTTGCTAAATGAAATGAGCCTCAGAACTTGTTACAGGAAATTGATTTTTCTCTACTTATTCGGAAGCACAGATTGACAAAGTGACTTACTTGGAACAAACTGCAAGAACCCCATGTCCAACAGCATCAGTGACTAGCCGGGCCATGGGATTCTGCATGGTATAAAGCCAAAACCAAAATTTCTAAGCCCTGGTATGAATTTCATTCTCTGCTACAGTATGCCCTATCAACTGAAACAAAAGAGCAGCTTATGGGAACAGGGATTTAGAAAGAAGATGCCACAGAGAACTGGTATATATAGTTTATATACACTTATACAGATCAAATATTTATACAGGAATACCTTCGTTTAAGAGTAACTTGGTTTAAGAGCATTTTGCAAGACAAGCAAACATTTCTTTGAAATTTTGCCTTGATCAACAAGCATTGTCATGCAGTACAAGTAACTAAGCAGGTTACATGATCACAAGTAAGCCAATGGTGCCCCCCCTACTGGATTATGGGTGATTGTTTGGAATGTTCCATCTTAGGCAGCCTCCAAAGAAGAAGAAGTAGAAAGGAATGGAGGTCTCCCTTGCACCAGCCAGGAATGTTTTCAAAGGGGAGTGCAGGTTAGGTGTTTGTTTTATTTTTCTTTATATTTTTCTTTAATTTGTTTTCAACATCCTTTCTTATTTTTCAAGCAATTTCTAGTCATGGGGCAGCTAGTCAAATGTGTATATGCCTACAAATTTCATTTTATAATTGTCGCATTAAAAACAGAGTAAAATCCAGTTGTTGGTCCTAAGCAAAGCAGATTCTGCAGCCAAGTACCTAAACCATGGTGGGTGTGTACTTCTAGCCAACTTCTTTTGTCAGTTTTGGCATGTTGTGTGTACAGTATGGGGACTATGGTGCTCCAGAACGAATCATGTGAGTTTCAATTTATTTCTTATGGGGAAATTTACTTTAATATAAGAGTGTTTTGGTTTACAAGCATGTTTCTGGAATGAATTATGTTCATAAACCAAGGTATTCTTGTATTTACAAATACAGATCCAAACTATCTTGGAGTAATTTTCATTGCAGCAAATTTCTGTGTTATTCAAATAGACAACTTATTTGCATGATATGCTTATCAGGGTGCCCAAATTTAAAGAACTCAAACATGGCAGCCTTACTTTTTCTCCACCTGCAGCTCTGCTTATCTTGAGATTTGTCTGTCCATGTGGAAACTGAGAAAAGCATAATAGTTTCATGAGAGGTCAAGCAAAAGCCTGAGACCTAGTCTCCCTAAGCAGAAATTTGTGTTTCTGCTTGTGAAATGTTGAAGGACCTCACCTTGTGAAGAATGCAACATCTTGAGAAAGAAACTTAACACTGCATTAACTATGAGAATCACTGTAGACCATAAGCTGAAAGTTTTGCATAAGAAGTAAAAACATTTATTTCCCTATTTTTTTAAAAGAGAACAATTAGTCATACATTTCCTACTCGCTTCAATTCCTACCCTAATATAGAAAATGCTCCTGATAGGCAAGCTATGATTTCAGGAGGAAGAAATTAATACTGCAGTGAAAATTGCTTTAGCTACCATAATGCCATGAGAGAAGACTTGGCATTTCAAATCAAATGGAGTCTAAAATTGCCAAGCCAACTCCCTTTGGGTTGGTAGATAATTAAGCTTAATCGAGTCAACTTGAGCTGTCTTGTGGGTTTAATATAATATTATAAAACAGAAAACTGCTTTGAATCTTGAAGGATGTAGCATAAAATTAAATAAATGCCAAGCGTGTTCTAAAGAAATTGGAAAGATATCAGAATGCAGTGATGTTTGAAAGAAGGTTTCCAGCCAAAGTGGTTTATAAGATTTCATTCCTTACAGACACAGAAGCATATAATAAAGTGCATGGATATGCATACTATCAGTTGAAACCAGGATTGACAACATTTTTTTGTATCAGGTCTCTTCTATACTATTTCTATGCTTTTTGTGCAGCCTTTGACATTCACAGTAGAAAGTAAGGCTCTTCTTAGTCTGATAAGGCAGATTAATTATTTTGGAGGAGCTGGAGACCAGATTTCTGCCTCTCCTGAGATGCCTTATGGACTCCAAATAAGTGACCAAATAAGCACTTGCCACTTCTGAATATCTGCCTCTGGCTTTGTTTTAATTTTGAGGAATTTTAGGAGGTCTCAGGTATGCGTTCTTGTCATTAGACAGCAAAACCAAGGTGTCCCAAGACACAACCTTTTCTTGAAAATGTCTCTCTTTTTTGCCCATTTTTCACATGTAGACACAGCTTTGGAAAGTTTGGGAGCCCTCAGGGAGCAAAGAACAACCAACCAACTATCCAACAACCCCACCTTCAAAAGAAGAAGAAGAAGAAGAAGAAGAAGAAGAAGAAGAAGAAGAAGAAGAAGAAGAAGAAGAAGAAGAAGAAGAAGAAGAAGAAGAAGAAGAAGAAGAAGAAGAAGATCCCAAAAGGTCTTGGAATATGAAATAAATGAATAAATAAGTGACACTATTAATGTTCAATAACAAGCAGATTAGAGACTTTGTGTCTTTCTTCAGTTAGAATTTGCATAAGTTACTTTTTTATCCTAGCACTGCACAATTACCTCAGACAGCAAATCCAGGGTTAGCCAAAGAAATGAGTTTGAAATGCTGGTCATAGTTTTTTTCAACATTCCATTTCTCATTTATTTACATTACACTGTGACTCATGAACGTTAAGTCTAAGTATTTAGTCATCCAAGCTGGCACACAGAGGCCAATTGTTGAACTTGAAGAACCTCGTGCCACTCTGTATCTTTGTGCCCTTCTCCCCCACCCTCATGATGATTTGCTGCACGTTCTTTATTCCTCTGTTTTGTGATGATATTGATGCCAGGAGACAGCTGGTCAAGCAGGGATGTGACCAAACTACCTGGTTTTCAGTCAAACCCATCAGGAGTGATTCAATGGCCACTCTTTGTTTAATGGGAGAAAGTAAGTGAAGGTGTCATGTGTCCCCATGAGAGAATCACCTGCAGACCCATGTGTGCTTTCTGTAAAATAAGCTTACATTATTCATATAGAAGGTGGTCGGATACTAAAAAAAGAACTATTGGCCATGTTTTGTGCTGAAAAATGGAATAGTAGGGTGACAAATGGCTGCTGGTTGTATTCTATCCCTAATGAGAAAGGTATGGATTTCCACATGTGGTCTCAGGGATGTGGAGGATTCTTGGTCACACCATTGCAGCTTGGACCTGATGGGTAGGCAGGTGTGGCATTGCATGCCCAGGGTCCCAGGGTTGAACCTGGCATCTTTGGATAGAGCTGGGTAAATGATCTCAGCCAGTTGGTGGAGATATTACTGAAGCAGATGGATCAATGTCTGGATTCAGTGCAAGGCAGCCTCCTCTGGGGCTATCCTACAAAACATCTGCTGTTCATGGATGGTCTTTGCAAAAGGAGAACTGACATGTCAGCAGAGGTCACTGGTGTGGCCACGTTTGGAGCAGCTGTGATCCTTACACATTTTCCTCCAGGAGCTGGCAACGTTTCAGGCCCCCAAGACAATGTCGGCCTCAGTGTCAAACAATTGCTGTTGTTTATATGCCTACTTGCTTGTGAACTCATATTCTCATTAGCACATATTTAGAGAAAAGGGAATCAGTTGCAAGAATGGCTTAAAGGCAGTTCTCCAGTCTGTCTTTTCACAAGTTTGAAAATACATTAATAGATGAAATATAAATAAAACGGTGAGTTGGACAGCTGGCAGCAGAACCAGAAGCTGAGTGTTTGATTCCCCATTGTGCTTCCTAGAAGAAAAGTCAGCATGTGTGGTCTTGGGCAAGCTTCATAATTCAAGAACAGCCCCCAAAGTAGAGAATGCTATACTATACCTGACTGCTCTTGTACCCAAATAAATAAATAAATAAATAAATCCCTGCAAAGGGTTGTCATAAGTTGGAATCACCTTGATGGCACATAGTTGCTAATTATATTCTTTAGATAGAAGGGATTTGGGTAAATCATACTTCAAAGCCATTTAGACATTTATTCATTATTAAATCTCAGCACTGGCTGCAGCCAATTCAACTCTTGTTATCACGCTTGAGTTTCCCTTCATCTAGTACAATTTCCATTAATTCCCTATCCTCTTTGCATTACAAACATCATAGGAAACCTTGAGTCTTCTGCTGGAGCGAATCTTGCTATTTGCTTGTAGGGATGGGGTGGGTGGTCCTAGTCCCATCCCTCAATCAAACCAGGAGACCTGGGAGTCCTGGTTTTAAAGTAATTTCTTCCAGGAATTCAGGGTGAAGACTGTCAGTAAACAGAAGCTGTTTAGAACACAATTTTGTTCTTTTCTCTGGTGAGTTTGAATAACAGATAACAAACCAACAAAATCTTTACGTTGAATGATAATTTTGGCCAAATCATTCACGAGGGACCAAAGCCAACATTACTATGCAAATCTCTTATCCCCACAGCAGCCTTAGACATGATGAATAGTATTAAGGGTGTAACGTTCTATAGCAGGGTGAGTCAGCTGTACTGATGATGTTGAGTACAAGATTTGTTTGACAACCGGAACGAATGGCCATCACCTGGCAGCTACACCATTTAGAGGAGATCAGTGGCACTTACGTCAGATCCTTTAGACATTGGGAAAGGATGGATAGGCTGGTTTCTATGACTATTTCCTCAAACACTATCACATTCTCTGTGCCTGGTGTTGACAGAGCAGGACCGAATCTTTTCTCATTATCCATTTCAATTGCTTGCCAAGCCTTTGAACCACCTAAAGAGAAACCAGTGTGGGCCTTACTCATCTTCCTCTGCTGAACTGCGTGTAATGAGCCCTCTGTGCTCAAAAGCAGGTTGCATTGTAGCTTTGGTGACGAAGACCACCGACCACAGCAGTTGCCACAGAAATGAAAATAATGCTATGCACCTTAGCTACAACAGTGTAGCTGATACTTCAGAGGAAGCCCCCCCCCACGCGGGGGGGGGGGGGGAAGCAGCCATGGCCAGAGTTCCTTGTATCACTGCACCATTTAACTCACTATTATCGGCATCTACAATTTGCCTGCAGCTCTCCAAAATTCCAGTCATAAGGAATGGATGTGACACATTTTGTCTGCAAAGAATCCTCTCTTGTAATAGCTGTTATAATTTTTTTCAGGCTGTTTGGCTGTGTTCTGGAAGTTTTTCTTCCTGGTGTTTCACCCGACTCTATGGCCAGCATCTTCAGAGGGCAAGGAGCTCAGGGGACTAGGAGTTCTCTCTGTGCTCTGTGGTATAGAATGGGTGAGATAGTTCCCTGAGCTCCTTCCCCTCTGAAGATGCCGGCCACAGAGTCTGGTGAAGCATCAGGAAGAAAAACTTCCAGAACATGGCCAAATAGCGTGGAAAACTCACAAGTTTAACAGCTGTCAGATCTCAGCTGTTAAAGTCTTTAAGAATACATTAAATCGCCTCTTCCTCTGGGTTAATGGCATGTCTCCAGTCAATGGAGCCCTCACTTTCTGAATTGCAAGTAGCACCGCATCACAGCATTCTGGGTGGACATCCTCTAGTATATACTTTCTAATGGATCCAGCAACTATGAAAACTGCATCTGGTTCCTCTGCATGTGCTCAAGGATGTACCTTTTCTCAGTGGGAGTTGAGATGGGTGGAACTGACGCCCAGGAAGTCCAAAGCTCAAGTGGCCAGGATGACCTCACCTTTGCTGCCCTTCTGAAAGCAGACAATGACCGTTCTCTTCAGGCAAGCTTTCCACCAATCACATATTTAATTCAGATACTACAGGACCTCTGTGAATGGCAAAACAAAATATATGGATGGGTGAGTATTAACCAAGCCATACATTTGCCTTGGATCGCATGTGCCTGGCTCTGGATGAACACAAAAGTCCAGAAAGTAAATTGTTTGACACTTAATCTCTTACAATTGCATTTTTACAGTCAGAAGTATGTGAGGGCACATCCTATGGTATAGCTTCAGGGCCCCTGGACACTATACACCTGCACTTGTGGGCAGGAGTGGGTGAAGGATCATTTGCTGTTTGACCTCTGATACCAGAATACTGTGTGTATTATATTTCTGTTGGCTTCTTAGTTTTAAACTTTTGCAACGGCATGTGAGAAGGGAGTGGATTGAAATTTCTAAAACTGCATTTGCCAGACTTATTTTGAATATTCAGACCACAAAGCTATTCCTTTTTATGAGGTGCTGAAGAGACGTTGTGAAAACAGCCAATTGCAACAAAATGATGAGCTGCCAGTCACGGGCTGGAGTGTGTCCAAATGCACAACCACGCATGCAATCCACACACCACTGGAAACTCACCTGTCACCTGTTGCAACATTTGTGATTTCTCTTCCACAGGTAATACAAAGTTATAGTTTCCCTAGTCTTTATTATTCACTAATTTCAAAGCCTCAGAGTTTCCTAAGGGTTTTTTTTATGATGTCATTTGCCAGATAGTCAGTTTGTTTTTCAGCTATAACGTCAGTTGAATTTGATGCCATACCTGCCAATTATGCAGAGAAGTTGTTAGATCTATGTCTCTTCTTTTAGATATCTCTTCTCATTCAGTTTTTTCTTCTTTTCCTAACATAAAGAGAATTTGCAGGGAGCTCTGGAAAGACTGTCAAAACCTTCAGCAGCATTATTTATTTATTTAAAGAAACTTGGAATGAAAGGAATACATTACGTTCCGAGTCTTATACAGTGATTGTCAAGATCAAGAAGTATATGCAAGGGAAGAGAATGAGAGGGCCTTTCATGTATCTGTGCAGTCGGGGAAGATGATGGTTGTCAGGGTGAAGGTTTGTTATCTTCATGGAAGCTTTCTTTGCCCTTTGATTTTGTTTTGTTTTAGAGAAGACCCCAAAGACAGCTGCTATCAGGTGTCTTGGGATAAAGGTGCATTTCCTACTAACTGCCAACTCCTGTGACTTCATGCCGCCTCCCTCCCTTTTTCCTCTTCCTTCAGCAATCATTACAGTTCATTAAAAGAAAATGTCTTAGCAAAGAGTACAACAGGCATGTCTAAAAATAGGCAGATGATTACACAGCTGCATCCCCGTCTTGGTTCAGAATCATTATGTCCCACAGGTCCACCACCAGGGCCCTGGAGTGAATGAGTTCATGATATCTGGTGAAAGCCAGCTCCAAATACAGTGGTACCTTGTATAAAGGAATTAATTCATTCCAAATGAAATTCTGTTAAGCAAATTTTCCTTTATACAAATTTCCCGTAGGAATGCATTGAAAACGGAGTAATCCCTAATTGCGACCATTTTTATGTTGTATGGATTCACCCCATAGGCAATTCTGTTAAGCAAATTTCCCTTATCTCTGGAATTTTTTATGTTGTATAGATTTTATGTTATACAAATCGTTTGTTATACAAGGATCCACTGTAGTTGACTCTCTTGGACAAAGGACAAGACACTGCCTTTCTCCATCTGACATACAGAAGCTGACTGGATTGGCAACTGGATCTCATGTCAACACTAGCAATGAAAATCTTGCTCTTTCCCTGATCAAAGGAGAACAGGCCACTTACAGCTTGCTCTTTGGGGTGGGGGGGAGAATTCTGAGGGGCTCCAGAGAAACAGTCAGGAAGGGGCACCCCCACAGGACTGAATGGGAAAAGCCTCGCAGTGTGCAGGCAATTACAGCATGAAGATACAGTGGTACCTTGTATAAAGGAATTAATTCGTTCCACATGAAGTTATGTTAAGCAAATTTTCCTTTGCACAAATTTCCCATAAGAATGCATTGAAAATGGAGTAATCCCATTTTTATGTTGTACAGATTTTCCCCATAGGTGATTCTGTTAAGCAAATTTCCCCCTATCTCCAGAATATTTTATGTTGTACAAATTTTATGTTATACAAACTGTTTGTTATACAAGGCTCCACTGTAGTTGTATTCACAGACTGTGTTCCTCCCCTGCAGTGGTCTATATGATGACAGCTTGTGTTTGTAATCATAGCTGGTCTATGGCAAAGAACAAGTGGGAGGCCGAGTCTCAAGATGTATGAAGCTCTCATCAACTGAGACTTTATTCTTATCTAAAAAGCTTATGCATTCTGGATTAATGTCGGATCTGGGATAGACTGAATGAGAAGCTAAAACTGTAAAGACTTGCTCCAGAAGAAGGTCACAGCTGAAACATGATGAGCTCGAGCTTTTTAGATGAGAATAAAGTCCATGTTGACAAGATTTTTGTACAACTTGAGACTCTGTTTCCCATTTGTACTTTTGCCACAAGTTGATTTACCAATTCCTCTGCTTTGTTTCATATCTGATCTAGACCATACAATATTGAATATACTTATTGTACTAGAAATTACGGGACCTGAAATTGCTCATCAACAGTAAAGTGCATCAGCAACAGACTGAGGATTCTGGTTACCTAGTCAAGGCCTATCTCATTCCCTTTAAATAGAGTGTATTTCTATGTGTATCATTGCTGTGGTGGCTCAGCGGGCTAGAGTACTGAAAACTGTTGGCTGCAAAGTTGGCTGCTCCGCTGTTCGAATCCCAGGTGCCATGCCGCGGAGTGAGCTTCCGCTGTTAATCCCAGCTCCTGCCAACCTAGCAGTTCAAAAGCATGTAAATGCAAGTAGATACAATAGGTACCACCGTAAAAAGCGGGAAGGTAAAACAGTGTTTCCTTGCAGCAATGCCAGCCACCTGGCCACGGATTTGCATAACACTGTCTCTTTGGTTTGAATATGGAGGTGAGCACCACCCCTAGAGTCAGTCACAACTAGCACACATGTATGGGGGGAACCTTTACCTTTTTTATTTCTATGTGTATTCTGACAATTTTTTCTAAAGCTGCATCTGTACATATAAATTGACATGTGCAGAATATGGTGCACAGTCAAGGAGAGGGGTGGAGGACCTGGGGGCAGTGGGTCATCCAAGTGTTCTTGAACTACAGATCCCAGAAATCCTGCCTGGCATAGCTAATGCTAAAGGCTTCTGGGAGTTTTCGTCCATGAACATCTGGGGACCCACTGACCAAAGATGACTGGGAACTTTAAAAACTTAGGCCATTCTCTGTAAATAAAGCAAAATTATTTAAGATCTCCACTTAAGAACTACGACATTCTTCATGCCTTTTCCAGTGAACCCTGTGCAGGAAAATTTCCATGTAACAATCTCGTGCAACATTGTGCTTTTCCTTTTCTTTCTGGGTGAATCGTACACCTGAAATATGCTACCACACCCCAGAATTCCAACAGCGATACAGAGCTTGGCGTTTTTGTTTAAAAGATTGCCACAGAATTTGTAAGAAATCTTTCTCACAAGATTTCTGAGGGGAGGAAAGAAAACCTATACAGGGAAGTTTCAGTGTGAAGAGAACATATTTTCCTGGTTTCTATGTGACAGCAAGAGGCTGCAAGATTCACATCCCGACCAAATAAATCCACGCCCATACTCTTCCCTTCACACATAAAGGATCCCTCCACAGAAAGCTGATTTCCCTTAATGCAAGGTTATCTCCTGCTCATTATGCATGGATCAGATAATATGCAATTGCATTTGAAACAGGGCTTGAAAATGATCACACACAAGTTGGCAGGGTGGGTACCCATTCATAAATCACCTGCCGGCTATCCACAGAACAATGGGATATTTTTGGTTCTTAGCATTGTGAAATATGTAGGTGTAATTAAATGCATTTTTACTCTTCTGCAGATTTTATTACATATATTCTGTAATAACAATGTAGCTCTGGGAAGGAGTTTTGTGCCAAAGTTTACCACTGTCAACGTCTAAAGAGAATTTGTGACCCCTGATTATTGGTATATGAAATGTTAAATCACATTTCATTTTACTTTCATGAGCTTTTCATCTACAAGAAAAATAGTGCTATTAGAAAGACAGTGAGTTTTTAAATGCATATGATGCTATTATGCAAATTGGCTTGGATGTGCAATCTATTAAAGGTGATAGCTGCACCTCATACGGACAAAACCAATGATCACATAATTTTCATTAAAGCTAAAATCATTTTACTTTTCATAACTGATACCCAAAGGCATTGCCCTGACAACTTCAATTTTCCACCAAATTGGGACTTGATACTCATTTTCAATACACTAATGAATATAGTGAGTCAGAGTTAATGGATTTCCCCCAGGATCAAGGTTCTCAGTTACAGAGTATGAATTAGTTTTTAAGAGGTGGCTGATATGGTGGCTAATGAAGCAACAGGTTTGATTGCAAAATTGTGAACCAATTCGTACACTAAGAAAATAAAACCCTGCTATGAATATTCCTTGTGTGCATGTGAACTCATAAAAAACAGGTGTACATATATACAAACACATGTTAGAGCGATTTAAAACGGGAGAAAAAAATGGCAGGACATTTTAGTTTTCTTCAGCTGCTTTAAATAAAAGAATACCATGGTAGTAGGTTATAGAGCAAAGAGAAGAAAATATACTAATGTGGATGGTGGATGTTAGCTGAGGTCACCTAGGTTCAGCTTTTGAACTACTGAGCCTAAGGCCAAGTCTATACAGGTCTATAAATCCAACCGTTCCCCCTCTAATGCACTTACAGTTCAATTAGTTGCCCTTAGCTGTAACAACTTATGCAAATCTTATGCAAACACCAATATGATTCTAACCAGTTAAAAAATAGAAACTGGGATATGAACTCAGTGTCAACATTTAAAATGGAAAGGTGAAAATTCTTTTGCTTATCTATAACCTATATAATTTGAAATTTGCTCTAAGGCAGAATTTTAACCCAGCAAGCATTTTTGCAGGTGTGTTGTACAACTAATTGCACAATCAATTCAAAAATCAAAAAGGCAATACGGATTGCCTGGGGGCATATCCCCTGACAGACTTTCTCAGGGAGAACTTTATGCTACACAAAGCTCAAAAGGATTTCAACCAAAATGTTAAATCCATTAACTTGGCATACCTGGGGTTCAATCCCAGGTAGCAGGCTCAAGGTTTACTCAGCCTTCCATCCTTCTGAGGTCGGTAAAATGAGTACCCAGCTTGCTGGGGGGGGGGGCAATGTGTAGCCTGCATAATGTAATGAAACTGTAAACTGCCCAGAGACTACTTGAAGTGGTATGGGGCAGTATATGCTCTCTTTAGAAGCTAAGGTTGCAAGATGTAGTCTATAAATATCCAATGAACTGAATTAGACTACAGTTCCTAGATAGCTAAGCTAAAATAATTAGCAATATAGATAATTTACCTGGGCCACTGGGAACAGAGGCGTAGCCAGGATTTGGAGTGCCTGGGGACAAAGTTCATTTTTGCACCCTTCCTGCCACCACCCCCCCACACATCACACCCACCCTGCTCGCATGGGGTGGGTGCGTACATGTCTGCGTGCACGCGTGCGCACCGGTAGATGGGCGCATGGGCACATTGTGTGTGTGTGTGTGTGTGTGTGTGTGTGTGTGTGTGTGTGTGTGTGTGTGCATGCGGTAACGTGCACACACGTAACACCTCTCCCACCAAGGCGAGGAAGAGGAGGAGGAGGGGTGGCACGCAGCGGCAGAGGCAGTGGAGGGGTTCTGTCACCAAGCTTTGGGTGAAAGGAGGACTGCTGGGTGGCGGGAGGGTGCATGGCTTCCCCGTCCTGCTCCCCCGCCAGGTGGCCCCATATTGCTGTGCCAGGGGCAGTTGTACCCTTCCGCCCCCCTAGATACGCCCCCTGGCTGGGAATGAGGGGTCTTGGCATCGTACTTGATCTGGCTTTGTCCCTGGAGTTCCAAGCGGCAGCCATTTCTAGGGTGGCTTTTTACCAACTTAGGCTTCTCTCCCAGATTCGCCTGTACATGTGGAAAGACATAGAAAATTGGCCAAATGGTGGAATATTTATTCAATGCTGCTTATACACCCTTCACGAGAATTGTAATGAAGGCTACGGATATTGATTCATATATTGTACATCAAACATATATCATCTGATTAAAGAGTCCCAATAGTGCTAAATGTCATTTCACTGTTCATAGCAAAGGGATGGATTAAAACTGACTTTTAAGTTATCTTTGATAGTAGTAAATATGTAATTAAAAGCAGTAATTTATTGGGTAGCGAGCATGCTGTTGGTGCTAAATAAATATTGCTTAGAAGTAGAATTAATGCATTAATCTATCAAAAGCTATTAATCAACCCACACTTCCAAGCAGTGTTACTAAAATTCATCTGCAGCCACGGTAAATCAGTTAATATTTCCAGACTTTGCTGAAGTTTTCAAGATTTTTGTGGTGCTAACAACATCACATTTCCCCTGCACGAAATAGATGGCCATATACTGCACATAACATGCACGCCCATATAAAGGAAATAAAATATAGACAGATACAGAAGCTTTACTTTTATTTAGGACTGAGCCTCAATATTTCCTGTGCAAATAATAAGGCTCGGCAAATGCATCTGGAAATGCAGCGGTTAATCTCGTAGCCTTGCACAGAGATACATTGTAATTGCTTGTTTATTCCTCCATGCTAATTAAATGGGGAACAAGCTTGGCTTGAGAATCAAAACCTTAATACTAGATAAGAGCAGTTGGATGTCACAGCTCTCTGTTGACCATGTTTATAGAGCCAGTCAGCCAGTATGCACCCACCTAGGAGCCAATTTAATTTCCCAAAATCGCTGCTGCATTTAATAGAATCTCAGATATTACAAACATAAAGTCCAAGAGGTTCCTCCTCAGTCATTTTGACTGGTATTTTCTGCCTTTGTTTGGACAGCATAGATTGCAGAAGCTTTGTTTTAAATATAAATGCCAAATCATTTCTTGGGGGTTTGCAGATACTAAGTTTATTTTTGATATTAAAACTATACATTATTTTTAATAACAGCTGTCTTTATTTAGAGCCCAGCAATTAGCAACACTCCTTAAGAAGCAGTTCACAGTTTGTACAGTCTATTAAAAATATCACTTGAACAATCAAAGCATTATAAACCATGACATAACAAAATAACCATAAGACATCTGGAAAGTGAAGTGTAGGAGAGGTAGAGCTGTGTCATCAGCATACTGAATCATGGCAACCGGACTTCATTTCTTGTGAGATCGAAATGCTTCACTACTCATCCAAGTAGCTTCGTCAGTATAAGGAAAGTTGGTGTGAAACCTCCAATTTATAGTTCACCTTGATTTCATGCCACCCTGGTCTGAATAGCGTTGTTAGGTTTGACAATGGCTTGGGGATGTGTGCAGGTTCCACCTATGCAATCGTTCTCAGCACCCATTAAGTATGGGCTGTTAGCTGTGGCCTTCCTGGTGGAGGGGTGAAGTGCTTCTGATTTGTCTGAGGATTGATGAAAGGGCAACATGATACATAGTAGACAGATTGTGCCTAAGTCCCCCACCTCTGTTGAGAGAGGGATTTTCAATACACACATGGCTTCCCTGACCCCTCTTTCGAACCACCTCTCTTCTCTGTCTATATGCGTATATCCTCATCTTTGGGAAGGGTTTCTCAAGGGTTTCCCTTCAGGTGCATTTTGACTTCTGCTTTTGAAATTGGTTAATAGGAAATATTTCATATTCCAATCAGTAGCATTAGTCTGAAAATTGCAGTCAGGCATACAGCTGCACAAAACAACTGAGCGCGCACACACAAATGCACACACGCACACGCACAGTGGCACCTCTACTTACGAATTTAATCTGTTCTAAATGCATGCTCTTAATTTGAACAACTCTTAGGCAGAGCAGCCCTATCTAAAATAAATAAATCAATTAGAGATGGGCACGACTTAGCGGTATTCCCGTTTCCGTTTCCGTTAGTCGGTTCCGCATGGCCAGGTTTTGCTGACTGAACCAGGCTGGGAGGGCGTCTCC
>JAHTLZ010003526.1:56709944-56722480 GCA_023846285.1 Phrynocephalus versicolor
TTTTGGAGCCATTCCACCAATCGCATGGCCAGGTTTTGCTGAGACTTCTTGGTGTGCCAGAGAGGGCATTAAAAGCCCACCAACCCTAAGCCTAAACCTAATCCTAACCCTAACCTTAACCCATATGCCAGTACACTGTGTTCTTAGTGGGCCAGAGGCACCCAGAGGTACAGCCCACTAACCCACCCTAACCTTAACCGTTACCCTAAGCCTAGCCCTTACCCCCTAACCCCATGCTCTGGGAACTGGAAGCCAAGTCGCGCTAAATCACTGCGGTAATGACAAACGACAAACAACACGACAAAACGACAAATTTTTGAAAAAATTCACGAAAAACGGAAACGACCCAAAATGGACCCGTCCTGAAAAACGACAACTCGGGAAAAAAAATTTCTGGTCGTGCCCATCTCTATTTACAATGTTTTTTAAACATCGGAAGAGACTCAGCAAGACTTATCTCACAGGGAACTGATTCCAAAGGCATGGGCCAGTCATCGAGAAGCCTCAGTCCCGGGTAGAGGACTTACGGGCCTCCCTCAGAGTGACGACCCAAAGCAAGAGGGCCTCTGATGCTCTGGTGGGTAATGCCAAAGCTGATATTTGGGAGATATGCTCCACCAGATACTCTGGTCCCAAGCCATGGAGGGTTTTGTAAATCAAAACCCATACCTTGAAACTTATGCGGGAGGCAACAGGTAGCCAATGCAGGTGAGCCAGGATGGGGGTGATGCAATCATACTAGCTCGCACCAACCACCAATCTGGCTCCCACAATCTGCACCCACTGCAATCGCCGAATAAGTGTCACGGGAAGCCCCATGTAGACAATGTTACAATAGTCCATCCTTGAGATCATCAGCACTTGCACAACTGTCCTCAGAGAGTCACTGTCAATATACAGGCAAATCTGGGAGATAAGCCTAACTTGGTAAAAAGCCACCCTAGAAACGGCCTCCACGTCGAGTTCCAGGGACAAAGCCAGATGAAGTACGATGCCAAAACTCCTCCCTCTGTCTACCAGCTGGAGGGCAGAAACACACAGACTGGGAAGAGGGCCACTGTACCCATTTGCTCCCACCCCAAAGAACAGAACCTCAGTCTTCTCTGGGTTGAGTCTGAGCCCATTAGTTCTGCTCCATGATGGCAGCCAGGCAGCAGTGAAGGTTTTGAACAGCCACCTTTGCAGATGTAGAAAAGGAGAGGTAGAGCAGTGGCCTCATATTGATATTAAACAGCATGGAGAAGATTGCCAACCCCTGGGGCACCCCCCAGTGACAGCAACATACACACCCCAGCAAAAGTCAATGGGCCCGGCTTTCAAGGAAGGAATGGAGCCAGCTGAGAGCTAGAATCCCAATCCCGACCTCAGAGAGCCTGCCCACAAAGATACTTTGGTTGATGGTACTGAAGGCCGCAGACAAATCAAGGAGGACCAGCAGGGTTGTGCAGCCCATCAGCCCCCCTCAGGAGGTCATCATGCAATACGACCAGGGCTGTTTCAGTCCCATGATGCGGCCTGAACCCAGACTGGAATGGATCCAGGATGCGATCTTCCTCCAGGAATGACTGGAGCCACTCAGCGGCAAATCGCCCAACAACCTTGCCCAGAAAGGAACAACTGAACGGCTGCACTAACAACAAACACCACCTCAGACCCTTTTAAATCCTTGCATTTTGCATTTTTCTTTGAATTAGAGGTTCAGAAATTTTGACCGTCCTGATATTTTGACTTATTGCTGCCTTCAGTTCCTACCAAGGGCAAGCTAAGGGATTTTAGGAGTTGTTGCTCTTCTGTGCTGTCAAGTCAGAACCAACTTATGATGACCCTAATACGACTTCTGAGCAAAGGGAAGGGCTTAAGTAGTGATTTTACCAGATCCATGCCCTCAGTCAGTTTCCAAATCAGCCCTCCTGGGTCCTAATCCACCACTCTCTTTGCAGTTCAAAGTGTTCCAGCTGAAGAGGGCCAATAACTCGGAGGCGGCACCCAGAGAATATTAAAAGTAGGCAATTAATAAATAGTAAGAAAGTAAAAACCCTTGGTCTAATTCAATAAAGGCACAGACTCATTTAAAAAAAACCTTTCCCATGAATACTAAAGAAACAAATAAATTACCCTAAAGTAACAAAATGGAGTTACAGTTTGATGTCGTATCAAATCTGAGAGCCCACACGGGGAGGGGGGGACCCTGAAAAGATCTGTCAATAATATACAGTTCAATGTATTCTCAAAGGCTTCCACGGTCGGGTCTGATACCTGTTGTGAGTTTTTTGGGCTGTTTGGTTGTGTTCTGGTGGTTTTTCTTTAGACTCTGTGAGCGAAATCTTTAAAGGGCAAGGAGCTCAGGGAACTAGGAGTTCTGTCTGTGTTCTGGGCACCTAGTTCCCTGAGCTCCTTGCCCTCTGAAGATGCCAGCCACAGAGTATGGTGAAACGTCAGAAAGAAAAACTTCCAGAACATGGCCAAACAGCCCAAAAAACTCACAATATACAGTTCATCTGTATGCCACTCTCTTATGTTTGTCTAATGGATTTGTTCAACATATATACTTGCTTTAGCACACACACACACACACACCAGCTAACCTTTTCATTTAAGCCCCTCCCCCAGGTATACATATTTAATGATTTTTTTTTACCATGGAATGAAATTGTAACAAAAAAAAAAAACTTGACGAAACCAAGAAATGAAGGCAAACAAAGTAACACCAAACCTTTTCTTATTTCACATGGGAAAAATGTCCCTCCTTTCAGTTTCAGATGACAGTGTGTGTGTGTGTGTGCGCGCGCATGCATGCATGCATGCATGCGTGTGTCTGACTGTGTGAATCCTAGTTTGTGGACATAGAGTTACAGTATCTTCTGGCGGAGCGGTTTCAAGGCTCCATACCAGCCAAATCCACAGAGGGAAATTAAACCGGTTGAATGGTCTGGAGTAACGCAAAGGCTTTCTGCATACTTGTCAGCCCAGGTAGGAAGCGTACTCTATTTTAATGTAAGGAGACAAAGGATTCCATTCCTGGACTTGAAGCCATTTAAGGTTGATATTAATGGAATGCATAAACCCAGGTGAACTCCAACAATTAATGCCTTCTTCTTTCCTCCCCTTAATCTCCCACTTTCTCATCACAATGGACAAGGAAACACCACCCCATGAATTGCAACAGACAACACTATGCTGGCACTTCCTCACAAACCACTGCTTCCAGAGCTCTGAATGGATATAGTGCGGGTGGGAAACGTGGTTTGTGACACAGGGGTTAACAATAGGCAAGACCTGTCACCTCACCTCAGGCAGCAGCAGCTATGTGGGGGTAATAAAGCATCATAGGAAATAGGTGTGTGTGGCCTGTTGTGTGCCTTCAAGGGAGGCAGGTGCCTTCTCATGCGTCAGAGGATTTTGTCCTATGGCCTCTCTTGAGTTAGCCTCTGTCCCACCTGTTTATTGCCTATCACAAAGAAAATTGGAGCAAAGTGGATTTATTAGTTTAAAAATGGCACCTAGGTGGCCTGTTCCTGAGCTTGTTTAGAAGAAAAGAAAAGGAGCGGAAATGCCTATCTGGTTCTAACTGTATTTGATTTTCAAAATGTCCACTAAGGTCATTTTTAAGGCTGGCCTGAGGTGTTAAATTAACCTACCCAACACACACACCCAAGGCTTCAGAACATGTCCATTCCTTTTGCACAAAGGATGGAATACAGTGGCATTTTGTCAACCATGTCAAGCAAAAACTAACAAGCAAGCAAACAAGCAAACAAGCGAACAAAACCACCTCCCAGACCACTTCTGATTAGTAGCTATTATTTATTTTTAACTACAGCTCCCAGAACCCTGTAGCCCAGCCAGTATGCCAAACATAACATTTAGCTATTCATAAAGCATAGACGAGTTTCAGCACTTCAGATAAAATTACTGGTGATGTTTGAAATGTTTCAACATCTGACTTCTCAGATGCATTCAGAAAATCCTATAGGGGGGGATCACTGCTTTGTGGAACTCCCTGCCAGAAGAAGTGGTGACAGCTGTCAGCCTTGACAGCTTTAAGAAAGGATTGGACAAGTTCATGGAGAACAAGGGTCTGAATGGCTATCATTATGAATGCCTAAGGGCAACCTCTGGGTTGGAGAGGTAGGCAGAACATCTTTCAATACCATTTGCAGGGATTCATAAGCAGCTGAAGACATCTGCTTGGGCATACCCTGAAGCAAATGGTGAGCCACTGTGTGAGACAGAATGCTGGGCTGGATGGGCTGTGGCCTATTCCAGCAAGGCTGTTCTTATGTTCTTATGATGGTTAGCTCATAATATCACCAGAGTAAGGAGAGGGGAGACCTCCCCCCCCCAAAAAAAAAATTATGATGTGGCATTCCTCCCACCACCACCACCCACACCAGTTCACAAGCTTCGTATGCTGTACAGAATATTAGATTTAATGTAAGAAATTGGCTGTGATGTCATAATGAAACAATGACTCCAACATTGTGCATTGGTTTTCTTTTGGTTCCCTTATGGGGTGTTTATAACTAAGAAAACTGAAGACTTTGTTTCAAGAACCACAGTAGTCTTTCCTCCCTTTCTGTGGTAGAGGAAAATGACCTGCTACATGTGGGACTGAAAATCACAGTAGATTGGGTCTCCCAGTGCCATTTCCCCCTCTGAAGCACAAGGGCCAGTGAAATCCTAGAGGCATATACTGTAATGGAAGGGGCCTATAAGGCTACCATGTCCAGCCCCCTGCTCAATGTGGGAAAACACATCAAAATGTATCTGACATATAGCTGTCTAATTTTCTCTTCAATGCCTCTAGCATTACCTCCCAAGGTGATTGTTTCCACTGTTGTACTGCTCTAACAGTCAGAATGTTTTTCTTGATATGCAACCTCATGAAAGAGTGGAAAAGAGAAAGGCAGAACAAAAATAGTGGGTGTCTGCATCTCGACCCCACCAAATCTTGTCTCTGCTGCTAGGAAAAGACTTTTGATTTGTAATCTGGTGGGACACTCAAGCCACAGCTTTTGCATTTTCTGCCAGACAGCTCTAGTGCCCTTCCTTGAATAACAGCAGGGAATTCTAGGGATCTCATTATATAAATCCCCAAAGTCTCCCTGATGGAGCCGTGACAGTTCGTCAAGTATCAAACTATTATATACCTGTGTAGTGCAGGAACACTCTGCACTTACAGGCCAAACACAACAAAGCATGCTTAGCAATGGAATTGGATTGGTAAGGGAGAAGAAAATGGGAGCCATGCAGTCATGGATTGCTTGTGTAATCAGATTGAGTGTGTCTTGCTCCGATATTGCAAAGGGAAGCTCTGTCTGGCTCATAACCTCACTCAGCAGCATGAAGCTAGCACTTTTTCCCATTGCTTTTCTTGGACAGGAGCAGTCAAAGTAATGAGAACCTAGAATTTCAGCAAAAGCCAAGAACTCTTGTAGCATTGCTTTCTGGATGACTGCTGAGAAGTAAACCTTCATGGGTTTAGTAGGACCTATTTTGAAATAAAGGCTTGTATACATGAGCTCATTGGGAGCCACTTGGATTGAGCTAAATAGGGTCACTTAAGGCCAAATAGATGTTGGCGCAGTCCTTGCACCCAAATGGCATATGCTCCTGAGTTGACCTGATTCGACCTGGCTTCTTCGAGAAGGTAAATAAAATAATATAAAACAAATCCCTGTCCTTTCCCTCACCTGTGTGCTCCCATTTCTGGAAGGAAAATTTCAAATTTTAAAAAAGTTCTCTGTAAGTGATGCAGCACATCAGCATTGCCCTAATTGGTGGTGGTGGGGTATTATTATTATTATTATTATTTTGCTTCTTCCCTCTGTCACATTTAATTCCCTAATGATATGGGAATATTGAAACTAGCTGGAAAATTGAAACAGGGTTCTTCACATTTGAATGTGGCTGATCCTCAATAAGAATCACTATAAAATGGACAACAGACAAACCGGACTCCTGGGAATGTAGTTTTATTTTCAGAGGATCGTTTCCGAATACCTTGTGCACAAAGGGTGCCTGAACACAGGGACAACTTCCTGTATGGAATGTCCAGTCTTAAATATTCTTCAGCATACCGAAACAGACAAAGAACAAACTCTGGATTGGTTACATTTTGCCACAATGGAAAGCATTTGACTTCATTACATATATGTTCATTTTCCCTAACGCAACCAAACTTAAAGATCAGTGATACTTTCCCATCTGCATTAGCAAAATTAAAGGTCATTCTATCTTAGTAGTGAGTTTCAAAAGCTGGATGCAAAGGTGCAAAGCAAGATATTTTAAGATCTGAGATGTCTTAGCATGCGGTTTGACATTTGCTATACACTTTTTGTGGTTGGGACACATCCTGTTGCCATTCAGTTTAGAAACCCATGTCTGCAGAGATGGGGGTGCTGTACAGAAATACAGAGATGATGCTTTCAGGACATAGTTTACAGAAATGATGGTTTTATGATATCTATATGAGGCAGAGGGCAATATGAAGAATTGAAGATAAACTCAAAACTTGAACCTTACTCTCACATTGTTTTGGCTTTATCCCAGCAATCTCACCTACTAGAAATGAACAAAAGCATAGCAATCTTCCCTCACCACCACCACCCCAAAAATTAGCCCTTAACAGGGACCCAGAAAGGGACAAGGAGGAACATTCTGGGGGTGTGGGTGTTCTGGTTTGTTCCAGGGCCATCACATTGTCTGATTGCCAAAAGAGGGGCAAAGCAGCCTGTCTCCACAGCAAGCCAAATAACAGGACAAATGTCCATCTGATTGTACCAACCGTGTGCAGAGGACTGTAGCCTTATAGTACAATGCTATACATTCCTTGTTGGAAGGCCTAGTTCACTTAACTCATCTTACACGAATAAGCCAAACTAATCATTTTGTAATCCCACTGTTTTATTGTGGGGAGTGTAGGACTCCTCACCTCTGGGAAGGTAGGAAGGTAGGAAGGAAGGAAGGAAGGAAGGAAGGAAGGAAGGAAGGAAGGAAGGAAGGAAAAGACAATTGTCACTTTTTTATTGAAAATGGGCCGCTACCCAATGATGTCTCTACATTCTTTGCATGCATGCTTTTGTTGCAAGGGATTGAGATGAAATGTGCAAACAGGTTCTGAAAGAATGCGTCAAGAGAAGTTGCCCTTCTTTATTTGCATTTGCATTTAAATTTAATTAAATTTAAATTTACTTTAATTAATAGGCTGTTGCTGACTACACTTGCAATTAAATGTAGTGGTGGGATTTTGTCAAAAAGAATATTTGAGTTTATGGTATGCTGAGGTACTTTACAGATGGGCGATTTTTAAGGGAGACCTTTGCCCTTCTTGCGGCCCAGAGGCAGTCACTTTGCTTGCTTTTCCAAGAATTCGGTCATTCTCTATAGCACAGAATACCTTCATGGACTGCATCATTACAAGGGCTGGGTAGAGCTCACTTTTCAGCCGTCTACTAGCCATCTAATTAATGGCTCACTCAAGCTCCCACAGGCATCCTTTGCATAAGCTTCTCAAAACGACAAGCTTTTAATGATTCGACATAAGAAAACATTTTAACCTTTCAACTGCACAGCTCTAGGCAGGCAGGACCCCCCCCCCCCCCGTGGGTGTCACACCGAATGCCCAGATTTCTGGAGATGGAGCCAGCTAGTGGCATACAAAACATCAGAGCATGCCCAGCAGATATTGGGTGTTTGCAGGTGGAAATACAAACCATCAAAAGATAGTACACACTTCTTTCACACAATGGAAGCTTAGTGGAAATGCTGACATGCAGATGCAGACAGGATGCATGACGAGAGTCCCAAAATATACGTAGCTGGATCAATTCACATCAGCAAAATTGTGGTATCTGTCTCAGCCTCTAACAGGAGTGGGCCTTTTGTAAATCAAATAAGTCTTAGTGTCCTATTAAAGAAAAAAATGTATGCGTTACAATCCCACAAAAATACATTGTGGCTTGGAAAATCTACCTACTCTCCTTCCCACACATATTCTGTTATGAAAATGGCAGTTAAATTGGATGGAAATCTAAGGGACTCTGGTCTAGAAAGTCCCAGAGCTTCAATTCTGTATGCTTTGGCACACTACTGACAATGGTCGAAACATGCAGTTAGAGAAAAGGAGATGTAGACTTGTTATCATTGTAATGATGACATGAAGCTCCACGCTCCCTGATGACTTCTCTCAATGGTCTCAAATAGATATTGAGTAGCATGGGGGAGATGATTAACCTCTGTGGAACTCCTCAACTGAGAGGCCAAGGAGTTGAAGACATCTCCCTCAGCTATACTCACTGGGGATGGTCCTCCAAGAAGGATTGGGAAGTTTGCAACCACAGCAGCATGGAGCTCCTGACCCCCAACTCAGACAGCACCCCCAGGAGGATACCATGGTCAAAGGTATTTTACCCACAAAAGGTCAACATGCAGAGTAACCAATGCCATCTTTGTGTCGTGGCACAGCCTGAACCCCAGACAGGAACTGATCAATAGCCTCAGATTCATCCAGGAGTGTCTGAAGCAGGTCTGCCACCACCTTCTCCAATACCTTGCTTAGAAACAGAATACTGGCAATGAGTCTATAGTTTTCATTTTGACTGGCACCAGAGTTGCTGATCTCTGAATGGGCCTAATAGGTGTCTCCTTGAGGGCAGTATCCCACTCAGTTGTAATGGACCTGGATGCCTTTATAAGCCAGGCTGGGCAAGGGTCAAGGGAGGAGACGATGGTTCTGAGCTTCACTTATGTGGTTAGAGAAGTAAGATCTTGCAGCCTTAATCCTTGCTTGAACAATAGCAGACATGATTAGAGATGGGCACGAAACAGAAAACCCATGGTTCAGGTTCGTCTGTTTCGGGCCCACCCTTGGTTTGGTTCTATTTGGGTTCATATTAATTTTTTTAAAAAAATCATACAAACCCAAACTGATCCAAACCAGTTCAGGTCTGACTTACCAGGTGGCAGCGGCGGGGGGCAATCCTGGCCCCCTTTGTGAGGTGCTGGCTTGGGGCCAGCACCCCATTTTTTTCCCCAAGTGCCCACCATGTGGCCCCTGGAGCCGGGTCGGTGCTGATTTTAGTTCTTATATTTTCCCCTTCATTTTAGAGCGCCAACTCAGCCACCCCTGGGGCTGGTCGGTGCTCCTTTTTTATTTTTTGCTTGTTTTTAAAGCGCTGACTGTGCAGCCCCTGCGACCACGTCGGTACTCAGGTTTTTTTAAAAAATTCCTTCATTTTAGAGTGCCGAACCGGCCACCCCTGGGGCTGGGTCGGCATTCCTTTTTATTTTATTTTATTTTAGTTTAGTTTAGTTTATTTTTATTTTATTTTATTTTATTTTACTGCCGATGACATGGCCCACCTACCAGCTGTAGAGCCGGCCACGGGTCAGGTCCAGTGTGGACCTGACCCGCAGGCCGGTACCGGGCCCCAGGGGCCAGATCGGTGTTTTAATCTTTTTTTAATTTTGCCAGCCCGTGGGACCCACGGGTCAGGTCTGGTGCTCGCGGGCTGGTACCAGGCCCACCCACCAGATATTTTTGTTGTTGTTGTTGTTTATTTTATTTTTATTTTTATTTATTTATTTTTTACTGCCGACCACACAGCCCGCCTACCAGCTGTAGTGCAGGCCCGTCGGCTTTGTTTTTTCTCTCTCCTGCTGCCGGCGCTACAGCCAGGAGGACCAGACCAGTCCAGGACCACTCCAGGTGGGAGACACTGTCGGAATAAAAAACAAACTGAACCAAAATGGAAATTTCCATTTCGTTTCGTTTTTCTTAGGGGGCAGTTCATTCTTCATTTCATTACGTAATGAAATGAATAACGAATAATGAAACGAACCAAAAGTTTGTTTCATGCCCATCTCTAGACATGATCTTTATGGCAATTAAATTAGTTCCTCTCTGGGCCTGCCTCCAATTGCTCACTAGCCTGCTCCTATTGCACTTCAAGGCCATCAGATTTTGACTGAACCATGGCGCTGGGGAAATTCAGCAGCATGGGGAACATTAAATAGTGATTGTGTTGATAGCTCTGGCAGTGAAAGGATACCAGCCATCCACCAAGGCGTCGACAAGAGCGTCAACCAAATCAGTCAGAACTCCCTGCAAAGTATCCTGGAAATCAATAGGATCCAGTAGCCTGCTGGGCCAGACCACCTGAATAGGTCCTGGCTCCTCACGTGGAAAGGGCACCATTGTGAGTTGGCATTTTATCATGTGGTGATCCACATGAGACCAGGCAGGAAAGATCGGGAGACCTAACCAGTGTTCCCAAGTGCATCCCTCTACACTGGAATAAACGGCAAATGTTCCACTTGGACAGCAGGCAGGAAAAGAGTGTTACTTCCCAAGTGGGCAGCAATGAGCTTCTGTGACAGGAATTTTGAGGGGAAATAGTCCCTATGACTATGCTGTCACCAGGAAGCCCTTATCCAACACCCTAGCAGAGCCTCCTAAGAATATTATCGGAGGTCGGAAGGGATCTGGGGGAATCTGTCCTTTTGTAGCAGTGGTTCTCAACTTTTGGGTCCCCAGACGTTCCTGGACTGAAACTCCCAGAAACCTCCACCCTCACTGTGCTCGAATGGAGTTCTGGGAGTTGCAGTCCAGGAACATCTGGGAACCCACAGCTTGAGAACCACTGCTTTGTAGTGTTGTTCAGACTTTACCTCCCAGATGTTTTCAACATCATAATCCAAAAGCCCCAGCCAGAATGTCCAGTGGTCAATGCTTCAAAGTAGAGATGGGCACAAATAAAAAAATGGTGTTTTGTTTGTCGTTTGTCGTTTAGGGAGTCCATTTCGGTTCGTTGTCTGTTTTCGCAAATTTTTGCAAAAAAATCATTTTTGTTTTCGTTTGTTTTGTTACCGTTTCATTACCATTTATTTCAATTTTTTGTGATTTTTTAAAGCATTTAAAGCAATTCAATATATTGCTGTAACGAAAACGAAACGGACGACAAAATTTCTGGTGTTTCTGTTCATTTCGTTTCATTTTGGAGGCAAAATTTGTTTGCATTTCATTACGTAATGAAATGAAAAAATGAAAACAAAAACGAAAAAATGTTCGTTTCGTGCCCATCTCTACTTCAAAGAGCTGGAGTCCAGACAATTTAAGAACGAATGGTTGAGAGCCATTGCTTTTTCAAATAATCTCTTCCAGCGCTTGTGGATGCTGCAACGGAGAACATAATGCACACGAAGTTTCTGGCAGTAAATGCTGGAGTTTTATTTGCATCCTCAGGTACTGCCTGTAGTTTGTGTGATTGGGAAGGTCTTTTTTAGGCAGGGGTCATTACCTGCCTGTCCAGCACTAACCAATTGTTCCTTGCAGCCTTGGAATTCAGAGAGAGCCCCATCTCTCTGCTAAATTGGTTGCTAAATAACCCTATTGATATTTGTGTAAGGTTTGTGTAACTTGCTGTGGATCCTTGCGGCTACCTGAGAGGAAGCTGGGTGTGTCTCAGTCACATGTCTGGTCACAAACCTGATTGTACAATTGGGAAGTGTCATGGCAGTTCATCAGATAGAAAGACTACGGAAGGTTATGCAAATCTTTTGTGAACACTGGCCTGAATTGGATTAGAAAATGCCCAGGCAAACATAGGTTAAAAAAAAGTTTTTCTTTTGTGAAGCTGCCTTAAGAATTAAGAGCAAACTATTTGCCATATCACAATGACCACAAAGGCTTGACATGTTTTACAATAATTCCAGGCATACAGTATGATAATACTGCATTGTTATTTCTCGGGAACTCATTATGGACTGCTGCTGTTTTAATTTTGCATTTGTTGCTATAGCTACAGCCTTAATTAATAAAGTTGCTGCCCAGTAGAGTGCATTGTTGACTGGAACTATAAATTAAAATCAAACTTTAACTTCACATTAAATTTATGTTTCTTTGGATTGTGTCCGTACCACCACAGCCACAAGTATAATGCAGATGATGTATTCTGTTTCTCATTTTGTGCACATCCAAAAAAGGTTGTTCTAGTTCTAGAACTAGCATGTTATCCCAGGGATTGGCAAAGCCAGGGTTTCAACCTATACCAGAATAGGTCATAGAATCATAGAATCATAGATTTGGAAGAGACCTCAAGGGCCATCTAGTCCAACCCCCTGCCATGCAGGAACCCCCATCACAGGGCTTCCATCCCGACAGATGGCCATCCAGCCTCTGCTTAAAAACCTCCAAAGAAGGGGAGTCCACCACCATCCATGGCAGCATATTCCACAGCTGAACAGCTCTGTCATGAAACTCTTCCTAATTTTTTAAATTGAATCTCTTTTCCTGTTAGAATAAGCACCTGTGCTTCAAACTATACTGACAATTATTTATTTATTATTTATTTATGAGGCTTATAACTCATCCATCTGGCCATCTTGCCCCTCGGTCTCTTCAAAAACAATTTGTATTGAGTGCAGTGGTCTTCCTTCTAGCTAAGTAGGCGGAAGTTATAGCTATACCTCATGTGTACATGGCTTATCTTTGTTGTTGTTGTTGTTGTTGTTGTTGTTGTTGTTGTTGTTGTTGT
>JAHTLZ010003526.1:56758263-56772931 GCA_023846285.1 Phrynocephalus versicolor
ATATTGAGAACAATGCTCCCTGAAGCAATGAGAAAGATAACATTTTAAAAATGCATTAAGGTATGTGAGGGAGCAATCAGGTTCGCATATATCTCGCTATTTGTTGTGCTTTTGGTCTAGTTTATTTCTCCCTAATTTCTGGTGTAACGACACAACACACACAAATTTCTAGTAACCACATGTAAGTAACAGTGATCTATTCCTCCTCTTTTGAGAGCTGTTCCTCTCCTTCCTGTCGCAGTGCTAGGACTTCAATTTATTTGGCATGATTTGAAATGCCCCCGATTATCTCATTCTGCAGTCTGAGGCAGAGCCCTACCGCACTTAGGTTTTGAATCGCCTTTTGCTTAAAGTCAAATCACCTTAAAATCACTTACTGCACTTCCAATCACTTTTTCCGTGGAGCCCCTTGGCCACGGCCCTTTTTGGCCTCTGTGTCGATTTTTCTTGTGACGGCCACCAGGGGTGGTGTTTTTTAAAACCAATTTCTAGATTGCTTTTTGAAGTGATTTAGCTCAAATTGCGGACACTGTGCACCGTTTTTTTTTCCAGGTTTCCCCCTCTGTATGCCTTATCCTGCTGTTGGAAAATCCAAAAAAGACATCCTCCTGCAGTGTAATCATTTCTGCCGACTTCTCCAGTCCTTCTACTTCCTCTTTTGGGTACAATTTTGCTTTTTCTGGTTATGGAAGTAGGCTATCAGTAATTTAATGGGAGAACTGGAAAATTAGCTACATTACTTTGAATTGAAGAACAACGGCATGACGTTATCCTAAAATATAATTTCCAAAATTGAACCAGATAATGGGGAAATGTCGGACTAAATCGGAACAAAAATCGGTTTAGCAAAGTGTGGACAGAAAACTGGTTCTTGAGAAAACGCCCAAGTGCGGAATGCTGAATTCAAAACAAAAAGTGGTTGCTGTTTGAAGTGCGGTAGCGGCCCATGACATATGCAGTGTATTATGACAGTAGAAAGGGTGGCAGAGAAACCCTTTCCTCTATTTTCCTCTTCTCACCGTTTATTAAACAACATCCTCTTAAGTGACACAGCACTATTTCATATAGACAAGTGACGGCCTTTTAAATGTGAACTGAATTGTTCCCTACTAGCCATACCCTTAGCTGCCTAGATGCCCTAAGCACATCCGATCTCAACTGATTTCCGAAGCTGAGCAAGGTCGGCCCTGGTTAGCACTTGGATGGGAGACCACCAGGGAATACCAGGTGTTGTAGGTGTCTGGAGTAGGAACTGGCAAGCCACTCCAGTATTCCTGCCAAGAAAACTCCATGGACATGGGGTAACAAAGAGTTGGTAACAACACAACACACAGCCACACTCTCAGTAGACTTATCCTTGGAAACCTAAACATTGACCTCCTGTGTCTAATTGCAGAGATGTGCATAATGGAGGAGATCACATTGCTAGAGAAAACCTTGTTAAGAGCAGAAAAGTGGGAGTCAGCTTCCCCTCCAGTGCAACCCTTAGGATTAACCCAAAACAATCAAGACATGCCCGACTCTTTACAGTGCCATTAAAAAGAGTATACAGTCAAGTACTTTGTGTTTGTTCTTAAGCCATGTGTGTTCTTTCCTCTATAGCTACTTATTTGGCTCTTCTTTTTATCCCACTATTTTGGAATTAAAACACACTTTCAATCTATTCCATTTAATCCGTGGGATTCATTAGTTCAAATTATCAAACACCATTTGCATAAACAGTTTGGCTTAGGATAATGTATTCTGTTCACAATGACTTATCAGAAAGCTGTTTTCTGGCCTATGGGACATTCTGTCAATAAACCCAAGATTGAATTTGGCATTACATTGGAATGGGGGATTATAGATGTAACAGCCACATAATTATTTGAATGCTTGTTAAACATACAAAACCCAAAGATAGTCACAGATATATCTGTCTATTTTAGTTTCACTCATTCTCTCACTTCCCAGTGTTCCAATTCTGCACATTTTTGCTCCCCCTCCCCGCAAAAAAAAAATAATCTTTTGGTGAATTTCAACATTTTCTTTTCATGTATTTCTTAGTCTGCTCTGTATATTACACAAGTAAGCAGGCTTCTTAAAGTAACACATTTTGTACATCATTTTCACCAAGATACACGTTTATTGTGCAACCTTCTTTTTTTTGTACATATTGTTTGCTCATTGGAAATGACGCTATAGAAGTGTAATTGTGTTCCCTTTGAGTAATGGCTTAACCAGCGCAAAAACAAAACAAAACCATACACCGATTAAATGCAAGCAAAACAATTGCTCCCACATCTTATTTAATTTTTATGCCACAATCATCTGGCCTGAACGCTACTCTGGGCAATGAACAACATTGAGAACAAAATCTAAAAATGTACAAAATGATAACTATAAATAACAAACAATGATTAGAACATAAACAACTAAAACACCCTAATATAAGACATAATAAAAGTTAAAATTGGTAATGTGACCCCAGAGAACAGAAGCAGAGGCAGATTGACAGGTTATCAATATTTGATTACCGTACCATCAACAGCTGGATCGTTACTTGTAAATAGCCAGATCCTGAAGAGGAAGCCTCACTGTGACTGAATACAACACTACTGGATTGGAACGTAAGACTATATGTTTCTCTAAAATTGTTAGACTAAAAATTGAGGGTTGTCTTATACATGGAAGTAAGCCAAGGACAGAGCCATGTTGTTGTGAAATTGTGATTTTGGGTTGGAAAAGCTGGAGTTATCTTATACATGGGAGAGGTTTATAGGTGGAAAGCTATGGTATGTCTTAAAGCATATCTCCATGTTTTGTGACCCCACCTCACAAAGAAGCAAATGCAGGCTTCCATCCAATACCCATCCACTCTATCTGTATTGGACATTAAGAAATTTACTGAAACCCCAGAAGGTTGCTATCCTAGTGGCTATGAGTTGCACAAGTCTGCTACAATAGCACATCTACTTTTTAGCCTTCTGTTCCTTCATATTTTGTAGTTCAGCAGCTGCATCTCTAAATTAAGGCCAGAAAATGTTTATTTCTGGACGTTTCCAGATACAGAAAGTGTTTCGGCAGCCTTTGATGCCTTCGTTCAAGGAGAGGAAAACCTAGAAGAATGCTCTAGAATTATTTATACAGGAATAATTGGATATTCAAGATGTTTATGGTTGTGACTATTTTGGTGATAATTTCTGTACTCATTCCACTTTTTAAGTTCACTGATTCTTCAGTTCCTTGTGGCATTTTCATATACAATGGACCCTTGTATAACAAACTATTTGTATAACATAAATTTTGTACAACATAAACAATTCTGGAGATAGCAGAAATTTGCTTAACATAATCACCTATGAGGCAAATCTGTACAACATAAAAATGGAATCACTCTGTTTTCAATGGATTCCTATGGGAAATTTCTATCAAGGAAATTTTTTTTAACATAATTTGATTTAAAACAAATTAATTCCTTTATACAAGGTACCACTGTAATACTGAAGTTCTAAACTAAGCATCTCCCATCTTCCACTTCATCATTACTACCTTTGGGTAATGGGTGGCATATAAGCTAAATAAATAAATAAATAAATAAATAAATAAATAAATAAATAAATAAATAAATAAATAAATGTTCAGTTATACCAGAATATTACAAGGGTTGTCTTGTCTGCCCAAGGCATCCTGAAGTGTGTGCTGTTGTGTTTTTAATCCACACTGAATGTTTATTCTATGGAGGTGATGTGCAAGAATGTACCCATAGCTCTGTGAGAGTGACAGTTGTGGATATGCACAAATATTTGTTTGATTATTTCATTCATAATTAAATACTGCATTTGGTCTTAATAATGATTTGTGAATTTGGGGGATTTTTACCTCATGGAGCAACACATCCGTCGTTGCTTCTTTTATTTTACTCATTGTTCATTAAAATTTTGGTCATATTTATGATAAGAGTGTCAGAAAATGTAAGGCAAATAAAACAATTTTCTCAGTATGGGTTTCTCACTCTCTTCCTTTTCATGTTCATTTGATTTTAATCCATGGTGCCAATTGTACAGACAGTTCAAGAAGTGTCTGCTCCAGGATATTACCGTTTTATTCATTCCTGATCATTTATTGGGGAAATTGGTAGACACACAATTAAGCACACTCATGAGGAACCACCTTTTTTTCTGAGTAGAGCACTCTATAACAATATAGTACTGGGAAAGGGGTGCATGAGAACCACCAGGAATGATAATCAAAATCATCAGTTTTGCTACACTGCCACCTCCACAGAGAGCTAAACTCCCAATCTTAACTGAGCCACGTATGGGTAAAAATTGGATAATCAAAATGGTTCCAATTGATTAGGGGTCACTGATGTTTCAGAATGAGGAGAAACTGAACTGAATTTGCTCCATTCGTTTTAATGTTCCATTTGTTCCAAACAGTTGTTGATATAGTGTTTGTTCATAGCTTTCAATAAAAATAGATGGGATTTTAACTGAGTGCAATATAAATCAGTTCATAACTTATGCATTTTAAACTATAAATTATACATTTATAAGTTATAGGGAGAAAAGCTCTTTTTCTTCCTGCAACTATACTTTTTTTTTAAAAAAAAATCTGCTTTATGAATGTAGGATACTGTATCATGCTTCTATATCTACAATTTAGAATGTCAGGAAATGTCCTGAAATTACACACAATATCATGCCTGTGTTGCCAGCAGGAAAAAGGATGCCAAATTACATAGCCAAAGGCACCCCAAATGCTGACAACACCAATGGCATCAGTCAAACATTAGTTTACAGGATATCATCTTGTGCTCACTCTCTACTGTTCGCAAAGCGACACAACACAAGGGAATATATTTCATGCTTATTTATCATTCAGTCTAAGTGAATTTATGGGATTTCTTCTCATAATTTGAAGTAGAAATTCAAGACAAAGCAAAAAAGTGTTCTGCTTATATACTGCCATAGCACTTGAAGCATTCTCTGGGCAGTTTACAATTTTTTCATGCAAGCTGCACACTCTGCCCTCCCCCCATCCACCCTAGTAAGTTGGATACTCATTTTGCCCACCTCTGAAGGCTGAGTGGACCTTCAGCCTGTTACCTGGAAATGAAGCCACAGTTTTAGCTGCAGTGCACTCATTTAACCACTGTGCCATGAAGCTCCTAATGCCCCTTTGGGACTATACATTTAGCTGCCCAGTGTGTTCATTTTATGCTGGGCCCCACCTATTGCTTTTGATTTTGTTGGATGAAGTATGCAATTACAAGAAATTGACCCTATCCTCCTAGGTCTAGCCCAGGGCTGTCCAACAGGTAGCCCGTGGGCTACTGGTAGCCCGTGAAGGGTTCAAAAGTAGCCTGCCAGGCATCAATTAAAAACATGAGGGGATAAATTCTCCACCCCTCCCTTCCCCATCCCAAGGATCACGACTGCCCCAGCTAAGTTCTAGGTCTGCCAGCCCACTGTCTTAGCTGAGCAGGGCAGTTCAAGGGCCATGAGCATGTGCTCGGAATGGATAAAATTCGTAAGTAGAGGTTTTAGTGTAGTAGCCCTCAGGCACTTTAGGCCGGAAAAAGTAGACCTCGGCCTGTTCAAAGTTGGACAGCCCTGGTCCAGCCTATTTAGCATCTCTCATTCAGGCTAGAAAGAGCAAAATCACTCAAGCATCCTTAGCTGCCACATTTGGGGCCACAATAACATAATGGCTGAAATCTTTGCCTCCAGCTTTAAACCCCAGGGACAACATTTTAGTTCTTTAAAGGAAGGAAGGAAGGAAGGAAGGAAGGAAGGAAGAAAGAAAGAAAGAAAGAAAGAAAGAAAGAAAGAAAGAAAGAAAGAAAGAAAGAAAGAAAGAAAGAGAAATTCCAGCCCTAGTTCTGAATGAAGCCTTCATGAGATCACTCACAACAGGATTAATAAATAGAACATACATGACTATAAGGGAGAATAAAGGCAGATGTGCTCTGGCTAATGCTGACAATCTGTTTCCTTTCCATTTCCTTCCAACTATTTTTCAAAGAAGTCATTGCCTCTAGATGGAGAAAATAGAGGAAAATAATAAGTAATATGGAATTACTGAGAATGCAATCATTAATTCAGTGATTTGTATGAAGAGATATGTCTGTCTGCAGACATGCATATCTGTACATCAGATTGGTGGATAAGAACATAAGAACATAAGAAGAGCCATGCTGGATCAGACCAAAGGCCCATCTAGTCCAGCTTCCTGTATCTCACAGCAGCCCCACCAGATGTGTTGGGGAGCGCATGAGACTAGATATCTGTCACCTGATACCACTCCCCTGCATCTGGCCCTTGAAGTACCCTGGTTTCTCCATCATGGTTTGTAACCTGTGATGGACTTTTCCTCCAGGAATCTGTCCAATCCCCTTTTGAAGGCATCCAGGCCAGATGCCATCACCACATCCTGCGGCAGGGAGTTCCATAGACTTACAACGCGCTGGGTGAAAAAATATTTTCTTTTGTCAGTTCTTACTCTCCCAGCCCTCAATTTGAGTGTATGTCCCCTAGTTCTGGTATTTTGGGAGAGAGAGAGATGATTCCACTGAATTTATAAGTCAAGGATGACAGTAGTAAAGTCAGACTTTTATGGCAATGGTATGTCAGTCACACACTGTTATTTTCTTTCCAGAAAAAAAACTGTAGACATTGGTGTTCTTTTATTTTTTGTGAATATACTGATCTTTCCCTGACCTCTTCTACAATGCAAGAAACAATGCAATAAAGAAAGACATGTTTTCCTCTTCTGTCCAAAAGTCATATCAATCAGCTGATGATTTCTGGCTTGGGAATGATAAAGAGCCGTTTCACACGACCCCTAAGATCAGCTGGCCACTTAAATTCGGACCAGAGATCTTAGGGCTTTGTCGCTGTTCCTGTGTTCCCACCCCCTCCGCACTCCTGGCTGCTGTCTGCGTGAGGGGAGGGAGAAAAAAAAGAAAGAAAAGAATGCCGCTCACCTCCGTTCTGCCGTCAGCACTGCATTCAGATCTCTTAAAGGGGCGGGGGGGCAAAAACACAACAAACAGAAGCAAGGAGAGCCCGGCACTCACTACGCTACATCCGCATCAGGAATTTTCACCCCCGGAGAGCAGTTACTTGAAAAGTGCACTGGGACGCGCTTAGGTGGGCGTGGGTGCACTTAATTTTTTGTAAACTCCGGAGCTGGTGGGGAAATAATTTTAAGCTCCGGATCTGGGAGCCATTTGCCACGGAGTTTAGGGGTCGTGTGAAAAGGCTCAAAGCTATTAATTTGTACTAGGAAACTAGATTAATTCTGCTTATCAAGGCAAAACAAATATAGAATTAAGACCTTCTGACTTAAACATTTTCCAACTTTGACCAAGAATATACACAGAGCATCCATGTTTCGTGTGTTACACAAGGGAATTCTATAAATATAGGGATTTCTCTTGTCTTTTGGAATGTGTTCTGTATGCAAAGAGCTACCATGTCCAAATTAAGAAGGGAGAACAGAAGCCATGATCCTCCATCAGTGTTTAAAATCCAGACAGCTGATTTAGTAAACACACAACTCACAAGATTGTGGTTTTCTTTCATTGTGGCAAGATATGCGGAAGCAGGCGGGGTCGGGGTCGGCGTCGATTGCACGGTGCACCGGCGGCGGCAGGGGAATCTTACCTCCCACCGCCGCCGCCTGCCCGCCTGGCCCCGAAGCTTCTTGGGGGTGTGTGGGAGGGCCGCGCGGAGTGACCAGATCGCCCGCCGCCTGCCCATGTGGCCCCGAGGCTTCTCGGGGGTGCGTGGAAGGGCCGCGCGGAGTGACTGGATCACCCACCGCCGCCTGCCCACGCACCCCGGAGGCTTCATGGGGGTCTGTGGGAGGGCTGCACGGAGCGACCTGATCGCCTGCTGCTGCCCACCCATGCACCCCGGAGGCTTCTCGGAGGTGCGGGGGCAGTGGCGTGGAGCAACCCGCCCCCTGCCCCCTCATGATTCCGGTACTGCAGTCCCGTGATGTAGTGGGACCGCAATACCGGAACTGTGAAATGGTGGGGGTCACTGTATACTATTAAAACACCACAAACACAGATCAAAGAACATCAAAAGAAAGAAAAAGAAAAAGAAAAAGAACCCAGCAAGAGGCAAAAGCAAATAATAAAAATACAACATCCAATCACAGGGAGCACAAAACAAACATTAATGAATGCCATAAGATTCTTAAAACAGCCATGTTTTCAAAGCGTTCTTGAAGTCTGTGAGGGATTGAGCCTGGCAGATCTCACTGGGTAGTTTATTCTATGTAGATGGGCCAGCCACCGAGAAGGCCCAATTACGAGTGGTAACCTTACGAGCCTCCCTGGGGGTGGCCACCGGAAGCAAGCATGCCAATGAGGCTCTGGTGGGTTTGGCCAATGCTAACCTATGGGAGATACACTCTGCCAGATATTCAGGTCCCAAGCCATGGAGGGCTTTGTAAACCAAAACCAGCACCTTGAACCTTATCCAGGAAGCAACAGGCAGCCAATGCAGAGGAGCTGGAATTGGGGTGATGTGATCAAATCTGCCCACACCAACCACCAGTCTGTCTGCTGCATTCTGCACCTGCTGCAGTCGCCAAACAAGGTTGAAAGGAAGCCCCATGTAGTGAATGTTGAAATAATCTATCCTCAATATGACCAGCGCCTGCACAACTGTCCTCAGGAAGTCCCCATCAAGGTACGGCTGAATCTGGTAAAAGGCTGACCTGGTCACAGCTGCCACCTGGGTCTCCAAGGATAGCTCTGGATCCAGGACGATGCCCAGACTCCTCACTCTCTCTGCCAGTTGGAGGACAGTCCCGCCCAGACTGGGAAGAGGACCACTGTACCGAACCAACCCCTGAAGAACAGAACCTCAGTCTTCACAGTGTTGAGTTTGAGCCTGTTGGTCCTGGTCTACTCCAGGACCACAGCCAGGCAGCAATCAAGAGTCTAGACTGCCCCTATTGCAGAGTTGGAAAAGGAGAGATAGAGCTGCATGACATCAGCGTACTGATGACAGCAAGCTCCATAACTCATGATGTCCTCAGCCAGCAGCCTCATATAGATGTTGAGCATGGGGGAGGTTGCTGATCCCTGAGGCACCCCACAAGAGAGTGTCCAGGGGGACGACAAATTTCCCTCCAGGCTCACTCGCTGGTCTCAGTCCTCGAGGAAGGAGCGGAGCCAGCACAAGGCCGGGCCCCCAATCCCCACCACAGAGAGCATTTCTATGCACACATATAAACGGGAAAATTCAAATACCATACAAATTTGTATGCTCTTTGGGTTCTGTGTGCAAACGCAATACGTGACTCACCCACTCCTGTCCACCAATATCAATTTTCTCACTTGAGGGTGCAGAATTTCATGTGATCCATAAGTGTGTCCAAATGCAGTAAAGCTCGGGGTCTGCTTAAAAATTACTGTAGATTGACTCATGAGGCCTTACTTGAATCATTTTGGAAAACATCAACAGGTTCAAAATAATGGGGCCAAATTGTTGACAATGAATTGTAACTTATAAGCTTCTCTTTTACATTTGTCTAGAGCAGTGATGGCAAACCTATGGCACGGGTGCCAAAGGTGGCACCCAGAGCCCTTTCTGTGGGCACCTGACATTGCCCCTTCATAGCCACCTATATACAGGTTAAATTACTGTATTGGCACTTTGCAAAAAAAAAAAAAAAATAGTGGGCTTTGAATTGCAGTTTGGGCACTCGATCTCTAAAAGGTTCACCATCACTGGTCTAGAGTGTTTTCTGTTTCAACCCTGAGTACAGTTTGCAGAGCAGGGCTGGTCTGAGATAATATCTGAAATAGCATCTTCTCTAATTCCAAGCATATCAGCCGACTAAACTATGCTTCAGTCCTGCCCACAGGAAAATGTCTTCCACCATATTTGCAGGTAAAAATCGTTTAAGTAGTAAAGGATAGGCCACAATGCACCAGCAGCTCTCTGCTACCCTCTGAACCTCATCCTCTAGTCATCATTGCTCCTTTTTACCCAATGGAGGAACCGGCCCTGCTATAAAGCCTCAAAGAACGTGAGATCTGAGTGCAAAAGATGTCTATATGAAGCTGGACATTAACTAAAAGTATGTGCCTAAAAAGGAAGGATAATCAAACTATATATCTTCATATTGCTTCCTGTATTTCAGTTGAGAGTAAGTGTGCTTCTGCAATTGGACATTTTTGGCAACAGATTAATCTTCAGTCTTGTTAACTCACAAAGCTTGTAAGCACTGAATAAAACTCCTGAATTTCCATATCTAATCTAATTTGTAATGACAACTATTGCAGGAAAGGAAATCACACCTGTAAATAAGAATTAATGAAGGATAAGTTTAGGCTTTTGAGCATCTCACATAAGAACTTATTGAGCCTCAGGCACCACTGATGACACAAATGGGCTTTTCTGGAGATAAGTAGTCTATGCTTGTCCTTCATAGGCTTGTAACATAGCCAGCACACACTGTTCTTGGCTTTAGAACCTAATTCCTGTTAACAGATTTGAAAACAGGAACACTTCTCTTGTTTTTTGTGAGGAGTCCAGCATTTCCTGGTTGACACAGAGGTTCACAAGCCCTCATCCTCTCCTGGCTCAAAGTGGAAACCTCCAGAGCTTTCTGCTTCTCACTGGAATTTCCAGTGCATAAACAAGGGATAACGGCTGGCCAATTCATGAAGACATGGACCGACACTCCAGTGCTGTGCCTGGGAAGATGAAATCTGAGTTTGAACCTTGTATCAGCTGCTCAGGGTAGTGCTTGCACTAATGGGCTAGCATATAAAATTGATAGATGAATATATAAATATATGAAACGGTGTCCATAAGAGCCAGGGCTAAAGACATAGAAGAAGGACTTACAGCCTATAAATTGGAGAATCTCTCATGCCTCTGAATCTCCTAGAATTTCAACAGAGAAAAAAATACAGGCAAGAGATCACATCCCATCTTCATACTGTTAAAAGCTGCACTAACAGAAGTATAATTTCTAAATCCCATGAGGTGCTTGTGCTCACCCTCCTCCATTCAGCACTGGTTAGGCCTCAACTTGAGTATTGTATCCAGTTCTGGATACCACACTTCAAGAAAGAGGCTGACAATTTGGAACCCATGCAAAAATAAATAAATAAATAAACAAACAATGATCAGGGGTTGGAAACCAAGCTCTATGAGGAAAGACTGAAAGCATTGGCCATGTTGAGTCTTAAACAAAAGAAGACAGAGGGGGAGGGGATATGATAGCACTTTTAAAATATTGGAAGGGCTGTCATGCAGAGGGACAGGATCTGTTCTCAGTCATCCCAATAAGCAGGATACACAACCAGGGGCTCAAGTTGCGAGAACCTAGCTTTTGGGTGAATATTAGGAAAAACTTCCTAACTGTTAAGAGCAGTACATTAATGGAACCAATTACCTCAAGAGGTAGTGAGTTCTTCAACACGGGAGGCATTCAAGAGAAATTTGACAACCACCTTGTATCTTTTCTCACTGTGAGTTAAAGTACAGGATATAATGCTATTCAGAGAATCATATAATCGAGTTGGAAAGGGCCCATGAAGCCACTGAGTCCAATTCCCTGCTAACTGCAGGAATCCAAATAATTGTCAAAGGGTTCTCTAATTTTCTATTGAATGCCTTTATTTTTGGAGCACTCATCACCTACCTCCTGAGACAATGGGTCCCATTGTTGTACAGCTCTAACAGTTAGGATGTATTTCTGAATAGAGGGGAACTAGGACTTATCACTTTTAAAGTTCACTCTGATGTTTCCAGTGCAGTTCTTGAGACTATCAAGCACTTTTTGAGTTTTGGTTCTGTCTTCCAGGGTATTAGCTATTCCAGCAATTTTGGGTCATCTGCAAATTTGATAAGCATTCCCTCCACCTCTAATGCAAGTCATTAATAAAAATGTTGAAGAGTAGAAGACCAAGGAGTGATCCTTGTGGTATCCCACTTGTTACTCTTCCCAGTTTGAGAAGAAGCTATTGATAAGCACTCCCTGGGCATGAATCAGAATATCATGGAGTGCTTAGTCAAAGACTTTGCTGAAATCAAGGTACTGTATATTATGAGCACTGCATTCTCACTACTACCAGGAAGATACTCTCGCCCATCAGATGTTTAGAAGTGTGGTAGTGAAATGTATGAGGAGAAAGAAGGCTGCAGTTCCACTCTCCTCACTTGCAGTTTCTGAGGCTGACTTTCTATATGAAAGAGCCTCCATAATCTATGATTTCTCAGGCTTGGCCATTAATGGATATCCAAGGCTGTCCTGTTCAGAAAGTCACCAGGGTGTGGAGAAACAAAACTAATTGTCATAGAGGAGGATGTGGCTAAAGCATTTTCTTCATGTGCTTGAAGTGCTTAAAATATGCTTCAAATGCCTGAAGTTAAATATGCATTGTATAACTTAAAGTCATTTTCTTTTATTCCCCATTTAGGACACTCCTGAATTCAATGGGGCTTAAAATTCTTTTCTACATAGTTTTTATTTTAAATTTCCATCCCTTGCAGACCTTGTGATTGATGGAGAAAGAAAAGACTCCCCACTAGTACACTCAGAGCATTTTCGGGTTATGTTCTAGATGTTCTAATATGAGGAGGTTTTTAAGCAGAGGCTGGATGGCCATCTCTTGGGAGTCCTGTGATGGGGGTTCCTGCATGGCAGGTGTTTGGACCAAATGGCCCTTGAGGTCTCTTCCAACTCTCTGGTTCTATGATTATTAAAACAAAACACCACCATCACCATGACCTCCACCACAAGCTACATAAAACACATGAGTGTCAAATGACAGGTTAGTAGCATCTCCATATTAATCATGGTAAATATATGGGTTAGAAGTTCTAGGCAAAGTATCAGTGACTTCTAACCTTGGGCAACCCAAGTGTTCTTAGACTGCAATTCCTAGAAACTAGGCCAGCACAGCTGGTGGTGAAGGCTTCCGAGAATAATTATTTTAATCTTAAGCACCAGGCTAAAAGACATGCACTGAGTGAGTTTTCAGGTATTTTCTCACCCCATCAGAACTTCAGCATATTTAAAATTGACAGCAGTAGAATTTTCAGTGTGAATAGAAACTACACGTTCAGGTAGACTTTAATTTACAATGAGAATTCTAATCAACAGTTAGGGCCACAAATGAGTGTGTGTGAAATCTGCTGATAATGATAATCTAAATAGGTCACTCCTGTTTCCCAGCATCATGGCCTGTGCCAATTAAAACTGGATCACAGTTAAGGTGTCTCAAGGCCCTGCTGCTTTTACTAAACAGCTACTTCTATGGAAACTACTCAATTAAAAAAATTGTGTGTATCCATGTTATTTAGAAGAAATTTTTCCCCTAGCAAAGTGTATTTAAGAGACAAGGAAGCAGTTTATTCTATATTTATTTGACAGCAATGCTGTATTTTGCTTAGACAGAAAACCTAACATTAATGTGGGATTTAAAGAAATCTGCTATAATGTTACGCTTCCTAATCTCAAGAACACTCTGTTGCTTCATAGCTAATCAGACTATACAGATAAACAGTTCTTCATACTAATATGACATTAAAGTTGTGTAAAATATTTAGAAATATGAATTTGCTAAATTAAATCTCCACACATTGGATCTCTGTTATGTGTCATCTTTTCTTTTTTATTACTGTATTTATTTTCCATAGGGTAAAGGGTTGGGGGTCCTCAAAAGCCTGCCATTTCATTTCTCTGGAAATCACCCGGCTCAAATCAAGGCATTCCAGGGAAATGAAGAGGAGCTGTTGTGGTCCCATGTGATCAATAATCAAAGAACAATAGGAATGGAACATACACTGGAGGGCATTTGGTCCAACAGCTGCTAATGGAGGAGCATTCTAAGTTTCTAAGTACCACCAACCTCTGCATTTGCTAACAGAGGAAGAAAAAAATGGGGGATTGTACATGCCCCCTGCTACTCATCACTTTCTGATAAGCTTATGGAGAACTATAATAGTAGTAGACTGGTACCTCCTGCAGGATCTTCTATAAAGAGCTGGAGATGCACCGTAGACAAGGCCTGTGTACTAATTTTTAGAAATTTCTACTCACCTTGTTTGCAAATGTTTGCAGGATTTGCACAAGAGTTATAATATTTTGGACCATTGGCAAAAATTGGAACATCTCTTGTTAACTGGAAAGAGCTGTTGTCGAGAATTGACAAGACCTCATCTTGAGGAAATTGAAGATTCTAGAACCTCCCTTTTAAAATACAGTATACGTTGCTCATATAAACTCCCTATCTCTTCACTTGTTCTCACTAAAAACTCAAGTGATGTGAGACTGTGCTTCAGTTTTCAAAAGAAGTAACAAATGAAGTTACTTTTAATACACACATTGGTTATACGATGATTTCCCAGTGCCATCACTAAAAGTGTTTACTGTATGTGCTATCAAGACAGGTCTTACTTATGATGATTTTTGCATGGCTCCCAAGGAATGTGGAATATTTAATGCATTGAGTGTTTCCATGGCTGTGCAGGAATTGGATCCTAGGTTTCATAGATCCCAATCCAATACTCTAGCCACCAGACTACAGAAACATTATGTTCCTGCCACAACTTGCTGTTTGAATCACTGTAGTAGTAGTAGTAGTAGTAGTAGTAGTAGTAGTAGTAGTAGTAGTAGTAGTAGTAGTAGTAGTAGTAGTAGT
>JAHTLZ010003526.1:56772941-56786937 GCA_023846285.1 Phrynocephalus versicolor
GTAGTAGTAGTAGTAGTAGTAGTAGTAGTAGTAGTAGTAGTAGTAGTTGTTGTTGTTGTCGTCGTCAAGTCAATGCTGACATATGGTGACCTTTTTCTAGGTAGAAACATAGTCTGTGAATTCTGAAAGATGCTTGAATTTAATTCATATGTGTTTTCTTTTCAGCTGCAGCTGAGTGTTCCACAAAAGCATATTTTGAGCATGATCAGACATAGCGCAAAGCAGCTGGTAGAATAATGGCATCTTAATCGCAACATTCTTTTTTGGTGTGTGTGGAAAACACCACCATTTCCCAGTGATGGGCACTTGTAGTGTGATACTATCAAATGATTATATGTTAACATGGAGAATAATTTAAGAGTAGGCAAAAGCTGGAAAATGCAATTTAAACTAGCAGGATCTATCACCCAGATGAACTTTCCTGCCAAATAATGTGTTGCCCCAGTGAACCGGTGCCTGAAGCATGCATTTATCTGGTTAAGCTATTTTAAGGACAACTGTTGAGTTCATTTCATTGTTCTAAATGGCTCAGTACAAAAAGATAAGATGAAGATGATAAAGCGGTTGTGCTCAAGTAATAACCCAGAGCCAGTTTGATAACATTGCATTTGGATTTATGTGCACTAGGTATTAGAATGGTGGAAAAGGCTGTGGGGTGTTTTTTTAAAGTGTTTTTAAGAGAACATAACAATGGAGAGGTAATTCAGTAGCCTTGGTGATCCAGCACTTCCAGAACAGTCTGGAATTAAACAGATAATACCACTTGCAGCTACACTTCCATTATAACCCATAATTTGTTAAACAAGCTCCTAATCAACATGAGTATAAAACCATATCTCAGGAACAAGTTATTTGCTCAGTACAATGAGGCCTCTGCTGTGGCGGATGGAATCCTCAACCTTTTTCTCACAACAACTTTTACTTTCTAGCAAATCAGTCAGAAATGTGACCGGCAGAACACACACATCTATGGCAGATGAACTTGTGTATTTGTGCCAATAAAATTCCCAATTATCTCAGGGAGCATTGAGCATGAGGATGGCTTCTTGAGACATTGATGTCCTCTGCTCTTAAAATATAGATTTGTCAGCTCACTGTTGTCTCTTTCTGCTTCACAACTCTACCATGACACTTTGTGAAGTGCTCTTCCTGCCTAGCATTTTAATTACAGGTTCCTAGATTTCTAACGCAAAATGAAATCTTCACTCCGCCTATTCCCTTGTTTGCATGTCAAACTTTCCCAAAGTATCATAAAGGCAACAAAAAACAAGCAAAGCAGAGGGAGAACGTGAAAAATAATAAAATTGTTCCAATCCTGCCTCTTTTTCCCTGTTGTAATTGGAGGAGGGAATCTGAGCTTGCCTGACTTTTTCCATGTAAACATTTTGCATCCACCCAGATTGACAAACTCAACACCATTCATCCTTCCCTCCTTCCCTCCTTTTGTGAAATTAATTGACTCAGAATCAGAGATGGGGACTTGAATTGGGGGACTAGCTGTTAAGTCAGACTTAAGTTGTACTGTTGACTCGATAAGGACTCAACTTGGTTGTTGCTGTTTTTTCAATGATTTTCACTTATTTCTGATTCAAAACCCACCCACCCCTCCCTTTTTTGGTGGTGATGGGGGAGCTTGTTTTTCATAGGCACTTGGACCTGGGACTCAATACTTGGTACCAAAGACTTGTACTCAGACTTGACACTTGGTACCAAAAACTTGGACTTGGGATGCAAACACAAAGACTTGCCAACATCCCTCCTCAGAATTTCCAAATGCCTCCTTATCTTCAGCAGAGCTTGGAAATTTTACTCTAAAAGTAAAGCTGTTAACATTACTTCCGTTTGGAAGATGGGCGGTCTAGAAATATAACAAATAAATAAATAATAAATAATAAAAAGTCATTCATTAGTCATTGCTCATGAGTAACCCATAATGTTGCCCATTGTTAATGTGTTACTTTTTAATGGATTTGTAAACAAAAATGACCTTAAAATAGAAAGGCAACTGCACATTCACCCAAAACTACCACTCCCAAAAGTAACCTTTTGAGGTAACCAGTGCTTACCTTTTCAGTAAGAAGTACAGTATATCTCATTTGACTCATTTTTGCTTTGACCTTGGCTTGATGTGTAGGTATGCCCAGCAATGGTACTGAATACCTGAGAATCTTTCCAAACTGGGATTTGGCTTCCAGACTCATAAGGTTTCCCCATCCTAGTTTAGGGGAACATGGTTTGTTTGTGTTAGTAGTAGAGATTGGCACAAACCATTGTTCAACCCGGCTTGGTACAGCACCTGCATAGTGTTCCATAGGTGCTGAGCTCTTACCTCTCTCCCCCAGGTGATTGGCTGCTCACTGGCAGCAGCATGCTCCCTTCCTCTGCCTTTGGGGTAATCACCCACTCAGACAAGAAGGCAGATCAGGGACACTCAGCCTACTAGTGGTGAGTAATCATCTGCCAGTGGTAATCACCTGAGGAGGTGAAGGAGGAAACACATTTGTGGGGAGTTGCTGGAGAAGTTTGAAGCCAGGCTGACCTAGGCTACAGAACAAAGGAAACACACAGAGAGACAAATACCTTTTCTGGCCAGCGGAGAAGGCACCCACACACAAAACTGCTGTATTCCTCTCAGAAGACTCAATTTTTATTCATCTTATGTATGTTTACAAGGAAGACATTGGAGCCTTTAAAGAAACAATAGCTCGGACAGGGGGCAGGTGCCCTTTGGCCCTTTGGCCCTGCCTCAAAGCAAAGGTGAAGGGAAATAGAAGTTCACCTCCCTTCCAGGCATGCCACGTCAACCAGGAGCATGACATACCTGGAAGGGAGGCATGTGCATCACTGTAGTCCCTCTGGAACACACCCTTCAAAGGAAGGTTCCCACATGCATTCCTGCTAGTAAGTGGACGATCACCCAGAGGAGGTAGGGGAGGGAAGCGTGCAGCACCCAAGGAACACCTGTGCTGCTACTGCCCCAAATTGGGCTGAACCACCAATCATGGTTTATATCCATCTCTAGTAAATAGAAATAAATTTATTGATTTTTTTTTTCATAAACCATATATGATGTTTCCAGAGGTTTAAAAAAAAGTCTGGTGTGTGGCATAATGCTGAAGGCCATGGTCAAAGTCTCAATTTAGGTTGAATCTTGTTTGACAGCTAACCATGATTGCTACAAAATGGACAATCATGGAAGGAAATAAATTTAATTACTGATCAATGAGCAGTGTGTGTAGAGTATGGAAAGAAAGAAGGAGCCGCAAAGGCAACAGAGAAATAATATTTTGTTTTGTTTTGTTTGGAGCCAAACTGACAAAAGGCTTGCAAGACAAGATGCTGAGATTGCTTGGCAGCTGATACCCCTTTTGAACAGCTCACTTACTTGCTACTAACCCAACCTAGGACTTCATACATACTGAAAAATTATAAAAATGCAACAATTTTCAAGGATATATTTCCTCAAAGATCATATATAGATATATGCAAGAAGGAAGGAATGGCTTTGGCTTTCTTTGACCCTTGTGTCTATCTGTCTTCCATGTGGTTATACTTTCTGTAGACTGATACGTTTGCTGTGCATATTTACTCAGTATTAAATTCTTGTTGTTCAATGTGATTTATTTGTAGATAGATGAGTACAGGATGTCTGCCTCACCATATGACGGAAAGAGTCTAGAACAGACTTTCCTGACAATCCAAACAAAATATTCAGCAGAACACTCATAGAAATGGCAAGAGTGACTTTTTCTGGATGCATTCTAGTTTGGCATGAGATTAAAGTAAAAGGAGATTACTAGATGGTCCCTGGGGTGTGAAGGGGCTGACACATTTGAAGGAGGCCATAGACTGGAAACAATTATTTGCACATAAGGTTCACCATTTTTCTACTTCTTTCCTATGGTGTTTATGACCATGGCCAAAAAAAAAAGAGCTGAGAATGGCTGTTCTAGATTATCAGGAGCTTGAATGTTTTGTATTAAATGGATAGTGAACTCCTGTACCTTTCTGCTCAACCCGTATTGGTCCTCTCCTAGCTCTACCACGGACATGGACAGTGGCAGGAGAAATGCTGGTTACATGGCCTATGTGATTTCCAGTGCTTACTAAAAGTGTAAATACCTTTGGTCTTCAAGGTTTTGCAAACATCTAGGGACGTACAATGGGAAAACCATCTCTAGGTTACACTACTCAAAGCCTTCACTGGTGTTGTATGTTGTTATTGCATGGTTGGATAAGGCTGCTTCTATAAAATGAGAATACGCATGTCGAAAAGGACAAGCTACCCAGAAAGCTGTCTTTACCTATTAAGTGGAAGCAGTTATCATGGAAGAAGGAAGAGGAGTGGACAGACTGGATCGCAAACTAATAGAAACACATTTCCATAAAGTAAAGAAAGTTCTTGTCATCACACAGTATCGACTAATTCATGTTTCAAATTTATTCCTATATAATGCTGTGCTACCTCTTTGTTTAAACGGTGCTAAGAAACAATTTGAGAACTGTAAAGAAGCTAATGCTACCAGCATGAATGTTATCAGTGGAATCTGAGTGAATACCAGATATTGGGTCAAAGAATGTGCAAGAGGTTTGGTGCTACCTTACTCTCCCAGTAAGCTTTCCAGAGGCAATGGCTGGGCTTCAAAGAAGATACAGCCCAGGGTAAACAGATTTCTCAGGAGGACCCAGTAAAAATCACCTTACATTTTCTTGACCTGTGCCTGCAGCAGAGTCAGCAATGCTGCATGATTTTCAGAGATCGGTGAGGACTTCATTTCATTTTTCATCAAAATAGACTGAACTTGACTGACAACATTTGAATGTGGGAGAAAGCATAACTGACCAATTTGCCCACCTTTGTTTATTCTGTTCAGTCGATAAGCATGGTCACCGAGTAGGGAGAGGCATGTGGAGATATGATTTTAAAAGGTGGTTTTCTGCTGACTGTTTTGACTGAAGTATTCGTGCATTTTTTTTTCTTAACCACCGTGTCTATTTGCACAATGTCTACCTCCTTTGGTTTTGGGTTGCTGCTGTTGTTTTAAACTTCCAAGCCCAGGTAACAGTTTGAACTGAATAACAGGTCAAACCCACACGGACCTTTGGACTTGAAAAAATTTCTCCCGCTCCAAGGTCTTTCCCTGTCATCCCTCTGAAAGCATCCAGGGCCTTTCCCAAGGAGGCATTTCAGTTCATGTCACCTAAGGGGTAGGAGATGGTAACTTTGTAAGTTATGGGAACAACAACAAGGGCAGAAAACAAAAGACTGTGTTCATTGAAAGGGGGAGAGTGGGAACACACAGTAGAATCTGGCTAATGGTAGTGTTGCCAGGGTAACAGGGCCTCTCTCCTTCAGCACACTGGGTCTCTTGCTCGCTCGCTCTCAGTTTCCTATTTGAGGGCATTTTACTAATTGTGTTGATCTTCAAACCTTCTGAAAGCACAAAATGTCCCCTTTTATAGTCAGCGTGTCCCACTCACTCTTGCCATCTCTTTTGTTGCATTTGTATCTATTTATTGAGTGTGTGTGTTTGTCTGTTAATTTTATGAATAGCAAAATACAATTGAAAACAGTAGAAGCAGGTCTAAATTCAGAAGTAGTGTATTCCAATACAGTTTTCATCTTTAGTGTTCTGAAACTGATACATGAATACATAAACATTCTAAGAAGGCAGATGGTGGCAACATTGGAACCAGCCTCCCTTCAGAGCTTAACTACCATCAACAATCAGAGCTCCTGATTGAAAGAAGAAGCTAGTCTGAGATATTTTGCTGCCTGAGGTAGAATAGAAAAAATGCTATCCAAAACAAGGTTCAGAGTTACCTAAGGCTGGCTGGTTATTTGAGCACCAGATACAGCCAATCCTAATTAAGTGGTTCTTAATTAAAGAGCCACTTTCATAAATAAATACTTCTTTCCCATTCTTGACCCCAAAATCAGATGCAACTGCTCCTCTCATTATGGTGATGGGAGCTGCCTTGACAATGGTGCATGCACAAAGGCTCTTTTCAACTCTATAAATGAATGTGCACAGCCTGAGCAAAACCTGTTGCCACAGTACCATGGTGCATTCACACAGATCTGCTACACCTAGTTTAAATACCTATTAGAGATGGGCACAAATAAAAAAAATGGCATTTCGTTTGTCATTTGTCGTTTGGAGGGTCCGTTTCAGTTCATTTCCGTTTTTCGTGAATTTTTGCAAAAAAATTGTTTTGTCGTGCATTTCGTTCGTTTGTTACCATTTTGTTACCATTTATTTCAATTTTTTGTGTTTTTTTAGGGTTTTAAGCAATTCACTCATGTTGCAGTAACGGAAATGAAATGCACGACAAAATTTCCGGTGTTTCTGTTCGTTTCATATCATTCTAGAGACAAAATTCGTTTGTCATTTCGTTACATAATGAAACGAAAAAATGAAAATGGAAACGAAAAATTGTTTGTTTCGTGCCCATCTCTAATACCTGTACATGATAGACTCAAGCACATAGACTCTGGTATGGAAGAGGGAAAAGATTGATTGTAAGGAATATACAGTTCCTTTAATGGCTAGTTTGGCCTCCAATGTAAAGTTCTGTTCACACATAAGAACTGTCCCTCTGATTTCTCGCATTTTCTGCTTCCTGTATGGTTAGGCAGTGATGTTACTTGACCTCTATTGTGTGATAAGAGTTCAGAAATGTTGCTGAATTTCCAAAAAAGTGGCCTCTCCAGGTGGGATTTGAGGAAGCTATAGCAAAGTTGGGAAGCAAAAAAAAATCCAATATGAAACATGCAACATCTGGAAACAGCAGCAACACTCACTCACTCACTCACTCACTTACTCTCTCTCTCTCTCTCTCTCTCACACACACACACACACACACACACACACACACACACACACACACACACACACACACACACACACACACACATTCAGTGAGGGATACTGGAGAGAAACTTCAGTCATGTGAACACATCCTAACATACATCAGTACAAAGCATTAATACATTTATGTGGGCCTCAGCTTCAGATAATAGAATGAGGAGAGGCAAATTGCTTCTCTCAGCTTCCACATGAAATAAGCTGGTAGAGCTGTTTCCTTTCAACCTGATTTTATTTTTAGTTTCCTAAACACTGTTGAGAGTAAAAAGTATACAACCTACAAACACTGTACAAGTTTATATCTTAGTCCCCTTACTCATCCCAAAGCAAACATGCACTTCTCTGTGGCAAACTGCACTGGTAATCCAAATGTGTAAATCTACTTCCTAAGCTAGTGTTGGTGAATCTATGGCATGTGCTCCAAAGGTGGCGTGCAGAGCCCTTTCTGTGTACATGTGACATGGCCCCCTCACAGCTACGACACAGCCATGAGCCCTGGGCAAGAGAGCCAGGTAAAGGGGAGGCAACGGCTTGTGGGCTCCTTCATAGCCCTAGTTTATTCTACAGCCTGCCGCTCTAGGCATCCTGAAAGCAACATGGCTGGAGAGTAAACTGGGGCTATGAAGAAACTGAAAAACCACTGCCTCCCCTTCACCTAGCTCTCTTCATGGAGTCTCGAAATGGCTCCATGAAGAGAGCCAGGTGAAAGGAAGGCAGTGGTTTGTGGGCTCCTTCATAGCCCCAGTTTATTCTCTAGCCCCACTACTCTGGACATCCCAAAAGCAGTGTGGCTGGAGAATAAACGTGGCTATGAATGAACCCACAAGCCACAGCTACTTCTCCCTGGTTTTCCCGATGGTGTAGCATCCCATCCGCCTCTCTGCCCAGGGCTCTAGTGCTACTTTTTGGGAAAGCAAGGATTGAAGAGCAGGTCATTGAATTTTCTATGGCCACAGCAAGGGTGTTGTGGCCATGGGAAATTCAAAAGCCTGCTCTTTGATTCTTGCTTTCCCAAAGGGTTCTACCCTTGGGAAAAGGGAGGATCGAAGAGCAGGGGTGGTACCCTTCAGGAAAGCAAGGATTGAAGAGCAGGGTTTTGAATTTTCCACCACCACAGCGAGTGTCCTGTGGCTGCGGGGAATTCAGAAGCCTGCTCTTTGATCCTTACTTTCCTGATATGTAGCACTCCATGCTACCCTTCAGGAAAGTGAGGACTGAAAAGCAGGGGCGCTACCCTTTGGGAAAGCAAGGATTGAAGAGGAGGTTTTTGAATTTTCCACAGCCACAGCACCCTAGCTGTGGCCGTGGGAAATTCAAAAGCCTGCTCTTCAATCCTCGCTTTCTTGAAGGAAAGCACCTGAAGCATTTGTAACCCAGAGCACCATTGTATTTAGGTTAAATTGCCATATGGGACCTTGCACAAAATAAGTGGGTTTTGAATAGCAATTTCAGCACTTGGTCTGTAAAATGTTCGCCATCACTATCCTAAGCATTCTAGGAAAGCTTTTCAAATCAGCATCGGCTGCCCTTCCCAAGCTTTGTCTTTTGCCTTTTTTGAAGCTAAACAGGAATGATTCAAAGGCACAAAATGTTCTATTAGGAATGAAATAAGTAGGCAAATTAAATAAGTAAATGTAGATTTAGTACTCAGAATTCTAAGCAGAAATAAACTTTGGTTCCTGAGAAAAGTAGCTATCTACTAATACTTTAAGCAGATAAAGAGTCTACTTTAGTGATCTTGCATAAAAGAAAAGAAAATCAACATAAAGGAAGAATCTTTATAATTGCAAAAATTCATAGACCAGTTCCATATATATGTATATGAAGCAACAGTGGCTGGTACACTGGTTTCACAATAATCCTGTCAGAGAAAACTACACATTCTCTAGGGGTAAACTAGCATAATAGCATGTTGCTAACATTAGGAAGACATTTTATAATTGTATCTACTTTATTTAATTAAATTTTGAAAAGCAAGATCATCACAGGGTGATTCATACCCAGAGAGGTTTTCTCAGGAGTGCATACTGCAGACATTGGGTTGCTATGAGGCAAAGATTATACAATGCAGATGGCCAGTCACTACTAGAACAGAAAGCACCTCAGTTTTCAAGAGGCATCATTTAGACAATGGTTTGTGCTTGAGAAATCAGACTTATTAACAAAGAATGGGCTTATTTTCTGAAAATCCGTTGCAAAACAAAATGTGCTCACTTGCAAATTGTGAGATAAGAAATGCCCTTGGCCTGTAGCAACAGACACACCCAATAAGCAGTTACACAATTATTCTGCTTTGTTCACAGACTTGGTGGTGTGGGGTCAGAGGACATTTTCTTCCTGTTGTTGTTGTTGTTGTTGTTGTTGTTGTTGTTGTTGTTGTTGTTGTTGTTGTTGTTGTTGTTGTTGTTGTTGTTGTTCCTGCTGGTGGTGGTGGTGGTGGTGGTGGTGGTACTTTCCCCTTTTCCCCTCAGATATTCTTCCATCTTTTTCTTTAGATATATTTATATGCTTGGGGGAATCAGCAATATGGGATAGATGCAGAGGCGTGGTAGCACTACCTATAATTTCGTACTTGCTAACGCATTTTAAGCAAGACCACGTGGTTTGAGACTCAAGGCCCTTAACACATTTATGAGGGAGGGACTTCTGGAACTTAATGTGGAGTTAATATTCACAGGTCTTCACTGTCAGGAATGAATGAGTCAGCCTGCTTCACTTTCTCCCATACCTGGATAGTAGATATCAAGTTCTTTACAGTGCATTTAAGAAGGAATTTACAGATTTTAGTAAGCTTTTGTTTTAGTGCCTTCTTGATAATCTGACCTGGCATTTTGTACATTTAATATTTATGCAGAGGAAGGAATTCCAGAAGAATTCGTTTGTCATGCAATGCACATATGCAGACTTTCTCTCTTCTATACAATTATCAGAGATAACCTTAGTAAAAGAGATTTTAAAAATCAACTACAATTCTTACAAAAGACCATTACCGATAGACGAGAACTATTTTTGGTTTTGAATGTGGAACTTCTTGTTGCTGTTGTTGTTGGGTGTTTTTTTTTTTTGAGGGGGGGTATAGCTTTTTGAAATCAGTGACCTAGCTGTTTGGAATTACTGCCCTAAGAAACAAGTGTTTGCCTTTGAATTTAGCTTATAGTGACTCGGTGGCATTCACATTATTTCAAATGGGCAGTTTACTGAATGAGAACCAGGGAATCTGTGTCCTTTAAGCTCATTGTATCTCAAGTACAGAAAGTGAGGAATTCAGCATTTTCTTTGGTACATTTCCCTCTCTTCTAGTACTTCTTTCTTCTTCCAAGGGCAAAAAGATAGCTGACACTGCTGTCTTATATTTACCAAAACACAAAAACTATATAAATTTCTTTTTTTTCCTCACTTCACTTCCTTATCCTCATACATTTTTAAAAATCAGGCAACACCTGAATTGTAATGCCGCATAATTCTCTATGCGAAATTATAGCTTCAAGCTATAATTACATTGCCAGTGTCACGTCCAGCCCTTTTAATCAGCACACCTGAGTGAGCTGATTTTGTAATCTGTTTATTAAGTTTGCAAAATATGTTCCTGGGAGATGGAGATCTGCCAGGTGGGTAAACAATTTTGTCAGAGCAAACCTCTAGCTTTCGTCTTTATTTTGCTTCGTGGGCTCCTCCTAACTAAGTGTGCTGTAATCTAATTTCCTGTGATTGGAAACATTGACAGAAAGCATACCATGTTTCCAAATACCTTGCAGGATAGGAGTGAGTCAGACATTTAAGTGGCATTTTGCAGGTAATTAATGTTTAAATGGGGCTGTGAGAAGGGGAAAATGTTTATAAAAGCAAAGCATTTCTATTTATGAATTTGACAAAAATTGAGGAACAATAAACAGTGGTTCTACGGAATACCAATTTATAGTAAAAGATAGCACAGAGAGAAAGGGAATAGGGATATGTTGATTGTTACTTTCTGTTGTGTTTCTATATTATTGTTTAGCTGATTGAAAACCAAGTAGTGCTTCTGTACATATTAAATAAATATATAAATAAATAAATAGTCCAGGCTTGATTTGATCTAGGACACACTTGTTTATCTTTCTGGCAACTCACAGAACTCTGCTCCAGCTCCACATTTCAAATGAACCATATTTTCCCTGTCAGCTTTCTTTACTGTCCAGCGTTCATATTAATACACAGTGATCAACAATGCAAGTGTGTGAATAATCCTTGATATCTCCTTTCTTGGGGAATGCAACTTATGTTTTAGTATCTGAAACATTTTCCATGCATTTATTAGCATATTCTTGTTAGGATTTTGACCGATTCAGTCTCTGTGGCTTGAAGTAGTTCTAGTAGTATTCCACTAATTACAGCTGTCATTGTTTGATCAAAGTTGAGATAAAACAAACAAAAAAGTCAAATTAATGGAGTAATTATACCACTTGTGATGCAATACTTGTCATATAATTTAGTTGTACCTTTCATTAATTGAAACTAGTCACTTCTGAGTTCTAGCTTTGATATGGATTTGTAATTGTGGGAAAAGTAGGGTGGCTGCATGTCCCGAACAGGGTTTTTCATGGCAATGTTAGCTGGAGGATTGTTGGAGTTAATGACTGTATATACTCAAATATAAGTATAGTTTTTCAGCCCTAATTTTGGGCTGAAAAAGGGGCCCCTCGACTTATATTCGGGTCAATACTTTTAGCCAATGAGGCACGTGCTTGGGTTGGTGGCTAAAAGTCATTTTTAAAATTGTGCACCACTTTTCCTGACCCCCCTCTGCATCACGGGGGAGCAGTGTACAATGTTTAAAATGACTTTTAGCCACTGAGGCAAGCACTTGCCTCGGTGGCTAAAATTCATTTTTTTTTTAAACTCACACACTGCTCCCCCAGCTCACAAAGGAAAAGCTGCCAGGCCCTGCTGCAATTCCCACCCTAGATTTATACTCGAGTCAACAAGTTTCCCCAGTTTGGGGGGGGGGTTAAATTAGGGGCCTCAACTTATACTTGGGTCAACTTATACTCGAGTATATACGGTATATACCACAATTTGGAACAGACTTATAGTACTCCCAAGAAGGCTTTCAAGGTAAATGACATATTTAAGGAGAGGTTTTACAAGTTTCTTGCCCTGGTGAGATTGTTGAAGAGCTCCAAAGAAAGTAATCTCACCCAGCTTGGATCCTACTTTACTAAGAATAGTGCTGTAAAGCTGAAGGGCTCTTAGAGGCTATTCTCTATTTGAATGTCTTCCTTGTTTGAAGGACTCTCCACTCCAAGATAGATTTTTAACCATTAAAAGCTATGAGATGGGATAGCAGTGTCCTTAAGGGTGCCCAGTGATGGCAAAAAAAAAAAAAAACCTGACTTGAAGGCATGCACAGATTATCTGCTCAACATTTTCACTTAATATAAGATTACCTGGAATTCTATTTGAATTTTTATAATTATGTTGAGATTGACATGTATTTGTATGATCTGGCATGATCAAATTTCATGGAATTCCTTGCTCTCTCTTGTCTTTTGTTCTGAGGGCAGAGGTTGATGACTTCTGTTATGGGGGGGGCGGGGCAATGTATCAAGTGACAATGCTACAGGAAGGTCATTGTCACAGGGACACTGCCCAGGGTGAATAATGGTAGGGTGAGGAGCCCATTTACGCCAGACAGTGTATGGCGCTTATAATGCGGATATATCACAAGCACCGAAGGACATCTTTTCTGTAAGTTTGACGTCACCGTTATCATAAATTCTGCAGTTTCATCCACTGTGACCATTGGTGCCTATCCAATAATTACCTATTTTATATCTAGTATATTTCATTGCCCTATATTGGCAAAACAATAGGATCAAGAAATGGCTCCTTCTGGAATTAACACTTAGTACGCACCATAACATGTTTGCGTTAGGTCTTTATCTATTAAGTCTGAATCATGAGTCCTGCTGTCCAGTACTTGCTTGTAGATAATCAATCACTGCCTTTTGTCTCCCTTCATCCAGAGCGGCTTCTATTTTTCCCAGCTTTGTTATGCTGTGTTTAAAAGGTACATAGGCATACTGTATCTGGGAAACATCACTGCCCATCCCTTAGTGCTGTTCTCAACAAATGTGATGCAGAAATAGTCCAGGTGAGAATAAGGGTTTTCAGAGGAACTAATAGTAATTCACCCAAAGATTTTTTTCCCAATAATAGTGGTGCATTTGAAAACCATATTGTTTTTGTACTTTGTCGGTATAAAATAGCAATTGGAGATGGGCAAACAATTTTTTATTTTGTTTTTCATTTCGTTCCCTAATGAAACGAAACACAAACTGCCCCTTTAAAGAAAAATGAAACAAAATGAAACAGAAATTTTTGTTCCCTTCCATTTCATTTTTCGTTTTCCCATAGGAATGCATTGTTTCAATGCATTCCTATGGGAAACTGCTGTAAAAAGCCCACGGCTTTCCTCACCAATGCGCCCGATCGGGTGGGGAAAACTGCTGGCGTTTTAAACTTTTGTTTGCCACCTGAAGCAAGTGCTGAACAGGTGGCACATGGGGCTTCAGCAGCAAAAATGTTTTTAAAAACCCATGGTTCCCTCCACAATGTGCCTGATTGGGTGGGGGAACCGTGGGGTTTTAAAACTTATTTTTCGGCAATGAAGTAAGCACCGATGGCAGACATTGGCACTAGCTTCGGTGCCAAAAATTAAGTTTTAAAAGCCCATACTCCCCCCCCAAATGCCCAATGTGCGGGTTTTAAAAATGTCTTAGAGTCTCCAAGGCTGCCTCAGTGGCTCCAAGACATTTTAAAAACCCTGCACTTTTCCTCACAATTGGGCACGTTGTGGGGGAACTAAAAATGAAAAAAATGAAATGATTTATATTTTAAAAAAAATATTTTGTACGAAACAACCCCCTCAAGAAAAACAAAAAACAAGACAAAACAAAATGGAATTCTTCTGTTTTGTACCCATCTCAAGTAGCAATAAAATCCATGTTGGTTTTCAGATTCTAATGAAATTGTATCTTTCTGTTCTGTTTTTTTCACAGCCACATTACTGCAGTTAAGAAATGCACTTTTAATTACTATAAATATGCTAATGGAACATTTGTAAACATCCAAATGCAATTCCTGGG
>JAHTLZ010003526.1:56793741-56818226 GCA_023846285.1 Phrynocephalus versicolor
GAGAGAGAGAGAGAGAGAGAGAGAGAGAGAGAGAGAGAGAGAGAGAGCTGTAGGCTACACAGTGCTCAGTTAGGCATATTTTTATCTGTATGTTCAAGAACCACTTCAGCTAAATGTCATGAGTTATTGCTAGGTTACCCATAACCTCAAGGAGAGAAAGACAGTACAATTTTACTGAGAGTGACTACTACAAGTGGACTGAGAAATATTACTGTCATATTGTATGCTATCTGAATGTGTGAGATAATCGTCAATGCACACAGTGAATTACATCATATTTCATCTTAGCATGAAAACTTCAAAATGTTAGCCATATGGATTGATCCACCCCTTGGATATTTCATTTGTTATTTTTTTATTTAAAATATTTTACCCTATGTTTCTCCTAAAAAGGACACAAGGTGGCTTACAGCAATTACAACAGGCATGTCCAAACTTCAGCCCTCCTGATGTTTTGGACCACAACTCCTAGAATTCAAAGTCTGTATTTCCAATGGCAAAGGATTGTGGGAGTTGTGGTCCAAAACATCTGGAGGGCCGAAGTTTGGACATGCCTGAATTACAAGGCAGTATTTAAAAGTGAAAAACCATGACAACACGGATAATTAAAAAGAGTAAAATAAATATTATATTTAAAATGGTCAATGAAATCAATACTAAAAACACATTTGAAACAACATAGTTGTTCAGGCTGCCTGTCAACAAGAAAAGGCCTCTCTGAGGAGAAAGGCCCTTGATTGCTTGCAGAAGGGCAGCAAAGATGGGGTCAGTCTAGTTTCCCATGGGCCATGTGGTCCAGGTGGCATTGACCTGGCATCTACTTTATTCTGGCAACTGGAGTGGGCAGGAGTGGATTAAATAAGGTTGCTTCTGGTGCAAGCCTCACATCCAAATGGCACACGGACCTCGAGAAAATCTGTTTGGACCACAGCAGCTTGCTGCTGATTTGCCAATGCTGTCAAGTGACTTAAGAAGAGAGCTATTCCATGATATTGGCAAATAGAGATGGGCACGAATAAAAAAAAAATGGTGTTTCATTTGTCATTTGTCATTGAGAGGTCCGTTTCGGTTTGTTTCCGTTTTTTGTGAATTTTTTTGAAAATTTTTGTTTTTGTTTTTCATTTTTTCGTTTTTTGTTTCTACCTGCTTTCTGCGCGATTTTTTAAAGCATTTCCGTGCATGGGTGTCCCCCAATGCCCCAGACCAGAGGGAAAACACTAAAAAAAAATGGCATTTTCATTTGTCGTTTTGTTACGTAACGAAACAACAAATGAATAACGGAAACAAAAAATTGTTCGTTTCGTGCCCATCTCTATTGGCAAATTAAATATTTCCTTGCCTCTGTAGAGAGGCCAAGGGTGGGGGTGGGAATAAGGTGTGCATTATAGTTCTGAAGAGGTGCTGCATCATTATGAAAATGTTAGGTAAGTGTATTACAAGATAGGTATGTGTATTAGGGAAGTGTATTAGATATACAGTACAGCCCTTGCCTAATGCTGTTCTTAAAGTGATGAAGAGCCTATTTGCTGCTCAAATACACACTTAATTTTCTTTTTCATTTCCTCAGCCTATCCACAGAGCCAAGGAAAAGTTTAATTTGCCAATATTGTGAAGTGACTCTCTTCATGATATTGGCAAATTAAAAGAGGAAGGTTCGCTTTGATTCATTTCCAGAGCGCCTGTGCAGTGGAAATGGACCAAAAAGGGGCAATCCTACTCACACCAAAAAAGTGGAAACCCCTGACAGGGGACAGAAAGGTGTGGGTTAGACCAGTCTGGGAGCAAATTACAGGTAGTTGGATTCAGTAAAGACATCATCTAATCACCGTCTTTAGGAGTGAATCAACTCTCCAAACGGCAGCTGGGTTTAGCTGCAGTCCATTTTTCACTGGCACTCTCATGGACAGGCTCATTAAACATAAAAACAAGGGAAAGAGAAGAAGAGGGAAAGCCAATTTCAAGACACATGAACCCCAGGCAAGGTTATGGGTTCTGACTAAAGATGGGTGTGAAATGAACCACAAAGGCCATTTTAGTGGTTCCTTTCCTGGGGCTTTAGGGAAAGACACCTGCCCAGAACAAAACAAAATGCCAAACTGTTATGGCATCTGGGATTCATACATGGGCTATAACTCAGATGTCCCAAACCCAATCTTCACCAAACTAGAACTGTCTCTTAGGCTGACTCTCCTCCCCACCTTTGAGTTTGGTGGAAACTGGATTTGGGGCATCTGAGTGATAGCTCCCCAAGTTAGGTCTCCTAAAGAGCACTTTCCTGCTGAGCACTTTCCTCACTCCACTCAGGAGTGAGTGGGTGGGCAGTAACTCTGGCATTGTAAATCAAATCTCGACTAAACTTGGAAAGCATGGGGAGGAGACTTCACTGAAGACTCACAGGGAGTCTGTCATCTCTACCATGTGCAGGGTGCATTCTACCACTCACGGAAAGCACCAATTCATGAACCATGAAATGGTTTGTTTTGTTTGAAAGTTTGCAGAAGTTTGTGGTTTGTGAATAGTGACAAACCACGAACAATTACGAACTGCCATTTTCCCAGTTTGTGCCCATCCCTAGATCCAACTGATTTAGGAGTAAACTGGAGGCAAAACAACATGTCTTTCCTCCCAACACACATAAAAACACTCCTCTTGTGATTCCAAAATGATCATCCCCTTACCTACAGCCATCACTTCTATAAGATCGTTTCTCTGCATTGCTTTGCTTTTTCTTCTTCTTTCCTTTCCCTTGTGGCCTCTATGAGGTAGTGGCATGATAAGAGTTCTAATCCCAGTTCCAACTCTTTCTCTGCTCCCACAAGTTCTGGGATTGTTAGTTGGAGGAAAAACAAGGGAGACTCATGGCAGCTTATAGACTAAGGGCGCTTTTACATGACCTCTAAAATCCAGTGGCAACTTAAATTCGGACCAGAGATCATGGAGGTTTGTCGCTCTTCCTGTGTTCCCACCCCTCTGCACTCCATTGTTCCTGTCTGCATGAGGGGAGAGAGAGAGAAAAAGGGAGAAAAAATGCAGGCTCACCTCTGCTCTGCCGGTTGAAGCAGCCTGAGCTGCCCCGTAGTGATTCCTGTCTCTTTAAAGGGGCGGCAGGGACAAAAAAAAAAAAAAAAAAAAAACAGAAGGAGAGGGAGCCCGGCATTCACAGCTTTACAATTCGCATCAGATTTTTTACCTCCTGGAGGCCAGGTACGTGAAAAGTGCGCTGGAACACGCTTAGGTGGGTGTGGTCATACTTAATTTTTTTTTAAAGTCCGGAGCTGGTGGGAAAACATTTTTAAGCTCCGGATCTGGGAGCCCTTTGCCTCGGATTTTAGGGGTCGTGTAAAAGCGCCCTAATAGATTTTATTTAGAAGCTGCAGTTCCAGAGGTTATAATCTATGAAACATATTGACTTTGAAGGCCATTGAGCCCAGCCCTCTGTTCAGTGCAAAACTTTGAGTTAAAGTATATCTCTATAGAGTGATGCCTCATGCTACAAATCCTGTCTTGGGCTTACAAATAATGTCAAATAAGCAGATAAAATATGAAAAAAGTTATTCATGTATATAACTTCATCCTCACCAGTGGAAGCTGAATGGCTCCATTGCCATGAGGGCTATGAAACCATTTTAGGTTTTAGTGCAAACACCCAAGGCAGGTGGGGGGAAAATAAAGGCTGTTGACTTTGACATTGTTATGGAGCTGATGGTGAATTTACTCCATTCTGAACTTTGCAGGGATTCTCTTGTGTGCCAAACCCTATCCCTCAAATCGGCTTAGCACCCTAGAGATATCCTTTAAAGCTTGCACTAAAAAATAAAAATGGTCTCATAGTCCTCATAGCACTGGAGCCACTCAGATTCCACTGGATATATAGAGAAGTGGAAGAATTCCTAAAGATAACACAGCTCTGTATTTTTATGTAGCTAGAATTAGCCTGCTCATACATATTGAGATGTTATACAGAAGAGACATTAAAATAATTTAATTAACAGAGGATGTTTGTTTGTAGGAATGGGAAGGCTAGCTCTCATAAAACTAAACATCATTTGTCTTGATTTTACTTTCCATGGCCTGTTTTTTTAAAGGACATAAAAATAATCTAACATTGAAAAGAACTAACCAGAGAATGGAGGACTAGAGCGATATATCACTCTCAGGACCAAGCTATATGTTCCACATAACCCAAAAGTAGAAGGAGTGTTCCTTAAGTGCTCATTGAGTGTGATTGCCACAACTGGAGTTTTCCCTCGCTTCCTTTCATTTACAAACTACCTTGTTCGCTTTGAGATTGCTACAGGACATGAGCACTTTCTTCCTTTGCAAATCTGATTTCACTCATAGGATAGACTTCTCTATAACAGTAATGTAATTTCGGCTCTTGTGATGGGTTATCCCAGGGTAGAATTGGGCCATCGTATCACATGCCAGCGAAGTCTGGAATTCTGCTCTCCCTTTTCTTTAGTATAATCATTGATACAATTGTGCTACATCTTTACACCCAATGCCACAGACAGTGTGCGATTGCATATCAATTCAAAAAGGTGGAAAATGGCTCCACTTCAAAAGTGCCTATCAATAAACAGCAACAACAACAACATTTGAAAAATTCCAATTTACACCATCTCAAAATAATTTCATAATTTTCTACCTAATTCTCTGGATTCACATTGGTGCATACATTTAAATATGAGTTCCTCCTTCATTTAAAAATAAACATGCTGATTTACCCAAGAAATTACTCATTGCAATCATGATCTACGACTCTCTTAAACTGAACTACTTGATACTGATAGCTTTGGTCTCTGTTTATCCTAGATCACATGACCTTCGAAAAGCTTGCTCCAGCTGAATACTGTAGAATGTTATACATCTGCAATGTAAATGATATAGTATTTCTCTTGAATACAAAAGAACTCAAAGGAAAATTACAGTTGAGTTGTTAATCCCAGTCAAATTATTTGAATAGCTGAATTGTTAAGAGCATTTTTTTTTAAAAAAAAAAAAGCCATACTGAAGGAGCTATGACCTTGTGCTGCAGAAATGAAGTGGTGAAATGGCCTGCAGCGTCTCAGGGGGTGGAAATCCACACAAATCGGCACAGTCGATTTGACAGTTGTCTGTCAGGAGGTATTGCTGTGTCTTAAATTATTCCAGACTAACAAGCATCTTTATTCAGCAAAGAATTTCATCAAGATAATCTTTTTGAAAAAGAATTAAACAGAGGATATTAGAAAAAGAAAATAAACAAGGTTCTGGTATAAAAAATAACCTACTGACCCAGTAGCTTGAATTAGCCAAAAAAAGGACTAGTCATAGCACGCCTATGTTTATTGTTATGATCAAAAACGTCACCATCAATAACTTCAGCAAAAAGGTTCCCATGTATTCCCAAGCCTCCAGCCCCATCTTTGGATGAGTAAGTGATCATTATATTAGTTACCTTTTACAGTGGGACCTCTACTTATGAGTGGCTCTACTTATGAACAATTTGACTCAAGATTGGAAAACCATTGGCATTTTAACTGCTGCCTTAAAAATTTTAGATGCGGTCTGCTCTACTTACATTTATTTATTTATTTTATTTTATTTTATTTTATTTTATTTTATTTTATTTATTTATTTATTTATTTATTTATTTATTTATTTATTATTTAGATACAGCTGCTCTACTTATGAGTTGTTCGACTTATGAGCATGCATTCGGAATGGATTAAACTCATAAGTAGAGGTACCACTGTACCTTGTGGAACTAGTTGGGTTTTGGATTTCTGGTGACAGTACACACAAAAGCAACGGGTGCTGCTTATTTACTACCCCAGGCATCTCCAAACTTCGGCCCTCCAGATGTTTTGGACCACAACTCCCCCAGTCCTTTGCCATTGGAAATACAGGCTTGGAATTTTGGGAGTTGTGGTCCAAAACATCAGGAGGGCCGAAGTTTGGGCATGCCTGTACTACCCCATATAATGTAAACCCCTCTTTGAGCAGTATACATCTTAATTCAGCAAGCTACACATTGCCACACCCCACACCTCCCCAGGATGCTGGGTACTCAATTTACTGGCTTCAGAATGATGGAAGATAGAGTCAACCTTGAGCTGGCTATCTGGGAATCATTCCAGCGCTTGTGAATAGACTTTGGCTGCAGTACTACAGTTTAACCATTGTGCCACAGGGCCCAGTACTTCTCATCACAGTTCCCCTACAATTTCTCTGCTTTATATCCTGCTTTCCCATAGTTAAGACGCAGCGGTTAAGGTACTGAAGTACATTGCACCCTTACAATCTACAGTACGAGTTGGAACCTAATATTGGGAATTCTATGTGTGGATTATTTTTCTGTAAAAACTATAGAGCTTTTCCCCCACCTAAAACAGGGCTGGCTGGTTGCCCCATTTTCTGATTTGCTGTGAACCCATGTTAGACTTTGGTCTGCACTTTACAGAGATTGTCTGAGATGTTCACCCTATTTTGTAGCCATTCTGGAGAGAGTCCTGCAGCTTCGATCGCTGCTGTAAGGTGCAGATGGAAACGCAAAAGTGGAAACAATTTGACCTCCCCTTAAATTGTAATTCCCATCTTCCACTGACTTAAAGGTGAACAATATTAATAAAATGTTAGCAAATTACACCTTGAAAGAACTTATTTCATGAATTAAAATTTCAGTGGGGGTCAGCAGTACAAAGAAAGCTCCAGGAAAATGCCAACTCCTGCTGAAGATTTGAGAAAAACAACACCTAGATAACTTATTACAATCCCAGCTGAGACGGGGCAAAATCAGCTTCCTGCAACAAGGAATTCCTTGCATTGTGTATTACTGATGATTAGTCTCATATAGGCAGCAGGTTTACCTTTGGCAGTCGTGGATAGATTTTGCTGATTGGGTTTTTCGTAATTCTCTTTTATACTGCAAGGCATTCTGATGGTGGGCAGTGCATTTTGTCTGGCTGCAAAATACACTTTTCCACATCTCATCTTCTGAATAAAGGGCACACCTTTTTAGTGCCTTCTACAAAGTGTACTTGATGCAGTCGGAAAGAACAATAAAAAGTTGCTGGAGAAAATAATCACCACTCAACTGAAGATCAAGCATCTCTCCATAATACTTTCCTCAGACTCAGCTGATCAGCACTGCACATTTCTCCCTTTGGATAAGATTCATGCCTGCATTACCGAAAGATTATAATCTACCTTCAATGTTTCCAGCCCCTAAGAACATTTCCCATTTGTGTTCCAGCTGATACTTCAAACAGTTACATATTTACATTCTTAAAGCTGTTAAGATAAAATTGAATGTCTGGAAGGATTAAATATTGGTGAAGTATTTGAATTAACTTGTTTATTGACAGCTTGGGGGATTTTTATACTAGGAGCCTTCAAGAAAGTAATCTTACTAAAGCCAAATAAGCAAATGTTATCAGTAATGTTACATCTGTTACTAAAAATAAGATGGCTATTGAAACTGAGCCTAAAGCTTCAGTATTACTGCATCTTTCACTCTATAAAACACACTTAGTTTTTAGAGGAGGGAAATAAGAAGAAAGTGGTCTAAGCAAGGTTTCATGGCAAGGGAATCCTGGCTTCAGATAGGGAGGGCAAAGGCTCCATCTTTGCAAATGAGGTGATTGGAACAGTGGAAATCAGGCTGCAGAAGGGGAAGGCAGAGGCTTGTGGAAGCCTCTTTGCAAACAAGGTGATTGGAACATGGGAACCCACTCTGCAGAAAGGGAGGGCAGAGGAAGCCTATTTGTAAACGAGGTGATTGGGACTGGGGAATCGTGGCTGTAGAAGGGGAGGGCAGAGGCTTCATGGAAGCCTCTTTGCAAATGAGGTGATTTTTGACTGGGGGGAATCCTGGCTGCAGAAGGGGAGGGCAGAGGCTCCATGGAAGCCTTTCTGCAAACAAGGTGTTTGGGACTGGGGAATCCTGGCTGCAGAATGGAAGGGCAGAGGCTCTGTCTTTGCAAACTTGGTGATTGGAACAGTGGAATCCAGGCTGCAGAAGAGGAAGACAAGGCTTCCAGTGTGTCATTCCAGGGAGGCTTCTTTTTGTCATTGCCTTTTTCTTAGTCCTGCCATTGTCACTTTGAATGTTTGATCCTTGAGACACAGCACTGTCTTCCTCCTTATGTTACTCTTTAATACACTATTGACATTGAAGTGTTTGGCCTAAATCTAAATGTTAATGATAACTAGAGTAGACCTAGGAAATCAGTGGGGACTCAGTGCATCAAAACTGATCTGAATCCCATTGTTTCCATAAGCCATGTGGTTCTAACACAACACAAAAGGAAAAGCAGGGGAGACCTTTATTAAACCACAATTTTTTAATGCTATCTTTTCATCCATACAAGTTTTTCTCAAGTTGTGCATTAACTTATTGTGGTGCAGAAAAAAAAACATATGAAAGTTCCAAAATAATGGCAGATGTCATTGCCAGGTCTTTTTTTTTTTAAATTAAGTTCCAAAATGTAGGCTGCCAACACAAGTCAGGAATATAGGTCTCAAATTCTACCCTACTGACCAATGGTTGCATGATCTCTCCCAACTTTCCAAAGGGCTGCCAAAGATTTAGCACTGGATTTATCCCATCATCAACTTAGCAAAATCATATTTTCCTCTCTGAGTTCACGTTAGGGTGGTTCCATTGCTTATGGAGATGAAGTGCCACCATCCAAAATGAAGGCAATATAAGTCAGTGTGGGGAAACACGAATTTTCTAGAAGTAATGTATGGGTCTCTTTTGCTCCGTCCTGTGCTGAGTGCACAGTGCTGGTTCTTTTATAAACTAAGTGGTACCTTCTATAAAACATACTTGAATGCACCTAGAATTTTTGTGAAGATAAACAAGATAATGAATATAAACAAACACGATAAACGAACAAGCCCCGTTGTTGAGGGAAAAAAGTGAATAATACTGTGCCAATATACGGTCTTCTGTCAAATTTTCAAAGCCATTTGTTTGTTATGGAAAAATAAGCTAAAGAAAATAAAATTATTGGGATGCCACAATAAAGACATGTTTGGTAGGAGTTCAGAAAACGAGAGGACAGGTCTCTGTTACCACAGACCAAGCAATTACTAGATAAAAGCCCTGTTGGGTTCAAGTAGGCCTCATTGTTTACTGTAATTCTTGAATGAAGAAATAGGAAGCCAAATCTGTCACAAAAATTACAATGTTGATTCTTAGTGCTTGGAAGCAATTCCCTGTGTGTTTTGTATATAACATCTATGGATTTATTCTTTTTTATTATACATTGAAACAGGTTTGTGGGTAATTTCAGCTTAAAATTCAGGGCCTGTCCACTGACACTATTTTCCATATTTGTTTAATATAGAGACGGCATTTATGGTACATATTAGAGATGGGCACGAAACAAAAAATGGCATTTCGGTTTTTCGTTTGTTGTTGAGAGGTCTGTTTTGGTTCGTTTCCGTTTGTCATGAATTTTTTGAAATATTTTGTTACTGTTTTTTGTTTTTGTTTTTTGTTTGTAGTTTCTACCCGCTTTTTGCGCGATTTTTAAAGCATTTCCATGCACAGGCATCCCCCAATGCCCCAGACCAGAGGGAAAACACTAAAAAAATTGATGCTGGCAGAGACACAGTATAGACTAGGTATGCAGGGAGGCTGCAAAGGCAGTGGCGGGTGTTGCCCAGGGTGCAAGGCAGCCGCAGAGTGACTGCACTGCGGGGCAGGGGAGGGTACTCACCAAGAGGTACGCAGCACGCACACACACAGGGAGGCTGCAGGACTGAAGCTAGAGTCGCAGAGACAGCAATCCCACCCTAATTCCCACCAGAGACTGCAAGGAGGACGGGGGCTGCCAGAGCTTTTTATGCCCTCTGTGGCTGCCAGACCTGCCCGCCCAGTTTGCAACCTGGGCGTGCTATTGGTTGAACATGATCCCACATCCCATGGCTTGCCTCCATTTTGTGGCTGGTGGCGACATCCATTTTAAAGGGGAAAGAAAAATAAATCGTGATGGGAGAAGACAAAAACAAACATTTTAAGGACCTCAACCTCCCTGGTAGGTATTATCAGACAATATAAATAATTATCGCTGCGTTTTTACGGACGTCCAGGGCATTTTTTAACATTTAAAACAGCTCATTTCATTGTGCATCGCCATTAACGGAAATGAAACGTAATGACCACAATTTTCGTGGTTCTGTTCATTTCGTTTCATTTTCATCACAATTTTCGTTTGTCATTTCATTATGTAATGGAAACAACAAATGGTAACAGAAACGAAAAAATGTTCGTTCCGTACCCATCTCTAGTACATATTATTACCTCATGGGGAAATAACTAATAATTTCTTGTCGTTAACGCTTGCTTTGTTTTAAAACTCACTAGACCTCAAATTAAAATCAGTGTTTTTTAAAGTCTTATCCTGAGGTGACATTAGTCAAAAGGTAAAAGGCAAATTTCCCAAGTTGTTACAGGATGTCACACCAATATTTTACTAACTGAAAACATTTGTGCTTGAAGTCTAAATGCACAATATGTCTCATTTGCCTCCTTGACTGCTTTTTATTTCTTTCAGGTGAAAAGATTGTCTTGTTTCTTTTCACCCCCTTTAACACACACTGGTCTTTTTTAAAAAAGTGGAACAAATACTTTAGCACAGTCTATAAATCAGAAACTACACACTCAACAAGGAAATGCTTGTTATTATTAAATGTAGCCACAAGTATATTAATGATTGTATTGTCCCTACATGGCCAAGCAGGGTAGGTATACAATGTTTACAAATATTGTGGTAGATGGATTTGCAATTTGGTCATTCTGTTCTTGGTGCAGACAAAAAGCACGGGCAGTCTCACCTCCACTCTCCCTCGGAAAAAGGAAAAACGATTGGACTCTGGATGCTACTTTATTAAAGGAAGTAACAAGATTTCTACTTACAATTCATGGCTTTGCTTTTACATATATAGTGCCATGTTACATCTCCAGATGTTTATCACTGGAGAACCAAAAATAGAGGAGAAAGAAAAAGCAACTAAGAAATCAACAGGAATCTCAAAGGCTCATGAGTCATGGAGAATACTTTAAGGCTATAACCTGCTCCCCATTGACATCCATCATTAAAGATGGTGAATATTTAGAATTTTCCAAGATATAGCTAAATCAGTCTGTTCCCTTATAAAATATAGTATCAGTTCTAGTGTTTGTGGGACACAATTCATGGGTCCTTCAGCTGTTTGCTCTCTAAAATTATTTGGAATATATTTTCAGCCTTAATCTAGATTGGTGATAGGAGACTGGGCGTCCCACAGGTGTTCTGACCTACAGTAGCATTAGTCCCTTATATAGAATTCATTTAATGGGTCTACTGTATTTTGGATTAACAATTGGATTTCGCCCTCAGCCAGGCAAAGGTCTAGTCTAATGGTGTGTTACTATTGATACTTGTACTAAAAGTATTAAAAGGTAAATAAAGAATGAGATGGAATATTCTGTTTATGAAGTAAAATGAAAGAGTAAAGCCTGTTCTCCACCCCCACCCCCACACCATGTATTGTGCTTTTCTGCCTTCAAGAAGAGAACGGAAGATCAACTGTAAAAGTAAGTTGAACTTAGCCTGTGCAGATTATTATTTTTTATCACAGAGACACACATTTTAAAATACTAGTGGAAATGTTACAGATGACTGAAATAGACAGGGCTTATTTTGGGTTTGTTAGGGGAAAAGGGCCTATATATCAAAAGTTACAATTAAGTTTAGTTCTTGCGTTAAAATTGGCAATAAAGTATTTAATAGTGTTAGCATTTAATGCTAGTACCACTGACATTTATACATGAATGGAAGTAATTCATTGCTCTTTCCATTCTATTGTCTCATGCTATACTATATTCAAGACATTAGGAACAACGCTGTGCCTTGGGAAATGAAGGACGTTAAAGGAGTAACAGATAAATATTCTTTGAAAGGGAAACTTTTAAATGTAGTAAATGTGAATTTTTGTTAATGCCATGAGATTCCACAAATGCTTGATTTCATTTATTTGGAACATTTTGATACTGCTATCCAAGAAAGCCTCTCCTAGTTAATCCCGGGGGGGGGGGCAGTTGTTCTGCATGATAGGCATTGTTCCAGGATCACTCAAAAGTGCAATGTATTCTAATACTTTGACCACAGGTTGTGAAAAGAAGGTCTACACAATCTCAAAGGGACTACAAATGAAAAATGAGTTGTAGTGTTATTTGAAAAATCACTTCAAAACACTTTTGGTTTATAGAGGTCAATGGCATATGTATCATTTGAACACATGCTGTGTTTGTGAATTGCAGCTATTACTGTTTAGGTTTGTTGAGACTGCTGCACATAAACAAGCCTCTTAAAATCTATAATCCTGTCATAGAGCTTAATTTTTTAAAATATGAAACACTTTATATTGCTTCAATAAGGCTGTTGCCCTGTCACCTGTCATAAATGTAAAATCTGTGTTACTTTTTTTTTGAAAAGTTGTTGTTGAGCTCTTAACATTAATTGTTAAAACAATAAAGGTTTTTTGAAAATTTTAACAAATTAGGGCTGATACATTACTTTTTAGAGAATACAACAAATATAAAATCCATCAACTTTCTGAAAGGACAGAACAGGAAACAGGAAGTTAAATGTGACCTTAATATTTCATTGAAAACCATTAGAGGCATATGTGTACAAACTTCTCATAAAGCAGTGAGTGCTGGGCTCTCCTCGCCTTGTGTTTGTTTGTTTTTGCCCCCCGCTTCTTTAAGAGACTTTAAGAGACTGGAATGCTTGCTTCTGGGGCTGCGACCCCGCAAACGGAGGGGAGCCTGCATTTTTTTTCTCCCTTTTTTCTCTCCCTCCCCTCACGCAGACAGGAGCCAGGGAGTGCAGAGGGGTGGGAATGCAGGAAGAGTGACAAACCCCCAAGATCTCTGCTCCAAATTTAAGTGGCCAGTGGATCTTAGGGGTCATGTAAAAGCGCTCTAAATAGCTCTTCCCAAATGTTCAGTCTTACCAATGTGGGTCTTGTTCCAGAAACCTCATTCCAATTGGTGTGAATCACAGCCTACATTTCTATTGAATTCAAAGCAGTGGACATGAGTCTCCTCCTTATCTGTGTCCTCACAACAAGTCTGTCAAAGTGAGACAAAATGATTGTACCAAGATCTCTCAAGGGTTTCCACAGTAAGGAGAGCATGAAAGCAAAGTGCTCTGCTTATATACCAACCCATACAACTTAAAGGAGCCTCTGGGTAGTTTACAGTTTAATTACAGTATGCAGGCTATAAATGGTACCCCCAGCAAGCTGGGTACTCATTTTACCGACCTCGGAAGGATAGAAACTGAGTCAACCATGAGCAGTTTTAGCTGCAGTACAGGCATTTAACCACCGTGCCATGAGGCTCCTATAATTAAGCTCTCCAAATCCATTTAGTATATAGTCCCCAAAGAGAGTACCTATCAGATATTAAACTGATAAGAACAGATACTACACTTGATCTTAGCCGATGGGCTGAGAAGCTGTATCTTTGAACGGTATCTTACTTGGAGAAGGCAGATCTGACCATGGTGATTTATGCAAGTGTAACCTTGAGATTAGATTACTGCTGTTTGCTCCACATGGGATCATCCTTCAAGACAACTGGTATAGGTATGGTTACAACATGCAGCATCTAAACTAACAGATGCCTTCTATTGTGACACTTATTTTGTGCCACCTGCATTGACCGACAGTGTCTTTCCTAACTCTAATCAAGGTGTTCTTTGATGTCATGGCATGGGACTCACTATGTTACTAGATTGTTTTTACCAGTATGAGCCCCTGTACCAATTAGGCTTCTCTGGAACTGTTATTCTAAAGGTGTCCAAAGTTAAAGTTATCTGGCTTGAAGGCATTAGGAAACTACTGTATCTTGTTGTGTTGCTGACTCTATGCTTTAGAACTATCTTACTGAGTTCTTGGACAGTATGACATCCCTTCAGGAATTCTGGAAGGTAATATTCTTGAAAGTTGGTGAAATCGTTTTGATGGTCCTTTCAATTTTAAGAAACTGCTATGCTGTCTCTTATGTGGCAAGCATTCAAATTATGTGAATACTGTATACATAACTTAAATTTTCTGGCAGGCTTTCAGCTGTTGCTAAATTTTATTTGTAGGTTTAGTATAGATGTGAGGTATTTTGCTATTTGGTCTGCTATATATGTACCGCAGTGTGCTTTTTGGGCAAAAGAAAGATGTATAAACATCTTTCTTAAAAAATAAACATCTTTGCCTTAAAAAATAAACCTTAAAAAACAGAACACTTTTTTAAAAAAAAAAATCTTTGCTTTAGCTGCTAAATGCAAATACACTACTTTTATGACAAGGACATCAATGGTGAACATTTCATAAGTTTAATTTTTGCATTCTGTTAAAATGTATATCAGCCAGCTTAGCAAAAAAAAAAAAGCAATATAAAACACTAAGACTTGTACAGTGGTACCTCTACTTATGAGTTGCTCTACTTATGAGCAATTCGACTTAAGAGCAGAAAACTGTTGGCGTTTTAACGGCTGCCTTACAAATTTTAGATGCGGTCTGCTCTACTTACATTTTTTTTATTTTTCAATTTATTTATTTATTTATTTGATGTTTTAGATGTGGCTGCTCTACTTCCGAGTTGTTCAGCTAATGAGCATGCATTCGGAATGGGTTAAACTCTAATTAAGTAGAGGTAACACTGTAGTTACAAACATGGTGGCAAAAACAAATGCTAATTAATGCTGATTTCCTCTTCTCTTATATAGTTGTATCCTATATTTTTATAACACATCAGGACCAGTTAGAATAAAAACAACCAAAAAACAACCCCAAATACAGTGTGTTAGAGGTACCATATGGAGAGAGCCTATATGAGTTTCAAATTTAAGGTGCCAAGGATGTCTCCTCCTTCTGTTTGGATGGATACAAATGAATTTCAATTCAATAAAGAGACAGAAATGGCATGCTCATGGATTCAGTCAAGTTTTTCAAAATATTGCAAGATGGCCTGAATGCAGATTCTCCTCAAATGTACAGTATATCTATATCAATTTCTATACATGCCTTCTGTACAATGTTAATAATGATGATAATGAGCCATCAAGTCAATTCTGCCTTATGGCAACTCTTTCCAGAATTTCCTAGATATAAATTATACAAATGGTTTACCATTCTCTTCTTCTGAGGGTGCCCTTTGTCCATGCATCTTGGCCAAGGCACACATGCAGGCTCTTCTTTTGGGATGCACAATGAAGAACCAAACTTCTAGTCTCCAGGTCTGCAACAAGATGACACCCACCTTGCCAAGCTATTCAGCCGTCATCTATCTCTATCACTACACAGACCTCTTTTACCCACAACCCCACCTTTCAGAACAAAAGGCTCAGGCCAGTATAGAGTTGCATAGTTTTGCTAATGGAATGAGTTGTGTCAGTAGAACAGGGTGGGAGTACTCCTTTCATACCTCCCATGAAATCCCTGTGCAGTGCACCATCAAGGACTACGGTAGAGTATGAGAAATTCTGGGACAGATGTTTAGGTGGTACAGAAGGCTTGGTTTTGGAACAGGAATAGCTCCCTTCCCAGAGGTTTACTCAACATTTGGAAGCATTGTTTTTTTGTGGATTGTGAGATCCACAATTCTCCCACTCATCTCAGAATTTCAGTCAAAATTTTTATCCTTTCCAAGTTCTGAGTACATTGTTATTTCCTGGCCAATGAAAAGATATAATGACAGTAAAATAAATCAGTGGGACAGGAGACCACCAAGGAACTACTCCCATCAAGTTATATAGGGTTTTAGCAAACAAAAGAACAAGGGGAAAAAATCACACCACACAGGGTAAGCCTCCAAATTTTATTGTCACTAACCTCTCCCTCTACAGTGGCACTGTTACTTACAGCAGGAGTTACACACACAGACCAAGGGTATACCTTTAGTGTATAAAACATTGTAAGAAGAAACTAATAGAATCACAAGTCATCAACCCTGATGTGAAGAGAAAGCCAATCCAACCAAAGAAGAACACAAAAACTCAGCATTACATCTATATGTTCAAAACAGTACCTGTTGTAGTAATATTAAATCTTCTGTCACTAAAAAGAATCATAAGATTCTTTTTGGTAACATGACTACTTCCTTAGATATAGAAGTAGGGAAGTTGCTGTGTTGATAGCTTGGACGTTGCATGCCAACCTCCAGGTCAGAGAAGTAACCTACACTTGGAAGTCTCTTTTTCCTGCCTTGCATGACAATATTTCAAGCTTAGGCTAGGAAGCCAGATTTATGACTGCACAGCCTGCATTTGTTCTGAAATTGCTCTTGTTGGGAGAGGGGGAGGAATCCGCTTGATGCTCTAATTCACCCTTTGATGCATGGAACATATACTTTTATTCCTACAACAGTACATTATAAGGGTGATAACATTCTGATTACATCATTTCATCATAGAAGTACAGAATAATGGAGTTGGAAGAGGCCTTATAAGGCCATCCAGTACAACATCCTGCTCAATGCAAGAATTCAAATCAAAGTCTAGCTGGCCTGGTTTTCTCTTGAATGCCTCCAGTGTTGGAACACTCACCACTTCCCAAACTGTCATACTGCTCTAACAGGGTTTTTTCCCTCATATTCAGCCAAAATTTTGCTTCCTGTAACTTGAAATTATTGTGTGTTGTGTACTCTGGAATGATTGAGAACAGAACCTGCCCCTCCTCTGTTTGGCAACCTTTCAAGTATTTAAACAGTGCTATCATGTCTCCCCTCAGTCTTCTTTACTCAAGACCAAATTATTCAAGTTCTTTCAGTCTTTCCTCATGACTTTGGTTTCCAGTCCCCTGGTCGTCCTTTTTGCCTTCCTCTGAACATGCTCCGGTTTTCCAGTGTCATTCTTAACGGTGACCAAAACTAGACACGGCACTCAAGATGAGGACTAACCAGTATCAAAGGGAGGAGGACTGATTAATGCCAAGAAAAAATACATCTTGCTTAGTTATTGTTGGAATTTCCTTATATTGCTTATAGGGTACACTTATAAAAGTTACACTTCAAGGTGTTAAGTGTTAAAATGCTGTCGAACAATGCAGGCCAAAGGATATCAACTCATTTACTGCATGCTCCTTTCTTAATTGTTTGGTTTGTAAGGGCTTTTTCTGAAATCCCAAACAATTGTATCATAATTTACATTAAAAAGGCTGAAAACTATTCTCAATGTCTCAATCCATAAGAGTAGATTTTTCTGGGTAGAGAGGTAAAATACAGTGAGCACAATTCAGCCTATATTAAATAATTTAAAGCTGCATAGATTTGAGCATGAACTTCATTCTATTCTGCCGAAATCAATGAGACATTAGTATCTGCTGACTGCCCAAAGAACTAGGGCCATACATGATAAATGTCAAGCAGCAGAATCCTATAAGTTCATTTTCAGTAGGACTTACTCTCAGATGACTGCATTTAGGATTGCAGCCTTGCAAATGCTTACAGCAGGCTGGATCATTTACCAAGCTCAACAATTAGCAAATAGCTAACAATTGTTTTAAAAACAACAAACAAAATTCAACCTAAATTAAATTAAATAATACATGGGAGCTGAGAAGACTTTCACCTTCTCTTAATACATAAAATACTAGCACCATAATAGTAATTATGTTGACAACTTTTTTAGTGACTAAAAATTATTTCTCAAAGCAAGTATGTTACTACAATATGTGCAACAGTTCATAGTCAGTATAATAGGACGTCATCTGTTTTCTCCTTTCTCAAGATTAAAAAAATATGAGTCAGTATCAAATCCAGAATCCCAATGAAGATGACTTGGAAAAACCAAATCAGGGACTGAATTCTGACCAAAGGAGAAGCTAACAATGTGTCCCAACAGAGGCAAAAGTGGACATTTCACGACGTATTGTACTGAAAGGAGAGAGTTCAAGCTCTGTGGTGTATTCATTGTCATTGTCATCACTTGTAACTGTTGAGGATTTCTGTATGCATTCATCACAGCAACAACAGCAACACTCCAGAAATGCTCGGCTGAATGGTTTGCAAAGACAAAACAGGAGAACGGGAGTCACACATGATTTAAAAAACAACAGGAACTGGCTAATGAGGTGGAGGAGGTCCATGGTCTGCTGGGACACTCCAGTGGACATATAGGTTGTGACTATATTGCAGATGTTTTCTGGAATGATGCAGAAGCCATACAAAATGGTCAGTGCCACAACAGTGCAGTTCATCTGGCTTTCCAGTTGAATTTGCCGCTTGTTTCCTCTTGTACAAGCCTTCTCCACCTTTCGGATTTTCCTTGCGGTCACCAAAGAGCAAGTGATGGTGAAGAGGGTAGGCAAACAAAAGTAACAGCCAAAGTACCACCACAGCCTTGCGCCATCGTACGTGAGTGCCAAAACGTAGATGGTGTCAGGCAAGTGAGGAGAGATCTTGACCACACATCGTTCTATGGGAGGGCTCCCACTGACCTCCGAGTCTTCTTTAGTCAACTGCCGCAGAACCACCTCAGGAAGTGCCAGCAGGAGAGCCCCAACCCATATAACAGCCAGTTTGGCAGTAGTTGATGTACAATTTTCAATCATCTCGTAATACATCTGCACATTGGTAGCAGCACGGAAACGGTCTATGCAGAGGGCACATAGTGTAAAGGTAGTTACTCCAAGAGATGCCACCTGGATAGGAAAGAAAATATAAAACAAGGTTTCACTATACATGAGGTGTGAAAACACACAAATCTGAAATTCTCAACGCTCTAAGTTCCAGATTGCTCATGGCCTAGCCCATAAAGCAGGTATATATTTATTACAGGAACACCTATGTACCAACACTTTCCTTGAGTAATTTACCTCCATCAGTTCTACAGAGTTTAAAATCATTATACAGAACAAAAGCATCCATATCTAAGAATAATTATAAAATTCTTCAGGTAGAATAAAATGAATTAACATCTTAAGATTTTAAATCTGGAACTGCTTTTTATATAATGCTCTCTAACTTATACCAAAGCAGCACAGATCTGGCATAACTAGGGTGTGTTAACAGTAGCAAAAAAGCCAAATTCCAAATAACCCTCCTGGCATAGCTCAGATATGGGCCTGGGGCATGCCTTGCATAGAAACATAAAAACAGCCTTGCTGGAACAGGCCACAGCCCATCCAGTCCATCATTCTGTCTCACACAGCGGCTCACCCTTTGCTTCAGGGTATTCCCAAGCAGATGTCTTCACCTGCTTATGATTCCCTGAAAATGACATTGAGAGATATCCTAGCTATGTCTCAAACCCAGACGTTGTCCTTAGGCATCCATAATGATAGCCATTGATATCCTTGTTCTCCATGAACTTGTCTAATCCTTTCTTAAAGCCATCAAGGCTGACAGCTGTCACCACTTCATCTGACAGGGAGTTCCACAGACCAGTGATCCTCTGGATGAAAAAGCACTTTCTCTTGTTTGTTTGAGATCTAGCATCCAAAAGTTTCATGGAGTGCCCCCTAGTTCCAGTGTTGTGTGATAGGGAAAACAGTTTTTCCTTTTTATAAACTTCAATCAGGTCACCTCTTAGATGCCGTCATTCAAGAGTGATGAAGAGGCCCAGCCCTTGCAGCCTCAGATGGTAAGGAATGTGTTCCAGTCCCTTAATCATTCTGGTTGCCCTCCTCTGCACTTTTTCCATTTCCATAATATCCTTCTGGAGTTATGGTGACCAGAACTGTACACAATACTACAGATGGGGCCTCACCATAGATTTATAAAGAGGCAAAATGACACTAGCTGACCTGTCTCTTGAATCTTTAGCATTGGTACTTCTGGTGGCCACCCCTAGGAAGCCCGAAAAACTGTTATGAAAAACCAGGCTTTCTCAGTGGTCTTTGGAACAAATTGCCAGTTGAAATCCAGCTCCATCTGCGGCAATTTTTAAGAGTTCTTTGAAGACCTGGCTCTATTGTGAGTCTTTTGGCACTGCTGCATGTTACTCTCCACCTACCTGACTCCCTATTATGATATGTTTGCTCTATGTGTTTATCATGTATACTTAATATAAAACTTTATTTTAAAAATTGTATTAATTTAAAATTAATAAAAATATTTTTATTTTGTTTACGTTTCCTTGTACACTGCCTGGAGTTGTTCTCCTAATTAAACCTGGCAGTGTATAAATCCAAAAATAAATACATAAAAATAGTCAGCCCAAGAGACCGGATAAGACGGAGTGTTTGCACCTAAACCAATGCTGCATTATTGAATTCACCAAGGCTTATGAACTATTCCTAAGGCATCCAGCAGATAACAAAACACTGTTCAGGAGAATAGAAAAACATTACTGCAGTATTTTAAAACACACTACACTTAATGCAGCAAGTTTGTGATAGTGTCATTGTAGAAGGATGTTCTAATGAAATGTTAATGATCAGATAAAAAAACTTCAGGGGGTCAGTTGTCTTGTCTGTCCCTCTGTTTGTCTGTCTACCTACTTGCTTCCTTCCCTACTTACCCATCTATTGTTCTTTTGCTGGCTTTCTCCCAGTGATTTAATAGAAAATACTGATGTCCTGTCAGACCTTAAATCCATCATCTCATCCAATATCATCTACACCTGGGTGGAGACTCATTGGGCCTCTAGATATTTTAGAATGAAACACCCAACCATTGGCTATCCTGGTGGAGGATGGGAAGAATTAGGAGATATAAGGTAAAACATTTAGAGTGCTGAAGCCCTCCTGCTCATTTATACCAAAATGGCAGCAAATCTTCAGGGTTTTGGACAAGGCTCATTCCCACTCTTGACACTGGACCTCAGACTTTCTGTATGCAGAACACTAGAAATCTGAATACCGTATTTCTCCATGTATACCATGCTACTTTTTTCTAAAATCATGATCAATCCAAAAATTAAGGGGCGTGTTATACATGGAAGTAAGTTTTTGGGGGTGGGTGGGTAGAGGAGAACCCAAACTCACATTGCTTTCCCCCCACCCTCTCTCTCTCTCTCTCTCTCTCTCTCTCTCTCTCTGTGTGTGTGTGTGTGTGTGTGTGTGTGTGTGTGTGTGTGTTTGCATGATCGCTTCCATCTTTCCTTGAGTTCTCCAACCCCACCACCCCACTATTTTCTTTCATTTTCCCATTCTAAACACTCCTCTCAGCTTTGGTGAATTTGTTTTTTGCAGGATCAGGCTCCCTCGGGCTTGAGCAGCCCATTAAGAAATGCCCTCAAGAAAGTGGGGGGAAAGCCACAGACTTTTTTTTTTTAGCATGAAAAGGAATTTCTTAATGGGCTGTTCAAGCCTGATGGAGCATGATCCTGGAAAAAAAAACTCAACAAAGCCAAGAGGAGTGTTTAGAAGGGGGAAATGAAAGGTAACAGTGGGGGTGTTGGGCATGAAGAACTCAAGGAAAAGTAGACCTCAAGAGGATTTATTAATTTTATTTATTTGGAGGTCTAAAAAGTGGGGGCATCAAATGAAAGGCAGTGTCTTATAGATGGAAAATATGGTATTTATGGCTATAAGATTACAACTCCTGTATTATCTTGTTGGGTAAACTGGGAATTGCGATTTAAAAAATTCGAAGCTCTAGAACACAGGCTCTGCCTGGGAACTATGTGTGTTGCGTTGTTACAGTCGTGACCGACTCTGTGTGACCCATGTCCATGGAGTATTCTTGGCAGGAATACTGGAGTGGTTTGCCAGTTCCTACTCCAGGCGCCTACAGCACCTGGTATTCCCTGGTGGTCTCTCATCCAAGTACTAACCAGGGCTGACCCTGCTTAGCTTCTGAAATCAGGTGAGATTGGATGTGCTTAGGGCATATAGGACACTTTTATTTAAAAATCTATCCCATGTTCTTCACTCCAATATGTGCAGTAATCTGTTTCAAGTAGTTCTTTGTTTCTTTTTAATAAATCTCAGTCACAGGAAAACAGAGCTCTGAAGAATTGCTCACATGAACTGTCCAAGATTTCACTAAAAGGTAAAGGTAAAGGCTTTCCTCGCACATGCATGCTAGTCGTGTCCGACTCTAGGGGCGGTGCTCATCCCCGTATTCAAGCCGGAAGAGCCAGTGTTGTGCAAGTCCATGGCCATGTGGCCGTCATGGCTGCAAGGAAACACTGTTTCACTATGAGATGCATTTCACTAGATTTGACTATTCCTGCTTTAAACAACACTTGTTTTCTATAATAAATTAATTCAGCACCTCCATAATATATCAGAGGCATAAAAATACTGGGGAGAATTGTGCTTACTTAATGGGTGTCAAGATAATTAAAACTCTAATAATGATCACATTTCAAAACTGCAGTCTGCCTATCATAATTTTGAAATATTTTGTTTTCACACATCTCATAAAAAGTTCTGCAAGGACAGAGACTTCAATTATATAAATGCATCTCATACTTTGGCCTTCAGCATTTAATGGGCATATCTAATTGCTATACCTAGTCAATACTAGGCATAGTGGATAAAACCTGCAAACCCTGGCTTAAGTGAGTGATTCTCTGAAATGTCTTCTTGAGAATCAAGCTGTCCCATATTAACCTGCAATAGAACGCATATTCAATTATGCAACCTCATATTAACCTGCAATAGAAAACATACCGTACTTAAATTTATGACTCAGCAGAAGAACTGTGAATGTTCTGGGAAGATGAGAATATTAATTTAGCAAGTTAAACTGTCAGAGGCACATTCAAAGGAAAAGGCTTAGTAAACACAACCCAAACAGGCAGATAAATAGGAAAACTGCTTTTTAAAAATCAGCAAAGAATAAGATATACAAAGAGGCTAAAGCTAAAATAACTAAGAAAAAGGTGTTGTTTTTTTTTACACATCAGAACTAGAAAGTGTCAGGCAGGAAAATTTAAATATTGTGACCTTGACTCTAAAACATGTCCTCCTTAGCAGCTTCTCATATCCACAACAATCCATTTAACTAGCTCAACCAGCAAAGGGAGAAAGAATCTCTCTCTCTCTCTCTCTCTCTCTCTCTCTCTCTCTCTCTTTGCATTCACTCACAAACTAGTGAGAAAAGAACTTGGGTCAATTCAGGTTTCATGCCATGGATAATTTAAGGAGTGTATTCATCCTTTCATTTCATATATGAAGATGGAAACTGCAGCCTTCTACAATCTCACCAAATAGCTAGTATGAGAACTAAGTCGACTGAAACTCCACCTTGTTTTAAAAGACCACTCGTAAATATTATCCCAGAGTATGAGACAGATACACCATGCACTTTTGGGGTGACTGTTATTTGAAACTATTATGGCTTAATATGGCAGCACAGACTGTTATGTGTTGTGATGAAGAAGGGAACAACTTCAGTTTTATCTTGGATGTTATGCTATACTTTAAGCTCCAAGTCTGGCTCAGGGACAAGAAATGGTTAACATAAAAAGAAGGACTGAGTTTTAATCCAGAATCTTTAAAGTGGCAGCAGGACCAGGATTTATGACCTCTTCTCTCCACCTAGGGGCCAGGTGAAGCCAGACCTTGACCAGTATGAGGCAGAAGAATGATGCTGTACAACGGAGCATGTAGAGAATATTTAGATATGGTATGGAAAGCATCCAGCATGTGGACCAGCACTGCCTCCAGGGAAGTCTCCACATCTTCTCTAGATAGACAGACATATACAGTGGAACCTTGGCTTACATGCTGCTTGACTTGCAGCATATTTGACTTGCAGCAAGAAGGGGCCTGTTTGACTTGCGCCGTGGGATCTGACTTACAGCTTGGAGCCCCAGCGCAAGGCCCCGGAATCGGGTGGCAGCCACAACCCAGCATCGCGGCTGCCACCTCCAAACTGCTCCTGCCTTCTTCCTCTCCTCCGGCCGCGAGGGCTTCGGCGAGGCCACCTCCGAGCACCTGGAGCTGGTCCTCGGCCTCGCTGAAGCCGCCACTGCCGCTGGAGGAAAAGAAGGGCCAGGAGCTCAGGGCTGGCCTCGCCGGTTAGACAGTCGACTCAGTCTTGTAAAAACTCTGGCTGCAGAATTCTGGTCCACAATGGAAGCATTATAGTTGGGGAGCTGCACAGTTGTGGGACTCTAATGGTAAGCATAGGGTTGTTCAGAACTTGGAACATCAGGTTAAAAATAAGTAAAACTTAAATGTTAGACATTGTTACTATGAACATTAAAAAGTGGAGGCATATAACTTGTGGACTATAATTCCACGGCCGCCTCCTCTCTTTGAAGAGACATTTCATTTACATCCCCGGAAAGAATCTCCTATCCCAGTCAAATTTGTGTTAAATTGCTGTTTTCAGGGGTCTTTTTCATCATCTGGAACGGATAAATCCACTTTCCCATTACTTTCTTTGGGAAAAGTTCATTTAACTTAAGGCATGTTTGACTTATGTCTAGACCTCCGGAACGGATTAATGACGTAAGTCAAGGTTCCACTGTACAGACAAACACACACACACACACACACGTATGTATGTATGTATGTATGTATGTATGTATGTATGTATGTATGTA
>JAHTLZ010003526.1:56826667-56839516 GCA_023846285.1 Phrynocephalus versicolor
CTATCTATCTATCTATCTATCTATCTATCTATCTATCTATCTATCTAATGCTAACAAGAAACATTTTTTGAAAAATGCCAGCACAGCATACATATGTGATTGTTTCCATAGCTAATTAGTTATGGAATGCTTTCAGTTAGTATGCCAAGAAATATATAACTTTCTCTTAAACTGTGTTATGTTTTATATAAATTACATGGAAATTAACATTAGATTTATGGTATTGAAGGACACTGTGTCATTGATTTTATTTACAGTTCAGGTACTTAACATAACTAATGAAACAGGACTGGCCACTCCCAGATCATCTAAGCAGATTAGTTTAGGTGGGGTTCAGCCATTCATTCTGGAAATGTGCCACCAGCCCAAGGCATTAACAGCTCTTCATGATATAATGGCATGCAATTAATATGAAATTCATTCTTTGCCATGAATGTATGAATAATATTAAGACAAGCTTATTTCAAATCTAAAGAAACCGATCAGACTTAGGAACATGAAGAAATTTAAAAACTTGTTACCTCTCTAAAAAATACTAATAAAGTTGTTCCATGTTTATAATTTATTTATTTATTTAACATATGTTTACATAGCCTTTCACCTTAAAAGCATGAAAGGAAGTTTATATAATTAAAAATACAATATTTGAAAGCTAAAAACAGTTAGTACATAAACAAAAAAATCCCCAAGTATTATATTTGAAACAGTAAATAAAATCAAAACTAAAAACACAGTTAAAAGCAACAGAGTGCAACTATCCATTCCGAAAGTCCTCTCAGAAAACCAATCACTAAGGAAAACTCTGCCTGTAGAGAAAGGGCTATGTTTGCATGAGGAAGAATAGCAAAGATGGGGCCAGCCTGGTTTCCCATGGGAGGGGGGTTTCAGGGTCTAGCAGCAGCAACAAAGAAGGCCCTCTCTTATAAGGACTGATTCAGATCAACTAATATGTACATTTCAATCTGAATCCCATCACAAATGTTTATCCTCTTTGGCCAGCACTCATGCCATATTACTAACTTACAGATACAGTACTGTTGTGTTTGAAGTATGTGGACAGCCAAGATTACCTATTTCTCACAATAGTATCTCCCATCAGTGCCACCCAAGATGTGTGGGAAAGACTTATGTGACTTACTCACATGATTAACAGTATGCAATACAATATATCTATATATTACTGATACTTTGTAACTAGCCAGAACATGCCATAAACATCATACAGAAACTGAGTTTCACACACTATTTTAAGCATAGAAGGATGAGATTTGCTGCCCTTAAGCAAGAGTTATATTGCCAGAAGTGGAGAATTGCTCCACTTACACCCGCCCAGATCATATTTAAGAATGCACTAATAATAGTTTAGAGCCTAGACAAGGCAACATTGAGTGTACTGTACTTTCTTTCTACATAGCATAGGACACAGAACACAACTCATTCCTACAAGAGATCTATGAACAAGGAATGGACTTTCCCACTGAGCAGAATGAAACCTAATAGAGCAAAAATTGGCAGACTGATTAACAGAATGGATCATGGTGCTTCTTTTCACAAATGAGGTGAGGCCAAACACAGTCTAGTTTAGACAGACCCAATACAATCAAAGGACTTAAACAAATAGCTTAAGAACCATTGATCTTAAGGGATCTACTACTCTTTGAGCAAGCTTAAATCTGGGTCCACCAAGGGCTAGGAATCTAAGGCTAGCACCATGCTGTTCCTGCAAAAGTTATTTATCTGCCTCCCTGTGGACGGGTTTGGATTTTACCGAGGGCGATTCCCCTTCCCCTTGCTACTCTAGCAACGGAGACAGAGAGTAGTTGCATCAACTTTAATTTTAACAATTCCAACGTGGAAAACAGGCTCCTCAACATTTAACAAAGGCATTTTTTTTGTCAACAGTAAATGGATTATTCCAGGAGATCACGCGTGGACTCAATCCTCTGGGGACAAGGGTACACCCCAAACCTCTCCCGATTGGTGGGTTTCCTCAAATTCACCCAGCTGCCCCGACAGGGTGCCACAGCACGGATGTTGAGCCCATTCCACCTTCAGTTCCTCTGGAGAACCCCGCTCTTTCCTTTCCATGCCAGTCATTTTCTATGGACCCTTTCTCTCCCGGAATACCAAGACTCTCCACTCCTCTCCATCCGGGTAGTGCTCTAGCCTCTCCCTCAGACTGTCTCCTTTTTTAGCCTCCTCTGCTTCCCACCAATCATCCTCCCGCCAATCTGCACCCACCACCACCTCATCGCATGGCTGTAGTACCTACTTCACTACCTCCCTCCTTCGACCTCACAGTCACTTCCCCCACGTTCTGCGCTAGCAACTTCACTCCAGGGTCATCTGGCTGAGTTGAAGGAGTACACAGCACATTCCATTGACTAGGGCCGGATACTGTGATTTCCTCTTATGGAGACTTGTTACCTTAAGTTCATCAACGTTTTCATCAAATGTATCTCTGAAAATAAGGCATTCCTTTCCCATTTTAGCCCTTTTTGTCCCTAAGATGTTTATTCTTTTAACAGGTCAACAGGTATCTTATGCTGAGTTGGGTTTGCTTTACCTTGTTCAAATGAAACAAGTGGACAGATTTTATATTTTTTCACCATAGGAACAATTTCCGGTGTGTACCCATTCCATATTGAAACAGCAGGGATTCATTCTGATGTAATTAGGACTCCAAGTTGCCATGTGTTTGGCAAGCTGCAAAAATAAAGTCTGCCACAGACTGAAGACAAAACATCTTGGGAGAAAACAAGCTGCTATTTTCATTCCAAATGTCACCAAAGTTAGGCATCAGCCCTATGTACCTTGACATGGGATGGACTCCCATTAAACAAAATGGAGGTTATGTCTGGGTAAATAAGTAAAACATAAGGAGGAAGGTCTATTTTTAAAAACTGATTTTACTATGAAATGTATAGTACAGTAATCCCCCACCTATCATGGGAGTTAGGGACCCAACCCAACCTGCAACAATTGGAAATCCGTGATATGCGGATGCTGAGTCAGATCAGGACTTGGGGGCCTCTCTGGGGCCTCCTACACTTACCTGAGACCTGGTGCTGTCTTGAATGAGCCTCCAACGGGTTTCCTGGGCCCGTCGGAGGCCCCAGAAGTGGTTTCTTGCAATCTGGAAATCACTTCTGGTTTGTCGGAAACCACTTCTGGGACCTTTGAAAAGCCCGGGAAGCCCATCAGAGGCCTGTATGGGGCAGCCTGTCAGGCCTGGGTAAGTGCAGTAGGCCTCAAACAGGCCCAAGCAGCTTACCCCAGGGGCCCTTGCGGTCCTGCAATATACTGGGACCGCAGTATATGAACAGCGAAATGGCGGGGGACCACGGTACTTCACTTGAGAGTGGGGGCGGGGATCTTCTGGACCTCCAGTCGTTGATGAATAAGTCATCCTATCTTACCTCACCATCGGTTAAGCTCACTGGGGCTGATGGAGTCCAAAAGTATCTGGAAGGCAACAGACATCCCACCTCAGTGCTAGAATGTATGTATGAGAACAATTCCTAGAAACCTTGGACAATATATTCAAACTTGGCCACTTGCAACACTGTAGTAACTATGCCAGATTTATTACCAGTCTAGTTAAGCAACAGTAAGTAATGCCTAAGAGGCAGTAAACCAGTCTCAAGATTGCTCCAGCATGGAAAACAATCTTTTCACTTTGTTATTTAAAAACAGAAGATTAAGACATCATTGTGACCAGTGAGAAGGTGAAGAGACATATTTATTTGTTTCTTCACCTTCTCATTGGTCACAATTTTCTCTCAAACTTGTTTATATTATTCCTTCTCAGGTCACTCGAACCTGTAGTAAATTCAAAACAGTTAAAGCAAACACTTGTTCACTCGATCCAGAATTAATTTATGGAGTACACTGCCTATGATACAGAGATGGCCACAAGGCTCAGATGGTTTGAAGTTGATTAGACAAATTTGTGAAGGATGACTCTGTCACAAGCTATTAGCTACAGGGAGTGAGCAGAACTCCATGTTTCTCCATCTCTGAATACCAGATACCAGGAGCAAACAATCAGGTACAGTAATTGCCTTCAGATTCTTCACACAAACTCTCAGTGACATATGGAGGGGCATAGCTGGAAACAGGATGCTACAGCAGATCACCCCTGGATCCGGTCCTGTAGGGCTCTTTTTACATGATGAGTACTACAAATGCATGTTTTAAAAAGGCCTACCTAGAAAGTCAAGCGTGGGCAACCTGGGGTCTTCTGCATGTTGTTGTGCTACAACTGCCAGAAACCCTAGTCAGTGTAGCCAAAAAGTAAGGAATATGGGAGGTGCAGCCCATCAAGAAGAAGAAGGATTTTCTGCCTCTCTGCATGTGAAAACATATAGATCTCTGTAGAAGCTTGACTTGAATGCTACCCGTAACCCAGAGTAAAAGAACACTGATTGCTTTTATGGTGACTTCTATACATATAGAACTGCTTCTGGTTCTGAGATGAAAAATGATATGTTCATCTTGCAAGCTGTGCTTCATGGCAAGTTTTAGTTAAGCATTATATTCTAACTATGAAAGTTAGTCTTTAAAGTAGCACGTGTTTTGTGTCTTTTGGTTGTTTTTCTCTGTTTTTTTGCCTGAAATCCTAAAAGAAAGCATTTAAATGATACAGATCATCATGATTTATTTACACACTGGGCAGCATATTTTCAAGTAATGATCCCTCCTACTTACAGGAGAACTGGGATGAAATAAGAGTTCACACCACTCCTCATCTTCATGCCACAACCACTCCTGGAGAAAACGTAATTTTAAATGCAATCCAATGAATTATTCCCTGCCTTACAAACAGAACATAATGTCCTTCCTTAGGGATAGTAAGAAACTCACTCCCCTTCAATCATTCCTCTTCATTTATTTATATGAACTTTGCTAAGCATATTGTCACACACGCAAAGTTACACTGCCTGCCAAAATTACTCCATGCCACCAACCAGCTTTAATGGTTTCTTTTCTTCCAGTAAATAAATAAAGCAGACAGACTGAATTATGGCAGGATGCTGGCCAGCTGGCTGGAAGACGAGCTAGCAGAATATCTGTGAGTGTGCAAAAAAGCCAGAATTTAAATGGAACAGGCATTTAAAGAAGAAAAAAGAAATTTGGAAGCAACTTCCTTAATGATGCATCTATCACTTTTAATGTTTTCTATCAGTGTACATCTTTCACTTAATTATCTTTCTCTAGAAAGAGAATGTGGATATCGTTTCTTTTGAAAGGATGATGGTAAGAGCAAGTGGAACATGTAATACACAGATACCCACACATGATGTCACAAAAATATATGAGCAGAAATGAAGAAAGGTCTCCAGTCCTTTAAACATGATTTATTATGGTAGCCCGGTCCACCAATTAGATAAGAATACAGTATTCCTGCCAAGAAAACTCCATGGACGTGGAGTCACGAAGAGTCAGTCACAACTGTAATGGCACACACACACACACACACACACACACACACACACACACAGTACAAATACTTAGATCTAAGCCAAATGCTGCTCCTAAAAAACTAACTTGGAAGTTTTTAAAAAAAGTGTCTACACTGTCTTCAGTGTAAGTTTACTTCTGAGTAGAATTTTTAAAGATCATTTCCAACTGCTCTTCGATCAAAATGAAAAGGTAGGGAACATAAATTTTAATCCAAACTCTACTGCCCCAAACCAGAGGTGGTCAATCATGCCCTCTGATACAATGATTCATTCACTGATAGTCTTATTGAATGCATTACAATGGGTTTGAGAGAGAAAATAAACTTGTGTTCCCAAGAATCTATGGATCAAAGCCAAGGTAAAGGCTACTTGATCAACTGACTTGCATTTGTATAATTAATTTACAAGCAGAATAGTTGCCTTCTTGAAGTCAGTGTGACAAAACCAGCATAAGTTGTCAATACTCTTAACTGAACTAATCAGAGCTGCAAGAAATATTTACCTTTGGTCAGAAAAAAATCCATCATTACCCCCCCCCCCACACACACACACACAAAGATGAAAAAAGTAAAAGTGAGGCATATTCAATGGACATGGACAGACTATTATTCCAGACTTCTCTACAGTACAAGGGACAATAATCATTTTAACTAATAGCAGATACACAACACTTCTAATCAAGAAATCAGGGGACCATGACCCCCATATGTGAAAGCCGTTATAGAAACACAGGTTGTGTTGCATTTATAACACTCACCTCAATATAGGGTACAATTTTGCAGGAGAAATCATCCAGCAGCCACTTCTTGGTTAGTTCTTGAAAGATCACCAGAGGTAAGCAGAAAAAAATGATGAGGAAATCCCAAAAGGCTAGATTAGCTAGCAAGGAGTTGGAGATGCTCCTCATATAGTAGTTGTGGCACACGATACACATCACTGCCATGTTGCCCATTATCCCAATGCCAAAAATCACTATGGATAGGCACATGACTGCATAGGCACCATATGACTCCTCGGTTAATGGGTAAAAAGGGTTCTTGACTCGGCCTGGACGGAACGTCCCATTTCTTAGAGCACCTGCTTCCCTCTCTCCCACATTAATGGTGGAGCCATTCAAGGACAGTGCCTGGGGCAGATCCTTCTCTACCACATGAATGGGAGTTCTTTGGGCCTCTGCTGAGTTACTGATGTTTCTTACAAAGTGGCTATTCTTGACAGCCTTGGCTTTTCCTTCTCTTCCTTCATCCTGGGGTTCACCAGCACCCCGCTTGTTTCTTGTATGTCCGGCTCTGCTCCACCTGTTCCCTCTTTCCGGTCCTTCCACTTTATCGGAGTATCTCCCAGTCTTCAGAGCTACAGAAGGGTGATCATTGAAAAGGCTCTTGCTGTATCCTTCCAAAAGCCCAACAGACTGGGGCACACCTTCTCCACTGCGGGCAATGGGAATGGCAGTCCAGTCCTTGCCATAATCCTCCAGTACAGCCCAGTCTCCATAAGCTCTGGCTATAGCCTTGGATCTGATTAAATGCCCTCTCCGTAAGAAAGCCTGAGTTTTGCTGCCCAAATGACCCCTGTGCCAGGCAACTTCTTGTCTGGTTGCCACTTGCTGTAGCAACAAAGGATCCCCCTGGCACCCTGATCCACACTCCTTGCTTTTTCTCCCAGCATCAAGGCTGCCTCCTTTCAACAGCGCTTGGGGCAATGTTGGCTGGGCAAAGGCAGGCAGAATGGCCAGAAGCCAAGCCAAACCAAAGGCTACCTGGACAAGATGCATGTCTAGGAAAAGACCTGGAATGCCTGCTGTAGACACTTGCTTAGGAATAGCTGCTACCCAAGTTGGAGTTGACACTTGCACACATGTCACCGCCAAACTGAACTCCTCCAAGTTGAGAAAAGGTGAGGGCTGGGGCAGAGCGTGCTTATTAATAAATAAAACCGTCCCTTCCAAGGAGAGGTTTTAAGTGCGACTCCAGCCTTCAGCCAGCGCGCCCGCGATTTGGAGAGGTAGCCAGGAAAGGAAACAAATCTTTCAGAGGAGAGAATTAAAAGAAAGAAAAGAAATCCCTTTGTTCGAGCGTGGGCTCTCGCCTCGCTTTTCTGCTGCACCCTCTCGGAACAGACCTTGGGAAGTTGCATCACCCCCGGCTCCGAGGAATGAATGTAGCCAGTGGGAAGGGACCGGCTGCTCCGACACAACGCAACGCAACGCAGCCCTCAGGCGCCTCTCCCGGCCGGCGACAACGACCTGGGGGGGTTTGCCCGCTTCGCATCCTCTGGAAGCGGTGCCCCAGTCAGCCCGCCGCCGGCTTGCAGAGAGCGGTCCTTTGGAAACAGGCAGGGAAGGCGCGCTCCAGGGCTCCTCGGGCTTCATCCAAGGAGACCGGGCGCTCGGTGGTGGAGAGGCGAAGGCTCGGTGTGTGTGTGTGTGTGCCTGCGCCCGAAGGCGAAGGCTCGGAAGCCCACGACGAAAACCAGGTCGAGGCGGAGGGTCCCGCGTCGCGCAAGGGCCACCAAGGTAGAAAACCAATCCGCTCCGTCAGTCGATAAGGATAAAGGCTCGTCCCTTCTTCTTTTCTTTTTTTCCCCTTTTCCCCAAACCAGCGATCAAAGTTGGGGGAGGCGTCGCCACTTCGAGGAGGGCTGCTTGTGGGTGGCGGCGGCGGCGGCGTGGGGGGAAGGAACGGCCGCCCCGTCCAAGCGCGCCCTTGGCCGCCAACAACGTGTTGCTCCTGGCTTCCTTGACCGGCCAGGTGCAGGTGGGCGCGCGCGCGACGGGGCAGGCAGGTAGGCAGGCGGCCAGGCGCTGCACGGGGCGGAGGTGTGTGTTTGTTTGGGCGGGGGGGCGGAACCTGAGGCGGGAAGAAGGCAGAAGAAAGCAGGGAAACCTGGAGCGGTGGCCGCCGCCGCCGCCGCCGCCCAGGTAGCTCGCAAGGAAGCCGCGCCTCCGCTCGGGTCCCTTCCCTTTCTCTCTCTCTCTCTTTCTCTCCGTCTCCGCCCGTCTCTCGCGCGGCTTCCCCGGGCGGCTGACGCTGGGCTAAGCCCTCACGCAAACCTCCCCTTCTTCGCGCTTTGTGGCGGCTTCGAGTACAGTAGTAAGCAGGGAAATGAGGTGCGGTGGGGAGGGCGGAGGGAGGGAGGCGGGGGGGCGTGGAGAGAGAGAGAGAGAGAGAGAGGACGGGGAATAATAAAAGGGAGGGCGTGTGGTGCGCAGGCGCAGCTCTCCAGGGTATCTCAGCGGCCGGCGCGCGGCTTCATCTCCCCTGGACCTGTTCTTGCCCCAGATCTGAGGCGGCGGCGGCGGCGGCTGGGTTGGGGGAGGGAGAGAATGGGAGCAGGCGGGCGGGCAGCCACGCAGAGCCTTGGCGACCTTATCTCGGCGGGTGGAAAACGGGGCGCTCCTCTTGCCGTGGAGGCAGAGAAAGAGGCGGCAGCGGCTTCAGCGGGCGCTGAAGGCGTGGGGGGAGGCGGAACCGAAGGCGAGCAAAGCTGGGGGATGGGGTGGGGAGTCGGTATTTGCTGCGAGAGAGGGCAGGGTGAGGGCGGGACCTCGGATCCCGCCTGTGTTCTCGCCTCTGCAGCGCGCGAACCGGCGTTGGCCGTGCGCTAATGAAGGCGACCCTAGTCGGGAAAGCTGCGCTTCAGAACCCGGGGGGATGCTCTGGAGAAGATGAAGTACCATTTTAGTTAGTGAAGGTTCGGGGGCTGGCCTCTTGCCGCTGGTCTCCTTGCCTTCTCCGTTCCTGATGCCTGTTATGTTAAAGCAAAGCAAAGCAAAGCAAAGCAAAGCAAAAAAAAATAAAAAAAATAAAAATAAAAACCTTCTTAAAGACTTTCTTGAAATTACCTCATTGACCAGAACAATTATTTGGTTGCGGTGTTTAGGTTCACAGCATCTCAAGCCCAGCTTGCTTTTCAAAACTCTTAGGGACAGGGCAGCTGTTGAGATGCACAAGGTGCTGAGGGATCATGGTGAGCATATGGATGGTGTAATAATTGGTGGAGTTGGATGGGCCCAAGGTTTCAGCCTTGGAATCCCCTTTGCGCTACACAGGAGAGGAACCAGGCAAGACCTTCCAGACTTTGTGTGCTCTGGCACTGCTCTGGTGTTGGGCAAGCTGCCTGCAGATCAGGATGGCGGCAGCAAGCAATGGACTAACAGGTGGACAAAACAACCTCAGCAGTCACCAAAGGCAGGTTTAAAGAGCCAAGTTTAACACCGGAAGGGACTCCGCAAGCCATATCTTGCATGAAAGATGATTCCAAAGGGCTGGACCAGCCACTGAGAAAGTCCGACTCTGAGTGGAGGACTTTTGGGCCTTCCTTGGAGTGGCAGCCTGGCTCTGGTGGGCCAGACCAAAATATGTTCCACCAGATACTCTGGTCCCAAGCCATGGAGGGTTTTGTGAATCAAAACCAGTAGCTTGAATCTTATCCGGGAGCCAACAGGTAACCGATGCAGGCAAGCCAATATTGGGGTGATGCGGTCATACCTGCTCACACCAACCACCAATTTGGCTGCAACATTCTGCACCCACTGCAACCACTAAACAAGGATCAAGGGAAGCCCCATGTAGAGAGCGCTACAGTAGTCTATCCTTGAGATCACCAGCGCTTGCACAACCATTCTCACAGAGTCACCACCCTGAAAATAGCTGCCACCTGGAACTCCAGAGACAAAGCTGGATCGAGGATGACACCCAAACTCCTCACTCTGTCTACCAGCTGGAGGGCAGACCCACCCAGACTGGGAAGAGGGCCACTGTACCCATCCCCCCCAAAAAGAACAGAACCTTAGTCTTCATCCGGGTTGAGTCTGAGCTTGTTAATCCTGGTCCATTTCATGACTGCAGCTGCACAGTGATCAAGGGTCTGCACAGCCTTTTTTGCAGAATTAGAAAAGGAGAGGTAGTGCTGCATGTCATCAGCATACTGACAGCAGCATACCCCGCCCCTTCAAATGACCTCAGACAGTGGCCTCATATAGCTATTAAACAGCATGGGGGAGATTGCCGACCTCTGGGGCACCCCACAAGAGAACAACCAAGGAGCCGACAGCAACCCCACCCTGTGCTGAGCATGGCTCTCAAGGAAGGCAGGGAGCCAGCTGAGAGCTAGATTGCCTGATACCCAGCTCAGAGAGCCTGCCCAGGAGGATACCGCGATCAATGGTCTCAAAGGCCGCAGACAAATTGAGGAGAACCAGGAAGGTTGAAGAGCCCCTGTCGGCCCCCCTCAAGAGGTCATCACGCAATGTGACCAGGGCTGTTTCAGTCCCATGATATGTCTTGAACCCAGTCTGGAATGGATCCAGGATGTGATCTTCCTCTAGGAACGACTGGAGCCGCTTGGCAGCAACCCGCTCCACCACCTTGCCCCAAAAGTGAACATTAGCTATCGGGCAATAGTTGGACATATTGTCCACAGCCAAGCCAGATCTTTTTAGAACAGGCTTAATCACCATCTCCTCCAGCCTATCGGGAAAGACCCTGTCCCTGAAGGTGGTAGTGGCAATTAATAAAGCCCATTCAGGAATGCTCCACCTTGGAGATCTTAATCAACCAAGATGGGCATGGGTCGAGCAGAGAAGCTGCCGGACGGCAATGTGCTAGTGCCCTGGAGGCCTCAGCAGGAGTCACAGGCCCATACTCAACAAACCAAGGAGATCGAGGGGGTGCAGCGCTAGTGGCACTCGGAGATAGACTAGTGGAACTGGAGTCCAGACCGGCATGGATGGCCTCAATTTTAGATTTAAAATGAGCTGCAAACAATTCACTAGTGAAATCACTAAGAAGAGGCCCGGACTGGCCTAGATTGGTGAGGTCTCGAACCACCCGGAACAATTGAGCCTTGTGCTTTGAGGTAAAGAAAGTATGCCTAAATTGTATTTGTGAGCTTACTGTAACCAATGCTGTACTTCATTAAAAAAAAGCCCCATGGCTCACGCTGAAATAGGTGTTACAATACTTTTTTGTATTTTTTGGCCTTCAGTGTTTTCCACACAGCATTGACACCTGTCCTTACTCAGTTTCTTCCAGTTAAGCAAAGATAAATGAGCATGCAGTCTGAAGTGCTGGGTGTTTAATAATAATGACATGTCATCAAGTTGGCTCTGACTTATGGTTGTGCTTGTTAGGGGGTGTCCTAGGTTCCCTTCCCCTTCTTCTGGAGGTGCCCTGGGACGGTGTGGCTTGTCCAAGGCCATAAAGACTGTTTTTTCTGCTTGGTGAGGTGGGAATGGGGAATTGATCTTCCAACCTCTGGCTCTTTAGCAGATTCAGGGGTAAATCTTATTGAATAGAATGTTTTACCTAACATGTGAAAGAAATGTTGTGCATTCATTTTCTTTGGAACTGAATGGGACTTCAGCTCCAAATATGGACACTGGGTTTTATGGTGGGCTTGACACCCCCCCCTATTTTATACTCCTACACCCCCCCCCCCCCAATAGAGCAGAATAATTTACTCTATAAATCTTCAATCAATTTTTCTCTTTTATTAGACAGGATCACGTTGTGCCTCCCTTGTCTGCCTACTAGCCATTAAATTCATGCCCCAGAGCATTCACTGTCAGTCCTGTTCCCTGATCTGGGAAGTGCCAAATGCCACACTAGCACTATGTGACTCATGGTCCAGAGCATCACCTCTGGTGCCATATGACCCAGAAGTGCCATTTCCAGTTCTTGTCATGGTTACCATGTTTTGCCTGTCTGTGCAACATGCCGATGGCTAGGTTTATAGCCGTGAGCTTTATCTGTATTCATAGACGGCAGGAGGTTGTTGTTGAAAACAGATTGCATTTGGTCAAAACTTCCATGATATTATACGAATATTTTTGCATGCTATATGCTTACTTGAAAATAGCTTTCAAACAAATATCATAAGAATGCTTTGGGATTTACTATATATCTGACAAGATCTTGCCCTTCTAATGTTTATGCAACATTAGATGTGTTCATCTTTGTCGCAGGTGACTTCTCTCTTTTTTAAAAAAAATTCCCTGTTGTTAAAAGGACACACACAGAGAGACGGGTAGGGAGGGAAATAAGCTTCTATTTGCATTTTAGAAATGTCTACAAGAGAAAAAGAGAAACTGAAATAAAGTACAGTATAGCATTGTGTGCACTGCTTCTGATTTCTTTGTGCTCAGCTGGTATGAAAGGAGGTAATGATCATAATGAGCTTGCACTCACGATGCTGCTCTTCTTCTAGGCTCCCAGAGGGGGTTTACAAATAGGTGTGATCAGTGTGTGACACTTTCCTAAAGGATATTCTCCCAATCCAACAAAAGAGATTTTGAGGCATCCTCATTCATTGCCTATGTAGACACACATGTTCACTATGTATGTATGTATGTATGTATGTATGTATGTATGTATGTATGTAT
>JAHTLZ010003526.1:56849245-56877585 GCA_023846285.1 Phrynocephalus versicolor
CACACACACACACACACACACACACACACACACACACACACACACACCCCTCCATGCTTGTGCATTTAATTCCAGAGAGACAGAGACTAGAGCCCCATGCATGAGAGAAGAAACAGTTCAATTCCTCCTTGGAAGTCACACTGATTTATTCATGGTATTTATTGCCCATCAGCTTTTCAAAAGCCAAATATCATGTTGTTCAATATTTTTAGAAGACACACAGGGATATATTTTCCAGGGTTTTTCTTAGCATTTTAATGAACAGTGCTTAAATGTCAGAATATTTGTTTTTCTTCTACTGTTGACGAAGGCAAATCTTAAAAACATATTTTGTGTTGTGCACTGCTACTTTACTACTATTATCATACTATCATTGAAATGAAAGGGGCAAGCTGTGTGGCCATAACAAAATGCAAATACAATAACCTGTGCATAGGCTCATAATGTCTTGCCTCCAAAGACTCGTCAGCTGAAAATGTCGTTCACCTAACAGGCTAGGGTGAACACTGCTGCCATTGTCTCCCTCCCCCACTTAACTGTCTTAGTGAGGGTTCTGCAGCTGGGGTGGTGCATGATGGCAGCAGGCACGGAGGAGCAGGCCTAGAAGCCTCCTCTCAGATCTACTTTGATTTGAGTTGGACTTGATAGGCCCCTTCCAACACAATTATTCTATGATTCCATGATTCTCTTCTCACCTCAGGTGTGGGAGAGCCTGTGTTGGCACTGGACTAGCTCAACAATTTCTTTTCAGGATGGAAAAGGGAGTATAGTGTACCTGTTGGAAAACATCCCTGACAATTGCCTTGGGTTCAGGTGAGAAGCAATTAACTGATTAAAAAAAAAAAAAAGGAATTGGGTTCTGGAATTTCCCCAGCTTGATCTAATGAGCTTCTGAATATTTTTTCCCTCTGTTTTTTTATTTAAAAGTGTAAAGTATTATTAAAACCAGACACAGAACCCTCTAGAAAGCATTACTCTTATTGTTTGGTCTCAGAGGATTAAAAAGCTTTCCTGAAAATCAGTTAATTGCCTTGATTGTCAGGGTCAAAAATTCAGATTGCCCCAGATGAGGAGTTATTTCCCCTTTGAAGACTTCTGCTGGGTGCTTGATCTCAGAAATCGTGAGAGAATGGTCAATAAAAGCACTGGGAAGAAACACAATTGCTATTTGCTTTTTCAAGATATGATATTTTGAATATCCCTAACAAAATTTTATGCTAATCCCCTTTCTGGAGAACTGTAACTCCAGTACTTTCTTTAAAACAAAACCAATTTTGTTTTACTCCTTTGGATAATGGTTCAGAAAGTGTGGTTAGAAGTCATCTCTTTATCTTTTGAAAGCCTTTTTTTTTTTGAGGACTAGTATTTCAGCCCCTACATCCTGGATCTTTTCTAAATAAATAAATAAATGGCAGCAGGGGGATAACAAGTCCCTTTTAGGATAAACAAGATTGGTCTTTTCAATTTATATGAGCAATTTTAAATCTGGGGTAGTTTTTGACGTCTCCTGTTTTTGAATGGAGTGTATGCAAAACAGTTTTACTTAAGAAAAAAATTGCAACTTGAAACCATTTGTCCAAATCTCTGTAAAGTTTGCACAGAGCAAGAGCAGAGTGTCTGCTTCAAGTATGCCAAGTCTGATGCCAAGTTTTAAAGGTAATAAAATATTGGTTTGTTTGTTATGGTTGCCCCCATTTTTAGAATTGTATTGTAGAACGTTGATTTGCTCTGCCAATTAGCATCATTGCTGTACTATCATGCATTAGAAATGTAAGCAGATGTGTAAAAAGTCCACATGGCCCCTGCTCCTGGCTAGCTTTTATCAATTATGTTATTGTGGCAAAGGGCACCATATGCCACATCTGAAAATGAAAACAAACCTATGCAGAGGGGGCATCAGATGGATGTTAAGCCATTCAGGAAAACAAAAATTAGATGAGCACATTTCATTTATTGATAGGAACTGATTGCAGGGTCTTTTGATTAATGACTTCTGACAAGCTGTTGCTAAGTACCCAGAGCATGTGTTGAAGAAGGTCCTTTTTTTTTAATCTGGAGGGGTGTTGGAATGACTTCTCTTCCTTGTAAAATAGAAGAGCTGTCATTGGAGGATAAACAGTGGGGATATAGACAGAAACACAGAGAGACTTCTCTATATGTGTGCATTATAATGTCCCCTAGTTGCACCAAACCCCCAAAAATCATTAAAGAAGAAAATAAAAAAATACTCTCTAAATTCCACGTTTTCCATTCCAAAATGGTGTTGCATGGTTGCTAAAGGCAATGATTTCAAGTATGCCATGAGTTATCACTGCAGGAGAAATGATTTCTTTAGTACAGAGCATTTTATACACTGCCTAATCTGTCAGAACAAATCCACAAAGATTATCCTCTGTCAACTAGATATCGTGTTAACTTCTTTGGTGTATGTGTATGTGTGTGTGTGTGCGTGCGCGTGCGCATGCGTACACAACTCCAACACAACTCTATCCATTAGATATTAGTAAATTATAAAATACCTTTACAGATTATGTGTGTGCATCTAGTGCATCACTTTCCCCAACCACTCAACAGAAATTGGATCTTGTATATTCAAAACATGTCTGAGTAAGGTATGTGATTCAAGATAATTTATTTGCAGGAATTTTTGTGCTCGGAGACTTCCCCTTGCTTCCCCCCGGTATTCATAACGGTTTCTTAGGCTGTAGTCATAAATGTGATTATCTGGCAGTAGCCTTCATAGATAAAGTGGGATTTGCTTCTGGAATAAAAACTGCACAGGATTGTATGCAAATTTTGATTCCTTTGAGAATGCTGATAAATTCATTGTATGCCGCCTAAAATATAATAGAAGATGATGGTATGTACCAAGACCTTGAGAATATCTTGAGAAGTATTTCTTCGGCTTCCATCCCACTGCCATCCCAGCCCTGGAGTAAAACAAACTGAGATGGGACCTTTTAAGTGATGACAGTGTCTGTGTAATGCCCTTCCTAGAGAGGCTTAATGGCCACTGAGAACTGAAGAACAATTTTATGCCTAGGGTTTTCTCTGGTTAATGCACCCCTACCTACTTTGTTTTTATTGTAGTTTTATTACAAGGTTTATACTATATTTTTCTTCCGTTTTTAATATTATTATTATTTAGTTTGTTATTATTGTTATTGTTTTGTTGTAAACCACCCAGAGTTCCTTTGGAAGATGGGTGGTATATAAATATTTAAAAATAAACAAACAAACAGACAAACAAACAAACAAACAAATAAATAAATACTTTAATTGTTTTAGGCTGTAATTTTAAACACAATCAATAGGAATAAGCCACACTGAGAACAGTGGATCTTACCTTCTGAGTAGACAAACATAGGGCTGATTGCACTAGGGAGGGAGGTGTGCCGTCTTCAGATGTATATGTACCATAACACATGGACTACATGTTCATTTCCTAGGCAACCACAGGGTCAGGAAAAGAGCCCAGGAAGTGATTTTCCAACCCCCAATGCATCAAGTTAAGTCCAACATACACACTGTAATAGTGTTAAACAAAACAAAAGATGTTAGGCCATTAGAAGCAGGGAAAATCAAAAGGATCAGATCCTTATAAGGAATATAAGCCAGTGCCAGTGGAGATGACTGACAGCTTCCCTCTCCAATGAGAACCAAGCTAAGGGTCTATGTGTGTGAGGTTACTGCCCATAGCAGCTGATTTCTATATTCTCTTTCAGCTGCAGTTCTAAGGAAGGGACTGCCCTTGGTAGAGCTTCTCTATGCTTTTAGGCGTAAATAATGATGCCAGAATTAATTCCAGTGGTTTGGTGTATTCTCTCAAGTCATGGCTGCTCACATTTCACCATAGATGGCTTGGGATGCAGGTTCCCAGAGATCCAGACACTATAAGCTTTACGCCAACCTATCCTTTGGGGCTGACCTGGAATCTACTGTTCTGAGTACCTATGGCCTCTACCTAGGCCTACCCAATAAGGCCTATATAGGAAGTGAGTAAGGAATGAAGTAACCAATCAAGAAGACACACTCTGTGAGAGGAAACATCCTCTCCCATGCAGCTCTGGAAGGAAAACGCTTCACCCCTGTGGGATGGCTGTCCAACAACCTTTGTGGATCTAGTGCTTAATACCCACATGGTTCCAAGAATGAGCGTCCCCTGCCCATTCTTTCCCTCTCCATGTACAGTATGTGTAAAACCACAAGGTCTTGAAGTCTATTTTGAGCTTACCACTCGCCCACTTCAAACAAGAATGCATCAAGGCTGTGCAAAATCTTAGCTAAGAATTCGGTCAGTCAGAAAGTCCAGCATGAGCCTGTGCCCACACCTCTCATCTGCTGGAGGGAGATGGCCTGTCATTTTACTTGCTCCTCTAAGGAATCCCATGTTTGCACTGGCTCTTCTTGTTGCAGCTGTTTCCCTTTCTCTCTGCTCTGTTTCATCTTCTCAGCTACATCTCCATCCTCCTGCTTCATCTTCTTCCTTCTTTTTCCTCTACTTTCATTCAAAGTTAGCGAGATAAAGAAGAGCTGCAGCCATATAAACAGGTCTTCCATATGCTGTGGAAGCACACCAGATATCAGCTCACTCCTTTTCTGTCTACCTTCAGACATCTCACTTCTCTGAGCAAAGAGGAGGGGGGCTGGATGGTTAGGACTCTGTTGACTTCTGTATGGCCAATATATAAGCTCAATGAATCACCACCTGGCTACACCACAGGTATTTGGGGGCTTCTGTGTTCTTCCTCTCTTCTAGACACAAACATGGTGCCCACAGAGTGAGGATATTACTTTACTATTGTTTTGTTATTTTAGCATCTTTTTTCAAATACCCCTTGGAATATTTTACTTTAGTTTAAAAAAGAGAAAAGCCAAGTAAATGTTTTAGATATACAGTGGTGCCTCGGATAACAACGGTAATTCATTCTCCGAGGTTAGTTATCCGAAACACGTCATTATCCGAAATGCAGTTTCCCATAGGAATGAATGGGAAACCGTTTAATCCATTCTGGAGCCTAGGAAAAAGGCACAGACACCTGTTTTTTGCTTAAAACTCTTTAAAAAGTGCACTTTAAAGGTACAGATGCAATGCCACCTGGGATAACTTTTTTACTGATGCATGCTGGAAATTCATTATCTGAGGCAGTCCATAGGGAAAATTCGTTATCCGAGGTAGCCCATAGGAAGATTTGTTATCCAAGGCAGACAATAGAGAAAATTTATTCTCCAAGGCAGACCTATACCTAGGAATTGCGATTCGTTATCTGAGGCAGCCCATAGGGAAAATTCGTTATCAGAGGCAGCCCTATACCCGGAAATTTGCAGTTATGCAAATTATTCGTTATCTGGGGCAGTTGTTATCCGAGGTACCACTATATATACAAATAAATAAATATCATATTCCACAAGTTGAGTTGTCACATTCCCTTTCTCCTGTCTACATTGTCAGGTGAATGATAGTTGTCTGCTCTATGATTGTTCCAAGAAATAATGGAATAAAATATAAGAAAGACTTTCAGCATTTCTTTATAAAAATATTATATTATACCTTCCCAAACTCTGGCAGTATTCTCTGGCAGACAGAATTTCAATGAGAGAAAAATTATACTAATATGAGCGGTGCAATTGAAATCCAGTTGAAGTCTCAATGTCCGTTGCACAGTCCTGTATTTATAGCATTGTTATTACAGAAAAAGTCATAAGTTGTTGTTTTTTTTGCTGCTGCAGGAACAAATTTCCTCAATTGGTTCCTTTTGAGACATTTAGTTTCCTTCATCTTCAAAAATGTCATCAGTGTTTAAATCATACTCTTATACAGGAGAATGAATGTGATATCTCCATACACAAAATCCACACAGATCATGCCGGCAGTTCAGTGTGCATTGACCCTTCCCCTTGCCTGTTTAGGTGGCAGAACTGGTTCTGGGATCATGAATCTCTGTGTCATATTCAGAGAAAAGCCCTATTTGGTCATTGCTTATGCCGGTTTATCGTACACAAGGAGCACACAGACCCTTCCTTTTCTATTATTACTTACCTTGTTCTCTGCTACACACTTAGAAGAGAGAGCATAGACTGCCAATTTTTCCTTGTCCCTTTCTCCATATGGAAAGCAATGTGTCTGCAAAGGAGAGATTCCTGGCCACATGTAGGGTTTACATGTAAACAAGATCCCTTAACAATTGGGATTTGTGCTCATATGAAGATCAGCAGGAACCTTTCCTTTGCACATGTGTTACTCTCTTCTAAACATATTTGGGGGGAAAACAAGCATGTTGTGATTGAATCAAGTATGGTTAGAACACAATCCTACAGTCCAGGGTATGAAATCCAAATCTTATGGAGAGTCCTAGTGTAATGCAGTTCATGTTTACTAAGAGCTGTCTTTTCTAGTCCACCAGAATTCACAGGTAAATTGCTCTAAGTATAGTTGCTTAGTTGAGAGTCATCTCCACCAGACTGAAGAAGCTGTCTACTGACCAAACATGTATAAGATTTCACAAGTACATCAAATTAGTACCAAAACCAAGCCAGTTTGAACTGACTGAGATACTTCCCTCTGAACTGAAGTTGGACCCTAGCCAAGGTTTTGTGTTGAGTGAGGAATTTCCCCCCCCCATGGGTTTCTTTCTAGGAAAAAATAAAATCGAGTTGCAGGTGGTGGCAGGGAGGAAGGCAGTAAAGTGACTGATTACATCTTCTAATCCTAGTGCACATTTTTCATTAGAGGCACTCCAAATGTTGCACTTTAGGATAGGGCATGGGCTCAGTGACCATGAGATGATCATCCCCAGATTTATCGATCTGGGGATGCCTGCAGGATGTGCATGTTTTCATGCAAATTGTCATTTCTCAGAGCGCCTCCCCCCCAAAAAAAAAAACACAGAACGAAGATATTCAGTTCCTTGGAACGAAGAAATCCCGTTCCTTTGTTCCAATTTGGAGTTGTTTTGTCAAGTTGTCTGTGTTAGAGTGGAAAGGGCTGAAGACAGTATTGACAAACCCCAAATCAATTGTGGGTTGGTACCTTCTCTCCTCCACTCCACCCACCCACTCTACCCCTCCACCCACACTCATTACTACTGGAAATCAATTAGCTATGTTTTGACATGCTACCTTGCCAACCTCTTTCAAACAATTCCACCAATCTTAGTCATGCACAGGGATGCCTGGATTCTGGTAAATTTGCACATAAGCACCTTAATGTGGAGAGCCTGGAACTGTTATAAGCTCTGTGAAAAGGAGGTTCAGCATTTGCCCTAGTGGCTGAGAGGATGTAACCAGAGATGACCCAAGACTATTCACAGGTTCAATTACTGTGAACCTTTATTTAAATCTCTGGAGATAAACAAGGCATACAAACCATTAAATGAAAGTACAATATGAAAGAATTCAGAGGATAACCAGTGAATTTCAGACAAACTACAATACAACAATGAAATGAAAGGTGAAATGCAGAACAATTCAGATTAAAAATTATCAGATGAAATTATAACATGCAGAATTAACCGCAGGTATCCCTTTACAAAACACTACTTTTGCCCCTAATCTTCCTTCAGTTTATTGATTAAATCTCACTATGTATGTCCTTAAAGCTATTTTGCACTCACAGCCTAAAAACTGAGGAAGCAAGCTGCCTATTCCAAACAATAGGTTCCTAAAAATTCAAGGGAGTGTGAAGGAAAATTGATCCACCAAAATTCAGATGGAGACACTGTAAGAAAAATGTAAAAGGGTGTTGAAGTCTGAAAACCATCTGTATGCTTCTGTGTGTGTTGAGTGAATAAAAATAAGTAGGGGAATCCAAGACCACTCAGAGCAGTCCACAGGCCAAAAATCTTGTGTGAAAATCTATAAGGCTAGTGTAGACTCTCCCCAAAGAAATAATCTAACCTGTTGTAAAAATTGGAGCTTCTCTCAAAGTGGAGGAAAACAAAGGCCCAAAGGCACAGAGATTTTCAAAATGGAGGGGGGAGAGGAAGCACAATTGCAAGAGAAAAAGTTGTCTGGGAAATATGCATATTTGTCCAGGTGTGTGAGTATATGTATTTTTTTCCTCAAAAGTAGCACTGGCTTTTTGTCCCACTGACACCCCTAGTTGTCTAGCATTCTGACTGGCCTCTTGACCTTCATCGCTCAGTTCACTTCTATGCAGGCAAATGGCATGTGGTGGAGGAAAGAACACTGCACCACCTTTCTCGTTTCCCAGAAAGTAAACCATCTCTTTGTCTTGAGGCAAACGATGGGATCATAGCATTTTTATCAGGGTACACTCTGGACATGGAGGCATTGAAAGTATCCAATTCTGGAGCCTGTCCATACAGTTCCATTGTCTTTCAGCTTGGCCAAAGCCTTGCCACCAGAGCAACCAGGTCTCTTTTTTGCTCATTCCATAATGCAAAAGTCTGCACTGAGAGAAATCTTCTACCCTCTTTGCCAACAGGCTATGGTTAATCATGCTGCTTATGAAACAAACATTTCCTTGATTCTGTTTAATAGGTAGACCGTTCTGCTCCAGAGGTCTGTATTCCATTCCATAGGCCATAGGCATCTATAGGTCAGGCCAGGCCACATGTTCACTGGCTTTTTCCCCGGTGTACCCTTGGACCTGATTAACACTCTGGTTTAGATTAGAAAAGGGCTATGTGATCTCCAAAACAATACAAATGCAGGAGTAGATGATACCAGTATTAGACCCCTTTTTTAAAAATCAAGCAAAAAATGGGCAGCTAGCTTTCGATAATAATTCATCTTGTTCAGCTGTGCTGCTTTATGTATTACAATGTTATTTTCCACCTCTACTCATCTAATCATCTGCAGCTGTAATGAGACCATGGGATATCACCCTGTGCATAAAACATTGTCCTAATTGAAGGACACCTTGACATCTTCTGTCTAAATGACCATGGCCTTGCCTCATTAATCCAGCTCAGTCCACAGATTATGTGTGTGACCACAAAGTTTGTAACTAGGTTCCGTGTCATGGCCAGTCCTATTGTTAGGCAAAGTGAGGCAACTGTCCTGGGCAGAAGATTTTTGGCTGTTGGGAAAGAGCAGCATATTGTTTATTAATCCTTAATTATGAATTTTGCATGCTACAGACAGGGACAGGAATATATTTTTCTGTCCCTTGTCCCAAAAATAACAGGGAGGCTGCTATGCACCTTGACATAACTATTGTTTAATGCTGTGATTCAGGCTAGCCGTTTGAAAGCATGTAAATGCAAGTAGATAAATAGGTACTGCTGTAAAAAGCGGGAAGGTAATACAGTGTTACCTTGCAGCCATGCTGGCCACATGGCCAGGGACTTGCACAACACTGGCTCTTCAGCTTGAATATGAAGATGAGCACAGCCCCTAGAATCGGACACAACTAGCATGCATTTGTGGGGGGAACCTTTACCTTTACCTTTACCTTTACCTTTATAGGCCTAGCTCTACACAAACATAACTACATAGTATATGCTGCTGTTGCAAAGTCATCACTAGATAAATTGTTACCTCTTAATGTGGAATACTTACCAGGCATCAGTTTAGACTGTGGATGGGTCTGAATTTATAATGTATTTTGAAGTCCACTGAGCATATTTTGTGAGCACAGCAGGGCCAGGTGGCTGCAGAATATATGTTTATGAAGAAAAGATAAATCACAGTTTCAGTCTTGCTGAGTTCCAGTATATACTGGCTGTAGGAAAAGACCTTGTCAAATTTTGGGGAGATTGAGAATTATTCAGTACAGTGTGAGATTCTGGATCATCATTTGCTGCTATGAGATTGGTAATGCTTGTAAGAGTATTTGAGTAATAATAAAGGATACTAGAGGTATTATGGCAGTTATACATCTTGGAGCACACATTGTGCATGTTTTAGTCAGGTTTTTCAATGGTCATTCAAAGAGGAATGCAGAGATGGAGAGTCAATCATTAGATCAGGGGTGTCCAAACTTTTTGCAAGGAGGGCCAGAATTGGTGAGGTGAACATGTGTGGGAGCCGACCATTCAGCTGCATTTGGCCCCCGGCCCAGACTTTTCACAAGCCTCTAGGACAGCGGTGGCGAACCTTTGGCACTCCAGATGTTTTGGACCACAACTCCCAGAATTCCAAGCCTCTGCTGCCAATGACAAAGGACTGTGGGAGTTGTGGGCCAAACATCTGGAGCGTTGAAGGTCTGCCACCACTGTTCTAGGACATGGAAGGGGGTGGGAGGACACTTCAGCAACAGAGTCAGGGGCAGGTAGGCTGGGCAGGTGGCTGGGGGGATGGACGAAGGCAGGGAGGACAGGCAAACTGTAAACTGCAAGTTGACATTTCTGTCTGGTATGGGGAGGGGCCAAGTGCTGGGGGTGCATGAGAGGCTGAGCCGGTGGGGAGAAGAGGCTGTGGGCCGCTCGAAATTTGAAAACGGGCCGCATTTGGCCCCCGGGCCTGACTTTGGACATGCCTGCATTAGAAGAAAGACAAAAATGAGGATTGTCACTTTTTAGGTACCCAGCGAGGTGTAGTAGATATGGTGATATTCTAGGGCTCAGAAGACATGGATTCAAGTCCCTCCTCCGCCGTGAAAATCACTCAATTATGGGATTGGTAAAACCATTCCATAAATAGCTCACCTATCTTAGAAACCCGTTATGGTCACTATTAGTTCTGACTTGACGACATGAAACAACAATATGTCTGTTGTTGACTATTGACTATTTTATTCTATATTCACAAAGAACAAGATCTCCAAAATTGTATTGCTATGTAGCCAAAACAGATTTGTACACAACCAAATAAAATAGTAAGGCACCAGATAGATTAGGAAAACCTGATCTGAGGGGAAGCAGAAGAGGGAGTGACCCTTGGCATATGGAGAAGGTAGATAATAAAATAGCCCTATATATGGAGCATTGTGTAAAAAAAATGTCTCATTTCTATAGTATTTCTCTGCATGCCAACTGCATTTTATCCCATCTTTAGTTTGTATGGGATTGTGGGGTGTTTTCTTCTTCCCTTAAGGAAATTCTAATGCTTTTTATATGCATCCATATGCATAGTATATTCTTCTTAATCACTTATTTTGTGCTCTTTTTCTTAATCCACTTGTTTTGATTGTGTGTTTTTTATTTTGCCTAATGTTTGTATTTTAGTATTGAATAAACCTATGTTAATTGTACACACCTCTTCATGGGCCACTGCTTTGTCATGGTGAAGGGGCTTGAGAAAGTCAGAGAAGCTATGAACTATGCCATGTAGTGCCACCCAAGACAGAAAGGTCATAGTGGAGAGTTCCACCTGGAGTAGGAACTGGCAAGCCATTCCAGTATCCCTGCCAAGAAAACTCCACGGACAGTAACAAAAGGCTAAAATATATGACGTTGGAAGATGAGCCCCTCAGGTTGGAAGGTGTCCAACATGCTACTGAGGAAGAGTGGAGGACAAGTACAAGTAGCTCCAGAGTTAATGAAGCAGCTGGGCCGAAGCCGAAAGGACGCTCAGCTGCAGACATGTCTGGAAGAGAAAGGAAAGTTCAGTGCTGCAAAGAAATATACCACATAGGAACCTGGAATGTGAGATCTATGAACCAGGGTAAGCCGAATGTGGTCAATCATGAGATGTCAAGCATAAACATTGATATCTTGGGCATCAGCGAACTTAAATGGATGGGAATGTGTGAATTCAGTTCAGATGACTATCACATCTACTACGAATCCCATAGAAGAAATGTAGTAGCCCTCATAGACAAAGCTGTGCTGGGATACAACCTCAAAAATGATAGAATGATTTCAGTACGATTCCAAGGCAGCCCTTTCAACATCACAGTAATCCAAGCTACCAACTACCGATGCTGAAGAGGCTGAGATTGGCCAATTCTATGAAGACTTTGAACTCCTAGAATTGACACCAAATAAATATGTTCTTCTCATCATTGGGGATTGGAATGCTAAAGTAGCGAGTAAAGTGATAAAAGGAATAACTGGCAAGTTTGGCCTTGGAGTTCCAAATGAAGGGCAAAGTCTAATTCAGTTTTGTAAAGAGAACAAGCTGGTCATTGCAAACACTCTTTTCCAACAACTCATGGACATCACCAGATGGACAATACTGGAATCAGATTGATTATGCTCTCTGCAGCCAAAGATGGAGGAGCTCTATGCAGCTCAGATCATCAGCTTCTTATAGCAAAATTCAAACTTAAACTGAAGAAAGTAGGGACCTGGGGCAGTTAGGTACAATCTAAGTCAAATCCCTTATGAATACACAGTGAAAGTGAAGAATTGAAGAACTATGGATGGAGGCTTGTAACATTGTACAGGAGGCAGCAATGAAAACCATCCCAAAGAAAAGAAAATGCAAAATAGCAAAGTGGCTGTCCAACAAGGTCCTATAAATAGTGGAGGAGAGAAGGAAAGCAAAATGCAAGGGAGAAAGGGAATGATACAGAAAATTGAATGCAGACTTCCAAAGAATTGTGAGGAGAGACAGGATGGCCTTCTTGAATGAACAGTGCAAAGAAATAGAGGAAAACAACAGAAAAGGGAAAACTGCAGGTTACTTACCTGTAGGTGGAGTTCTTCGAGTGGACATCTGTGAATGCACACATAGGGTTGTGCTCCTGCGCGCGCGACTTCTCGGTCCTTCCAAGCTGAAAAACAAGCTCCTCCCCTCCATTGCGCATGCTCCCGTTCTTCCCGCCTTGCCCTCAGTTCCCCTCAGTCCGCCGCTGCCTGTGTAATATGTGTAGGCCATGACGGAGAGAGGGGAGGTGGGTGGGAAGTGTGCATTCACAGATGTCCACTCGAAGAACTCCACCTACAGGTAAGTAACCTGCAGTTCTTCCTCGTGGACTCTGTGAATGCACACATAGGGTGATTAACAAGCAGACTCACCGGTGGAGGGTCGTCATGGTGTGACAGCAGAAAGAACCGCTCTACCAAAGGCAGCTGGTCTAGCTGAGCGCACGTCTAACTTGTAGTGCTTCAGAAATGTAGATGGACTAGACCATGTGGCCGCTCGGCAGATGTCGTCCAAAGGTATTCCTTTGAGAAATGCTGTCGATGAGGAGATGGCTCTAGTAGAATGGGCCTTTGGAGTAGCCGGTAGGGGGGCATGCGCAAGATCGTATGCCATCTTAATTGTAGTTACAATCCATCTGGAGATAGACTGTGGGGCAACCTGTGAGCCTTTGCGAGGTGCACAAGTTCTAACGAAAAGTCTGTGTGTGTTTCTGACAGGTGCAGTTTTCTTGGTATAGAAGAGGAGAGCCCGCTTGACGTCGAGGGAGTGCATTCGTCTTTCAAGGTAAGTGGTCGGATTAGGGAAGAAGGTAGGTAATATTATAGGTTGAGAGGTGTGAAAAGCGGTGACAACCTTTGGAAGAAAGGAGATGTCGGGGCGTAGCTCGACCCTGTCCTGTTGGAACTTGAGAAACGGAGGGTCTGCCCGGAGTGCTGCGAGCTCAGAGGCTCGTCTAGCAGAAGTGACCGCTATCAAGAAAGCTGTTTTGAGGGTCACCAGATAAAGGGATGCCTTTGCCATGGGCTCGAAGGGCGGTCCTGTGAGAGCATTGAGGACTAAAGAGAGGGACCACTGTGGTGTAGGCGGCTTGGTAGGCGGTCTTAAGTAGAGGAGACCTTTGAGGAATTTCTTAAATTGCGTATGGCAAAAAAGGGATGCAGCGGGTGAGGTCGGCGGCTGGTGTGCTACTATAGCTGCAGCGTAGACCCTTAAGGTAGCGTTGGAGAGGCCCCTTTGGAATAAAAGGAGGAGGTATCGTAGAACTACGGTGAGTTCTGTAGGTTGGTAAGGATATGAATGTCTACGTGCAAAGGCGACAAAGGAGCACCACTTGGCGGAGTAGAGGGTTGCAGTAGATGGCTTATGTGCATGTGCCAACACGTCTTCTACTGTAAGTTGATGTACCAGGCCGTGAGCTGTAGTGTTGATGTGTCTGGATGTCTGACTAAGCCGTCGTTCTGTGTCAGGAGGTCCGGTCGTGGGGGAAGACGCAGCAGATCATGAGTTATGTCGTGGAGAAAGGGAAACCAGGGCTGTCTGGGCCACCAAGGCGCGATGAAGATCACCCGGGCTTTCAGATGTTTTATCTTGAGTAGGGTTCGCTGGATCAAGGGTATTGGTGGGAAGGCATAAAGAAGGGTCCGTGGCCACGGAGTCGAAAGTGCATCCCCTTTGGAGTATAGTCCCAGTCCGGCTCTGGAGTAATAATGATGGCATTTCGAGTTGTGCTGTGTTGCGAAGAGATCCGCTCGGGGGGTGCCCCACCTGGCACAGAGGCGGGCGAACATCACGGGTGAGAGGGCCCACTCGTGGTTGTCGTGACGGAGACGGCTGAGGTAATCTGCAATGGTATTCTCTTGTGAAGGTATGTGGACTGCAACTGGGTGGATGTTTTTGCGTATGCACCACTTCCAGAGCTTGGTGGTAAGAAGCAGTAAGGACCTGGAGTGGGTTCCTCCTTGTTTGTTGAGATAGTGCATCGCCGTAGTGTTGTCCGTGGTGACCTGGACCATTCGGCGGGCGAGGAGGACCTCGAAGGCTTTTAGGGCCTTGAAGATTGCCAACAGCTCGAGGTAGTTGATATGCCGGTTCTGTAGTCGAGGGGTCCATTTGTGGTGGATTGACAGGTGTTTGCACGTGGCTCCCCAGCCCGTCATGCTTGCGTCGGTGATGATGTTGATAGACGGGTAGCGGGTTTTGAACGGTCTGCCGGTGGATAAGTTGGAGGGAGAGGTCCACCATTGAAGGCTTCGACGCAGGGAGGTGGAGACCCTCAGTCGCTTTTGAGGCAGGTCCTTGTGAGGCCGGAAGCGTTGTAGGAGCCAGGCCTGCAAGGGCCTGAGACGTAAGCGAGCATGAGGGAGAATGGCGGTGGTAGAGGCCATGAGTCCTAGCAGGTGTTGGGCCTGGTGGGCTGCTCTGGCATCGAGTAGGGCTCCTATGTATTGAACTGAGCGTGACGGCGTTAGGACCGACTTGGACTCGTTGAGGCAGAGACCCAGGGAGGTAAGTACTGAGATAGTAAGATCTCTGTGTTGTATTGCTTGTTGTTTCGTAGATGCGACCAGGAGCCAGTCGTCGAGATACGGGAACAGTCGGACCCCTTGAAGGCGAAGAAAGGCTGCCACCGGTGCCATGCATTTTGTAAACACCCTGGGGGCAGCGGAGAGCCCGAAGGGCAGGGCTTTGAACTGGTAAGTATTGTGCCCCACTACGAACCGCAGGTACTTCCGATGGTGTGGTGCTATGGAAATGTGGAAGTATGCGTCCTGTAGATCGAGGACGACAAACCAGTTGCCTCTTTGCAACATGGGGATGATGGTGTCCAATGTTGCCATGCGAAACTTTTTTGGTTTTATGTATGTGTTTAAGGCCCTGAGATCTAGTATGGGCCTTAGTCCGCCGTCTTTTTTGGGTATGGTGAAATAGCGAGAGTAGAACCCGTAGTGATATCGCAATGGTACGGATTCGATGGCTTGTTTTCTTAGTAAAGCCTGAACTTCCTCCGCAAGCACAGGAGAGGTTTGGGTGGTGATTACTCTCCCTAGAGGAGGGTGATGATGGAACTGTAAGCGGTAGCCACTCTCGATAATTGACAATACCCAGGTGTCTGTGGTCAAGTTGCGCCATGCGGTCACGTAAGGCTTGAGTCGAATATCCGTGTGTAGGTGAGACGGGTCAGGAGAACTGTTTTTGCTTCCGGTCGTATCTCCTGGCAGGTTGCTGATGTCGCTGCCTGGTGGAAGAAGGCTGACGTTGGTAAGTCGCCGCAGAATATGGTGACCGGTATCTTCCGTGCGGTCGCTGATGGATGGGAGTATATTGTCGTCGCCAGGGTTGTTGTGCAGGCCTGGTGGTGTGTGAAGGTGCGCCTTGATAAGTATAAGAACGGGCTGCCTTTCTCATCTTTTGTATATTATCTAGGGAAGCATCAGTTGTTGTTGCAAAGAGGCCCTCCCCATCAAAGGGGAATCCTCTATACGATTCCTAGCATCTTCCGTGATATTAGACGTGCGTAACCACGCGTGACGGCGGAGGTGGATAGCAGTGGTTAGTTGTTTGGCAGCTGCATCGGTAAGATGAAGGGAGGTAATCATCTGGTAGTCAACCAGGGAGAGTACCTCAGAGAGAGAGGCCTGAGCCTGAGCCTTTTTGTCTTCTGGGAGGAAGTCTATGAAGGTGGGGAAAGACAGCAGAAGATGCCGGGTGTAAGACTCCATGGCGCATAGATAGTTGAGCGCCCTAAGGGAGAAGGATGCGAGTGAGTAGTGGCGTCTCCCAATTAGGTCAACTTTTCGTGCTTCCTTGTTACTTGGAGCAGTGGTAGTGTGAGACTTGCCTCTATTCTGGGTAGCATCCACTATAACGGAGTTCGGAAGGGGATGCTTAGTCAGGAATTCAGTACCTTCTCCATGGGTCTTATAGAGATTATCAATCCTCCTAGGGATTAGGGGATTAGATGATGGTTTAGCCCAGGCTTCTTTGGCTTTTTCTAACATAGATGGAATGAAACCCATTCTTAAAGGGGGTTGTCTGGATTTGTGGAGATGGCCAAAGAATTTACAGGATTCCCGTGCTGTTGGCATCTGAACTTGCAGGCCCATAACTTTAGCAATCTTGTGGACCATTTGAATATAATGCTTAAAGTCCTCTGTAGGTGTAGTCGGTTGGTCTGACGTGGCCGCTTCAGAGTGTTTAGAGTTGGAGGCCATGGAGTGGCGCGAGGACTGAGATTGTGCATCCATCTCGGACTCTTCCGTGAGTGGTCGGTCCATAGTTGCCGGAGAATCCGGAGATTGGGATCGAAGAGGGTGCTGTTCAGAATGTTGCATAGCGAGGTCTGAAGCAGTCTGCAATGAGGGTGGGACCATATTAGCAGAATGGTCTTTATCCACCAGATGGCGGTCATGAGATGGTTTTTGTCGAGCTCGACGCCTCTTGGAAAGGAGAGATGGAGTGGAGGAAGAGGAGGACTCCGATGAGGTGGAGGATGAAGTTCTTCTATTCCTCTTATGAGACTTCTTCGCCCTGTGCTTGTCCTTATGGTGTCGAGGGGGCGAAGAGGAAGTGGAAGAGTGGCGTCTATAGCGCTTGCGTCCCCGACGTCGAGACCTCTTTCGTTGAGGCGAAGATTCCGAGGGAGAACTGTCAGATGGTGTCGTTCTCCCTCTTCTTCTGCCACGATGTGGAGATATCTCCCCCCGGCGGTCCCGCTGGCGGGAGGTATGGGCTCGGATGTCAGTGGTTGAATTCAAGGGGATCGCAGTAGCACGGTCTCCTGGCTGCCGTGATGTCATAGTAGTTGTGTCGTCTGGGACATTTCCGAGATGGAAGGGTTGCGCTGTAGCTGTTTGTAGCGATTGAATGTGAGCCAGCAGATCGTAGCTCACTGAGGAGAGACTTGGTTCCGTAACCATCTGTGCTGCCGGCAAGCCCGAGGATAAGATCGGGCTGGAGGGATGGTTGCGGTTGGTTGCAGGCTGAGTTAAGTGAGCCAGCCATTCCTCCTCCTGTCTACCGCCTCGAGCCTGGCTTTCTGTTTGAGATGAAGCCAAGGTGTTGCACGGCTCACGAAAGTCGGCCGGCATGAGATGCGGCTGCGCCGATGAAACCGTTGCAGAGGGCGGGAATACAGCGCTCGAGCCCAAGCTCTTATCTTGGAGTCTATCTGAGGCCATAGCTTCAGCGGGCTGTTTTTTCTTTTTCCGCTTTTCTATGGGCTTCGTTGAGGACTTCGATTTTGATGAAGTCGATGGCATAGAAGCCTCAGAAGTATTTGGATTGTCCATAGGTTGGAGTGATTTTTCTAACAGATAGACTTTAAGGCGTCCCAGGCGATGTTTTAAAGCCGGTCTGGTGAATTTCTTGCAATGTTGGCAAGCGGCAGTTTGGTGGGTTTCGCCAAGACAGTAGAGGCAAAGGCTGTGCCCGTCTACTATCGGAATTTTATTTGGACACGCCTTGCAGCGCTTAAAAACGGGCGCTGATGCCATACACCAGTGGCTGGGCCGCTGGGGAAAGCGGCCGCCCGCGCCCCAAAGGCGGGAAGGCGGAGAGTGGTAGAATACAAACAAAGTCTTTGGAGGGGTAGGTAATAAGAAATAAGAAAAAAAGAATGCAATATAAGAAGTATTAAATCACACTTTCCTTTCAATTGCAGGAGCTGGAAAGGACACGTCCGATCGCAGCAGCGGCTAAAAGGAACTGAGGGCAAGGCGGGAAGAACGGGAGCATGCGCAATGGAGGGGAGGAGCTTGTTTTTCAGCTTGGAAGGACTGAGAAGTCGCGCGCGCAGGCGCACAACCCTATGTGTGCATTCACAGAGTCCACGAGGAAGAACCAGATATTTTTCAAGAAAATTGGAAATATTAAAGGGGCATTTCATGCAAAGATGGATATGATAAAGGACAAAAATGGTAGGGACCTAACAGAAGCAGAAGGAGATGGCAAGAATACACAGGGGAATTATACCAGAAAGATCTGGATGTCCCTGACAACCAAGATAGTGTAGTTACTGACCTCGAGCCAGACATCCTGGAAGGTGAAGTCAAGTGAGCTTTAGAAAGCACTGCAAATAACAAGGCCAGTGGAGGTGATGGCATACCAATTGAACTACGGCATTTGCAATCTTAAAAGAGGATGCTGTAAAGGTGCTACATGCAATATGCCAGCAAATTTGGAAAACTCAGCAGTGGCCAGAGGACTGGAAAAGATTGGCCTGCATCCCAATCCCAAAGAAGGGCAATGCCAAAGAATGCTCCAACTATTGTACAATTGCACTCATTTCACACGCTAGTAAGGTTACGCTCAGAATTCTACAAGGGAGGCTTCAGTAGTATGCAGACAGAGAACTCCAGTGCAAGCTGGATTTCAAAGGGGCAGAGGAACTAGAGATCAAATTGCCAACATGTGCTGGATTATGGAGAAAGTTAGAGAGTTCCAGAAAAAATATCTACTTCTGCTTCATTGACTATGCAAAAGCCAGTGACTGTGTGGACCACAACAAACTATGGCAAGTTCTTAAAGAAATGGGAGTGCCCAACCACCTTATCTGTCTCCTAAGAAATCTATATGTGGGACAAGCAGCAACAGTCAGAACTGGATATGGAACAACTGACTGGTTTAAAATTGGGAAAGGAGTATGATAAGGCTGCATACTGTCACCTTGCCTATTTAACTTATATGCAGAGTACATCATATGAAAGGCAGGACTGGATGAAACACGAACTGGAATTAAGATTGCTGGAAGAAATAACAACCTCAGATATGCAGATGACACTACTCTGATAGCAGAAAGTGAGGAGGAATTAAACAAACTCTTAAAGAGGGTGAAAGAGGACAGCGGAGAAAAATGAAGCTCAATATTTAAAAAAAAAAAAAAACTAAGATCATAGCCACCAGTCCCATCACCTCCTGGCAACCAAAAGGGGAAGAAATGGAAGCAATTACAGAGTTTATTTTCCTGCATTCCTTGATCACTGCAGATGGTGACTGCAGCAACAAAATTAAAAGACGCCTGCTTCTTGGGATAAAAGCGATGGCAGACTTAGGCAGCATCTTTAAAAGCAGAGACATCACTTTGCCCACAAAGGTCCAGATAGTCAAAGCTATGGCTTTTCCAATAGTGATGTGTGGAAGTGAAAACTGGACCATAAAGAAGGCTGATTGCCACAGAATTGATGCTTTTGAGCTCTGGTGCTGAGGAGACTCTTGAGAGTCCCCTGGACTGCCCGGAGACCAAGTCTACCTATCCTGAATGTTCACTGGAAGGACAGATTTTGAAGCTGAAGCTACAATACTTTGGCCACCTCATGAGATGAGAGGACCCCTTGGGAAAGTCCCTGATGTTGGGAAAGACTGAAGGCAAAAGGAAAAGGGGACATCAGAGAATGAGATGGTTGAACGGTGTCATCAATGCAACCAACATGGATTTGACCAAACGCCGGGAGGCAGTGGAAGACAGGAGAGCCTGGCATGCTCTGGTCCATGGGGTCTCAAAGAGTCAGACACAACTGTATGACTGAACAACAGCAACAACAAATTGTACACATTTTCAGGCATTCACATTTGTAAAACAGTTTCAAGTGAATCTTCTTGTTCAGAGACAATACTCTCAACTGTTTCATTGTAATTTTGTGGTTCTGCAGATTCTGAGTCAAGCTGTGCATTGTCTCATGATGAGAAGAGCAAAATGAAGGCTTTCGTTGAGAATGATAACGCCAACAGAGCATGTTCAAAGGCTGTTGAAGACTAATTTGTCTCAGTGGGTGATAGAAAATAAGCAAGCATGGGAAAGCGGAACCCTGGAAAGGACCATAGCTGGAAGTCTGATCCAGAATCTGGTACATTGCATTATTTTCGTACAGTTCCTTCTGATGTGTAAGCTCAGTGCACTGGCAGTCTATAGCAAATGAAAGCATCCCACATAGTTTCAAGGGTGGGGGCCCATGTTGTGGGACTTGCTTTCAAGTCAGACTTAAGTCACACAAGTGACAACCCCCCCCCCCCAATGACTCAGACTTGACTCGGACTCACAAATCAGAATCCACTCGTCTCTCCCTTTTTTTCTGGGGTGGGGGAGCTTGCTTTTAATAGGGACTCATACGTGGGGCTTGGGATTTATTACCAAAGGCTCAGTCTTGGAACTTGGTGCCAAAGACACAGACTTGGGACTCAGATGCAAAGACTTCCCAATATCCCTGCATAGTATCCAAGAAGTTCTTCTTGCCGACCTTAGAAAAGTTACTTTTTGGATACAGTTTTCAGAATCCACCCACCCACTAGGGCATGCTGGTTGGGGGACCTTACGAATAAATGGTAGACACTCTAAAGTTGGAACTGACTTACAGTGGCCCGGTGGCCTTAATAGGGCTTTCAACGTAAGTGACACATCCAAGGAGTGGTTCTATGAGTCTCACCCGCCCAGTGAGATTCTTTGGCCGACTGGGATTTTGAACCCAGGCCATCTGAGTCCTAGTCCAAAAATAACTTTTTTCATTTCCATGGAATGCCTTGATGTTTTGCTTCATGCGGGCTCATGTGGAAGCCTGGCTGCTTTGACTGACACTTACAGATCAGCTGGAACATTTGGAGAAGCTCAGAGAAATCAAAGGTAGTGAGCATAAGCCTCATAGCGGTGAGGGTGAGTAGCAGGTCAAATCTACAGCACAATGCTCAGCAAATGTACCCTTAATGAGCCACTGCTAAAAATAGTGCCTTGTAATGAAAGGGGACTTGAGGACCATTAATCAGGCAGTAAGTGCAAATATACTCACCTGCAGAGTTGCATTGCCCTAAGGTGTGTTTCACAGCTGGCAAAGGTCTCCATTCCTAGAGATAAAATAAGAAGATTAGGTTCGTATTTGGAACAAGTCCGTCTATGCCGTTGAACCTGTTATTGACCCAGAATTCTTTAGTGCTGGAAGAAAGCTTCGTTGCTATTACCTTTTAGAAGATTCTTAACCATTCTCGTATCTAATGGAATTCTAAAATATGCACATATGAAACCTGTTACATATGTTCTAAACTTCAGAAAAATGCATGATGTTTATCACCCCTCTAGGAGTTATTTCACACAGTTTAAGGTTATTCTGCATTGACCTGTTTCCATGGTGACTAAGCACGCCCAGCTATTCTTAAGCCTATCTGTGAATAAGTCAATAATTGGTATCACTGACATTATACAACAGCAGAAAATTACCACTCCACCTAGTACCCCCCCTTTTGCATCTTTTATCTACCACTTTGCTAATCCTTAAAATACTTGGCACTCTCCCATCCATAGTATACTTTGCCTACTTTTTTTTAATAAAAAGCCCAAGAATCATATATTTAGTGTCAAGAAGACCTCGGGCTGTATAGTAACCTCCCCACATTTTCCTTTAGTTATTTGGGAAACCACTGCCACCCCCACCCCCACCCCATATAAAAATTGTCAAGTCAATTGTATGTGGGGCCTTCCATTCTGAGAATATTGTCAAATGAATCATACATCTTTCCTGACAGAATAGGTGATAGAATGGATCTTTTGATCTAGAATGGATACAGAAAGTTCCAGGATATCCTTTCACATGGAGGAGCTGTACCCACACATATCTTTCTCATGCACTTTGAATGTGGAGTCCATAATGCATGCAGCAAGTCTATGGATAGGTGGGTATATACATGTGTGTCCACTCCCTCTTCCATTGGCCACTTTTTTTCCAATAAACAGCCCTTTTGCCAACATGTATTTTCTTGCTCAAGAATGACTTCATTCCTTGGTTTTTATACCTGGAGGGAATCACATTCTTGGTAGAATAATTGTACAACTTAAGAGTTCTCCCTGGAATGCGTAAACAGGGTGAATCACCATGCAGAATCAGTGGTTCAGACAGAAGTGGAATACGCCTTTGAGATGCCAAGTCTTCATCCACCCCTCAGGACTCCAAGGAATCACAAAGCTTTTTGAAGAACTTACTGCAAATATGCCTCCTTGCTCATCTCTGGTCACTGGGGGCGGTGGGCGGTATCGATCTACAAAAATAAGAAATGCTGGAAGGTCAAGCCTTAAAAGACAGTATTTGCAGCCATTTAATTCCTTATATACCCTATTATGGGTCTACACTTTTGCAGTGTATTAAGAGACGTAGCATCTTTGAACAAAGAAACATGGATAACCGGGACTTCATGTCATTCACAATTAATTGGGGGTGGCAGGGGCAGATGATATCACATTGGGCTGATGGGTTTATTTTATTTATATGCAGAACACACATTTTAATGGAAACAATACGTGTGGCATCACAAATAACCCAGGGATTGAGAAACAATACATGCCTTCCAGTTACTTACAGTTGATTCTCAGGATGTCTTTTCTTTTCAGGCAGGAGCTACAAAAGAAACTTTGGCTTAAATGTGTACACTATAACAATATTTGTTAGACTGTGTGTTGATCTTGATGTAAATATCTTCCTCATCAAAGGCTGATTTTACATAACTTTCTCATGCTTCCTACAAGTAACAGGGAGAACTCTTAAGTTGTACAATTATTCTTCCTACAAGTAACAAGGTTGCTAGTACAAGCAATACAACACAACACAACACAACACAACACAACTTCTATTCTGCTGTAACAGCTTAAGAGACGAAAGCTGCAGCATATCTGCCATGTAATAGTATAGCAAAAATAGGTGCACATACAGAGGTTAAACATTAGGGATTTGTAGGTACAGCAAGGTAAAGGAAAAATTAACATTAACGGCTGTCACCCACAGCTAAGCAGTGACATGTCCTACTTTACAGAAGATGCTTCTATATTTTATTTATAGCATTTGTATCCTGCTTTTCTCTAAACTGTTGACAAGAAGACATTTGAATGAATAAGAACAATACAATCCATAAGCATCATCCAGTTAAATCAATAAAAAGGAGCCTGATGGCGCAGTGGTTAAACTGCTGTACTGCTGCTGTAACTGTGGTTCAATTCCAGTCAGCAGGCTCAAGGTTCACTCAGCCTTCCATCCTTCTGAGGTCGATAAAATGAGTACCCAGCTTGCTGGGAGAGGGAGGGCAATGTCTAGCCTACATATCTTGTAAACTGCCCAGAAAGTGCTTTAAGTGCTATGGGGCAGCACATAAGCAGCGCGCTTACACATCCAATTACAAGAGTAATTGGATATGTTAAAGTACATCAGAACAACTGGATAAATAGGAAATTAACTGACGGTAAAAATGCTCAGTATTAGGAGTTCTTATAATGTCATTGAAGAAGGCACTACACAGAGGAGCACCACAACAGAGAAGGCACCAGTAAAGAATACAACGAAACAAGACACTGTGGGCTGTGTTATGATGACCAAATCCTCTTTTCTCCCAGATGTCAGGACTGGGGTGGTCCGTATGGAACCTAAATGCTGGGTGTTCAAATATATACAGTATTTGAAAGGAAAACATCCAGGGCTCTATGTTAAGGCTGCTGTAGCAGATAGGAAAACTCATCATTATGTCTTGGCTTTTATAGTGCTAAAAGCCAACACCCAAGGTTAAAATGTAGTCCACACGCTAATGTGTAGCAAAGGATTTTCATGCAAGATAAAATGGATGGGTTATGTAAAGTGCTGAACCTGAAAGGAAAGAACACACACAAAAAACATAAAGAGCAAAGATTAAGAAATGTGTGTCTCTGGATGTGTAGTATTTGATTTCTGTGAATGTAGTGGTACCTTGTATAAATGAATTAATTCATTCCAACTAAAATTATGTTAAGCAAATTTTCCTTTATACAAATTTCCAATAGGAATGCATTGAAAACAGAGTAATCCCTAATCATGACCAGTTTTATGTTGTATGGATTCGCCCCATAGACGATTCTGTTAAACAAATTTCCCCTATCTCCAGGATTTTTTATGTTGTACAGATTTTTTGTTACACAAACTGTTTGTTATATGAGGGTCCACTGTATAAAGGTGAAAATCCACCTCTGTGGGATAGGTTGTAACTGGTCTTCGCTAAGGCCAAAGAACTGTTAATGAACACCTTCTTTGTTGACACTGAATAAGAACATAGCAGTTAAGATATCCTACAGAAATAGGCTGGCCTATTGTTCCAAACCTGAAACATTTATTTCACATTGTACAGTAGATCCATGCCTCATCTTACAACAATCAAACTGACAATTTAATGTAGTGAAATCTCTAAGTAGCAGGGTTACCACCACCAGCAGCAGCAACAGCAGCAGCAGCAACAACAACAACAACAACACAGTAAAGGCTTTGTGTCTTTTTCCATGAACAATCACCACTGCTTTCAGCAAAATAGGCCAAAAGATAATGGTTGTCATTTTCGTAATTGCAATATAGAAGTGGTGGATCAAAGTATTGTTATAATACCTGTTACACAGCACTAAAGCTGTGTTCACACATCCAAAATATCTCTCCATTTTCTCGCATTTTCAGTTTTGGGGAAGGTTGTGTGATTGTGTCATGTGACTGATTGTGTGGCATGAATTCAGACTTCTAATTGCAGTCTCAAATTATTTAACATGGAATGACTCAATTATTCATTCACACAACCACTGCACAATTCTGATTTCACAAATGTCATTTTCCATTATTCCTGCCCTCCCTTAAAAATTATTTGGAAATATTAATTTGTTGATGAAATGTCAATCCTGTCCAAACACAGATCTTAGGTGCTGGTGCCTGTTCTCTTGATATATTGCTGTCAAACGGAAGGAGTATGTCAGCCACTACATTGCCCATAATGATGCACAATTAGTAGTAGGGCGGGCGGGGTGTGTGTGTCAGTGTTTCAAACTGCATCATTCTTTCTTCTCTGCTTTCTCCAGTGTAGTCTGTGGACCTCAATAGAGTCATTAATTTGTTGGTGGTTTTGCAAGATTTTTCCATACAAAAAAGAGGACCTTTTATTGATTTCATAGATCCACCTTTTACTTTCTTCCCACACTTCCCACTACTCCCTGGAAAACTTAATGCCATTTGTCCATTCCACAGGGAGGAACTAACACATCATCCATTGGTGTAAGGAGGAATTGACGCACCATTCAGTGAATGTAACAAGAAGAATGGTAGTGAAAAAGAATATCAGCAGTCAAGGCTGGGGCTGTAATGGCAACTAAGCATGCGACTTTTGTTTCGGAATGGGTCCAGTTCCAAAACGAAACACGGCAGCACAGCTGCTGTTCGGAACGTGGACCCACTCTCCGAAATGAAATCACGCATTGACTTACCTTGCCTCCGTCGCATCATCGTTCCTTCCCCTGGCGCTGGCCAATCAGGAGCTGTGCAGGGACATGCATCATCCTGTCTCCCTGTCTGATTGGCCAGCACTAGGGAGAAGGCACAATGAAGTGTTGGACAAAGAAATGTTATGGAACCATGGGTTCACACAGAAACCAAACCCCAAAGTAATGTGGGATGGAAAGTTAAATAAAAAAGGACTAGATCCCCTGCTAGTAGGATTTGCCACAGATTTAGCTCGCTCTCTCCCCCCCTTTCTGTGATCTATGCCCTAAAAACCCAAATTGAGATTAAAGAGGGACACTTGATAACTTTTTTGCTGTGTGAACACACCTCAGTCAATTGCAGCAACATTAGCAGAAGTAAAAACACTGCGTCAAGAGTAATACTTCTCCCCCTTTTGATGTGGGAAATACTGCACATGAATCTGTTCCATTAAGCTCTAAAACTCTTTTTTAATTCAGCTAAAGGTTTAAATTGTAAAAGATATATATGTTTGTAGATAATAAATAGCATTTACTCACATAGAATGTTTACTACCTTGGGAAAATACAGTACAAGTGTTAGGGAGCCATCTTTAAGAACCTTTTAACACTCACATGTTTCTGATGATTTTCCACAGTTCATTCTGCTTACTAGAGGAGCAATTGAGCATTAAAGTCATTTTTGAAGACAATTTAAACCCATGCTCAGACACTATAACAGAAAAAAGAAATTGCACTGAAATAAAAAACCTATGCACATTAGTTTATATAATGGGCCAGTAAAGGGTAAATGCCTCACATACATTATGCACTTACCAAAGGCCTTGTCACCATCTGTATATATTTCTGTTGCCTGTAACCATCAGATAACATGAATATGACCTATGGATTCTTATTTAAATCCTTATTTTCTATGATTCCCCTTCTCATGCTGCTTTCTTACTAGCAAATTGTTCCTGTCTGTCAGGCTGTGTCATAGATATTTGCTGGAAAGTGGGTCATCTTCCAACAAGCAAACAAATAAACAAAGAAAACAGACCTTTTGGATCTTTTTTAAGTAAATGATTATTGTGTTTGAATGAAGGAAGAAAATGCAATTCAAAATACTGGAGCAATGACTTGCAATAAGAAGTGTTTGCCTTCATTTTTGTTTCCAGTAGATGTGGGCATGGACCTCAATTTGTAGGTTTGTGCTGGTTCATAGGCATGGTAGCAGAGATGCCATGTGTTTCCCCACCTCCCAGGCTGAATCCCCCACTCACCAAGTGGAGCTCCTTCCTCTCCCTCTCCTCCTCAGTTGTTTGTCCTTTCCCTGTCTTGGGTGTCCACCCACCCAGAGAATGAGGTGGGATAGATAGGAGATTGAAGAACAAAAGAAGAGGAGGAGAGGAGATGCTCTGGATTGCAGGTGGGTCGTAGGGCAAGAAAGAGGGGAAGGGGACCAAGATTCATGCTCATCTCTAATTTCCACTGCATGCTGGTGTAAACTGACATTTAATATCTGCATGAGGCCACTGGGGAAGATCATCAGGAGTTTCGGAGTTTTGTGTCATTGATACATGGATGACATCCTGCTCTCTCTCTCTCTCTCCTTCCATCCTTCTGCAGAGGATGCTGTCCCATCCCTGGAGCACTGCCTGGAGGCCATGCTGGGGTAGATGAGAGATGATATACTGAGGCTGGACCTGGGCAAGATGGAGGTCATGTGAGTGGGTTCTCCGGTGTTTGTAGTTTGAGTGTTTCTCTTTTTTGGGGGGTGGGGGAGTACTTTCTCTGCTGAGGATGAAGTGCACAGTCTGGATATATTGCTGGAACCAGGGCTGTCAATGGACACTTAGACAACTTCTGTAGTCTCTTCCACCTGTTTCTCCTCTAGGCAGATATCCCAGTTGTCTCCCAATGTTGGAACCAGATCCCACACCTCACTGGTCCATGCACTGGTAACCTTGAAGACAGACTACTATAATGCTTTCTACGTGGGATTACTTATGAGACTCATACAGAAACTCCAGCAAATCCATAATAAGGTGGACAGATTACTGACTGGATTAAAGAGGTATTGACATATCTTCTCCTCTCTGGCTCCCTTATACTTGTTATCATCTTCAAGGTGATGATGCTAACGTACAAAGCCTTGAATGGTTTGGGACCTCAATACCTGGCTTTCTTTCAATAGTATCTGCCCACCCTACACAAACGTCCCAGGCCAGACGGTTGAGAGTGTTGGCCCCAAGAGAGGCCTAGAAGAAGAAGACCAGGAATTGTCCCTTTGGAATCAACTCCCACTTGATGTTTGCCTGCCCCCTTCACTGAGGACCTTTAAAAGACTTCTGAAGCCCTGGTTATTTAGACAGGTCTTCTAGAATGTTCCATCAACAAAATGGAGAGTAGGTACCAATCATTAAATTTTTGAATCCACCATCTCGAATGCCTTTTGCTACATGTTTCTTGAGCTGTATTTTAAGTTATAACATTTAATATATGTTTATTCCTTTACATTATTTTGAAGTTCATGTTGTTATAGTTTAATGCTATTCATTTACATTTACATTTACATTTACATTTACATTTACATTTATTTATTTATTTATTTATTTATTTATTTATTTATTTATTTATT
>JAHTLZ010003526.1:56877595-56914670 GCA_023846285.1 Phrynocephalus versicolor
ATTTATTTATTTATTTATTTATTTATTTATTTATTTATTTATTTATTTGATTTGATTTGATTTTTATATTGTAAAAACTATCTAGCCTGAAGGCCACTCTGGGCGGTGTACAACAAAGAAACATACAAAAATATAATAATAATAATAATAATGCATGAACAGCATAAAAATAATAATTGTGAGAATTATGAAAGGTAAAATTGCCCAGAGTGGCATATGGTTTTGGCTATTTTCAGGTGGTTTCAATAGATACCCTCTGAAATCTGATTCTTCTGGTTTTCCAAAAGAGCAAGACTTGAATATAGCAGATCTTTATTAGTTTTACTCTATTGGATTATCTCCATGTGGCTCATGTACGTAAAACTGTCTCACTGTTGGTGCCACCAATATTGGTTTTTCCAGATCTTTTGCCTTGCTGCCACCATTGCTGTTTTAACAGTTTGACTCTTTCTCTCTACTGTTAAATTTTAGCTTCAGTGAAAACATCTGGGAAATCAGCAAGACTTGATACCACCTGGTTTTCCTTCTCTCACCTTCCCGTACTGCCATGGTGTTGCGTGCACGTGTAATTCCGCTGCCCCCACCCAACTATTCTAACATTAGAACCAAGTGTAGTATTGTAAATCATGGAGTCTCACAAAATTTTCTTTGAAAACAAACAAAAATAGTTTATTGTAATACAAAGGACAAAAGAAATTGTGTGTGTGTGTGTGTGTGTGTGTGTGTGTGAGAGAGAGAGAGAGAGAGAGAGAGAGAGAGAGAGAGTGAAAGGAGCAGCACATGATAAAAATCAATAAATGGAGAGGCACCCCCTGAAAGAAACCAAAACCAAAACAGATACAAAAGTTTCTGCCATGCACATCCCTACTAAAGGAGTAGATCATATGGAGTAGAGGCAGGATTTCACTCCATACTTTTCTTCAAATTTCTTAAGAGGATTAGGACAACTGAATAAGCTTTTCTAGCTAGTCTTATTTGAATCAGTTGCCACAATTCATACTCCTAGCAAGATCCTGACTGACCCACACTCATGAAAGGGCACTTTGGCAAACAAGCTGTTTTCTTGGCAGTCCACCAGAAGCCTGGACATCCCCTGGCTGTACAATGACAGCGCTTGCCCACCTGCCTCCATGTGTGTGTGTGTGTGTGTGTGTGTGTGTGTGTGAGTGAGTGCGTGTAAGAGAGCTTTGCTCCAAGTTGTTTGAGCTCAAGGGAAGTCTAAGAAGCAGTTTGGATCTGAGGCACTTTTTCATGTTGGGCATGTTGCTCCCGAGCAGAGGTATACAAGCTTTGGAGCTTATCTGCATACAAAACGAGTGCCAGCCCAGTAAATTTTGCTGCCTCAACTGAATCTCCTCATGGTCGATGCTTAAATGTCATATTCCACCTGATGGAACGTCTTCAGGTCCGATTTCAGTGTTTTTCTAGCTGTGATCTGCTGATTCATTTTTCCTCACCTTTGGAAGGGTGAGGAAAACCTTTCTAACCCTATTTTAATGTTCCCCAATTTAATTACTTGTTTGGCTTAAGAAAGCATAAAGGAAATGTGGGATGAATCATAGTTAATCATCACCATGCCCTCTTCCAAAGAGTTTACAGTCTGGACAGTTTCCCCTTCACTGTTAAAGGTTATTCAATTAAATACGAGAAGATGTTAAGGCAACACTAGACCCATTTTAATCTGGATTTTTTTCAAAAAGTAAATCAACAGTAAGAATGGGAAAAACTGCTATTTTGGATAAATACCCATCTACTTACAATGGAATAAAGTACTGCTCTTCAATCTTTTACAAGCAGTCCTGCGTGCCCAGGGACTAAAAAACGTGATTTTGGAGTGTGGGCACACGCCTGTCTCTAATTTGGAGGGAAAGGACATAAGTGCCATGATCCTGTCTCTCTCCCCCCCCCTACATATTTTAAACATATGTGAATTAATGAATGATTACTCAGCAAATCAAACTTTTCCCATCTCCCACTGGTAACAAGAATGGATCCCAGCTCCAATTTCTAGTGTTTAACATCGACCGATTAATGTCCCAGCATAATGTCTCAAGCCCTGCTTGCACCCAAGTTACTCGGAACTAGTGTAATATGTGGAGAATAGACCCAGTCCCATTATCCCATCAGTGTGACCTCCCAGAGGCTCTAGAAACACTGTACACGTCGAAGGTGGATTTTGTGCGTGCGTGCTAACTATAAGAATGCCACATATTGATGCCTATAGCTAAGCCTTTTATTTCCTATTATGCGTGAAGTAATAACCAGACATGACCGTTATATTTGGGAAATACTCAGGCCACAACTTTATTGATTACACAAGCAGTACTCTGGCTGAGTCACTGGGTCGGATCCAGTGCATCAAGGAGCCTGCTGGCCTCTTGATGCTTCCACATTCCCCACTGTCCTTTTGGGAATGGCCATCTTTGGCACTGTATGGTCCCCTGGGGTGTCCACCCCATCGGTATCCCATGTCCATTATGCCATTGCCAGACCCCTCAAGGGGTGTTGGTTGACCCAATCTGTGTCTTGTGCCACAAATCCTTGCAGGGGGCCTTCCACTCTCCCCTCGTGATTCCACCTGTGCCCCCTCCATCTGATGTAACCTTGTCACCTGTTCTTCCAGAGTGCAGGTTCTCGCCTGCTACTTTAACCACTTGGATCTGTCCCAATGCCTGTAAAACTGCCAACCACCTCCAAAGTTGTGACATGCATCTTATACAGCTACATCTAAACTAACATTGCCCTATAATATATATAGGGTGGGTAGGCTGGTTAAAACTGTCTGCAGCTCGCAAAAAGGGGGAATCTGCTAGTCGCCTCCCCCTTTTAACTGAGGCTAGCTTGGCCTCTTGTGAGTGTGTCATGCTCTCCAAGAGGCCTGCATTGACCCATGTCACGTGATCCCCTTGGGCCTGCCCATTGGCCCGGCCCTTGCACGTGACACCGCTGTTGATGTTTTTCCTACACGTGGCAGCTGCCATTATCCTTTGTTTTACTGGGCACCTTTCTGGCAACAATCAGTGGACCCAGTAAGTCGGCTCCTTTTCTTTAGTATAGAATTGATTACAGTGGTACCTCGACTTACAAATTTAATCCATTCCGAATGCATGCTCTTAAGTCGAACTGCTATTAAGTCAGGGTACCTATCTAAAAAATTGAAAAAATAAGTTAAAAAATAAAACAATGGAAAAAAAATTTCTAAGTCGAGCAGACAATATCTAAAATTTGTAAGGCGGCAGTTAAAATGGCAACCGTTTTCCACTCTTAAGTCAAATTGCTCTTAAGCCGGGGTACCACTGTATTTGACCCGCTGCGGGATACGTACATCCTCATTTAGTAGAACATTCATTTGAATTCACATAGGGAACTTTGCACATATCAGTTACTGCACAGGTATATGCAAGTTTCTTTGTTTAATTTTTCTCCCAAGGCTGCTACTCAAGATTGTTCACAAGAAGATTAAAACAAATACAGCAGGCATAAAAATAGACAAATACTTGAAGGACAGAATACATAACGTTACATAGTTAAACCAGTTATAGAGTCTGTGAGGATTAGAACAAAACTACAGAAGTATTTTTCTCTAGGGTTTGTAGGGGCAAAGAGTCACATGTCCTATCTTAATTAAGCAATTCAGTTACTTTCATCTGAGTGGAGCTTGAATCAGCAGTCAAGGATCAATAGACAACAAAAGCAATTCTCACAAGTTCCTGGTCTTGCATTTAATCAGTAACTACATAGGAATGCAACTGCACAAAGTCCTATGCCTCTCCAGCTGTCCCACAATACATATGCACTGTTGTGGACCTCCGCAAAGGCCAAGTGCCTCTCTCTGACTGCCTCTCCCTTTCCTCCCTCCCCTCCTCTCTTTGTATGTACAGCAGTGCATGTGAAGACTTGCTTGAGATTGGAATAGAGTGGAATCCCTTTATCTGCGGGATATTAGTTCCAAAGCTCTCCCACCCTCAAAAATGTGATTGTAGTACAGTGAACACTGCATTTTAAATTAAACACCCAGCCACTTATTATTGATAGAAAATGTGTGCAAAAGGTTCCGGTGGTTCATTTTTTGGGAATGGAGCTGATAGAGGACCTGACATGGGGGGCAAATACCAAAGATCTGATGAAGAGAGCACAGCAGAGATTGTACTTCTTGAGAATTCTCAGGAGGAATAATCTTTCAAAAGAGTGTGTTAACCTATGGTCTCTGTGTGTAGTTAGGGAGTTGTACAGCTAGGGAAAAGGTAATGTTATCCAAAGTTGTGAAGACTGTGGAGAGTTTAATTGGGTGTACTTTTCCCACTTTAGATCAATTGTGTGCTTCCAGGTGTTATAAGAAAGCCATAGAGATTCTGAAGGATCCCACACACCCTGGAAATGATCTTTTTCAGCTGCTGCCTTCTAGAAGGAGGCATCGAGTCATTAAGACTAGAACCAGCCTCTTGAGAAATAACTTTTATTCGAAAGCGGTTATGGCTTTGAATGCAGGGAAATGTAGGTTTTGAGGGAGTTTCTGTATAAATACACGGTGGTGTATGTTTGTGGTATAGTCTTCTGCATGGATGCTTCTGATGTAGATCTTTCAATCTCATTCTTCTTTCAATTTCGTTGTTCTGTAGGGCAATGACAATAAAGTTTTTTAAAAAATCTTACCTTACATGGCATGGTGTCTGGCTCCCTCTAGTGGCCAATTCTGATAACTTAAGTGTCAATATATATATATATCTATGGGTTTTTTTCTTTCAATTACTTTTAATATTTTTAGACCACAAATAAGTTTTTTAATAAATACTTTTTTATATAAATCCATTCAAAATAACAAAACAGAACACCTAATGTAATGCAATAATAGTACATTTCTTATTCATACTCATACCTTCACACACGTACGTGTACACACACACACACACACACACACACACACACACACACAAAGTGGTCTCTTCCATGGATCATTATTGTTGTTGGTTTTTTTGGTCTGGTTGATGCCACTTAAACTAACCAGCAATCCAACCCATTGTTTACTCTAATTTTTGATTGTGAGAATAATAATAATAATGTTTTCTGGTATGTTGATGTTTAGATTTGTTTCCAAAATTATGTTTGGTTCTCTGCTGCTACCAGCATATGGATAAGTATAACATTGCCACTTACACACCAACAGAAAAGGAGGGCAGAGTAGTTAGATAAGAGGATACCTATTTGTACAGAAACAAAATTAAATATGGTTGTAATTATTCGAAAGGAACTATGATACACCTCATCTGAGATGGGAATATTTGTATTCAGGAGAGACCTTTATGCTTGCTGAGTCATCAGCGCAGGAACAATATTATGGCCCTGACCTCTGTCCTTATGGCCTGTTACCTCAGATCCTTGTATTATGTTCTCCATTTCTGATGAAATCACTGCATGTAAGTGGATAAGCTTTTAAGCCAAGATTTCTCTTGCAAGTTTCAGTACTCTGAGCAGAATTGGTAACTGATGACTTGCTGTAAATGGTATGGCCTGGGTCCTAGCTACCTCAGAGATTGAATCTCACAGTATGAAATGGCTTGGGTGTTAAGGTCATCAGGAGAGGCCCTTCTCTCCATCCTGCCACCCTCACAGGTATGTCTTGTGGGAACCCATGAAAGGGCCTTTTCGGCTGCTGTCCCCAGACTCTGGAACTCCTTCCCACTAGAGGCTAGGACTAGACATGGGAATTTCATTTCAGAACCAGTAGGTTATGAAACAAACCATGCGAGCCCAGGTGGTCCTCGGAACTGGCTGATACATGCAGATCCAATTGCTTTTTGTTTCTGTCTCAAGCAGGGTTAAAATCCAGTGAGGAAGAATGCTGCAATGTCATCTTTCTGCACAACTCCGGATTGGCCAGCAACACAGATCTAGAACAGATGACCATCATCTGGTATAAGATGATGCCTGCATAGGTCTAATAATGAATTTTCTTTTTCATGTACTGCTTCCTGCTTTTGAATAAGATTGATTTTCTTTTGCCATCCTGTTGCATTTTTGGAGTAGTTTTCAGGGATTCTTTAGAGCCTTTGGAGTGCCAAAGGACAAAAATGGGGAGGCACAAGGGGAAAAACTCAAGACAGCCTTTCCATTTTGAATAAAACAAAATGACTAGTACGTGTCAAGCCCCGCACACAGAGCACACACACAAACAGGGTTCAGTTCTTTGCCAAGATCTTTAGTGGAAAGCCAGGCAAGTTCAAGTCCTTTGCTAACAATCAAGTGCCAGATAAATAACAGAATCCAACTACCAGCAATTAACAGTCCAAGTCAAAACCAGAATATCTCACGGAAACCAGACGCCAAACCCAAGGGAACAGATCAAGCCGTTGTCCAGGAAGCCAGTCCGAAGTCAGGAAACAGAGCCAAGGTCTCTGTGGGAGCAATGTGTCATTTGAACTTGCAACCACAGGAATGTGGTTGCAAGTTCAAATGACACATTGCTCCCACAGAGAGCTCAAGGTGAGCTTACCAGCTCTATCCCAAAACAGGGAACACACCCTTACTTCTGGAAAGGCTTCTGCTAGTACTCAGGGCTTCCCGACCTGATTCTCTGTCTAGCATCAAAAACCCTTTCCCTAGCTCTCCTGGTAGCACGTCTTTGCAGAATCCTGCTCATGGCCCTTCTAGGAGGAGAAGATATGTTTTCAGCTGAGTCATCAGACCCAGTTGCCTGCTGATTTGAGCTGCAAGGCTTCTCCAGCAGCTCTTCACCATTTAACCCCTCAGAGTCAGGTTCTGTGACAGGCAGGGTCCTGGCAGTATGCAAAGCAATAGGAAAACAAAGGAGCCTCCCTCCAAAAGCCCACAACTAAAGAAATACAAGTATTTTCACCATGCACACATCTCACATTACATCCCACTTTGCTGATTACAAAATGAAAGCAAGCTTATGTGCCAGATGAGTATTAAGACAAGCTTGGGTTAGGCCAAGCAGGCATTTCCACTTAAAGATGCACTGCTTCTAGGAACAGAAGCAGCATCTCATCTAGTAAGGTCCTCCTTTTCGAAAGCTGTGCTTTATCCCTAACGTGCGTTATTTCACTGCATGCAGGTCTCTGTGTGGGATGTCTGGTTAGATTAGTTGCATTATATTTTATTTATTTTCAGTTTAATAACCCATGCCTTGCTAAGCACAAAGGCATTATAAACTGGAAAGCTGTGAGCAATTTTGAATATTTATTTGGAAGCTCATTCCATCATTTTAATCACTAAATTAAAGCCTGACAACCCACAGCTATTCTCTTTGCTCCCTGTGATGAGGCATCTGTGGTTCACCAATAATACAGGTGTGTGTGTGTGTGTGTGTGTGTGTGTGTGTGTGTGTGTGTGTGAGAGAGAGAGAGAGAGAGAGAGAGAGAGAGAGAGAGAGAGAAATTGAGATTACCTGAAGAGGAAGATGTGCAGTGCAGAATAACAGAATATCTGAGCTCATTTAGGGATGCCTACTGTGGTGTAGTGGATAGAGTGGTGGACAAGGATTCTGGATGACAGGATCTGACTCCTCTCTTGGCCACAGAAACTGATGGGGTAGAGAGTGGAACTGGTAAAGCCACTCTTTAGATATCTCACTTATCTTGAAGCCCTATTACGGTTGCTGTCAGTCAGTCCCAACTTGAAAGCACAGAACACACAAGCTTTGTTCCACACACACACACAAAGTGTTTGCTTGTGTGATTTTGTGAACATACATATTTGGGAGTCTGGCTTTACAGATTTTGTCATTAAAAAGAAAATGAAATGATTCTATGCCAACCCTGTGATTTTAAATACTTTGGACCAAAGTGTTTCCTAAAAACTGTTTGCATGCAAAATGCCACTCAAGCTTTCTTCCTCATCTTGGCTACTTTCCTGCCTTGAATGCATTGGACATGAAAATCCTGGGGTTTGTCCTTCAAAAAGGTAACTCCCCCAAAGCTCTGAATTGCACCCCCTTTCCCCTCAACACTAGCATTTAATGAGTTTCCTGGCTGCACACTAGCTGGAGGTGTAACACACAATGTTCCTGCCGAAAACAGTGGATATAAAAACGCCAGTGAAGGATGAATTCATGAGTCTCTTCTAATCCTGTACGTGGCTCCCTGTAATGACCACCCAATAACATGTCCTGATATTACTCTGAACTAATGAAATATACTTCCCAAAGCCCCTTAAGGAAGGGCAACCTTGGCAGACCTGGGGGGTGGGCAGTTTTTCACTGACGTCTTGCTTCCTTGCCTCGGGGGCAGGGTCTGCTTCCTTGCTTCTGTTGGAACTCTTACTCCAATTTCTTCTCTCCAGTCTACACTATGGCCTAGAAAACCATGGTAAAGCAAGTGGAGGCTGGTAGCTCTTTTTCCTTGCTCTTGTTACTTCCCCTACACTAAGGCATGTGGCCTGGCCACAATAACACCACATAGAAACAGCAGAGGAATCCGGAGTGTCTGGAACCCCATGGGATTTAGGTCTTGGCATGAACAAATACTGTAGAGCTTGCCTTAACAATTTTGCACTATGAAATAAGATAAACTACACGTATTGAGGGAACATCTCTAGAATCAACTTTGTAGCTAACACTGTCAGTGAATTGTCAAAAATAGTAGTGTGTCTAAAGTAGGTGGCATCTATGAACACTTACACTGAATAAAACATTCAAGTCTTAAAGGTACCCAAGGTACCTTTTAGCTTTTGTTGCAACAGACTAATATGGCTTGGGAAGCTTTAGAATTATGATATCTCTTTTCAGTGACTGCTCCACTATTCTTGCAACCAAGATTTTTATCCTGAGGCCCGACAGTACCCAGGGTGGCTTCTGAGGAGTTAAGAATCGTAAGGGTTGGTATCCTATTAAGCTTCCTTTGAGCAGAAAGTCATCCCAGGATGGTAACCCAAGATGGTACTGTTTGCACAAGCACTGCCATTTGGTAAGCAGTGACCTTCATGAATAAAACCTGCCTTCTGCTAACAATGGCCTAAGGTGTATGAAAGTCCCATCTATGCAATGGGTCATTAGCTATGGCCTTGCTGGCGGAGTGCTTCACACCTCCAGTATTGCATATGGGGGACTTTCACACACCTTAGGCCATTGTCCACCTAATGAGCCTATTCAGGTAATGGTTCATTTAATGAGCCTATTCAGAACATTGTTCAACCCATTAGCCTATTCAGATCAGAGTGATGTGAAATGAAGGTGAACTATAAAATGGAGGACTCGCCACTAACTTTTCTCAGACTGGTATAGCTGCTTGGATGAGTAACTAAACATTGCGATTTCTCAAGAAAAGAAGTCCAGTTGCCATTACAGATAAACTCACCTGGATGACTGAGAATCTTCACAGACTTCCTGCTCAATAGAAAGTCAATACAATGCTCGTCCTAAAATTCTGCATCATTAAACAACATGAGCAATGAAAACAGAGTTGGGTACATCAGGTTAAGACTAAAATAAGCTGTTGGTGTGTAAAATCTGAATTGTTATCTACTTGGGTGATAACTAGTGTGATGATGTGGGGCAGATTTTTCCCCTGATACTGCTCTAAGGAACTGAAGTTTCACATATCTTCCCCTTCCCTTCAAAGCAGCAGCCACAGAGAAGTTTAGTTTGGACATTCTTTTTTGATCACCATAACCGCCACTACCAACATAATCTGAAATACAGATAATTTTAAGATCTGGATGGGCAGCAATAGCTGGAAACAATGTGAAATACAAATAAAATAAAATAAAATAAAATTCACCATCCCCAAGTGGTCTTATTATCTCATTCACAACAAGCAGATTCCATCAAGTATCAAGGCCTGAGATTAAAGCTCTCTCTGTGTACTTTCAAAACTAGAGATGGGCACGAAATGAACAATTTTTCGTTTCCGTTTTCTCGTTTTGTCACGTAACGAAACAACAAACGAATTTTGTCTCTAAAATGAAACAAAATGAACAGAAACACCGGAAATTTTGTCGTGCGTTTCATTTCCGTTACTGCAATATGAGTGAATTGCTTAAAATCCAAAAAAAAATCACAAAAAATGAAATTAATGGTAACAAAATGGTAATGAACGAAAACAAAAACGATTTTTTGCAAAAATTCGCGAAAAACAGAAATGAACCGAAACGGACCCTCCAAACGACAAACGACAAACAAAATGCCATTTTTTTGATTCGTGCCCATCTCTATTCAAAACCACTGAGTTGAGCCTTTTTGTATTTATCGACAGAGAGGAATGCTCAATTAACATTCTACGCAGCAGAAAAACATCATGCTAACAGAAGTAGCAGTGGCCAAATCTAGGTGATGCTACATAAGCAGTACAGCAAATCATTATTAGGAGCTGGGTAAATTTTGTACTGATCTCTGTCATTATACATTTTGGCATCGTGGCTGAGTGACAGTGCCTACTGAACTGTTTTGGACCCCATCACCTGTGCATCAACGTGGATGAATGTCTGCATAGCAAAAGGTATTGTGCCATTTTGTTGTTGTTGTTGGGTTGTCACAGTAGTGACTGACTCTTCGTGACCCCATGTAGTGGCTTGTCACCTCCTACTCCAGGCGCCTACAGCACCTGGTATTCCCTGGTGGCCGCCCATCCTCCTTAGCTTCTGAGAACAAGCGAGATCGGATGGGCTCAGAGCATCCCATTAAATCAACTCCAACATTCAGTAACCCTATGAATGGGCTTCCTCTTTTCCTGCTGACTTCCAAGTTTCCCAACACTCTTGTCTTTCCCAGACAATCCTGTCTTCTCATGACGTGCCCAAAGGAGGACAGATTCAGCTTCACCTTTTTGTTTTTTGCCTTCAGAGGTTAATTCAAGGTTGATCTGATCTAGCATCCATTTGCACCTCTTTCTGGCAATCCAGGGGATCTACAAAGCTCTCCTCCGGCACATTTAAAATGAACCATTCCCCCTCCCCGGGGATTAAACAGAGCAAGAGGATTAAACAGCTAGTAGAGATTAGAAGGGTGATATAGGAGTATGTATAATGCATTTTTCTATAGGTACAACATATAGGAATAAGGTTAATAAGAATAACTGTTGAGGAAAGACTTCCCATTCAGGATGGGCAGGCAGTGACAGTGCTGACATCTCTGCAGGATCCAGGAAAACAGGCAAGCTAGCACACAGGATGAAGCCAAGCAAAGGGAGTTTGGGGTCACAAAGCATCTCCTTATCACTAGTGTTTATGACTGCTTATAACCATGTTGCTTTAATGCAGGCATGCCCAAACTTTGGCCCTCCTGATGTTTTGGACCACAACTCCCAGAATTCCAATGGCAAAGGACTGTGGGAGTTGTGGTCCAAAACATCTGGAGGGCCGAAGTTTGGACATGCCTGCTTTAATGTAATGTTGTCTATTAATGCTGTAAGATGTCCTTCAATTCCTTGTTCTCAAATACTGTACTTCAACATGTCCTAATTGTACTGGACTGTGTATTATCCCTCATTACTGTAAGCCGCCTTGGGTCCTTTTCTAAGGAGAAAGGCGCAGTAAAAATACTCTAAAATAAATAAAGAGTTGTGAATGGGTTCAATATGTCAAGTGTGTGTGTAAATTTCCTGGGAGCTTATATGCATGTGCCAGGAATCCTTCCCTGGTGCAAAGGTCCTAATGTGCTTCAGTCAGTTCTGTGTGAGAGCATACCAAGGCAAGCTAAACTAGCAGCTAAGAGGGCTTTCTTTTCCTCTCCTCAGTTTCCAGTGATGAGGTTGGATCTGGAGGTCACTTCCTGGCTCACCTGCATCCGACAGGGCTGCTCCTGCATCTTTGCCAGAAAGTCCCGAGGTCTCCTGGAAAGAAATCCCTGATTCGATTTGACAGCAGCCACAAGATGAAAACAAAGATAACTCCTTAAATGGAACAATGCTAAGGCTACATGGTTCTTGCTTACATCTCAAAAAGCTCCTTTGGCAAGGATGACTCAAGGCCTTTCTGGTTTCTGAAGCTGCGATGCAGTATTCAGACCCTTTGTGTGCTGTGTTGCATAAGGCCGCGGGGGGGGGGGTATTGTTTGTGGGGCATCGGCCCGAAATGCTAAATTTCATTCATGACAGAAATGTCTAAATCCCATTAAAACCTGCCTCCCACTCAGTGAAATTATGTGCTGCTATTCAATGGAGCTCTATGCCTTTTACGTTTTCAATAATGCATTTTATGGTGACTAGAATCCCATCAGAGGTAAAACGCCTCTTCATTTCTGCGAGCGGCATTCACAATATTTGCAGTTATAGTTCCAAATCTATCATTCGGGATAGGTTCATTCAAATATGGTGCTGGGGTTTTAAAACAGAGCCGATGCTATTCTGAGCCGGTCTGGCCAATGATGAGGGGACAATGGGAGCTGTAGTCCTTAATCATGCAGTCAACAGGCCCTCCCCCGTGCTGGGATGTCAGGCTGTAGGAGAAGCACCAACAGATTAGTTATTTGCCACATTGTCCAACACTTGTGCAGGGATGACATCAGGTACGTTTCCTATATACTTAGAGATCACACATGGGAACTCAAGACATTTTTCCAAGACACATTTGTAAGGGATATTTAAACCATGAGCAATGAGTAGCATTAACAGAGTGGTTGAGTAAATCACACCCACATTTGACAGTGTTATTGAACACAGAAGAATGAAAATATATACAGTGTCTATATGTATGGGAGAATAGCCGAAATTACAGCAGAGCTGGATAAATGAAACGAATGGAAACCAGTGCATTTGCTTCAGAAATATCATGGGGTAATATGAACTCAAAGCAAAATTTGCCGGGCTGACAGGACTGCTACCTGGAGAAGGGGGAAAGAAAAGAGACCTCTCCCTCCCCAAAAAAGGAGCTAATGATGATCCTAGGCACCTATACAGTCATGATAGATGGAGGAAGTACATCCACAGAACAGAAATTTCCTCTCCTTAGATTGTTGCAGAGTCTGGGATGCTTAGCATCCCAGTTGGTGGAAAGAGGAAAGTTCCAAAGAGAAGGAAGGCTATGAAGTCGTGGGGTAGAAGATCCGGGAATGGAGGAAAGGAAATAGGCTAACAGGTTTTTCCAGCTAAATTCTGGGAAAGTCAACTTAGCCAGGCCAGGCTTTCAGTGAAATCCATTCCAAACAAGGCAACAATGCTTCATTTAGCAGGCTTGCAAGAGCATAATGAAGACAGCGTCAAGGATGGAAAGAAACAGTACGGAGGCCACCAGGAGACTGAAAAACATGGCCATCTCATGCCTTTTTATGGGGTGTAAAAATGAATGGGCCCTTTGGAATGGCATTTGTTTATATTTACCCTGTTTTGGAGGCTTGTTAGATAATCTGATGAGCAAAGCTTCTGCCTCCCATTTTGTGTCCCCCACCATCCATCTTCTGGTTCATTCTTGTTCAGGTATCCCTAACACATTATCTTCGAAACTGGCTTCCAATTAAAACAGGATCTCTGAAACGTACACAAGCACAGACTTATGGCTACGTCTACCTATCTCAGAATTTCTAGGTATAAATTACTCAAAAGTGGTTCACCATGTTTTTCTTCTGGTGGCACTCTGAGACAAGTGTGGCTTGCTTCTCTCCTGGGAAGCACGCTGGAGAAGTGACCGGGACATCTGGTTTCACAGCTAGATGTCCCAGTCACTACTCAGTGGTGAAACCAACCCAGCATAACAGAACTTGTTCCTAAAGTGGAAAGGCTGTGTTCCTGCCTTCATTTCCCTTAGAACTGAATGAGACACAAAGAAGCAAAGAGGCACACACAGAGGCTTTTGGTTCTGGTACCACTCCACCAACTATTACATGCAGGCAGGTACTCAATTCACTGAGCTATCCTGACAGCTAATCACATCTGTTACCACCGCAAGATTTATGTAATGCAAACGTCTATCAATGAAAATAATAGACATTATTAAATGTTATCTTTATGCTTCATGTTACTTAGAGTTATCACCACCAGCTTTCAGAAGCCTCTCTCCTGAACATCGTTCTTTAAATCTCTTATAATACGTATGCTTTGTTAAATCTCAATTTTTACTTATAAATCAATGTACAAATGCTATTATCTGAGAATAGGAAAACTCTTTCTTAATCAAATGGAGAAAGCTTTCTTTCTTTAGTGAAATACTGCCATGATCCAAATGAAATATTGAATGCGACTCATAGAGCCCAAGGCAAATCAGATTATATCAGGTCTTTTGAAAAAGCTTATTGGAAAGGCTAGAAATAAGTTTTCTTATACTTTCCGTTTTTGAGGGGTTTTTTTTGAAAGCCCCAAAGCAACCAGTCCCAGAAGGATGAATACACTCAGTAATGCCCTTTATGTGAACTTGTCAATTAGAAAGAAACTCAGTAGGTCAATGATAAAGTATCTAATAAAGCAGCAGTGCAAGGAGCATTCATTTCCAGGTTTAACACATTCATGCCTATAAATAAACCTGTAGGCCACTTTAACCCCAAAACATAGACCTGTTTCATATGAAATTTTACTAATGAATGAATGAATGAATGAATGAATGAATGAATGCATTACAGGCCAGTATCTTACTGCCATTTCCAATTAAAGCAGACCTATTGATGGAGCCCAATTTATGCAAATACTCTTCTTAGTCAATAGTTATTCTATTGAATCATAGAATCATAGAGTTGGAAGAGACTTCAAGGGCCATCCAGTGCAACCCCCTGCCATGCAGGAACCCCCATCAAAGTACTCCCGACAGATGCCCATCCAGCCTCTACTGTCAGGAAGTTCTTCCTGATGTTCAAATGGAATCTCTTTTCCTACATTTTGAAAACATTGCTCCAAGTCTTAGTCTCTGAAGCCATGGAAAACAAGCCAGCCCCCTCTTCAATATGACACCCTTTCAAATATTTAAACATGGTTATCATACCCCCTGCCAAGCTTCTTTTTGTAACACTAAACATTCTAGCTCCCTAAGCCACTCCTCTTAAGACATATGTTCCAGAGCATTAACCATCCAGGTCGCCCTCCTCTGGACCTGCTTGAGGTTGTCAACATCCTTTAAATTGAGGACCGCAGAACTGGACACAGTACTCTAGGTGGGGTCTGACCAGAACAGAATAGAATGGTACTATCACCTCCCTTGCTCTAGAAACTATGCTTCTGTTGAGGCAACCAAGAATCACATTGGCTTTCTTGGCTGCCACGTCACACTGCTAACTCATGTTCAATATGTGGTCCACCAAGACTCCCAGATCCCTTTCACAGGTACTATTCTCCAGCCAGGTGTCCCTCTTCCTATATCTATGCAATTTATTTTTTTTCTGCCTAAATGCAGGACCCTACATTTATCCCTTTTGAAACTCATTCTATTTGCTTTGGCCCAGCACTCTAATCTGTCAAGGTCATTTTGGATTTTTATCCTATCCTCTAGGGAATTAGCCACCCCTCCCAATTTGGTATCATCTGCAAATTTAATCAGTATACTCTCTATTCTTTCATCCAAGTCATTAATAAATACAGTGGACCCTTGTATAACAAATGGTTTGTATAACATAAAAATTCCGGAGATAGGGGAAATTTGCTTAACAGAATCGCCTATGGGGCAAATCTGTACAACATAAAAATGGGATCACTCTGTTTTCAATGCATTCCTATAGAAATTTGTATAAAGGAAAATCTGCTTAACATAATTTCATTTGGAATGAATTAATTCCTTTATACAAGGTACCATGGTATGTTGAATAGCACTGGATTCCGAACAGAACTCTTCTGCACCCCTCTCCATGCTGAGAAGCCATTTACAATCACCCTTTGTGTACGATCAGTCAACCAATTACCAATCCACCTAACAGTGGCATTATCTATCGCACATTCTACTAACTTCTTTGCAAGTATTGGATTCTTTTTAGTTGAGACTAGCAATAAAGTGCTTTCCATAGCAATACACAGATTTCCTAAAGCATAATGATTAGCTTGAGAATGAGAACATGAGCACAAATTTGAATGTGGGCAACTAATCCTGGGAAGGGACGGTGATTGTGCATATGCCCAGAACAATACATCCCAAAAGAAAGATTAATAAATACAATGAGTTATGCAAATGGGAAAGTTCACTTTCATTTAGACAGCACCCAGCAGAATTTCAATGTTTGAAATTTGGTGTCTACAGTGTCAACTGCAGCTTACGGGGTATGGAAAAAGCAGCCCTGAAAATGAAAGCAAATTTAAAATTGAGATTTGAATATAGTTTACCCCTGCCACTGCAAAACAATTTTCAGGTGTACCAAAACAACCAGGCAGCCTGGCAGCTGAGCAGGGTCACTGAATCATAAACATCCCAGCAGCTCTCAATGAACATGCTTATGTTACTATATGTAAACATGGAACAGCATTTGTAAGTCTTATAGCGCACCCTTTCAGTGATTAAATTTTTTTTAGTTCACACTGGTCAAGTATATTCTACGATTTTAAATTGCCAATATTTTGGCAATCTTGAATCTTGGTACTGTAAGATCCGGATGTTACAAGGGCTTTATGCTCCAGTCTTATTCTTCTAGATTCTGCCACTTAAATTATAGGCATAACTTGAGGCAAGTTTGAATCCAAAATACAGAAGCAAAAGGAGGGTGGTGGGCATTGGGGTGGTAAGTTTTAGCTTTAATTTTCTCTCCTTGCTGCCGCCACTGCCACTCTGACAGTCGAGCGGCAAGCAGAAAGGGAAAAAAAACTATATTCTCTCCTTGCCGTTTGGGGGGTGTCAGGATTAAAAACTTTCACCCCAGCAGCCCGCCCACCACCAATGTCCTCGGATAAGAGTGTTTGCTGTTATCCATGGATTTCACTATCTGCGGGTGATCCCAGAAACGATCCCTCGCAGATAGGGCAGTCATAATGTACCTTGATAGTCAGAGGTAGGTTGAAATGACTGTCAATCATTCGTTTCATTCTGGAGTTAACCTGTTTTTTTGGTAATGCAAGTTGGGATGAACACAGGCTTTTGAGTTTCCTCTGAAGGTCTATAAAGTTTTGAAGGTCTTTAAAGAAGGTCCAGACATTGGTTTATCTGATCTGAAACACACAAAATCTTTGATCTAAAGATTTTCCTCCTCTGGAGGCAATTTTACAGAAGCAGCTAGGGGCTTATAAATCTGGAATACTTATAAAGATCATGAAAAGTTAGAAATTAAAATGTTTATTCAAAACATATTTACAATATTAAATATCCTGACACATCCAAGTCTTACCTGTATACTGTGTCAAGCATGATCTGGCAAATCATCAGTTCCATTACACAGTTAATCTAACTTGTACATTATGAAGAATAATGCTTTTAAAACTCTTGCACTAATACAGTTCTTCTTCATTCCTGAGATTATACCATGTCACATGCCAGAATATAAAGTTAAGTACAATACAGTGTCCACGTTGAAAAGTTACAATATGTCTTTAATCCTGTTCAAATTATAAAGCATGTTCTACAAAACACAGAAGATGTTCAACAGATTTGATTGTGCACTAAAACGTTAACAATCCTGTTTGTACACACAACAGCTCTCGTGTTTGTGGAGATTTGAAACACATTCTTTAACACTTAAGTATGTTGTGTGGAAGCTTTTATCAAGTTCATAGGAATTCTTTCTTGAGTGATAACACCATCTAGGCTTGCATGAATTTTGGACTATGGCCCTTGACTAATCCAAATCCTAGCTAAGCATTAAATCTTGTCATAATCAATGGGATTATGTATTTGCACCATGACTGGGTTGTTAACCAGTCTTGCTTTAAACACTTAAATTCCACTGGCTAAGTTGTATTTTTTCTTTTTTCCCCCCCTTTTCTCTCTCTTTTTTTTTTATAAATTTACAGATCCCATAATGCTGATAAGGCACTGTCACGATACTTTTTTTCAGGAAAGAGTCATACATTTCCTGAGAAGTGATTTGGCTACTGAATTTGAGAACCTGATATTATGCCCCCACAGTCACTGTCAAAGCCCTTTTAATCACAAGAGTTTCTGTTAAATGTTGAGGAAGAACAGAAAAACAGAATAATGTTCACTGGCAATAGCAAGAGGCCACAGTAATAATTATATATTACTATCCCCTGGAAACAACATGATCAACATGGAGACATATAAAGCTGTAAGCACAAGTTCAAATATTTTGACAAATGTTGGACTACGCTTGATGTTGGAGGAAGCACGGGACAACCTGAATATGTTTTCTCATTGAAAGAGAAATTTTGTGTTTGAGTGTTTCAAGAACATGTGCTCTGTTTGATAATTTTTTTTAAATACCACCGGACAGCAGATAAACAAAACCAAAGCCTGAGTAATTAATTTCCCTCTAGGAGCCAATTAGTATTCCTACTTAACTGGCCTGAAAGTCCCTATCTTTAAAACTAGTATCCAAATCAGATTATACAAAAGAGAAAAGAAGATCAATAGGAGTGTATTTGAAGAACATACTTAGCTGCCTGGATGTGACCTGGTAAGTACGAACAAGTAAAAGTACTTTCAGACACAGCATTTGAAAGCTATTGGGTTCTTTAGGAATGCAATCATGCCCTCATTTTCTATGTTAAAAATCTGATTTGCAGAGGTCACACTCTTAGAAGTACAATCAGGAACATTCTGAGCGGAATTATGACCTGAGATTTCTGATAAGCATTCCAGTAACTGGATGCAACCTAATTCTGGAGAAACTTCAAGAACTTTCAATGAACATGTATAGATTTTCCATAGCCAAAACAGCAAATGATACAGTTGTCATATTATAACAGTTTATAAAACCACATGCATCTTGAAGTAGGTTCATTTAAATTTTAAAAGTCATTATTACATCTCCAAGTAGCTCTCTGTGCATGCCTATATCAGACATCTTCAGCAATCATAGTGTCAAAAATCTGATAGCAAAGTTTTTGTTGAGCTTCATCCCTGACATAGTAAGATTTGATGAAACATTCCAGCCATGGCAATTCATCTGCAAATCAAAACCAAATTATCAGTTTTAGGGGGAAATTCCTACACTTGCAAATTAATAGTAACAATTAAAGAAATCTTTTTAAATCATCATAAAACTTAATATAACAATAATTAAATCTCAGTGACATTATGGAGGAAAAAAATGGTCCCTGGCACATAACCATACTTCACAGGGGTATCTGTGTAGTGCTTCCCATAAGGAATAATGCAATTGATACAACCCCAGAAAAAGAACATAAGTCTGTTCCTTGAAATTAAATGCAATAAAGTGATGAAGAGTGAACTGGGATCAAGGTAAGAAGGTGCTTCATACAGTAGTAAAGGCTTTATTGTTTTCAATTTTTATTATGTTTCTGCTCAGGGTTAACCAATGGTTGATATAAATTAGATGGCAGTTTGGCCACTACAAGGTGATAAAATGATATCCCTGCAGATTCTTAAAAGTGCTGTGTTTACACAACCAACACGCAAACAAAGCTTGTTTGCTTCCCAGGGACTGTTTACTGAACAAAAGCAAGCTCACTTTCATCTTGTGGACCCACGAAACCTTCTTAGAGGATAATCAAATATCTGGTATTTCTAAAGGCAGCTCTACTTCTAACTGCTAAGCTGCTGCCTCATCTAGTTTGGCCCAGAATCAGAATGCGACTTCTGAAAAATGGATCTCAAAAACTATAGGCTAACATTAAACAGTAACTAACAGTAACAGTAACTGTTTAACATCTACGTAAGGCCGTTGGCGGGGGTCATCAGGAGTTTTGGAGTCTGCTGTCATCAGTACGCTGATGACACGCAGCTCTATCTCTCCTTTACCACCTCTGCTGTGGAAGCTGTGAGGATCCTCGATGGGTGCCTGGAGGCCGTACTGGCTTGGACCGGGGCGAACAGGCTTAGGCTCAACCCCGAGAAGACGGAGGTTATGTTCTTCGGGAGCTCGCCATCGGGATACGGTGGCCCTCTCCCCTGTCTGGGGGGAGTTTCCCTCCGGCTCACGGAGAGGGCGCGGAATCTGGGTGTGCTCCTGGACCCGGCGCTTGCCATGGAGTCCCAGGTGGCGTCGGTGACCAGATCCGCCTATTACCATCTCCGTCGGATCGCCCAGATCCGCCCGTACCTCGACGCGAACTCTCTGAGAACAGTGGTCCAAGCTCTGGTGATCTCGAGGCTGGACTACTGTAACGCCCTCTACATGGGGTTGCCCTTGACTCTTCTCCGGCGTCTGCAGCGGGTACAGAATGCAGCGGCCAGGCTGGTGGCTGGTGTGCGTCTCTATGATCACATCACCCCAGTCCTGGCCCGCCTGTACTGGTTGCCCGTTGCAGCCCGGATTAGATTCAAGGTCTTGGTTTTAGTTTATAAAACCCTCCATGGCTTGGGACCGGACTACCTGGCAGAGCGTATCGCTCAGCGATCAACCTCGGCCCGTCCCGTTCGGCAGGCGCGAGCGCACTTGCTTCGGGTCATCACTCCTCGTGAAGCCCGGAGGAAGAGTACTCGGACCCGGGCGTTCTCGGTGGCGGCCCCCAGCCTCTGGAATTCCATCCCCAGTGAAGTGCGCTCTGCAGAGTCCCTGCTGGCCTTCCGAAAGGCGCTGAAAACCTATCTTTTCCGGGAGGCCTTCAGCGATTCTTAACTGTTTTTTTTTCCGCCATCGCAACCTGTTTTTATCCTCTACTGTTTAATGATTGAGGTATCATAAGGTTTTAATTTTTGTTTTCTGTTATCACTATTTGTCTTGTTTGTGTTTTTATTGTAATTTGTATGGTTATTGTAGTTTTGTAAGCCGCTTAGAGTACACAATGTAGATAAGCGGGGTACAAATGCAACAAATAAATAAATAAATAAATAACATTGAACAATAACGAACAATAGTTATTCTGAGAAGTGAGTGGAAGAACATCCCCTGCTTTTCACAATGGTCAGCTGCCAAATTCTGACATCATACAGTATGGCAATGCCTCGGGCATTAGAAATGGGAAAGAAGCATCAATGGTCACACTTGGAAGGTTGGACTTAGATGAGTCTTCTTCTGTTTGTGACTGACCTTCAAGGCATGCAGAAAAAACTTTGGACAAAACACAACACAGCATTCCTTTTGCTACAAGGCCAGCTCAGCATGAAATATCTGCATCTTGCACATATTAAAAACAGGTCTCACACAACTCTTCTTGGCGCAAAAGCCAGTCTTGGGAGTTTTTAAACAATTCCGCTTGGCTTCTGGCTGAAGCACTGTCCATCTAAAAATGCCACTCACACAGGAACCACAGCCAAGTGGAATCAATGTCCCTGGGTTTATTTGCGTCGGAGATATGCCTGCTTTTCAAAACTCAGCATAAAATCCATGCATCTTAATAGTTGCTGCTGACTCTATCCAACTCTTACATTCCTGCAAGGCCAAAGCCTATTTATTCTAGTTGCACTTATGAAGTGAGATCTTGCCTATTTCCCTTGTTCTCACACACCTATTTTGCCTCAGTAACAACAGAAGCAGGCAGGAGGTAGCTTCTGCTATGAAAAAAAGAGCACAATTTTTAATTAACACATATCCTTTCACACACTTGTAAGGACACTTTTAAGCTATTTTGGCAGTGAATTGGACCAACTGTGGCTGGTGAGTGCACAGAATTATTCAGGCTTTCTAGTTCTCTTTGTGAGACTATGCAAAGGTTAGTGCACATAATAGATCTGAAGTTATGCCATCTGTGACTTTGAAGGGGCCGCAAGGCATACCATCTGCAAGCTGATTTGAAGACAACCTTTCAAAGCTGTGAAAATATGGCCTTCTTCTCTAACACCTCTCTCAAGAGAGAGTGAAACTCTCTGACTGAACAAAGCATCATGTAAACAAACACAAACAGCAAGGCTGGGGGGGGGGGCTACTGGTGTGCCTATTCACATTCTCTGGTGCATCAAACTTTAAATTTCCGAGTTGTGTTACTGGCTCACCAATTACATGAGCCATGCTCAAAGATGTAGCCACGGATGAGACAGTTCCAGTTTTCTTACTGCCCTGTCCCCTTTCCACACTGTTCTGCCTTCTGCACGAGGAGCTGGTGGTCTCTACTGGCTGACTGCTATATTACAGTGGAGAGATAAACCCCCTCTTCCAGGCAGGTTGCAGGAGGAAAGCAGGGTGGAGGGCATGTTGAAGAACTGCTCAACAGCTCTAGCTTCCAAGAGTGATCCATTCTTTGCCCAAATGGCAGATTTCCCCAAATTTAATAATTTCACTAGTATAGTGAACATGCTTGAAGGCAAAACAGCAAGGTAACGATGAAAGGGTCGCTTTTGCCGAGATTGCTTGTTGTCGCTGTTATTCTCTTATGTAACACAAGTGGAAGTACGGTAAATGCATTTGACTGATGGGAAAGTTCAAGGTAACTCAGGAGGAAAATTCAATCAATCTCAAATGCAACAGAACTGTTTGAAAGAAAACAATCACCAGGTTTCCAATTCTCCCAGAAATTGTTCAGGTCGGTAGATGACTTACTTACAAGAGAAAAAATGAAATATGAGATGTTTTTGAATTCTTGTAGTGTACCTACATTAAGAAGTCTCTGTAGTTTTGCTGTTTGTTATGTGTTACTCAGTCAATTTCATCTTATGGTGAACCCAGTAGAAATTTCAAGATATGTGAGAAACTGGAGGAAGAATTTTATCAGTGTCACTCATCAGTGAGTTCTGAATCCGGGCCTCTTTAGTCTCCATTCAGCACTCTATCCTCTACACTGCACAGGCTTTTCCTGTAGTTTCATACAACTTTAACAGCTGTGGATCCATTTAATGGAATATTGGGATTTATAATCTAGTGAAGCGTCTTTCTGTTGGAGAGCGCTAGTGTACTATAATGTTCACGACAACTATAGTACTGGAACTCTCCAGCAGTGAATTCTAAAACCTCACATGCTACAAACAGGATGAAGTCATGATAGTCAAAGATGTACCAATCTTTTATAACTATGTAGTGCAGCTATGCTTTTTGCTCTGGAAGTTTTCTGCACTATTTATCATTGTCCAGATGAAACCCCGAGTCAGTGCTCTAGTGGTTCTCCAGACTAATGCAAAAAGATTGCAATACTTCATCCTGCTGCTATATTGGCTGCTGTCTGCCTATCTTAATTTGTTCTCTGCTCAAAACAAGTGTCTTACCTAGATCTTTTCCTGCAGGACAAAGCTTATTCATGATCCTCTCCATGTTATCTTGAAAAATATTATTGATTAGGACTTCAGAAGCTGGAACTTGGAAGAATTTATTCTGAGGGCAATGGAAAAAATAACATAGATATATTACTAAATTGGACAACAGACATACTCTTATGGGTCTTATTTTAAGACTTGAATAGTTAAAAAAATAAAATGTTGCTTAAATATCCTTTAAAATACATATATAAAGAAAATAAAATGAACACTCTTGCTTATTAAGAGTAATTCATTGCTTTAAGGGCATATTCAAAATGTAATACCTCCTCCACAAGATTCTGGTATAGAAATAAAAACAAACATCTTTCCTGCTATCTGCTCTTCATTCATAACTGACAACCTCCCCACAAGATGTGCTGCTGACCAACATGGAACACACATGTAGATGAGCTGCTGAACAAAGTGAAGTCTACCACCTCATCAAGCAATGGTGTAAAAACATGGAAAGTTTTTTTTTTTTGCCTCACTTTAACTTGATCGACACAAGTGTCAACCCTGCACGGTGTGGACTCTATGCTGCAATAGCCATCCTTTCCTTACAATACCTCTGTGTTGTCACTCCAGACTAATGCAATTCCAGGACGCTCTGAAGTTGCATATATTTTGGGGGGGAATTAAAACGATGAATGGCAGCTATAACAACCAGAGGTCCAGTATCAGACAAAGGAGAACCAGAAACCATTCTGCAAGAATGTAACAAGGCCATAGTAGCTACAGCTGGCAGGGAGGCTGGTAGAAAGTCCTCCTGAGTACTGTACTTGGGCCACTGACAAGTGCTTCACAGAGAAAGGAGCTTTGTCAGACTATGGGTCTGATATGATTGAGAGGTACAAAATAATGCAGGGCATGAGTAAAGTGGAGAGAGGCACACTATTCTCCCTCTCACGAAATACCAGAACTAGGGGACATACACTCAAATTGAGGGTTGGGAGAGTGAGAACAGACAAAAGAACGTATTTTTTTCACCCAGCGCGTTGTTTGTGGAACTCCCTGCCACAGGATGTGGTAATGGCATCTGGCCTAGATGCCTTCAAAAGGGGATTGGACAGATTCCTGGAGGAAAAGTCCATCACCGGTTACAAACCATGATGGAGATGTGTAATCTCCAGACTTAAAACTAGGGCACTTAAAGGACCAGATGCAGGGGAGTGGTATTAGGAGACAGATATCTAGTCTCATGTGCTCCCAGACGCATCTGGTGGGGCCACTGTGAGATACAGGAAGCTGGACTAGATGGGCCTTTGGCCTGATCCAGCAGGGCTCTTCTTATGTTCTTATGCCTATCCAATTCATTATTGTTAACCCTGTCTACAAATGGTGCTCTCTATCAGGCCACATCCTTTCCCAATGCTACTCAGAAATGATAGATATTGAACCTGGGGATCTTCTGTCTACACGCTCACAGCCATTATTAATAACGGTGTTAAACCCCAAGCCAGCAGCGTAACATCCTTTTTTGTAATTTTCTTTTTTTAAAAATTAAAGGTTGGGATATGTCTCTTCTCACCAATTTTACATGTAGTTTAACCAATGCATTTTGATGAATGTATAGTTCTTTCTATCATCTCCACTTTGCTGGAGAGCTTCTACCAGCAGACATTTATATTCAAGCTAAATATTTTAAGAGCAGCAAGATCCCATCTCTTACACAGTCCATAAGATACACATCCAGTGCTCCAGTTCCATCATCCAGCACAAACTTCATCACAAAGACATACTGGAGGGGTACAATGCCTAAAGCTGAAGAGAAAGAAAACAGTGCATGTATTTAGAGATTGTTCAGTACACAAGGGCCACTGAATCAAACTTCCACGTTATTAAACACTGTTTTAGATCTAGAGAAGATAAACATATTCCTGTCTACTGATTTGTTGGTGCTGACGCACAGGAACAATCAATGTTTTCTTTGGTTAAAACCCCGCATCTCCTTGGAAAATAATCTATTACACAAAACATACTGGGGACAGGGCCAAAGTAGATGAGGCTGCAATCTTACCCACCCCCAGGTTTTTAAAATTTATATTTCTCCCTCTTCACTTCCTTGCCAGTGAGTGGTTGGGAAAGAAACAGAACATTTTTTATCAGATATCTCATACAAGTCACCTGCAGAGGACATGTGAGATTAGGCTGAAGGCTATGTGGGATCTGGACTAAAGCTGTGGACTTCTCACTCTGGCTGTCTGGTAGGCTGGGTGAGCCCTAGAGTTATTTTTCCAGCCCTGAGAGGCTTGCTTATGATTTCACTAGGAAATAGGAACTGTCTACAAAATCATCTTGTATATGAGAAACCAAAAACGTATATGTCAAAAAATGTTCTGCTAAAAGAAAGGGTGGTCAGACACCTTTTTCAAAAAGGAAACACCCCTCCTCTGGAGGCATGGCTTTTCTGGATCCTCCTCAAACTATTTTTAAAATCAAATGTAAGGACTCAAGGGGGTTGCAGAAATTAGGGGACTGCATGATTCCAACCTTGTGGCAGATGCCATCATAGGTATCGTCGTGTAAATTAGCACAAGAATGTGCATGATTTGTACAAAGCAAAACAAAGTGTTAGATGGTGCGGTATATAAGCCCTATAAATTATTAAATAAATAATATTAAGTACAATTCTGCTGGTTTACTTGCACTACAAAGAATGCTTTCATCATGTTCTTTATCAAAATAACTCATATTGCTATGGAAGCTGCTTCAAAGTGTAAGGTGGCCCCCGACTCTGTAATTTAAATCTAGTGCAGGAATAAGATCTAAAAAAGGCTTCTCAACAGCTATTCATTATGAAATTGGAGCACTCTCACTCTATAGTGAATCCATTTTGTTGTGCCTCGTTTGATTCTGAATGAAGTCAGTGGGCAAGGCACTACTGTTTCTTTGATAAAAAATAAAATAAAATAAAATAAAATAAAATAAAATAAAAAAGCTCCCTGCCACAAGATCCTCACCCCTATGGGGTACGACCACAGTATCTGTGGGGGATTGGTTGCAACATACACGCATACACACACACACACACACACACACACACACACACACACACACACACACCAGAAATAGTGATTAAATGAAACATTAAAAAAGAAATAAACCACCTGTATACCACAGGTGGCTCAGCGGACTAAGGCTCCAAAAACTGTCGGCTGCAAAGTCGGCAGCTTGGCAGTTCGAATCCCGGGTGCCACGCAGCGGAGTGAGCTCCCGATGATAACCCCATCTCCTGCCAACCTAGCAGTTTGAAAGCATGTAAATGCAAGTAGATAAATAGGTACCCCCGTAAAAAGCGGGAAGGTAAAACAGCATTTCCTTGCAGCCATGCCGGCCACATGGCCATGGATTTGCACAACACATGCTCTTTGGCTTGACTATGGAGATAAGCACCGCCCCTAGAGTCGGACATGACTAACACGCATGTGTGGGGGAAACATTTAGCTTTTACCATATTACATAGCCTCTTGTCCCATCTAGTGGTCAGTCCTGGTAATGCAATTTGTGAATGTGCATTTCTGTAATTTATTTATTTAAATTAAATTTAGTGGGTCCCACCACCAAGTGGGGCAAACATTAAGTGAAACTGCAGGTGCTGATGCCATGGATACAGCGGCCCTACTGCATCTGACTACCCACCCATTTATTGTGCATGATTGCATTTCTAAATACAGAACTTAATGAAGCTCTGCCCTGTCAGTCACTCTTTTTCAGCCAAGCTTCAAACTAGTTTTGTTGTTGACAAAACATCCTGCTGGGTTCCCTAGCATTGTGACGAAAAAGTGTTCAGAAGAGCGCTCATCTGCTTTCCTTATGTTCTGGTCTTCGATGACACCCTGCCCCCCCCCCAGCAACCTCGTCTGTCACTTTAAGCAGGGCCTTGGCTGCTCTGGATAGAATGGTCCCTGAAACCTGGGCTATGTGATACATTACCGTTCTCCAATACAATTTTATCCAGGAATTTTGAAAGCCTACTGTTGAAAGATGTAGCAATGTTTGGCTTTTTAATGGAGAAAGAATAAAAGGGATCCCCTTCCCCACCACTTCACACATCTGGTTAAGCAAAGACAAACATTTCACAAAAGTGTCTCCAAACTGGAGTCTTGTAAAGTTACGTAAAGCTTTCATTTATTTATTATTATTTACTTATTATTTCCATTTATATACCACCCGACGTTCCCAGGGGAACTCTGGGCGGTTCATGGGAGAACAATGGTCCTGTATTGGGGGTGGTGTGTGTGTGTGTGGGAGAGGCGTACTTTGTATACACTCTTCTAATTTCATTTATGTTGCCGTCATTTACAGAGTTCTGCAGAAGGGCAACAGAAAGCTGCTGGATGTGTCACTCTGAAGCATTTTCTCCAAGGATGGACTGCAATTTATTCGCAGGAATAAATTGAGTACACAGAGGAAAATAGAACTTCTTTTGTCTGGTCAAAATCAAAGTCCCTAAAAGGGTGACAGTGCTTTCCTTAAGTCTGGGCTGTACTCACAGCACCTGGTGCAGACGTGAAGAAACCTTCAACCTTCTCCAGTTATACAGGCTTCTGAATAAAATTGCAATACTTAATGGATAACAGAAAAGGACAATCCAACCTTGTGCTATTACTGTAGGATTCCATGATGGCGCTTCTTGTGCAGCAAGGGAGCTCAGGCTGGATACTGCCTTTGGATTAGAACAGCGTTTACACCTATCACACAAAACAATATGATAGGTATGACCTTTCAAGTATGCCCAGGTGGTTCTCAAAACAAACTAGGTCACAATACTTCAAAGACAGATGCTTTTTATGACATAGAAAAGAACCAGCTTTTTATACATCACTGTCAACAAAAAACCCACAGCTGTTTCAACCAACTCTACCTCCATCATGCAAAGAGAATTTCAGCATGTGCTCCACACGTGCATGCAACTGGGAGAGCTGAGGAAGGAATCCTTGACAAAAAAAAAAATCCAGCTGCTGGAAAATACTGCCGAAGAATGGTTCCCTTAATATTTATGCCCTTTGTTTCTCCCTCGGTTGCAGAATGTTTCTGCAGCCGAGGAAAATATTACTATAAGAGATCTATTGTGTTGTGCGAAAAAACATGTAAATGCTTGTTATCACGCTTCCAACACAGATAGGATTTATAACTGCATCAGGTCAACCAAACAGCATCAAGGATGGGATTAATTAATATATTTTTATAACTACACCAGGTCAACCAAATAGTGTAGATGGGATTACCGGTAATTAACAAAACTTTCATTAGTTACACTGACTTCCATAATATTGTTACGTGCCATCAAGTTGCTTCTAATTTGTAGTGACATGAGCTCCAAAAAGTCTTATCCTGAACAGACTTAATCAGGTCTCACCAACTAAAGGCTGTTGTTTTCTTGGCTGAATCAACCCGTTTCATGTTCAGATCCCCCCTCTACCAGCTGCCTTTAACCTCCCTGCATTACTGTCTTGGCTCATGAAATCTTGTCTTCTCATGATATGGCCAACATATGATCGCCTTAGTTTAGTCATTTTCACTTTTAGAGTAGAGCCATGCTTTGAGTTCTACATCTGTTTCTCTGGAGACCTGTCGAAACCACAACACTCTCCTCCGACATCACATTTCAAATGAATACTTTCTTTTTTCCCTGTTGCTTTTGTTCACTTCTACAATATGAAGTTGCAAATGTCATCTTGCACTAAGTGAGTGGAGTAAAGCCCATCCCACCCTTTTATAAAAGCACAATGGATACTTCCAGTTTCTTCTGAGCTTTAAGAAAGATACTTTTAACATTGTAAACATATTAAAAATGAGAAAGCAGCAATTTTAGAGCAGTGGCAAGTAACTTGATGGCATACAACTGCACATAACAATGGTAATTTCCCCCCACAAAATGTTAACATTTTTGTCAATACTCAGATTGCTGAGAGATGATTATATGGGCCATATCAAGAACAGCAACAACAATTGTGAAAACTATAATATACACTGACATATAATTACTGTTTGATTCAGATCACAGCCTTGTCTTCTATTCCTGTGTAATTTAAGTTTTTGCCAGAGAATCAACTAAAGCAATTTTTTTCAAAAATCTAACGACTAATCAAAGGTTTGAGCATCAGAAACTGAGTATTCCAGACAAACCAATTTTACACATACATATTCACTGTAATCTACTCTTTCCCATCGTCCTTTACAGAAAAACTTACCCAAAGTACTGCATGTTCCTTTGCCAAAAAAATGGAACTGAAAGATCTAGTAGTACAAGACTGTCATCTGTGGATCTCACAGGTATAATTGCTTTAAATTTTTTGGAGAGCTTCAAAATTTCCTTCAAAATCCCACCTATTGAAAATAAAATAAAACTTTTTAAAAAGAACACACCACTATAATTCCATGGGTTAATGCTGTGAAGCAAGACATAAATACAACACAATAAAAACAGAATGAGCTGCAGGTCTGCTATCTCACTTAGCACGCTTGCAGGACTCGGTGATAAGGCTTAGTCTTCCGGAAAAAAAAATCTTTTGGACTACAGCTCCCAAATTTCTCAGCCACCAGTGGTCACTGGTCAGGAAGATTCTGCAAAGTATTGTCTCAAAACCTATCCAGTCACTGAGGGACATCTGCTTCCTCCTTTCCCTTGTAGCCTTCTGTACTGTATGCCTTAAAAAAAACATACTTCCTGGATGGTCATAGGGCATGCGAGGGTATTAGTGAAGACGGGAGCTGTCCAGGCAGGGAGACGGTGGAAAATATTTGGTTGTGCTAGTGTGTCAAACTGAGAATAGTTATTGCATAGGTGAACAATGTCAAGCCCTCCATAACACATGATACAGGAGCCTGATGTTACAGCAGGAATATCAGATTGATACACATTCTTGAAAACCACGTCTGTCTATTGTGTCAAGACAGCTTAAACTAATAAAAAGAATGTAAAGTTGAACAAGTATTTTGTCCATCTCTGGTTGTTGCCTTTACAATGCACAGGGTTGGATTTGCAAGAAGTGCAGCAAAATCTTTTTGCCGACTACAGTGTGTGGATAAGTTAGCATGGAAAGACACAATTTCTTATGATCTCAAATAGCTTAGCGTTTATTGCAAGTAAGTAGCACCTTGAAGTGAGTTTGGAGCCTAAAGGGAGCTGATGCAGCCAATACAATCTTTGGTGCTGTACCTCACGTTTCTGGACACTCCACAACAGCAGACCCATGCACGGCATGTCACAGTTCCCTACTCTTGTAGGGATCATCACATCACTGTGGCAAGGTCAGCTTTCATTAGAAAACGCTGCAGCTAGCAAAGCTTAGAGGAGACATTTCTAGATGCAGCTATCACTTGACTATCGAGAAACGTTCCCAGAATATGCACCTCCTACCATGGCCAGATTAGGAGCCTACAAAGAACAGAGTGGTCTCCTCTTTTATGATAATTAAAGTAAAGCAAAGTGTTCTGCTTATATACCGCCCCATACCACTTCAAGTAGTCTCTCGGCGGTCTACAGTTTTAATTCCAGTATGCAGGCTACACATTATTTGCACTTTGTTGGGATTTGGTTCATTAGTCTACATCCAGTCCTACATTGACCACAGAAGGTGACTAAATTTTTTTGATCAATTCTGATGAAAAAGAAAATCAAAGCTGTGCCATGTCCATACTGGTGTCACTGCTCCCTAAAACCTCGGATAACCTCTTGTAGTTGTTCCATGTATCTGCTAAGCAACAGATGTGGCCTTAATGAGCCCTGAATGCTAATGGCTGCACGACAGAGAAGAAGAAAAAACATAGTCCCATTTTCTACAACCTACCCTCTACAAGCCACCACATTAACTGTAAAATGACTTCTACATCAATGTCCTTCAAGAATTCCAAATTGATTCCACAGCTGATGATACTGCAAGACACGAACCGGTACAGTTGAACCAGTTTCCAGCTCTCCCCACATCATTATAAAACCACAATGTGCATTCCAAAATAATGAAGCAGCTTAAGGAGTAGCTCCCCCCCCCGTGTTCTTGTAAAAGCTCTAATAAAAGTAGATGCACACTAACAAGATACAGTCGCCCCCCGCCATTTCGTGGTTCAGGTACTGCGGTCCCACTATATCGCGGGATCACAGTACCTGCCCTGGCTCCAGCTGATTAGCGCTGGGGTGGGGGAGAAAAACCTTTATTTACCCACCCCAGTGCCAATGAGCTGGAGCCCGGGGTTTGGGGAAGGGGGTAAGGTTTAAAAGCCCAGGCTTTTAAAACCTCCCCCCCCTCAAGCCCCAGATCCGATCCCCCACGCAGCCGGCCGTGCTCCTCTGAGAAGCCTCAGGGCCGCGTGGGCGGGCGGCAGGGGGGCGATCTCATCGCCCCATGAAGCCGGCCCACGCTCCTTCAAGAAGCCAATGCATTTCAATGGAGACGGCCCCGGACGAGAAGTCTTGGGGGTGGCACGGGTGGGCGGCGGGGGGAGATCAGACCCCGCAACACCGCCGGCACGCGCTGCCCCAAGACTTTTTGGACTGGCGCATGCCTGCGGCGGCAGGGGAATCTAATTGCCCCCCCCGCACATACCCAACCTGCATCCACATATCATGGATTTTCAGTCATTGTGGGTCAGATGGGTCCCTAACCCCTGTGATAGGCGGGGGGTTACTGTACGTTGGGAAACAGAGCTGAGCAATCTGTCTTCTTGGGCATCTACCATATATTACATTAGAATTTATGTAGCTCTGTCAAGTGGAGGAACAATGGACTACCTTGGCTACTGGACTGCCTTTTCACTCTAAAGTAGTTTATATCTCTGAGAAAACACTGACATCCAGAGGATGGAAGGGAAAAATAATTATGGATTCAACTAAAATGGAATCAAGTTGAGATTACAGGAAGAGGTTTATAACAAAGATAATGTTATGATTTATTCATTAGTACCTCACCCACAATTGCTGTACAGTTATTATCACTTCAGAAACTCGTTTTCTATCTCCTCCCATATTTCAGTTAAATTCACGTCTGAGTTTCAACTCAAGGAGACCAATATCTAAAGCTGTTTAAATTTCCTTCTTCTTTCCCCTATTATATTTCATTTATATTCACAGCGTTATAGTTATAGCACCACATGGGCAGATTAAGATATTTTGGAAACAGTATTAGTTCCCCCTCCCCAAGTTAAACATGATTTAATGTCACATGGGCATGTCTTGTGAGTATTCTCCATGTGGGCAGAGGAATGAGAACATTTCTCCACAAACTGAAGGGGAAAACCAGGTGGCCCAATACGCACATTAATTTGAAAAATACAATGGCCTACTATTGATAATATGGTATCAATTGAATAAACTGACCTTCTACCAGAATCAAACTGTCCCCTGCCTCTTGAAGAAGATCGTCATGTTTTACAAAATGAACAGTCACGTCCCGCTGTTCCTGGTTTTCAGATTCCAACACAGCAGATTCATAGAAGGGTGCATACTGTAAATCTGGATTTGAACGTGACCCTGAAGCTTCTCGTAGAACTAAGTCAATCTCAGCCTCACCAGGAATCTCTTGTCTGAAAAAATAGTCAGGAAGAAGTCAATATTAGAAGTGTATTCAACATACTGTGGTGAACAATAAAGTACCCTGACAAATAAACAAAAAGAAAAATACTGAAATCAGGACAGCCACAGTTTCTATGGGCCTGGATTATGGCAAATACAGGCTGCACCAATTTAAGACCTAAAGGCTTTCTTTTGCCAAGTGTAATCCACTGTTTTAAATTGTACTGCTCACCCACTTCCCCTTTCAGTTTTCTCATACAGCCAAGCAATGGAAGAAGCAATAACTAAAGATATATCATTGAAAAATATTACAGACCACAGCCTAATAGAACAGAGATTAAAACTCTGCTTGAGGAACCACACAGCCAACTGCTAGTTGAATTATGGATGTGAACAATAAATATTAGCCAACTTGAAGGTGGGTATGGAGTCCTCTTGTGCACCTTCCCAGAATGGACTTTCTCTTTAAGTACCAAACAATCCACATTGTAGAGCAGGCATGCACAACACGTCGACTGTGGGTGACCTGTCGCTCACGGCACCATCAGAAGTCGCCTGCCAGGCCCCCGGAGGGGGAAAGAGGGTCAAGTTGGGCTCCTGGCGGTTTGGGAGGGAAGTGCACCTTTTTAAAGATGTCTTCCAGCAACCTGGGCACATGGCAGTTGCCTGGACTGCTCACAGGCACGCATGCACCTCCCTTGCACCCACCCACGCCAGCTTGAGCGCGTACAAGGGAGGTGTGTGCATGGCCAGGGTACACTGTTGAGGCTGTGGACGGGCAGCACAGGGCCCAGGGTGAATTCCGGAGACGTAAACGGGTGACACCGGGCCCAAGGCAAGGTCACAGATGGATGTTTCCAGCATGGGGATTAGCTCTGGAGGTCCGGCACAAGCCCAAAATGTGGCCCAGAAGTGACTTCCAGTGATCGCCAGGCCTCACTGGATGCCCATGAGGCTCATTTTGGGCATCACCGGGCCCACAGAGAGCCCCAAAGTCCACTTCTGGTCCGGCTGAACTCACTTCATATCTGTGCTGAGGCCCAGGAAGCCCTCTGCAGGCCCACCACATGGGCCAGAGCCTACTCCAGGCAGCTCCAGGCCTGGGGCGAGCTCCAGAGGCACCACACAGGCCCACCACATGGCCTAGGCCTAGGGCGAGCTCCAGAGGCCCATTCCAGGCAGCACAGGGCCCACACCAAGGTGAGCCTTGCTCGTAAACTGGAGCAAGGTTCGCAAACCAAGGCAAAATTTTACTAAAAATTTTGCTCAGTTTGCAAAATGCTTATCACCCAAGGTATTCTATATCTTCAGATTCCTAGTAGGCAATCTGTTGGAAGTGACAAAAAAGGCACCCCTCTTAGAAACTGTTGCAAGAACAGATGTGAAGAACTGACATGGGTAGGGTTGTCAACATGCAAGTGTAGCTGGTTATCTTTTAAGAATGTAAGGTTGAAACCCACGTCCAGACAAAATCAAAAGAAAACAATGACAAATAGGAAATCAGTATTACTTCTCCTACAACAACAAGTGAAAGCTTTCTAAGTGGAGATGGGCATCAAGAGGAAAGTAGGGCTTTTATCACAGAATCTTTGTAACCTAGATTTTTCAGAATAAGACTCACAACTTTCAAGTGAGCAAGTGGAGCCAAATCAGATCCAGGGTCCCTTGTGCTGAAGATGCAGGGAACAAAGGACCCTTTTTGATCTGAGCTAATCCAAGCAGTTACAATTGTCTAAAAGCATATTTGGTAGCCCAAGAAAAGTATCTGAGAATAAGTTCTAGAAGCCATTCTGACTAAGCCAGGTGGCAGGAAAAAAACCACTGAAAGTAAATTTAAGGAATACCAGTTTAAAAAAAAAAACTGAGGATGCCAAGCGGTTCCTGTCTCTCTCTGGATGGAGACATAATTCACAATAAATGGATCTGTCCTCTGCCTTGACCAGAGAATGTCATAAGCCAGCTCTGTCCATATGCCACTCTGACAGTTATGGCACGGGGTGTTTTGGAGTAGTATCTGCTAGAACCTAATTTCCATCTGAAAGTCTCTCCCTCCCTCTCTGAGAACAATGGGGAAAAGGACCACATTGCAATACCTGCAGTTTTACCAGTTAATGTTTTTCTAATTTTGTAGATATTCCTGACAGACAATGAAATTAATATTTTTCAGAATGATGCAAAAATAGCAATAGTTATTTTTCCCAAGGCACACTGAAATATATGTTGACTAACAAAAGATCAATCCATTTTATTGCATTTATCACCAGTACATTTTCAAGTTGATGGCACGTTCCTCTTTACTTAGAAAGGCACTTAGCATCTCCAGTATTTACTGTATATACTCGAATATAAGCCTAGTTTTTCAGCTCTAAATTTGGGCTGTAAAAAGGGGCCCTCGACTTATATGCGGGTCAATACTTTTAGCCACTGAGGCAAGTGCCTGGGTCGGTGGCTAAAAGTCATTTTAAACATTGTGTGCCACTTCTCATGACCCCCCTCTGCATCATAGGAGAGCGGTGCGCGATGTTTAAAATGACTTTTAGCCACTGACCCAAGCACTTGCATCAGTGGCTAAAAGTCATTTTAAACACCACACACCCCTCCCCCAGCTCACAAAGGAGGAGCTGCCAGGCCCTGCTGCATTTCCCACCCTAGACTTATACTTGAGCCAATACGTTTCTCTAGTTTTGGGGGGTTAAATTAGGTGCCTCGACTTATACACAGGTCGACTTATACTCGAGTATATACGGTAGGATACAAGGACATAATATTTATTCGATTATATGCAATAACATGCATATAAAATATGATTTGCAATGTAAAATAACAAGGATGCAATATTGCCCACAACACTGCTGTACATTTTAGGATGTAAGGAACCCATAAATTCAGTGGGACTATCTGCAAGCAACATCTTCCATACAACACAAACAGAAAACCAAGAAAAGGAACTCACAATAAATTGCATTCAGGGCAGTGAAGTTTAACAGACTGATGGAGCTTCACAGGTTCATATTTTCTCAGCTTAGCTTTAACACGATACTCTTGGGGAATCCTGCTGTTTATAATAGTACTCAGTGCTGTCACATCTAAATGTTGGTGATCTGTTAGCACTGTAAAATATTAAAGACACCCCCAAATATTTGAGGTTTGAACAAATGGAAGGGAAATAAGACAATCATCACAGGAGGCATGCATTTAAGCAAAACTTTGCTGACTTGTCCAACTGTATCAATTTCACTAATCACGGAATGCATCTTTAATGTGTTCAATGATATACCATATATTTGGTATCTATGTGTCTTGCTCTTTCCCAGTTGCTTATTACAAGCAACTGTCCTCCTGAACTGCTAGACTGATAAAGCCAAAACACTGACATAAACCTGTTTATTTCTGCCCCTGCCACTTTCTTGAATGCCCACCTCTAGGATTAGTTTTGCATTAATCTGTTTTTATTAAAAAATGTGGATTAGGAATAATTTGTATACATATTTATCAAGTATTTTATCTCAAAATGCTTATTTCCAAATGTCTTTGGATATTTTTTTTTTGAGCCAAGAGTAATGGCAAAGATCAAACTGCTCCAGTGCACATAGCTTAGGCAACAGGTAAAAACAAAAACATTTCTGATCCTACAAGGTGTTCCCCATTTCTTTTGATGTACGGTCGCACCACAGTCATGCCATAACTACCATTCCAGAGGTTCCACAGCAGACATGAATTGATGGTTTATGGACAATTGGGTGGGTGGATGCGGGAAGACTGCAGTGAAAAGAACTGAGTAGGACTTCACGGTCTAGGCTTGAGGTAAAACTGGAAAACTGAATCTGAGATCCCTACCTGTAACAGACAATTGTTGGCATCTTTCCAAACTGCTTTCCACTTTAAAAAGAAAGAAACAAAAAGGATTTTTTAAAATTCACTTAACACATTTCCTTATGAACAGAAGTTGAGCAAATGAATGACTGCCATTGCACATTTCAAAATAAAGACAACAATATATTTGCCTATGTGCTGCTGTTATTCCCAACTACAACAGACACACAGAATAAATGGGAATTGTTAAGTCAACGTTTAGGTGAGTTGAAGTGATTCCACAGACCTGCTCTATCTGAAATCATCAGCCTATTATTCCTGAATCTGCAGGAAGTGCATGTGAGTAACAATGTCCATGGGTGTTGTTCAGTGTAAATGCTTAGCCTGCACCTTCTTCACCATCCAATTTTAGATCTGACACATTGCAATTCACATGGTGATGACCTATTTAATGTAATCTTAAACAACTGGATGGCCTTCTCTCATACTGCTCCTAAGCTGTGGAATTCCCTGGTACAGCAAGTCAGTCTGGTTCCTACTTTGTTGACCCTCTACAGGCAGGGAACAACCTTTCTCTTCAGACATGCTTTTTCTCAGTAACCATCTCTCTCTCTGTGTGTGTGTGTGTGTGTGTGTGTGTGTGTGTGTGTGTGTGTGTGT